>CM030366.1:196620609-197820609 GCA_017893485.1 Hemerocallis citrina
CGAGGCATGGCGCTCGGCTCGTCAGTTGCCCCGACTCCATAAAAGCACTGGCGCGACAAGTACTTCATAGTGCAGAGTCGCGAGGCGTGGCCCATACCCTCGGGTTAGGTGGAGGAGGTGACGAAGCAGATGAGGGAGTCGCCAGTGCTCCATCCCAAAGAGGAAGAGGCAGTTCGGATTCTTCTCGACCGACCAAAGTTTGATTGGCGAGATCTGACCGAAGACGTGCTCTTCAGGGGAGGGCTCTGCTGCGTAGATCTTAGTACGCGGCTTTATCTGTTTTTTTTTTGTACTTTGATAACAACTTGTGTTTTAACCAAAAAAAATTTTGTGTCGCAGAACCATGGACTACGACACGGTCCCTCGCGCAGAGAGCGGCCCTTGGCAGCAAGGCGCCCCAAAAGTGCAAGAGGGTCGTCACAAAGGTGACCTCGGCGAAGCCGAAGTGTAATATCCCAAATTTCATTTTAATAAAAATACTATTTTTTCACGTGTTGTGAACAAGCAAATTTCATGTGTATATTATTTATTTATTTTATATCTTATTTTTTTTAGTATGAACAATTATTTTCCCTTATTTTTCTAAAAAGCTTAAAACACTAATTAATTGTTTTAGCCCACTTTAATTAGTTATTAATTTGTTGTCTTGACCCATAAGCCTAAGCCCACTAGTTATGAAGCCCACCAATTTGATTAATCAATTAAATGGCCACACTTGTCATGTACAGACAAAATGTGAACAATTTAATTAATTAAAATTGTACAAACTTCTACATAGGAGACTAGGTGGCACGTGCATGCACGTAGTGTGCAATGCACACTTTTTGGGCCGGTTTGTGCATGGGAGTGATGGGAGTGTGGGTGAGTGTGCATGGGTGGTTACTTAGTGTGTGGGTAGTTGCTATAACTCCTACTCCTATCCTAGCCCTTCATTCTACAACTATCCAATCAATCCTAGCCCTCCAATCTACTTCAAAACTAGTATAAATACCCCCCCCCCCCCCCCCTTTTCCTACTTGTATTCTACACTTAAGCAAAATATTAAAGGAGATACATATACATATTAGTGTGAGTTTAGTGAGAGTGTTCTCAACTGGAGGCCGGCCATCCCTGCAAGAAGAAGCTCTCGGTTTTTGGCAAGGAACAAGGAGGAGAAGTTCGTTCATTGCAATCTAGGAGGAGAAGGCACTCGCTCGCAATCTAGGAGGCTCTAGGGGATTTGTATTAATTGAATTTTCTTCAAAAGGTGGGTGTTTCTCAAGACTTCTAGAGTAGAATTCATGCTAGGGAATGATAATTGAATTATTATTATAAACTTTATACTAGTTGAAATGAAATACATGCTTGTCTAATTAAAAGAAAATTTGTTAAATAGCAAATGTGTGTGGATTGATTACAAGAGTTATTGCCTATGAGTAAAAGTGTATGTTTCTCATTGTTATAAACATAAGAATGCAAGTTAGTTATGGTTAAATTGCAATTATGAGAAATTCACTAGTAAGGAATTGAGCCATGCTTATGGATTGAAAATGCTAAATTAGAATAGTGTGTTAATTGAATTGATTGAATGGTTTGTTAATAAATGTAATGAATTTCCCTATTGTGATATCTATCATGTGGAAAATTTGAATAATGATAAAGAATGTCCCTTTTGCATATAAATAAATGAATGCACTATGTGTAGATTAATTAATAAAAATCGAAGTTTTTACTCACTTATAAAGTTGATTTTGTGCTAAAAAATGTCTTAGTTATCACTGTATAAGCAAACATTATTGTGGGAATTAGGTGTGAGAAACCATCTTTCGTTATGAACAATGTGTATTGTTTTTCAAATGTCGAAGTGGAGTTTATAAAATGCAAACTAAGGCTAAATACATGTTTTAAAGAGTGAAAAAAATATGAGCTTAGCTTCACTTCCCCTTCACTGGCGATAAGAAAGGCGATTCGAAATTCAAAATCCCCTTCTTCCTCGATAACTTCTCTCCCCAGATCCCGTCGATCCTCCCACCTTCTCGCATTCGCCCCTCAATAAATTTTGTAGAGCTCCCCAATCCCTTCAGAACCATCTCAACCTTCTCGATTTTGAGTCGGTGCCCTTCGTCCGCTCTCTCCGCCGGCCGCGCTCCTTGGGCCTCGCTTGGCGTTGCGTGGCGTTTTCTCCCATTGCGCTCTCCTATTGGCCTCTCGGTGGTTGCCAGACCCGAGTGGCCTTCTCGGCTCTACTTCGACTCGCCTCCTTCCTGCCCTGAGCGGCGTTAGTCCTCCTCCGTAATTTCACCAGTGTTCCCGTTCTTAGAGAGCGTGACTGCCAGGAGTGTCCCCCCTCCTTCCAGTTGCGTTCCATCTCACCTTTTCGACAGAGCTCTGTAAGTATTTCGTCGTCTTGATCTTGTGTGTTTATCTTGATTGTCTTGATCTTCTGGGTGGATCCCTAGTACCATTTTCTTACTTTGTTGCTTATTATTTGAGCTGTGTAGTGATCCATTGGTAGTTATATCTTTCGGGTGTTTTGTTTATTTAGTGCTGGCTTGGTGCTCCCCATTCCCTGGGGACTTTCTTGCTAGCGACTACTTCAGCTCATGTCGGTGTTCTGACTGAGTTTCTTCTAGATCGCCCTTTCTATCTATCCTCTCTTCCTCTCTATTTTCTCCATTCTTGTTCTCCTGATTGGAGTGTGTGGCTTCTCTTCTTTGAGAGTCACTGTTAAGAAGAGGCACTGGTTTGTTATAGCACTGGTGTCGAATTTCTTGTGGGAGTGTTTCCACTCTGTTAGTGGTTCCTCTATACACTTCCTCTCCTTTATTGGAGCTTAGTCTTAGTCCTTCTTGGAAGGGTTTATTCCATGGATCTTATCAAGGCTGTAGCGAGCTCTGATTGTTCCGCTTCAAATCAGGTTTCGCAGAGGGCTGTTTATTCTGCTTCGCCATTTAGGCCCGATCTTCATCGGGTTTGCTTCAGGTGCCTCCTTCCGGGGCATCTTAAGCGTGAATGTATAAATAAAATGAAGTGCTTATTCTGTGATAAGCTCGGTCACTCACGTAACCGATGCTTTTCCCTTCAAAAACTTCTGGGATGGCCCAGAGGTCACCCCTTACCGGCCAAACTCCTTTCCTTCCTTAATTACCCCTTCTTAAAGTTCAGGCTTCTGAATAGCTCGGTTAGTAAACACAGTAGGGTTGAGTGCAAGGGCCTCGACTCCTTTGTCTTGGCTGATAGTTCAGCGTCGAACTCCTCCCCATCTAGTCCTTCTCCTCGCGCATCTATGGTACCTCTTAATCGGCCTAATCTTGCTCTTCTTTTTAAGGATCGTAAAGTTTTTACGATCCTTGTTGCCAACCCTCGCCGGGCCTCTTTCAAGGCCCGCCCCCGACATGTCTCGGTGGTTCCGTCATTGTTCGGGAAGTTAGGTAAATATCCTGATTGTTTTAAATCCAATTCTTCGTATCTCTCGTTGTCTCGTAGTGCGAGGGAGACTGCTCCTCTCTCCCGCACTTCTGTCTCCACTATCCATCCAGGCAGAGCTACTTTTGATTTTAAGACCCCTTCTCTGTACTATAACTATCCTTGTGCTTTAAGGTTCTCTAATCCCTTATGTTCTGCGATCTCGTTTCATTACCCAGGATGCCTATACTCTTGGTATCAACATTTAGGGGCTCAGTCATGGCTCTATCAGGTCCTGAGGGCTTTCAAACTCTTCTTGCTCTCCCTTCCCCATAAGTATGCTACTAGTCTTGATGTCTCTCCATCTCTCCTTGAGGCTGGCACCACCAAGACCATCCCATCTGTCTCTTCGGCTGCTCCCAGCAGTCTCAGTTCCCCCCCGTGTCCCATCTCGGTAGATTTTTCTTCATCTGTCCTTGAGGCGATCTCGGCCCCTTCTGCTAGGGCTGTCCTTCCCCCTGTCAAGCGCGGTTACAAAAAGAAAGTTTTCGATCTTTCCAAGATTCGAGTGAGTGCTCGCCTTCTTGCGAGGAAAGCAGGCTCCGTGGCTGCTTTGCAGCCAGTGCTCTGTCGTGCAGTGCCTGCTCGTTAACATCCCCGGTGGTTGTCTTCCCGCCGTTGCGCCTCTAGAGTCGCTCTAGACTGCTAGTGGAGTTTGATGTCATCGTGAAGTGAGTTTTTCCCCCTGTTGTCTTGGGTCGGTTGCTCGAGTCTCTGGGCTGCTTGCTTCGCTCGCTGGTTTCTGGATGGTGTTCCTTGCCGTGTTTTTGTTCTCTGGGTTGATTATTGTTATTGTATTTCTTTATTACTCGTTTATTTTTGTTTTACCTCTTGTAAAACCTTTGATGCTTGTTTGTATTATTACTGTTTTATTGATTAATATATTTTGATGGCTGGAGCCTTTTGGCTCTATCCGATTCATCAAAAAAGAGTGAAAAAAATAGCTTTGAGAATACCAGTGATTGCTAAATTAAATGTATTTTTATTCTAGACATTTTTGTTTTCAAAAGAGAAGAAAAAGAACTGAAAACATTTTTTTTAGAAATTGAAAACTCAGTAGCACAGTTGACCGATCATGTCGAAACAGTCGACTGGTCTGAGAAAATGAAAATATATATAGTTCAAATCTTTTCGGAACAGTCGACCGACTATTGTAACAGACAACTGCCTTGAACATGTTTATTTTGAGTTTAAAAATTATGGCGGAATAGCCGACTGGCCATATGAGACAGTCGACTTCTCTGATCATTCTCGAGCTTTAGAACCTCGCAGAACAGCCGACCGGTCAGTGTTATCAGTCGACTGCCCTGAAGTTTCAATTATATATCTGTATTTTGGGAGAAAATTCTCCATGACCTGAATTTTATAAGTGGGACTGTTTTTACAAAAGGAACTCTTTTATTTGTTAACTTAAATTGTTTCTTTAAGGAAATCGAATGGATTGTTTAAGAAGCTTAAGTTTGAGATTCTGGTAATGAGAAATTTGAAAGGTGTGAATTTGTGAAACCAATTGAAATTGTGAACTGTGGAATTGGAATGGATTGAAATAGAATTATGTGAGCTTATGAACCAGTGAATATGACATGTTAGAAGAATTTCAGTTTTCAGTTATCTATGCATTGAATTATTGATTGTGATGAATTATGAAAGATGTGAATACATGAGTACTATGCCATTGAAACATGATATGGCTCAAAATGGGGTTAAATCGGAGCCATTCAAATCGAACACGAATCTTAAAGCTTAGGGGTAAAACGGTCATTTTACCTACAAATGGGTCCAAAGCGGGTACTGGGTCTCCATCTCAAAGATCCGTTAACCCGCAAACGGATCCATCTCCGACTGGGTGCGGGTTCCAACCCGCTGCACACCCAGTCCAGCAAGATAAAATCAAGGTCTCTGATTAATCCTAATGAACGGCCTTGATTCACATCTATCTTTTCACTGGGAATTAGGGATTACATTCCTTATCTGATTACTAGGATTATATTCCTTATCAGATCACGAGGATTACATTCCTAATCTGATCCCTAAGGCGGCTATAAATACCCCCCACCTACCACCAGTATAAGGTAATCAATCTTTTGCCAATTTACGCTCTTTCATAATCATTCCTGATTACTGACTTGAGCGTCGGAGGGTGCGTCGCCGGGATCAACCCCGGTGTCTCGCACTTTTTGCAGGTGAACGACGGGAGTCAGCGATCAAACTCTGACGAAACAGGTTCAGGTTTGCTATTCAGGTTTTCCAATAACTCACAAATACTTTTTGTTTACCCCCACACCAGATTCGGCGGTAACAAAACATGAATTGTGATTAATCATGAAAAGATCTTATGAGCATGACATTGTATTTATGAGTTGAAATTGGGAATTAGGGTATATCCAAGCCTTATACCGGCAATGAAAGAAATGTGAAATGATATTTTGAAATGAGAAGACCAAGGTTGGTCATGTGAAATTGAATGAATAAGACCGGTATAGTGGAAGTGCTACATTCTAAGAGATTGATTTTATTCATGATTCAATTAAACTAAGGATTAGATTCATAGTGAAGATGTGATAAAAGTAAGAGAAAAATATTGAGTATGAAGGCCATTGGATTGGCGGCATGAGAGTATTCACAGGATGTCCCATGATGAGTCATGATAGGGCGTGGATACTGCTCCAGAGTACCGTCCCGGTGGCGACGCTCGTGGGGTGTTTGACGACTGCGGGAGGTGTCATGTCTATGGTAGGAGCTAAATTACCATAGGATGCCTGCATAATGAGTCATGTGTCAGTGTGTTGAGATTCCCTCCAGGGCGCCTAGACATGAGTTCGTAGGTCAGAAAACATCTAGGATACTTACCGTAGTTACAGTAGTAGATTAAGTCATGGTGAGGGATTGAACCCTACAAGAAGAAGAACGATTAAGGGCTTGCCCTCGGACCTATGTAGTATGGGCTGCATAGACTCTGAACAAGTGCGCATTAGTGTCATATAATATAAATAATTGAATTAAGGATTAAGTGCACATTTACAACACGACATCAATAGGATAGTCCCTTTAGCTTTGTTTGTGAACAAGTTTGTGGTTTGTTAAGAAATGAGAATCATTATACTGTTTCCTGCATAGAGAGGATGGCCGTGTATAATATTTTGTCAGTTGAATGAACTGACGTGCCCACAGTTTTATATGCAGGGTAAAGATGCTTGACAATTAAAGTATACATGCTGCGCAAGATTGATTTAAATATTGTTTCATGTAAATTGATTGCAATATTGCTTCCGCTGTGATATTGTACAAGTGTAAATGTAACTCTGATAAAAGAAAAGTTTTTATTTCCTTGTAAAATTGTACGGAAGAAGTGTAAATATCCTGTGGAACTCGAATTCAGTTGTATTTTGGAATTCGGGATGTTACACGAAGACTGTCGACGCCGGCGTTCAGGAGGCGGAGGCCTTGGCATCTTTGACTCCGAGGATGGTCCCCCACAGTGACTTCGCCACCGATTGAAGCTGGCGAGTTCCCGATAGCCGCTATGCTTGGGATGGAGGTGCCCCCGCTGACGGCGGATGCCGAGATGTTCCTTACCGAGGAGCACAAGAAGATTTTCGTTACGGACTGGCAAGTTTGGAAACTCGATGGCTTCCTCGGCGACTCGACGTCGAGTATGCAGGCGGTGAAGCACCTTGCGACGCCGAAAGATCGAGCCGCCATGGATGCCGGAAGCGTGGGCGACGACGCCCTCAAGATCGCTCGCTCGGCGGTATCGGTGAGTATCGATTCTTTTCTTGTAGGCAACTTGCATGTTTGTTTTTCTAACTTCTTTTCCCTTTCCCTTTTTTTCTTTTTGTTGTTAGGCTGCAGATAACCATCCACTTTGGTCATCTCATGGAGAAGATGACGGAGCTTGAGAAGGACCTCAAGAAGGAGGCCGATCATGCTCGGGCCGAGAAAGCTCGCCTCGCCAACGAGCTTGACAAATTGAAGGTCGAGGCCAAGGGGAAGACGACGAGGCTTGAATACCTCGAAGGCCTTGTCACGAAGCTCGAGGGCGATCTGCTTCGGCAGAAGGAGGAGTCGGCCAAGTAGCAGGCCGAGGCAGTGGAAGCCAAGGCTGCGGCGGTGAAGGAGGTAGAAGCTGCGACCATGGAGAAAGCGCAGGGCTTCCTTGCTACCAACATGGCCAAGGCGTATGCTTGTGCTATCGAGCAGGTGTCGGAGCGCTATCCTGACGTCGATTGCTCTGGATGGCATCTCTTCCCCGACCACGTCGAGGGTTTTGACACCGAGTCCGAGGGGGAAGCAGGGGACGACGAGGAGGACGTCGAGATCGAGGTCATGGGCGAACAGCAGGGGTCCGTGGTGACTCTGCTGGCGATGGTTGCACCCTCGGGGGAATCTGACCTCGTCCAGTCCCGTTGCCTAGGGAAAGAGGTCGCTCCTTGACTTCTTCTGCTTTCTCCCTTTTTTTTTGTCTTTTGCACTTTCGAATTTATCGCCTAATTGCGGACTGGCCACCGCACTTTTTGTCATGAATGAAAGTATCTTCTTGAGTTTGGCTATATGTGTCTCTTTTGGAAATGACTTTACAAAAATTCTTGAAATTTGGCTAAGTGTTACGAGTCGGCTGTGTTAACCAAATTTGTTAATTTTTACAGAGTGTTCTTGTTGTTTGCCTTAGAATTTTCAGCTTGCCGAGGTGACACGGCTTGTTGAACCAACTAGTGCAGCGGAGGAGTTATGTTCTGAGGTCGGTTTAGGGGCGATGAGGTTGTCTCACTAGGTGCCGAGAGCGCCTTTATGAAGTTGAGTTGGGACTGCGCAGAGCCGAAAGTGAACGAAATCATCTGCAACTGATTGTAGGTCGGCGAGACATCAAGATTCGGCGACTAGAGGGGAGGCTTGCCGAGATGACCCTCGTAGATGATGACGATGGCTCATCGACAGCCTTTACTCTTGGCCTGAGGCTTAAGTGCCTCCGCCACTCCTTGTCGAAGATGACAAAGGAGAGAGACGATTTGCTCGCCGAGATTCACCACCTGCAGATAGTAGAGGAAGAGCTCTTGGCAGAGGAAGAGGAATTGGCAGCGACGGTGGGCAAGTTGATGGTCGAATGCGACGAGTTGACGGCGGAGGTCGACGCGTTGAAGAGGGTCACGGTTGACAAGAGTATCGAGGTTACTCAGCTCCGCCGAATTATCGCCAACAGTCCTGGTGCCGCGGGCTCCGTTGTGCCCCATCGCTTCGAGGTAGCCATGAAGGATGACTCTCTGAAGCAACGAATAGTCGAGCTGGAGGCGGAGGTTTCTCGCCTCAAGCTGCATTCGGGACCGATCAACGTCCGAAGCACATCGTGCACCCGCAAAGAGAGTGAGTGAGGGATTTCATTCTATGAGCTTGCGACTCGTTTGCCTGTTGCTCGACCAAGTCCAGGTGATGCCCAAAGTGGGGTGGCTGTGTCGTTGAGTGGAGCTTCCGTTGGCGCGACTGTCAAGAGCAGCGCAGAGGCATCTCAGTTCGCCGACCTAGGGACGAGTTCCGAGGTTAGGCACCGCCATCCCCGGGTGTCTTTAAGGCGGAACATCCTTGCGCCTAGGAGGCATTGAAGTTCTTTTGTTTCCCAAGTTTTGTATTTTGTCTAAGTGTTACGAGTCGGCTTTGTAGTCTTGGATTTTCAATTCTTGTAAAGAAAGTACTTTAATTTTAGCTTTTTAACTCCTGTGATTTTGTTGTAAAGCAAAACACTGCCTTGTACTGTCTTCCAAACTTTATAGAAGCGAGGCTTTTTCCTTCTTGTGGACTTTGTGTTTTGTTAGTCATTTGTAATTGTATTACTTCTAAAGGGCAGACCACTTCTAGCTCGCTTAAGAGCGAGGGGCAGAAGTGGTGTCTAGCCAAGCCTCGAACTCCGAATAGGTTGTTTGGGGTGGGCTTCAACGGTTGTAGAAGCAATTCCGAATGGCGAACCACTTTTAGCTCGCTTAAGAGTGAACTTGCGAAGCAGAATCGAGCCAAGTTTTGGACTCCGAACACGTCGTTTGAGTAAGTTTCAACGGTTGTGGGAGCAATTTCGAATGGCGAACCACTTCTAGCTCGCTTAAGAGCGAACTTGCGAAGCGGAATCGAGCCAAGTTTTGGACTCCGAACACGTCGTTTGAGTAAGTTTCAACAGTTGTGGGAGCAATTTCGAATGGCGAACCACTTCTGGCTCGCTTAAGAGCAAACTTGCGAAGCGGAATCGAGCCAAGTTTTGGACTCCGAACACGTCTTTTGAGTAAGTTTCAACGGTTGTGGGAGCAATTTCGAATGGCAAACCACTTCTAGCTCGCTTAAGAGCGAACTTGCGATGCGGAATCGAGCCAAGTTTTGGACTCCGAACACGTCATTTGAGTAAGTTTCAACGGTTGTGGGAACAATTCCGAATGGTAAACCACTTCTAGCTCACTTAAAAGCGAACTTGCAAAGCGGAATCGAGCCAAGTTTTGGACTCCGAACACATCATTTGAGTAAGCTTCAACGATTGTGGGAGCAATTCCGAATGACGAACCACTTCTAACTCGCTTAAGAGCGAACTTGCGAAGCGGAATTGAGCCAAGTTTTGGACTCCGAACACGTCGTTTGAGTAAAAACAATTAAAGGCCTCAATCAGAGAGATAAAAATAACCACAAGGAAAATATGGGAGAAAAGAAGATCTTTATTGATAACGGCTAATCGACTGCTTCTAAGTTGCAAGCCATTATTACAATGAGAAAATAAAGAAGCAAAGTACAAGTGAAAAGATAGGAATGGCTAGACATTTGAAGGTACTTAGAGAGGCGTTCAGGCGTTCTCCTGGTACTTCAGTAGATGGTCGGCATTCCAAGTCCTGGGTATCTCTCTGCCTTCAAGGTCTTCAAGACGATACGCTCCGAGCCAAACTACCTTAGTGATCTTGTAGGGTCCTTCCCAATTGGGAGCTAGCTTACTCTTTTGGTTGGGGAATGAGATAGCTAGCTTTCTGAGGACTAGGTCCCCTTCCTTAAGATCAGTGGGATGCACTCTTTTGTTGTAGGCCTGATTAATCCTTCTCTGATAATTTTGCTGGCGAATTGAATCTCTTTCACGCAACTCGTCGATCAAGTCCAAATTCACCCAGAGCTCTCTGGCATTCTGCTCTTCATCATACGCAATAAGGTAAGGAGATGGCAGACCAACTTCTAAGGGAATCACAGCCTCGGACCCATAGGTGAGATTGAAGGGCGACTCACCTGTGGGTGTCCATTTCGTAGTGCGGTAGTTCCACAGTACGTTAGGAAGCTGTTCTGCCCATAAATCTTTGGCCAACTTATTTAGTCTCTTCTTGATACCGGAGAGGATCTGCCTGTTGGTGTTCTCTACTTGGCCATTTGATTGAGGATGGGAGACGGAGGAGAAGCGTTGCTGAATGGCAAGGTCTTCACATAAAGATCGGAATGCTGCCCCTGTAAACTGTGTTCCATTATCTATTATTCGGACCCGAGGGACGCCGAACCCACAGATGACATTTCTCTAGAAGAACTGCAGCACTTTGTTCTCAGTAATAGTAGCCAATGGTTCGGCCTCGATCCACTTAGAGAAATAGTCGATTGCCACCACTAGGAACTTGAGCTGGCCGGGAGCTAGTGGAAATGGGCCTAGCAAGTCCATCCCCCACATTGCGAAAGGAATCGGACTTGAAAGAGATGTGAGTTGTGCTTGGGGTAGGTGGCGGATGTTGGAGTACTGTTGACAGGAGCTGCATTGCCGGACATGCTGCTCGGCATCTCGTAGGAGGGTAGGCCAGAAGTACCCGTAGTTTAAGACTTTCCTGGCAAGAGACCTTGATCCTGAATGTGCCTTGCCTATGCCTTCGTGGAGTTCTTGCAAGGCGTATAAGGCTTCTTCCGGGGAGAGGTATCTTAAGTAGGGTCTGCCGTCTACTTGGGTATAGAAGCATTTGTACAAGACTTCTTCAACAAAGGTGTATTGCTCCGCTCTCGTTCGGATCCGAAAGGCCTCTTTTGGGTCTTCGGGAAGGATCTCATCCCTGAGGAACTCTATCAAGGGCTTCATCCAGTTGTCCCGGAGTTGGACAGGTAGCGACTCCATCGAGTCGGGGGCTTCTTCTTCTATGCTTGGCCTTAGGAGTACTTCGATCAGGATGGTCTGCTCGAGACCTTGAAGGGAGGAGGATGCCAATTTGGAGAGGGCATCTGCTTGGAAGTTTTCTTCTCTAGGGATCTGCTGAATTTGCGCCTTTTCAAATGAAGTCATGAGACTGTGGACCTTAGCTAGGTACTTTGCCATTCGGTCGTCTCGCGTCTCGTACTCTCCTAAGACTTGGTTCACGACCAACTGCGAGTCACTGAATATCCGGATACGTTGTGCCCCTGCCTTGCGAGCCATACCCAGGCCTGCTATAAGGGCCTCATACTCAGCTTCGTTATTGAAGGCTTTGAAGTTGATGCGGAGGGATTATTGGAGGACAAAGTCATCTGGGCCTGCCAAAATGACCTCGGCTCCGCTCCCTTCGGCGCAAGAGGACCCATCCACATATACTGTCCAGATCGGTGGCCCATTTGCGGCTTGACTAACCTCCGGGATGGTGCTCTCTACTATAAATTCAGCTAAGGCTTGAGCCTTGATTGCGGTCCGAGGCTGATAGGATATGTTGTGTTGACTCAGCTCGATCGACCACTTCATCAGACGCCCGGAGGTCTCGGGCTTGTGTAGGACTTGCTTAAGCGGCTGGTCGGTAAGAACGATCACCGAGTGGGATTGAAAATAGGGGCGGAGCTTCCTGGCTGCCATGACCAAGGCGTATGCTATCTTTTCCAATCTCGGATAGCGGAGCTCGGCATCCCGAAGTACCATTCTCACATAATAGATGGGCTTCTGAGCCCTGTCTTCTTCCCTTACTAGGACGGCACGGAGGGTTTGCTCGGAGGCAGCGAGGTAGAGGTAAAGTGTTTCTCCGGGAATAGGCTTGCTGAGGAGAAGGGGGTTGACTAGATAGGCTTTCAGCTGATCGAACGATTCTTGCTGCTGTTGGCCCCACTCGAAGCCCTTAGCCCCACTGAGGGCTTTAAAGAATCGAAGACACTTTTTCTCTGACTTAGACCGGAAGCGCCCAACGGCCGCGAGGCATCCTGTGAGCTTCTGAACCTTTTTCACACTTGTAGGAGGAGCCATATCCAGTATGGCTTTGATCTTCTCGCGATTGGCCTCAATCCCCCTTTGGCTGACCATGAAGCCTAGGAACTTACCCGAAGAGACCCCAAACGCACACTTGTTCGGGTTCAGTCTCATATCATGCTTCCTCAGCACATCGAAAGCTTCTTGTAGATCGGCAACATGGTCGGTCCCACGGACACTTTTGACTAGCATATCATCAATATACACTTGCATGTTTCGGCCAATTTGATTCTGGAAGACTTTATTGACGAGGTGTCGGTAGGTTGTACCGGCATTTTTCAGCCCGAAGGGCATTACCCTGTAGCAATAGAGTCCTTGATCGGTAACAAAGGAGCTATTCGGGATATCCAAGGGGAACATTCTGATTTGATTATATCTGGAGAAGGCATCCATGAAGCTCAGCATCTCATGGCCCGAAGTAGCGTCGATCAAGGTGTCGATGCTGGGCAGAGGAAAAGGATCCTTATGGCATGCTTTGTTCAGGTTCGTGAAGTCGATGCAAATTCTCCAACTTCCGTTGGCCTTCTTAACCATAATAATATTAGAGAGCCATTCAGGGTAATTGACTTCTTGTATGAATCGGGCTTTGAGGAGCTTGTCCACTTCTTCCTTTATGGCTTGTTGGTGCTCAGGCGAAAATTTGCGCCTCTTCTGTTGGACCGGTTTGGACCCTGGAGCAACACTTAGGTGGTGGACAAGGAGCTCCTCAGAAATCCCTAGCATATCGGCAGTCGACTAGGCGAAGAGGTCATGGTTCTTCCTGATGCATTGCACTATGTCGGAACAGAGGGTAGAGGGGAGGGTCTTGCTAATAAAGAACTTGCAGTTCGGATCTTGCTCGGAAAAGAGCACTTCCTCTAGCTCATCTACAGGTTCGGACATAGGCTGGGCATTCCCTTGGGGAATCTCAAGAGTCTCGGGGGAGAGGATAGGTCCCCCAGTGGAGGTCATGTAACACTTGCGGGCCATCTCTTGGCTACCCCTTACTTCCCCGTTGCCTGCCCTGGTGGGGAACTTCATCTTAAGATGATAAGCAGACAGAATGGCCTCTAGAGCAGCTAGGCCAGGTCGGCCTAGAATCACATTGTAAGCAGCTGGGATGTCGACGACCATGAAATACATCGGCTCCGTCCAGGTAGTAAGAGTTTTGCCAGCGGTTACGTCGAGGGTTATTTCCCCTTCGATAGTCACCAACACTCTCGTGAACCCATGGAGCGTATAGCCGGCGGGCTTGAGCCTGTCCCGCAAAAGTTTGAGTCCTCGAAAGGCCGCTAGGAAGAGGATGTTGACAGAACTGCCATTATCCACCAGGATCCTCTCCACTTTAAAATTAGCCATGTGGAGGTTGATTAATAATGCATCGCAATAGGGGGGTTCGGACACCCTCCAGGTCTTCATCTGAGAAAGTGACCGGGACTCCGAGGCCTTTGGGAGGGGGTATGCCATGAACCGAATTGACTTCTCATACGAAGGCCTTCCGAGAAGAGTTGGAGGTTCCTCCCATGGGTCCTCCATGAATGAGATGCAAGATGCGTTCCTCTTCAAACTCGGGAGTCTCGTCGCGCCTCTCAGGATGCTTGTTAGCCCCCCTGGGGGGAAGAGGAAGATCGGTTCAATCCTTTCTCACAAACTTAGACAGCTGCGCCTTCTGGATGAGGGCCTCAATTTAATTCTTCAGAGCTCGACAGTCATTGGTAACGTGGCCATGGTCTCGATGATATCGGAACCACTTCTCTTTGTCCCTCTTCTTGTCGGGGGTATTCATCTTCGGGGCAGGAGACAGAACTCCTTCCTTCTCGACCTCCATGAGAATAGTGGAAATGTTGGCGCTAAGAAGGGTAAACTTCTCGAATCTGGGAGGTGGGCGGCACTGGCCCCCGTTATCCTTCTGGAGCTTCTTAGCTCCTTATTCTTCGACTGCCTTTCTCTTGGTTCTGGAGGAAGACCCCTCAAAGGTGAGGCGATATTCAGCTTCCTCAGCCCGAATATATTTCTCGCTTCTAAGGAGAAGGTCGGAGAAGTTTTGCGGGGGCTTCTTGGCTAGGGAGGATCGAAGGCTGGAGTTGAGGAAATTTGACTGGAAGGCTGCTGCAGTGACCGATTGGTTGAGGGAGGCAATGGACCTAGCTTACGTGGTAAACCGCTTCACATAATCTCTCAGCTTCTCGTCCTTCTTCTGACTAAGATAGAGTAGTGAAATACTAGTCTTCTCGGTGCGGCGGCTACTTACAAAATGGGTGATGAAGAGGGTCTCAAATTGCTCAAAAGAGAAGATGGAGGATGGGGAGAGGCGAGAGTACCATTCCCGGACTTGACCTTTGAGAGTGGCTAGGAAGGTTTTGCATAGTAGAGCATCTAAAGCCTGGTGGATCATCATGAGAGTTTTGAAACTCTCGATGTGATCCACGGAGTCTGACTCCCCAGTGTAGGTCTCGAACTGTGGGGGCTTGAAGCCTGCTAGAACGGGTGCCTCCATGATTGTTCGGGAGAAGGGAGGTCTGCTCGGACGGAGGGTCCTACCTCTTAGCTCCTCTTCCTTATCCAATTGGCCGAGGCACCTCTCCATCTCGTGGAGACGGCGATAGACAGCATCGTCCCTTCGACGGTACCCAAGTGAGCCTCGGGACTCATCTTCATACGAAGGGGAGTGTGGGCTACGTCGGCGGTAGCTCGGGGAACGACGAGGACTAGGGATGTGATGTCGGTTGCTTGGAGGTTGAAGAGGACTTAGAGACCAAGGACGAGGGCTTTGAGCTGGCTGAGAAGTGGGAACCCTCTGAGCATTGTTGTTGTTTGGGGGGAGGTTGAGGGCCTGCAAGATGGTTGCCTGGAACTGTTGGAATTCGGCACGGGTGATAGGTCCGTTCTCGTCCCTCTGGGGCTGCCGACTAGCGGGAGAATGATGCCTTCTTCGATGGTACCTAGAGGAATCCCTCTGTCTCCTATGAAGGGGAGACCTCCTGTGATCTCGGCGACGAGGAGATCGCTCATTTGGACGTTCTGAGCGGGTGGCTCCCTCACGGGCCTGCCTTTCATCCAAATGACGGCGAAAGTCCTCTTCTTTCTGTCGGTTGTGAGGATGTTGCAGAGGTCTTCGGAAGGCCGAGGGTTATGAGATGCCATTGAATCGATAGATGGGTTGTGCACGGAGACGTGGTCACGGTGGAGAGGTTGCTTCTGAGGATTGGGACGAGAGTTCCCAGCACCGATGTTCTGGGGTCCAGGCTGAGCCCATTGGGTTTGAAGAGGTTGGTCCTACTGCGGGGGCTGATCAGGCTGATGTGGGAGTTGCCCCTGCTGCTGGACGGTTTGGAGGGGGACCTCCTGTTGCTGTTGGGGATCAATGGGATTGGGCCCACGGTTGGACCCTCTGGATCTTGCCTTCCTTGGAGGCATGGCTGGAAACGATCTGACCGATTGGAAGAGGAAGGATCGCTATTCGTGGGTTCCCACAGATGGCGCCAATCTGTTACCGCTAAATCTGGTATGGGAGCAAACAGATAGAATTTCTGGATTCTTGGGATGTCGAATAGTCAAACCTAAAACCTTTCCGCCGGAGTTTGATCGTGATCTCCCGCCGTTGACCTGCAAAAAGTGCAAAACACCGGGGTTGATCCCGGTGACGCACCCTCCGACGCTCAAGTCAGTAATCAGAAAGATTATGAATGAGCTTTGATTGGCAAAAGATTGATTACCCATTAACAGTGGGGGATGGGGGATATTTATAGCCGCCATAGGGACTAGTTTCGGGATAAAATCCCTACTTCCCAGTGAATGGATAGAGGGAATCAGGGCCGTTAATTAAGATTAATCATAAACCATAATTCTATCTAGCTGGATTGGGTTTGTTGCAGGTTGGAACCCGCACCCAGTTGAGGTGGATCCGTTCGTGGGTTATTGGGCCTTTGGAAAAAGGACCCAGTACCCACTTCAGACCCGTTTTTAGGAGAAATTACCATTTTACCCCTGATATTTAAGATTCGTGCCTAATTTGGACGGTTCCGATTTAACCCCATTTTTAGCCATATTACTTATGTAAGGTCTCAAACTATCATATCTTTTCTCACCATTTCCACTCAAGTTTAGGTCTTCCCCTACCTCTAACCCTACCCTTAATACTTATCAAATCACTCTTTCTAACAGGAGCACTATTAGGTCTACGTGTGACATATCCAAACCACCTGAGACAATTCTTTCTTAACTTATCTTGGATATGAGTTACCTTTAGCATGTCTCGTATATGATCGTTTCTAATTCTATCATTCCTGGTTTTACCCCACATCCATATTAGCATCCTCATCTCTGCTACACCCATTTTGTGGACATGTGGTTTCTGTTGGATATATTGGTATATTCTCTATATATAAATATTGCATGCGCATATGAGTAACACGTGTATTGAACGTACAATTGATTGGATATTGAAACACAGGTTTGTGGACTTATAACCCGATACCCAAACCAGTATTTAGGAATAAATACTAGCTTATGATAGCAGTCTAGGTATTCCAATTTTGATACCTAGGGTAAACATCTCAAGCAACTTAGATCTAGATATTAACCCTAATTCCCAATTGTTAATTTCTCACAAAACCTAACAATCTTGAGATATATACAAATTAATTTTGTGAGATCTGATCGAAGAGAGTCACCAGAACCCGACGCCGTCGCCGTGCGTCGTCGCAGCCGTCGTTGCCATCGTGGTCGACTCGAGATCCAGTCGCAGATCCGCGGGCGATCTCGTTGAAGCCGTCGAAGCTTCCGTTTCCCGACCATCGCCATCGTGTTTGGTGACGCTCCGACACTTGCTCGCCGCCAGTCGTCGCTCTCCTTCGTGCGAGGCCGTCGACCTTCAGTCGAGGCGTAGACCAGAGAAGATCCAATCCCGATCTCGTGTGACATCGAATGCGCCGCCCTCGTCGTCGTCGTAACTGGTCGCTGATCGACGGCACCACACCTCCCTCAGTCGTTATGCCCCGTCATCTTCCTCCTCCTGTTTTTTTTGCTGTATAGATCCGAACCCGCAGATTGAACCCAAATTCATTTTGGCCTTTTGATCTTCAGTTGTCACTTGCAATAATTGTTCTTGTGTTATCAGATCTGAACTCGAACCCGCAGCAGACCCGAAATCTGAGAACACTTCATCTCATTATCAGGATCTAGTTATTTCTGAACTTTAAGATTCGTGCAATTATCTAATTTATTTATTCTGTTATTAATTGGCAGGTTTATAGATAAATCATCTTCTTTATCAAAATTACTTGTGTAGTAATAATTCAGAACATACTCTCAAACTTTAGGAACTCATTGTTTATTCCTTAAGATGGAGAAACATGATCGACCGTATGAGGTTCCTAAACTAGAGGCATTTAGTAGTTCTGAATTCAATAGCTGGAAGAGGAAAGCACAATATGGAATGAAATTCATGAAGATTTTCTATACCTGTCAAACGACCTATGATGAGTGTATTGAAGATGTGGACGATGCCACTTGGATCAGAGATGAGGACTTGTGTAGGGAGTTTCTGTTAAACAGTATTTAAGATCGATTAGCAGTTGTTTACATGAAGTACGGAACAACTAAGGAAATATGGGATAATCTGTTGGATGAATTCAAAAAGGAGGAGAAGGTCTCCAAGACTCACTTGGTTGATAAGTTCATTAGTTTTGAATTCAGAAAGGAGAAAGTCATTTTCCCTCAGGTAACTGATCTTGAAAACTTAGTAGCTAAATTGAAAACTGAAGATATCATTATGTGTGTTGATTTTCTTACTGGAGCAATAATTTTTAAATTACCTGTATCATGGCTTACATTTAAGACTGCAATGTATAGACTACCAGAACAAATCAAGCTTGCACAACTCAAACGATGTATTAAAGTTGAGGATGAAACTAGAACTATGATCAATTTGGACTTGGCTAAGAAACAACTTTCTCATGCTAATGTGCTAACCAATACCAAATATGTTCCTAAGTTTAAGAAGAACAAGCTTAATAAAATTAAGGGTGAACCATCCAAGTTGGAAGCCACTAAAAAAATTGTCAAAAAGAAAGGGAAGTGCTATAACTGTAGAAAGTGGGGTCACCATGCTACCGATTGTAAGCTATCCAAAAGAGAACAACCTAACAATGAAAGGGTGAACTTGTTAGAGGGCAACACTGAACCCACGAACTTTCTGTGTGTTGTTGGTAACGATAAGGTCAGTGCCTTTGCTAGTTGGTTGTTGGACTCGGGGGCTACATGCCATGCTTGCAACAATAAGAACCTGCTTACTGATCTCAAAGATGCAAACGAGTCCGTCTCTATGGCAAATGGAGAATCAGTCAAGGTGCTCTAGGTTGGAATTGCAAATCTCAGTCTTTCATCAGGTAAAAATTTAATTTTGTGTAATGTTAAATTTGTTCCTGCTTTAACAAACAATTTAATTTCTATTAGCTTACTGAATAATGCTGGCATGGTAGTTTCTATGATAATTGGTAGAGTTATTTTATCTGTTAACTCATACTACTTTGGTTGTGCTTACTTAGTCCATGGCATGTATAGACTTAGTTTAGCAAATGAAGTGATTAATGCTGTTAGCTCAAAATTGTGTAGTCCTTATACTTGGCACAACAGATTGGGACATGTGAACTATATTAAATTACTTACTGTTGCTAAAAATTTTAATCTGCCAATTAATACATCCTTAAGATATGAAAAATGTGAAGTGTGTGCTCAGACAAAGATCACTAGAAAACCCTTTAGTTCTGTTTCTAGGAGCACACAATTTCTCGTACTAATTCATTCTGACATATGTGATTTTAAAAATTTTGTGACTCAAGGAGGTCGGAAGTATTTGATCACTTTTATAGATGATTATTCTAGATATTGTCATATTTATTTGTTAAATACAAATGATGAAGCACTTAATAAATTCAAAGAATTTAAAGACCGTGTCGAAAATCAGTTAAATGCTAAAATAAAAGGGTTCAAATCTGATAGAGGTAGGGAATATGTATCAGTGGGTTTTAAAGAATTTTGCACTTCACATGACATTAACTCTGAAACAACAGCACCCTACTCACCACAGTCAAACGATATAGCCGAAAGAAAGAATCGAACACTCACAGAAATGTTGAATTCTATGTTATTGACTGCTGGATTGCCTTCGAGTTTTTGGGGAGAGGCTGCATTGACTACTAATAATATTCTTAATATGTTACCACACTCTAAATTGTCTGAAACACCTTATGAGTTATGGCATAAACACACACCGAGTTTTGATAAAGTAAAAACATGGGGTTGTATTGCTTTTGTTAGAATACCAGACCCTAGAAGGCCTAAAGTAGGATCTCGTACAAATACTTGTGTGTATCTAGGAAGTGCAGTTGATAGTGCGGCATACAGATTTTATGACTTATCTCTCAATAAGATAATTGAATGTAGAGATGCAGAATTCTTTGAAGATGTGTTCATCAAAGACAAAGGTATACCACTATCTGGCCACACAGACTTAGTCAATGATTCACAAATAGAATCCAGACCTAGCATAACTGACACTGAAATTACAAATGAAATTGAGCCTAGAAGAACCTCCACCAGAGATAAGACACCTAGAACCTATGGTGATGATTTTGTAACTTATGCACTGTTAGCTGATCCACTTAGCATAAAGGAAGCACTTCGGTCTAGGGATGATTTACTTTGGAAAGAGGCTATTGATGATGAAATGGATTCTTCATTACAAAATAAAACTTGGAAATTAGTTGATCTGCCAAAAATGGCTAAAACCATAGGAAACAAGTGGTTTTTGAAGAAGAAACTTAACCCGGATGGGTCTGTAGCAAAGTACAAAGCACGACTAGTAGCTAAAGGTTATACTCAACAAAGTGGGGTAGACTATTTTGATGTTTACTCACTTGTTTGTCATATTTCTACAATAAGGATTCTTCTTGCCATTGCATCTATTGAAAATTTTGTTATTCACCAAATGGATGTTAAAACTGCTTTCCTAATTTGAGATCTTAATGAAGAAATCTATATGAATCAAGCTGAAAGTTTTGTACTTAAAGGTTTAGAGAACTAAGTTTGCAAATTGGTAAAATCTTTGTATGGATTAAAATAAGCACCAAAACTATGGCATGAAAATTTTGATACAACAATAAAGAGCTTAGGTTTTGAATCTAGTAATTCTGATAAATGCCTTTATTTTCATGATCTATCAAACAAAATTTTTATAATTTGCTTGTATGTTGATGACATGCTTGTTGTTGGAAGCGACCTCTCAACTGTAGTTGAAGTTAAAACAATGATATCCAAAGAATTCAGCACGAAGGACCTAGGTGTTGTGAACACTATAATAGGTATGAGAGTGAGTTTTGGTAGACATGGTATATTCCTTAGTCAATCTCACTATATCAATAATGTGTTATAAAAATGGGGATATAGTGATTGCAAAAGGTTTGAAACACCTTATGATTATAACAATAAGTTGACACCTAATGATGGTGCAACAGTGAGACAGTTGGATTATTCCAAACTAATTGGAAGTCTCATATATACAATTGTTGCCGCTAAATTTGGTGTGGGGGCAAACAGATAGTATTTGTGAGTTCTTGGAAAACCTGAATAGCAAACACCTAACCTGTTCTGCCGGAGTTTGACCGCTGACTCCCGCCGTTCACCTGCAAGGAAGTGCGAGACACCGGGGTTGATCCCGGCGACGCACCCTCCGACGCTCAAGTCAGTAACCAGAAATGATTATGAAAGAGCGTTTAACTAGCAAAAGATTGATTACCTCTTAATGGAGATGGGTGGGGGGTATTTATAGGCATCTTAGGGAACAGATTAGGCATGTAATTCCTGTGTATATAGATAAGGAATGTAATCCTTAACCCCCAGTGAAAGGATAGATATGAATCAGGACCGTTGATTAATATTAATCAGAAACCCTAATTCTATCCCTCTGGACCGGGTTTGTTGCGGGTTGAAACCCGCACTCAGTTGAGGTGGATCCGTTCGCGGGTTATTGGATCTGTGAGGAGGAGACCCAGTACCCGCTTCAGACCCGTTTGTAGGTAAAATTACCGTTTTACCCCTGAACTTCAGGATTCGTGCCCAATTTGGACGGTCTTGATTAAACCCCTATTTTTAGCCATATCACGAGCCCCCCACTCCTAAAGGCTGAGGACAATCAGTCTTTGAGGAGTAGTTTGACTGTTTTAGTGGCTAGTGGAGTTGTATCGGAGTCCGAATGGGTATTTTTGAATCCCGAAGTGGGTGGTAAGGTAATTCCTTCTTCTTTCTTGAAGCCATGTGGTATATCAAGTTTTTATCTATCTTTTTGGGCTATTTATCTAATTTTGCGATGCGTTAGCTAGTCGTTCGGGGGTCTTGGCTGTACATTCTAGGCAATAATTGTTCGTTCGGGGGCTCCAAAATATCCCCCGAATTTTTAATTACTTCCTAGAATTTTTAACTAATTTTTCCGAATTTTTAGCAATTTTTAAATAAATAAAATGATTTAAATAAATAAAAATCAATTTTTTAATATTCATTTATGACGTGGCGTCATCTGAGCCCTCGATCAGGGCGGAGCGCGAACTTCGGAGTGATCAGACGGTCCCTGCTCCTCGGCAAGTTTTTTTGCCGTATACGAGGGTCGGTACCTCGGTACCTCGGCTCGGGGAGCCAGCGCCTCGGCTCGGAGGGTCAGCGCTTCGGCTCGAAGAATCCGAGGTACGTGGCATCATCTGGGCCGTCTATTTCAGCGTGGATCTCCATAAAACGCTATCTTGTCGTTTAGTGGACGTGGCCAAATCTGGGCCGTCCATCATGGCGAGCGCGCTTTTTCACAAGATCCAACGGCTGATATGGGTCGGCGTGATTTTTTGCCATATACGAGGGTCGGTACCTCGGCACCTCGGCTCGGAGGGTCAGTGCCTCAGCTCGAAGGGTCAGTGTCGTTGGCCGAGGCACTGAGTTGGGTGTTTTGGAGGAAGTGTTCTTTGAAAATTCCGCCCCTCCGTGTCCAGTGGCTCGGCTGTTCGGTAGCTCGGCTGAACAAGCCGATGGCAGGCAGCTCGGAAGAGACGCGTGGCTGGATCTGGGTCGTTCATCATGGCGCGCATCATGAGGATGGGGTTCAGATCACGAGAAAACGTTATCTTGTCGTTTTGTGGGCGTGGCACGATCTGAACCGTCCATCAAATTCTGTCGCGAATTTTGGAGAGATCCGACGGTGACTTCGCCTCGGGACGATTTTTTCTCCATATACGAGGGTCGGTACCTCGTCATCTCAGCTCGGCGCATCAGGGCTATTTGGCCGAGGTGTTGAGTTGGATGTTTTGAGGGAAACGTCTTGAGGGTTCCACCTTTCCGTGCCTAGTAGCTCGGCTGCTCGGCTGAGCTGTTCGGTAGCTCGGCTGGGCAAGCCGATGGCAGGCAGCTCGGAAGAGACACGTGGGTGGATCTGGGCCGTTCATCATGGTGCGCATCATAAGGATGGGGTTCAGATCACGAGAAAACGTTATCTTGTCGTTTTGTGGGCGTGGAACGATCTGAACCGTCCATCAGATTCTGTCGCGAATTTTGGAGAGATCCGACGGTGACTTCGCCTCGGGACGATTTTTTCTCCATATACGAGGGTCGGTACCTCGTCATCTCGGCTCGGCACATCAGGGCTATTTGGCCGAGGTACTGAGTTGGATGTTTTGAGGGAAACGTCTTGAGGGTTCCACCTTTCCGTGCCTAGTAGCTCGGCTGCTCGGCTGAGCTGTTCGGTAGCTCGGCTGGGCAAGCCGATGGCAGGCAGCTCGGAAGAGACGCGTGGGTGGATCTGGGCCGTTCATCATGGCGCGCATCACGAGGATGGGGTTCAGATCACGAGAAAACGTTATCTTGTCGTTTTGTGGGCGTGGCACGATCTGAACCGTCCATCAGATTCTGTCGCAAATTTTAGAGAGATCCGACAGTGACTTCGCCTCGGGACGATTTTTTCTCCATATACGAGGGTCGGTACCTTGTCATCTCGGCTCGGCGCTTCAGGGATGTTTGGCCAAGGTGCTGAGTTGGATGTTTTGAGGAAAACGTCTTGAGGGTTCCACCTTTCCGTGCCTAGTAGCTCGGCTGCTCGGCTGAGCTGTTCGGTAGCTCGGCTGGGCAAGCCGATGGCAGGCAGCTCGGAAGAGACGCATGGGTGGATCTGGGCCGTTCATCATGGCACGCATCACGAGGATGGGGTTCAGATCACGAGAAAACGTTATCTTGTCGTTTTGTGGGCGTGGCACAATCTGAACCGTCCATCTGATTCTGTCGCGAATTTTGGAGAGATCCGACGGTGACTTCGCCTCGGGACGATTTTTTCTCCATATACGAGGGTCGGTACCTCGTCATCTCGGCTTGGCGCATCAGGGCTGTTTGGCCGAGGTGCTGAGTTGGATGTTTTGAAGGAGGGCAGTAGCTCGGTTGCCCAGCCGGGCTGTTCGATAGCTCGGCTTGGCAGACCGGTGGCCGAGTTGTCGACTTAGCGATTTGAAGAGTTTTTCGCTTCTCGTGACGTCGCTGTTCTCCGCTTGTCGCTTTGGCTTCTTAGTGGGCTTTTTGCGTTTCCCAAGGAGGCCCAACATTTTGGGGGTTATAAGTTTTTCACCCCCACTCCCAAGCTCATTTCTTACTTTTTACTCTCAAGTCTTCACTTTCGTTCTCTAAGTTCTCTGCTAGCGGCGATTTTCGCTCCAAGGCGTTGCTGTTAGCTGTCGTGTGGGCCAGGCAATTTCCGGCGAGAGCACTCCGACCGTGAACGTCACTTCAAAGGTCAGTTTACTTAGTCTAAACAATTTTTCTAGAGATGTCTCGAGTGAACTCGGGGAGTGGGGCCTCGTCTTCGAGCGATGATGGTGCCGAGGAGAGGATGAGGTTGGAGATCCGGAGAAAGGGTAAACAGGTCGCCGATCCGTCTGTAGCCGAGGCGAGGCAGGAGAAGAAGAAGAGGAGGGTGGAGACCCAATCTCCCGTAGTGGCGGTGATTGTGGAAAATCCGAGGCAAGCCCCCGAGATGGGACGATATCCTTCTGTCCTGTCCGGTCATTCGGGGATCAGGCAGTACGAGGGCGACCTGTTGGAGAAGGCGATCTATGGGAAGTCGAAGATCGTCGAGGAACCTAATCCGGCCCTTCCCACCGAAGCCGACGAGCTCATCTCAGTGTTGGCCGAGAAGGACCTACTTCGGATCAGAAAGGCCTTCGCCATCCCTCCGGAGTACAAACTGATTCTCCCTGGTCCCGGGATGCGAGCGAATTCCAAGATGCCATCGCCGGATATGTGCATGTTCGACGTCGACTCCTTGAATGCCGGGCTACGTTTCCCGCTGCATCCCTTCATTCTTCAGATCCTCGGCTGGTTCTGCCTCGCGCCGACCCAATTCATGCCGAACACATGGCGCCACGTGAACGCCTTTTTGCTTCAGTGCCACAGAGCCGAAGTAGAGCCGGATCTAACGGTCTTCCGAGGAATGTATCGTGTAAACCGGCAGCACAAGACGGAGTATCGATACTACTTGGGGCCGAGGAAGGGTGTTAGGATTATAGAAAACCCCGACTCAATTAAGGGTTGGAAAGAAAAATATTTTATAATAAGGGGCGAGGCGATTCGGCCTATTCCGACCCGGTGGAAAGTGGAGGTGCCGAAATTCGCGCGAGCCGACCCTGTTTTGTCAGAGGCCGAGGAGGAGGTGGCGAGGAAGATAATGGCTCTTCCGATGTTGAGTTGGAGGGAGTTGACGGAGGAGGTGTTGTTCGGGTCCGGCCTAAGCCCCATCGACCCGAGTATGCTCCTGACATCTCATTTATTTTTGTTTTTCTTTCAAGTCTTTAGTTCGACTCGCTAACTCGTCTTTCTCTTTTTTTTTGTGGCTCGACGCAGAAGCAATGAAGATTGACTTCAACTTCATGATGGCCGACAGGTCCAAGTTGGCCGGGGGTAGAAAGAGGAAGAGGGCGGCCGCGACTGCCTCGTCGACTCCGCAGCCCACGGTCGCCTCGACCATCACCCCGCCCCCTCCGACTGCTGAGGCGCCCTCGGAGGTTGTTGTTGTTGAGGAGCCCTCGGCCCCTGTGGCCCCTGGTGTGATTGAGGGGGCCTTCGATGTAAACGCGGCGCTGTCGCTCGAGGCACCACCGCTGACCAGGGCTGCCGAGGAGATTCTGACCGAGCAGCACAAACAGCTGTTCGTACCGAATTGGCGAGTGAAGAACCATGACGGGTTCCTCGACAATTCGCAAATGTCAGTGCAGGTCGTCAAGCACTTGGCGACCCCGAAGGATCGAGCCGCGCTGAGGGCGGGGACGGTGGGCGACGACACCTACGAGGTGGCTCGGTCACTCGTCTCGGTAAGTTTCTCGTTGCTAGGTTTTTTTCCAAGTCTACTGCCCGGTTTGTTTAGTGCGCTCACCGTTGTCTTCGCAGGCTACCTGTCACTTCGGCCATCTCCTCAAGACGTTCGCCGAGCAGGAG
This sequence comes from Hemerocallis citrina, assembly GCA_017893485.1. Classification (NCBI taxonomy): domain Eukaryota; kingdom Viridiplantae; phylum Streptophyta; class Magnoliopsida; order Asparagales; family Asphodelaceae; genus Hemerocallis; species Hemerocallis citrina. The sequence continues at coordinate 196,646,726 of CM030366.1, forward strand.
AAGGAGTTGAGGGCTGCCAGCGACAAAGACCGGTTGGCGAAGGTTAGGGCGGTCAAGGAACTCGAGGCCGAGCAGAGGAGGGCCGAGGCCTTGGAAGTCTGGGTGGCCGACCTTATTGCCGACCTGGAGAAAGTCAAGGGGAGCCTCGAGGCGGAGTCTGCCAAGGCCGCCAAGGCCGCCGAGGAGCTGGCTGCGGCGACGAAGTCCTTGGCCGAAGAGAAGGCGGAGAAGGAGGCCTTGGCGACGAAGATCAGGGCCGAGGTGGAGAAGGAGGCCGAGGCCGAGGCGAATAAGCACATGGCCGAGAACATGGAGCGGTCTTATCAAACGGCACTCGATCATGTCCAAGAACGGATCCCTGGCTTCGAGCGGGTCGGCTACCGACTGTGGCCAAGGTCGTCTTCAGGCGACGAGGGGGAGGAAGGTGAAGGCGACGAGATCGAAGGTGAAGACGAGGAGGATGAGACCGACCGACCAGTGGCGGACGGCCAGGTCGTGGGGAGGATCGAGGGGCCATCTGTCAATGCGCCCGTGGTCGAAGCAGCGACGCAGGTGGACCCCTGATCCCCTCGTTAAATTTTTGTAGTTTTCGTTTTGTTTTTTCTTCCGAGCATTGTAATGCCTTTTGCGGACTGGCCACCGCTTTTAATGAATGAAAAATATTTTGACTCCGAAATTTGTCTAAGTGTTTGGTTCGGTAATGTAGTACTTCAATGCTATCCCTTTCTCATTTCAGATCGCTGAGCAGACTCCTATCACCTCGGCTGATCGGCGTCGATCCGAGTTGTTTAAGCGATCTCGGGAGGATGGTCTCGAGGGTGAGGTTCACTTGACGAGGAGGATACTTCACAATTTAGAAATTAGGCATAGTGAGGCTTTGGCCGAACTGCACCATCTTCGGATAGTCGAGGCCGAGCTATCTGCTAAGGAAGAGGAACTGGCGCGAGTTTCAGCGGAACGAGATGACTTTGAGAAGAAGGTGGAACAGCTGCAAAGGGTGACGGTCGACAAGAGTATCGAGGCGACCCACTTGCGCCGCATTATATCCGACAGTGTCGAGTATCCTGGTTCGGCAAAACTTCCTCGGTTTAAAGTGATAGTAAGGGATGACACACTGAAGGATCGGATCGTTGAACTGGAGGAAGAGGTTGCTCGGCTCAAGCCTCAGCCGGTGAGAGCTAACGTCCGGAGCACCTCGTGCACTCGCGAAGAGATCGAGCGAGGGATCACGTTCTATCAAGCGGCGAGCCGGACTCCTATCGTAGGCAGGTCAGCAGCCGACGCCCAAAGCGGTGTGGCGGTGTCCTCAAGCGGTGCTTCGGTTGGAGCAACCGTCTGGGTCAGCGGCGAGGAGGCATCTCGGTTCGTTGGACTGGAGACGAGCTCGGAGGTCAAGAAGCGCCGACCCAAAGTGTCACTGAACCGGAGCATACCCCTTCCTCGGAGGTAGTAAACGGGTCGTGTCTTGTTGTTGTAACCCATTTGCAAGCTTTTGTTGTTGTAATCCATTCTGTAATTTTACCCAAGTTATTAATAGAATTGGAGTTGTTTTATCCGAACTGTTCTCTGCTGTCTCCTTATTTGGGCTCTAGTCGCGCTAACTAGGGTAGGCTCGAAATGAACCGGGAGGCAGGTGTCCGCATCGTCGAGCACCTTGGCCTCGAAACTCTCTCTTTTGCTGCGCTTCTGAATCTTGCCTGGTCCCTTCAGGTGTGGCTCGGTTCGGCCGCTAAGGCGCAGTTGTTTCTCAGCTGTGCAAACGTGGCCCGATCGTAGCTTGAAGACCGGAGTGACTTCTGCCGAGCGAAGTGAAGCGATTAGAGCCGTCTGATGATCGCACGAATCTTGAGGCGGGTCCAGTTCCCAAGAAAACGCTATCTTGTCGTTTTGTGGACACGTGGCTGAATTAGATCCGCTCATCACGCCCTAGCACACTTTCTGAGATGATCTGACGGTGGTTTCGCCTCGGGAGGTTTTTTCACTATATACGAGGGTCGGTACCTCGTCCTCTCGGCTCGACAGTCGCGGGGCAGGTTGGGATGGCCCTCTAACCCCGACCCGTTTGAGGACGAGCCGGTGAGATAAAGTCGAGCCATAGGAGAGATCCGATCGTTAGATTAGTTTAAGGGTTGTGGGAGTAGTTCCGAATGGCGAGCTACTTCTAGTTAGCTTAGGGGCGAACTTGCGAAGTAGAATCGAGCCAAGTGTTGGACTCCGAACCATTCAACGGCTGCGGGAGCAATTTCGAACGGCGATCTTCTCCTGGCTCGTCTATGGGCGAGCCGAGGAAGAAGAGTCGAGCCGAGTGCTGGACTCCGAACCATCGTGAGGTTAGTTTAAGGGTTGCAGGAGCAGTTCCGAATGGCGAGCTACTTCTAGTTCGCTTAGAGGCGAACTTGCGAAGTAGAATCGAGCCAAGTATTGGACTCTGAACCATTCAACGGCTGCGGGAGCAATTTCGAACGGCGATCTTCTCCTGGCTCGTCTATGGGCGAGCCGAGGAAGAAGAGTCGAGCCGAGTGCCGGACTCCGAACCATCGTGAGGTTAGTTTAAGGGTTGCAGGAGCAGTTCCGAATGGCGAGCTACTTCTAGTTCGCTTAGGGGCGAACTTGCGAAGTAGAATCAAGCCAAGTGTTGGACTCCGAACCATTCAACGGCTGCGGGAGCAATTTCGAACGACGATCTTCTCCTGGCTCGTCTATGGGCGAGCCGAGGAAGAAGAGTCGAGCCGAGTGCTGGACTCCGAACCATCGTGAGGTTAGTTTAAGGGTTGCAGGAGCAGTTCCGAATGGCGAGCTACTTCTAGTTCGCTTAGGGGCGAACTTGCGAAGTAGAATCGAGCCAAGTGTTGGACTCCGAACCATTCAACGGCTGCGGGAGCAATTTTGAACGGCGATCTTCTTCTTGCTCGTCTATGGGCGAGTCGAGGAAGAAGAGTCGAGCCGAGTGCTGGACTCCGAACCATCGTGAGATTGAGGAATTAAAAGCAGAGAGATATAACAGTATCGAAAATATGGAAAACTTTATTTATTAATATCTAATGGTCGGCTGCTTCTAAAGTTGCTAGCCGTTATTACAATGAAAAAATAAAGGAAAAATCACTACTAGTAACAGGAAGGGAATGGTTCGACATCTCGAGTTACTTAGAGAGGCGTAGTTGCTTTCTCTTGGTATTTCAAAAGATGTCGGCGTTCCAAGTCCTGGGAATTTCTCTGCCTTCGAGATCTTCTAGCTTGTATGCACCGGGGCGGATCACTTTTGAGATTTTGTATGGTCCCTCCCAATTCGGGGCCAGTTTGCTTTTCTGTCCGGGGAACGAGATGGCCAATTTTCGGAGGACTAGGTCCCCTTCTTTGAGGTCCGTTGGGCGGACTCTTTTGTTGTATGCTAGCTCAATTCTTCTTCGGTAACTTTGTTGCCGTATAGCAGCTCTTTCTCGGATTTTGTCTATCAAGTCTAGACTTGCTCTGAGCTCTCTGGCATTCTGCTCTTCTTCAAAAGCTATCAAACGAGGAGAGGGTATCCCAACTTCTAGGGGAATGAGGGCCTCGGACCCATAGGTGAGATTAAACGGGCTCTCGCCTGTTGGGGTCCGCTTCGTGGTGCGGTAGTTCCATAGCACGTTGGGCAGCTGATCGACCCGCAAGCCCTTGGAGCAATTGTCTAGTCTTTTCTTGATGCCTGAGAGGATCTGTCGGTTGTCATTTTCGGCCTGGCCATTTGACTGGGGATGTGAGACAGAGGAGAAGCGGTGTTATATGGCGAGGTCCTCACATAAGGCTCGGAAGGCAGCCCCAGTGAACTGCGTTCCGTTATCTGTAACTATGACCCGGGGAACGCCGAATCGGCAGATCATATTTTTCCAGAAAAATTGGACGACTCTATGCTCGGTGATTGTAGCCAGGGGCTCGGCCTCTATCCATTTCGAGAAATAGTCGACTGCCACGACTAGGAACTTTAACTGTCCGGGAGCTGGCGGAAATGGTCCTAGTAAATCCATCCCCCACATTGCGAAGGGGATCGGACTTGATAGGGAGGTGAGTGGTGCTTGTGGAAGACGTCGGATGTCGGAGTACTTCTGGCAGGAGCTGCATTGCCGAACGTGTCGTTCGGCGTCCTGTAGGAGAGTGGGCCAGTAATACCCGTAGTTCAACACTTTGCGCGCTAGGGCTCTGGAGCCGGAATGGGCTCCGCCGATGCCTTCATGAAGTTCTTGCAGGGCATAGTCGGCTTGCCCGGGGGAGAGGCACCTTAGGTAGGGCCGACCGTCTACCTGGGTGAAGGAGCGTTTATATAGAATGCCTTCGATTAATATATAACGCTCGGCTCGGGTTCTTATCCTTCGTGCTTCCTTCGGATCCTGGGGGAGGAGTCCGTCTCTTAGAAATTCGACGAGGGGTTTCATCCAATTGTCTTCGAGGAGGACAGGCAATGTTTCAACGGAGTCGAGTGTATCGTCCTCTATGCTCGGCTTCAGGAGGACTTCTATCAAAACAGTCTGTTCGAGGCCTTGAAGGGAAGAGGAGGCTAGTTTGGATAGGGCGTCGGCCTGAGCATTTTCTTCTCTGGGGATCCTTTGGATAAGGGCCTCCTCAAACAATGCCATGAGGCTTTTGACTTTAGCCAAGTATCTAACCATCCTGTCATCGCGGGCCTCATACTCACCGAGGACCTGATTGACGACCAACTGAGAGTCGCTGAAGATCCGCAGGCGCTGTACCCCTGCATTTCGGGCCATACCAAGGCCGGCTATGAGCGCCTCGTATTCAGCTTCGTTGTTCGAGGCTTTGAAGTTTATACGGAGGGAGTATTGGCGAATAAAGTCATCTGGGCCTGCCAGGATGACCCCTGCCCCGCTTCCCTCGTTGCAAGAGGACCCGTCGACATAGACCGACCAGACAGGTGGTCCCTTCATTGGTTGGCTGGACTCAGGGATAGAGGTCTCAACTATGAATTCGGCCAATGCCTGTGCCTTGATCGCGGTCCGAGGCTGATAAGTTATATCATGTTGGCTCAGCTCGATCGACCACTTCATAAGGCGGCCGGAAGTCTCGGGCTTGTGAAGAACCTGTTTCAGCGGCTGGTCGGTAAGAACGACCACCGAATGGGACTGAAAGTAGGGCCGAAGCTTTCTTGCGGCCATTACCAGAGCATAGGCGATTTTCTCAATCTTCGGGTACCGGAGTTCGGCATCCCGAAGCACCTTGCTGACGTAGTAGATGGGCTTCTGAGCCCTTTCTTCTTCTCTGACTAAGACCGCACTAAGCGTCTGCTCGGAAGCTGCCAGGTAGAGGTAGAGTGGTTTGCCAGGTATTGGTTTGCTAAGAAGAGGTGGATTGACGAGGTAAGCTTTAAGCTGGTCGAAGGAGTCTTGTTGCTGCTGCCCCCACTCAAATCCTTTAGCCCCCCTGAGGGCTTTGAAGAACGGGAGGCACTTCTCCCCGGATTTCGACAGAAAGCGCCCTATGGCGGCTAGGCGACCAGTCAATCTCTGAATTTCTTTGACATTTCTGGGAGGGGCCATGTCCAGTATGGCCTTGATCTTCTCCGGATTTGCTTCAATTCCTCGTTGGCTAACCATGAAGCCGAGGAACTTTCCTGATGAGACGCCGAACGCACATTTGTTCGGGTTGAGTCTCATATTGTGCTTTCTCAAAACATCAAATGCTTCTTGGAGGTCAGCCACATGATCAACGCCTCGGATGCTTTTCACAAGCATGTCATCGACGTACACTTCCATGTTCCGGCCGATCTGGGCCTGGAAAACCTTGTTGACGAGGCGTTGGTATGTCGCCCCTGCATTCTTTAGGCCGAATGACATGACTCTGTAGCAATAAAGGCCTTGGTCGGTCACAAAAGATGTCTTCGGGATATCCGGGGGGAACATTCTTATCTGATTGTAACCCGAGAAAGCGTCCATGAAGCTGAGGAGCTTATGTCCCGAGGTTGCGTCAATCAGAGTGTCGATGCTCGGTAGAGGGAAAGGATCTTTGGGGCAGGCCTTGTTGAGGTCGGTGAAATCAATACAAATTCTCCAAGTCCCATTGGACTTCGTCACCATCACTACGTTTGACAACCACTCAGGCTAGTTTACCTCCTGTATGAATCGGGCCTTCAACAGCTTGTCTACCTCCTCTTTTATAGCGAGCTGACGCTCGGGGGCGAACTTGCGCCTCTTCTGCTGAACCAGTTTGGACCCCGGATCAACGCTCAGGCGGTGGACCAAGAGTTCTTCAGAGATACCGGGCATGTCTGCAGCTCACCATGCGAAGAGGTCTTGATTGCTTCGGATGCATTTCACGATATCTGAGTATAGGGCGGACGACAGGGTCTTGCTAACAAAGAACTTGTGGGTCGGCTCTTGCTCAGAGAAGAGCACCTCCTCCAATTCGTCCACCGGCTCGGAAGTCGGCCGAGCGGCATCTTGGGGGATTTCCAGTGTTTCCAATGAGAGGACGGGTCCGCGGGTAGAGGTCATATAACACTTGCGGGCCTGCTCCTGATTGCCCCTTACTTCTCCTACTCCGGCCCGAGTGGGGAATTTCATTTTGAGATGATAGGCAGAAGGGACTGCTTCAAGGGCGGCCAGACCGGGCTGACCCAAAATGACATTGTAGGCTGCTGGGACATCTACGACCATGAAGTCCATCGACTCCGTTCGGGTAGTAGGAGTTTTGTCAGCAGTTACGTCGAGGGTAATCACCCCTTCAATAGTCACTGGCACTCCCGTGAACCCGTGGAGCGTGTAACCGGCGGGTTTGAGTCTGTCTCGCGAGAGCTTCAGGCCTTTAAAAGCGTCGAGGAAGAGGATGTTGACGGAGCTGCCGTTATCTACCAAGATCCTCTCCACTTTGAAGTTGGCCATGTGAAGACTGATGACGAGTGCGTCACAATGAGGGGTGCGGACACCCTCGAGATCTTCGTCAGAGAAGGTAACGGGCACTTCGAGGCCTTTGGGAGGAGGGGTGGTTCGGACTGAGTTGACTTCTCTTATAAAAGCTTTCCGAGAGGAGTTCGAGGAGCCCCCCATTGGACCCCCATGGATGAGGTGGAGGACTCGCTCTTCCTCAAAGTCTGGCGTCTCTTCTCGTTCCGGACGCTTGTTAGCCCCCCGAGGCTGGGGAGGAAGTTCGGCTCGGTCCTTTCTTACAAACTTCGTCAGCTGCCCCCTCTGGATAAGGGCTTCGATCTCGTTTCTCAGAGCACGGCAATCGTTGGTGTCATGCCCATGGTCCCGGTGGTAGCGGCACCATTTCTCTCTATCTCTTCTCTTGGCGGGGGTGTTCATCCTCGGAGCAGGAGGCAAGACCCCTTCTTTTTCGACTTCCATGAAAATGGCGGAGATGTTAGTGGTGAGGGGAGTGAACTTCTCAAATCTAGGGGGAGGTCGGCGCTGGCCGGCATTATCCTTCTGGAGCTTCTTGGCTCCTTCTTCTTCCGTTCCCTTCCTCTTAAACCCGGAGGTAGACCCCTCCCAGTTGGGTTGTTGCTCGGCCTCTTCGGCCCGAATGTACTTTTCACTTCGAAGGAGGAGGTCGGAAAAGTTCTGTGGTGGCTTCTTGGTGAGGGAGGAGCGGAGGTTGGAATTGAGGACATTAGATTGAAATGCTACCGTAGCGACCGACTGGTCGAGGGATGCTATGGATCTGGCTTCGGCCGTGAACCTCTTCACGTAGTCTCTCAATTTTTCCCCCTTCTTCTGGTGGAGGTGCAATAGTGAGATGCTGGTCTTCTCAGCCCTACGGCTGCTTACGAAGTGCGTGACGAAGAGGGTTTCGAACTGCTCGAAGGAGAATATTGAGGAGGGGGCGAGGCGAGAGTACCATTCTCGGGCCGGTCCCTTGAGAGTTGCGGGGAAGGTTTTGCAGAGGAGGGCATCGGAAGCTTGATGGAGGAGCATCAAAGTCTTAAAGCTTTCGATGTGATCAACTGGATCGGTCTCCCCGGTGTAAGTCTCGAATTAGGGAGGTTTGAAACCGAACGGCACAGGTGCATCCACTATGGTCCGGGAGAAAGGGGGTCGGCTAGGACGTAGGGTCCTCCCCCTGAGCTCCTCTTCTCGGTTTATCTGACCCAGGCGCCTTTCTACTTCATGAAGATGGCGGTTCATGGTGTCATCTCTCCGACGGTAATCTGCCGAGCCACGAGACTCGTCTTCGTATGAGGGAGAGCGAGGGCTGCGGCGATGGTAACTTCGGGAGCGACGAGGACTTGGGGTACGCCGGGAGTTGGTAGGAGCAGGACGAGGAGATGGGGACCGTCGGTGAGGGCTTCGGACTGGAGGAGGGGACGGGACCTTCGGCTCATTAGGATTTTGACGGAGGTTGAGAGCCTGCAGGACAGTCGCTTGGAACTGCTGGAACTCGGCACGGGTGATTGGTGCCTCATTGTTCCTGGGCTGTTGCCGACCTGCGGGGGAGTGCCTTCTTCGGTAATGATCGGGGGACTCTTTCCTCCCTCTGCGGATGGGGGACCTGTGGTACCGGTGGCGAGGAGGTCGCTCACCCGGATGGTGTTGGCGGGAGGCTCCCTCTCGGGCCCGCTTTTCATCCAGGTGGCAGCGGAGATCGTCATCTCTCTGGCGGTTGAGGGTGGTATTGTGGCGACCAGAGGCTCGGGGGTGATAGAAAGCCATGGAGTCCGTAGAGGCATTGTGGATGGAGATGTGCTCCTGGTGAAGAGGCTGTTTTTGAGGGTTAGGACCCTTCGGGGGTGTTTGATTAGGAGGAGGAAGGTCTTGTTGGGGCGGGTCTTCCGCCGTAGGGGGAAGCTGCCCTTGTTGTTGAGCAGGATTGTTGGGGACTTCTTGCTGCTGATCAGGGTTGGGTCCTCGGTTGGACCCCCTTGACCTGACTTTCCGAGGTGGCATGGCTGGAGAAGACCTGTATTCGGGGAAGAGGAGAGGTCTCTATTCGTTAGTTTCCCACAGACGGCGCCAATCTGTTGCCGCTAAATTTGGTGTGGGGGCAAACAGATAGTATTTGTGAGTTCTTGGAAAACCTGAATAGCAAACACCTAACCTGTTCCGTCGGAGTTTGACCACTGACTCCCGCCGTTCACCTACAAGGAAGTGCGAGACACCGGGGTTGATCCCGGCGACGCACCCTCCGACGCTCAAGTCAGTAACCAAAAATGATTATGAAAGAGCATTTAACTAGCAAAAGATTGATTACCTCTTAATGGAGATGGGTGGGGGGTATTTATAGGCGTCTTAGGGAACAGATTAGGCATGTAATTCCTGTGTATATAGATAAGGAATGTAATCCCTAACCCCCAGTGAAAGGATAGATATGAATCAGGGCCGTTGATTAATATTAATCAGAAACCTTAATTCTATCCCGCTGGACCGGGTTTGTTGCGGGTTGAAACCCGCACCCAGTTGAGGTGGATCCGTTCGCGGGTTATTGGATCTGTGAGGAGGAGACCCAGTACCCGCTTCAGACCCGTTTGTAGGTAAAATTACCGTTTTACCCCTGAACTTCAGGATTCGTGCCCAATTTGGACGGTCTTGATTAAACCCCTATTTTTAGCCATATCAACAATGATCCGTACTAGACCAGATATAGCATTTGCGGTAGGCATGCTTAGCAGATTCACTACTAATCCCAGTAAGTCACATTAATGCCTTTGAGAGGCTAATGGGTTACCTAAGTGGTACTCAAGAATTGGTTTTGTGCTACTCTGGACACCCTTCAGTTTTGGAAGGATATTCTGATGCATCGTGGTGCACAAAACTTGGTTAAAGTCGGTCAACTAGTGGTTATGTGTTTACACTAGGATGAACAGTTGTGTCACGAAAACCTAAAAGGCAAGCAGGCATTGCATTCTCATCTATGGAGTCTAAACTCTTTGCGCTATCTTGTGCTGGTGAAGAAGCAAAATGGATGAGAGACCTGTTGCTAGATATTCCATTGAGAAGGTTTAAAGTAATCAATCTTAACTTGTTTTGCGACAACCATGCTACAAAAACTATAGCAACGAATTCTCTTTACAAAGGTAAGAGAGAATTGTCGGTCTCAGACAGGCAAAGTTGTACTATCACATTAAGCAAAAGATTATTACCCTCATTGATGTGAGATCAAAACAGAATATGGTTGATGCCATTACTAAGGGATTACAAAGAGATCTAATTGTCAAAACTGTGGGGGTTAAGAGCCATTGAGTCATAGAGGCCTTAAGACCCTGGTTATTTTGATAATTACAACACATAACAGACATAGAGAAGTTCAAACTTAAGCATCAATTTGACAGTTAATATGTTTTAGATAATCTTGATGATTCCACATAAATTCCACAAATATATAATGTCATTCCAATTTTGATGATATTATATATTTAATTAGAATAATCATATTATTCCAATACGAAACATGAAAACTTGTCGATGTGTTTCCGATGATTAAATTGTCTTAAATATCATTCCAATTTTGATGATGTCTTTTATGGATACATGTTTCATTCCAATTTTGATGATTCAGTGTTAAACCATGATTGAAATGACAGTCTTTTCATTCCAATATGAAACATAGTATGGTTCTTATGTAGAAACTATAAAAGTTCATGTACTTTATTTGTTAAAGATACTTGATTGTGATGCATGTGTTAAATCTTGCTAGCTAAATTGAATTGTACTAAGTTCTTTTGTTTAAACTAGATACTCTTATGCAATTTGTTTGAATTCAAAGAGAAATGACTCATGAAATTCTTGTTTGTTGTGTTGAGCAACAGGTACTAGCAAATATAATGGAGATGGAATCCTATATCTCGATTTTGAAGATGATGACTTGCTCGATATGGAGGAGTAATTATGAAGCAGCATGCAAGGATTTTCTATTGCTGATCACTTGCTTGATAAAACTTCTTTTGAGTTTAAGGCTGCATTTTTTAGCTTAAAACTCTTTAATTTGGTTTGAAGTTTATTTGCTTTGTTTAGTTTTGAGACTATGATTTATTTTATCTATTGGTTTAGTCTTTGTGAACTATTCTGAATTGGATATGGTTTGGAACTATTTAATTATATTGGTTTAGTCTTGATTGAACTATTCAAATTTATAATTATATTGGTTCTTATGAAACTATACCTTTATGATGCTTTTCTTATTTTATGGACTGCTATCAGCCAGTCAGTTTTATACTGAACTGATGAGATAATCTTGTACTTTATATATTGAGAATATAGGAGGAGATTGTTGGATATATTGGTATATTCTCTATATATAAATATTGCATGTGCATATGAGTAACACATGTATTGAATGTACAATTGATTGGATATTGGAAAGCGGGTTTGTGGGCTTATAACCCGATACCCAAACCAGTATTTAGGAATAAATACTGGCTTGTGATAGCAGTCTAGGTATTCCAATTTTGAAACCTAGGGTGAATATCTCAAGCAACTTAGATCTAGACATTAACCCTAATTCCCAATTGTTAATGTCACGCCCCGCTTCCCAAAAAAGAATACGGAATACAGATACGTGACTAAGCTCAGCGAATGATTTCCATCTTCCATAAGCTGTTCAAGAATCTTTAAAATATTTCACAAGAATAATCAAAGTCGGAAGCAAAAGAATCAACCAAGCATGCACATATGAATCAAGATACCAACAAGAATACTTGAAACCAAAATATTATAATCACAAATAATCCAGATCTAAACAAGTAAAATATCCTGGGTCACATTGCCCAAATATAATTAAATCCAAGTATAAGATACATTATTCAAGATAAGAGACAAGAAATAATAATAGCAAAATTCTAGCATCTAGTATCTCATCTTGCCTATTCCAAATGGCAGCTGATCTCCAAAATATGCAATTTAACACCAATTGTAAGCTGAGTGCTTATGCATGGTGACGTGGTGCTGTAGCCACTGGGGTCCACTGGGGCATGCAAAAGCAAGTTTCGGCTGTGCAAGTAGGAAAGAGACCGAGAATGAGTAGCGAGGAGAGAAAGAGGTTGGGAGTTTGGGGGGTTGCAAATTTGAAGAGTTAGAAAGATGAAGAGTTGGGGATTTTTTGGAGTTGGAAGATGAAGATGTTGAAAATTAATTTAGTTATTTATTAGGTGTGAAATTTTGCAAATTAAATTCTAGCATTGTCCTATAAATAGTACATCATTCTCTTCTCTTTTCTTCACACCAAAAACAAAACAAAACATAAGAAAGAAGAAAAGAAAGAGAAGTAGTGTGTTCTTGTGTTTGGAGGCTTTTGCTAGGAGGAGAAGAGCTAGGAGTCTTTGGAGCTAGAAGTGGTGTTCTATTTTTTTTCATTGTTCAAACTTCAATAAGGTGGGTGATCCTATACTTTCTAATTGTAGGGATTGCATGCTAAATGAGTAGTATAAATTTGATATGATAATTAGAAGATAAATTCATGCTTTTGTGTATGCCAAATTGTAGAAATGTTACTAATGATTAAGAAATAAAGAAGAAAAATAAATTAAGTTATTGTTATGAATCATACTATGATATTTGTTATTTTGTACATTTTGTAAGAAAATTTGTGAAAAATCTCTCTTGTGGTTTAAAGGATGTATTTGTTTTCATAATTAAGTCGTTGCACAAAAGATTTACTTTAAATTGAAAGTAAAAAACAACAATTGTTTATTTTGATTAATTGGAAAGAACAAATCCTTTTTTTATAAAGAGAAGTTAAAAATTGAATTTAAGAGATTTGTAAAAAATGGGAATTATATGATTATGAGCTATTGTTAGAGAGAAAGTCTAATCTTGATGAACTTATTACAATCTAATGAAAAATTCGATTGAATGAAAAAGAGGGTTTTTAAGAAAATAATAGAATGCCAGAAAAGTTGAACAAAAGCATAATAGTATATTTTGATAACAGTAATCACACTTGGACTTACTGGTTAGTTAGTGCACCACAGAGCATTCTTTATAAGAAATCTTGGGTTTGAAACATGATAGTTACATTTTATTTTTATTCTTTTAAATTGATCCCGAAACCGAGAGTTAAAATATGAGGATTTCGGTATAAGAATGTGACACACAGCCACATGGACTTATTGGCTATTGGAGTGGGATTAATTCGCTGTTTGGCTGGTGGTTGTTACTGGTTCGAAACCCATAGAACCTTTTTTTTTGGGTTGTTTAAGAATTCGCCTTCATTTGATGAATTTGCCTTCAAGGCTGTTGTGGATTTTCACTTGGGTGCTTAAATATTTTTGAAAGGATTTTAGGTGGGTAAAATTTGGGGGAAAACTTTATAATTCTTATACGACAAGCTAGAAATTAAAAAAAAGGGGTTTTAGAATTTTTATGTATATTTGGGACATTAAAAAATGGAATTGAGATAGAAAGATGAATGATTGAATTTGAAATTTATTAATTGAGAATATGACTCTCTTTTTGTGAAGAAGAGTAAAATATTGATTGTGTGAGTTGAATTTTCTTTTGAAGAAATTATACACTTGCTTGGGTTTAAGAAATACTTGATGTGGATCTAAACATTTTATTTGAGCTCGAATTACATTTGAAACTTAAGTGATGTATCTTTTGTTCATGAAAGGAATTGTTGTTCTATTTTTCGAATTATGAATGAATGAATGAACCATGAGTAGTACTAAGATGAGACATTGATCAAATTATGAATAAATTGAAGATGAGAATATCTAAGTTTAAGACATGTTATTGAAGAGTATGAATACTTTCTTGTACATGAAAAGTTGAGATTTAGAGTTAGTAAAGACCTCGTTACCGGCAATGTTGAAATAAAAAAGAATTGAGATATAATTTTAAGATATGGTTGTGGATCTATCTCGGTATTTGTGATTAAGACCGGTAGGATGTGAGACTAATTCTAGGCTTGGAAATTTATTCATGTCTTGAACTTAAGAAATATTAAGCACTTAAGTAAAGATGTAGTAAACCTGGGCAAACGTAAGTGGGTTGCTTTATATAGTTGGGCGGTGGGTTGGCTGCGGCGATTCACCGGGACTGCGGTGGTTGTTATGGGTTCGAAACCCTTCGGAACCTTTTTTTTTGTTGTTGTTTCTGAAATCTGATATTTGATGAATTTGCCTTCAAGGCTGTTGTGGATTTTCACCTGGGTGCTTAAATATTTTTGAAAGGAATTTAGGTGGATAAAATTTGGGAAAAAACTTTATAATTCTTATACGACAAGCTAGAAATTAAAAAAAAGGGGTTTTAGAATTTTTATGTATATTTGGGACATTAAAAAATGGAATTGAGATAGAAAGATGAATTATTGGATTTGAAATTTATTAATTGAGAATAGGATCCTCTTTTTGTGAAGAAGAGTAAAATTTTGATTGTGTGAGTTGAATTTTCATTTTGAAGAAATTATACACATGCTTGGGTTTAAGAAATACTTGATGTGGATTGAAACATTTTATTTGAGCTCGAATTGCATTTGAAACTTAAGTGATGAATCTTTTGTTCATGAAAGAAATTGTTGTTCTATTTTCGAATTATGAATGAATGAATGAACCATGAGTAGTACTAAGATGAAACATTGATCAAATTATGAATAAGTTGAAGATGAGAATATCTAAGTTTAAGACATGTTATTAAAGTGCATGAATACTCATGAATTCTTGTACATGAAAAGTTGAGATTTAGAGTTAGTAAAGACCTCATCACCGGCAATGTTGAAATAAAAAGAATTGAGATATAATTTTAAGATATGGTTGTGGTTCTATCTCGTTATTTGTGATTAAGACTGGTAGGAGGTGAGACTAATTCTAGGCTTGGAAATTTATTCATGTCTTGAACTTAAGAAATATTAGGCACTTAAGTGAAGATGTAGTAAACCTGGACAAACGTAAGTGAGTTGCTCTATATAGTCGGGCGGTGGGTTGGCTGCGGCAATTCACCGGGACTATAGACCCAGTCGGCGGACTGTGGTTGCTCCGTGGGAGACGGACTTTTATTTTAAATCCGGGATTATGAGGACGGGTCAAAGCTGGATTCTAGGATCTTGAGTAATCGCGCGGATAGTTTTTGTTTTACCATACTCCAATATATATGCGTATACCGGGGCTAGAGGAGCACTTGCAGGATGATTCGCACGATTTGGGATCTGTGATAACAGTTAGCGGTGGACTTCGGGACTGGGATTCAAATTCGTGGAATGATCTAAACCTTGTCTTATTACTGGGTAGTTTCATGGCGAGGGATCGAACCCTTTATTGTTGAGTACGTAGGTGATTGCCCTCGGACTTAAGTAGTATGGGATGCATAGAATCCAAACAAGTGTGCATTAATGTCATCCTAGTATAAAAATATCTGCATTAGGCATTAAGGCATGACATACACTTACATGTTTAGAGTAATCACATTTCTATACTTTATTATTCATTCAATTATTGTGGTTTGTTAAGTATGAGATCGTTATACTGTTTCCGGCATAGAGAGGATAGTTGTGTATAACATTTTGTCAGTTGTAAGTAACTGACGTGCCCACAGCTTGATATGTAGGTAATGGACTTTTCCATGAAGATGTTATAATGCAGTGATGAGTTACATTATTAAAATTGTACAAGTTGTATTTTATTTCATTGTTGTATTTTCCGCTGTGTAAAACAAGTGTACTGAACTCTGATGTTATTGAAAAAGTTTTAAATTCATTGTAAAATTGTACGAAGTGAAGTAAAGATCCTGTGAAATCTCGAATTCGATCTTATTTGGAATTCGGGGCGTTACACTGTGGAGTCCTGTCAGAACACCCGGCAATCTCCCGAACTCCCCCATTCTGCTCGGGTTCTCCACTATGTTCTCCACTACCACCGAAGTAGGTGCTTCGACGCCTTTGCCCCTGTCGACGAGAGGAACCTGGCTTGGAGATAGCTCATCGGCAGCAGAGGAGGATGGCTCTGAACTCGGGGGAAGGATAGACATTTGCTAAAAAAATAAACTAAGTGCTGAGTTACCTTGAAGTGACAGCTGCGGACGGAAAGATCACCGGAAAACGGTCAGTTGTCGCCGAAAGTTTTCGTTAGTAAAAACCTATCGCATGAGTAAAAATCTGAGAAATGAACAAGTGAGGGGGGGGGGGGGTGAAGTCTTATAGAGGCAGCACGCAAAACGAGAATAATGGGCTCCAAGAGCTCAACGATCAGGCCCATTTACCACAAGACGACAAAGGAATTTGATCGCCTCTCTAATGGTCAATGGTCAAATGGTCAAAAGTCCATGTGTCATGAACTTGTCACCAATGAATTGTTAACATGTCACAAAAAAGCTTTGGCACGCCTCGTCGAGCGTTCTTGCCACCGACGCCCAAATGTGAGAAAAAATCTCACTTGGACTTCGGCACACTTCGCCGAGCGTTCTTGCCACCGACACTCAAACATGAGAAAAAATCTCACTTGGACTTCAGTATGCGTCGCCGAGCGTTCTTGCCACCGATGCTCAAACGTGAGAAAAAAAATCTCACTTAGACTTCGGCACGCTTCGCCAAGCGCTCTTGCCACCGACGCTTAAACGTGAGAAAAAATCTCACTTGAACTTTGGCACGCTTCGTCGAGCGTTCTTGCCACCGACGCTCAAACGTGAGAAAAAATCTCACTTGGACTTCGGCACACTTTGCCGAGCGTTCTTGCCACCGACGCTCAAATGCGAGAAAAAATCTCACTTGGACTTCGGCACGCTTCGCCGAGCGTTCTTGCCACCGACGCTCAAACGTGAGAAAAAATCTCACTTGGACTTCGGCACGCTTCGCCGAGCGTTCTTGCCACCGACGCTCACACGTGAGAAAAAATTTCACTTGAACTTCGGCACCCTTTGCCGAGCGTTCTTGCCACCGAAACTCAAACGTGAGAAAAAATCTCACTTGGACTTCAGCACACCTCGCCGAGCGTTCTTACCACCGATGCCCAAACGTGAGAAGAAATCTCGCTTAGACTTTGGCAGCTCTCGCCGAACCCTTTCAACACGCGGCGCCATCTCGAGGCATCGCTAGACCTCGGCAACATACGCCGAACCACCCCGACCTCAACCTCCACCCTGACACGCGTCAGCCAACCAAGGTGTTCGAAGGGGGTCTGCAACCGCTGCCGAGCTGTAACACCTCGAATTTTTAAAATATCGAAAATGTCTGTTTTTATATATTTTGAGTGGTGAAAATTATTTTTGATATATTTTATTTAAATATTGATATCGGTATGGATATTTATGGTAGATTGGTATTATTGCTATATATTGAAGCCGTGAGTTGAGATTTTATGTGAATAATTATTGTTTATTTTATTTTATAATTTTGAAGGATTATTGCGAGATAATTGCAATGTATTTTGTATTGTTGGTGCTATTAGAGAAAAGAGTTGGGGTTTACTTGAAATATTTTGGAGGTCTAAGGGTCTATTTGTAAATATCTATTTATAAAAATATTATTATTATTATAATTTTATCTCTACTACTATAATGGGAGAACACCTTAGTGTAATTTGTCCTCAACCCAAATATTTTCGAAAGTGTACCAGTTATGGACTAACTTTGGGTAAATATTTTCGAAAGTGGATCAGTTTGGTAAATATTTTTCACAGTGGATCAGTTCGGAAATTATTTTCTTTTAAAACCCCCCCATTCTTCTTCTTCTTCTCGGTTCTTTTCTCTCCCGATCCATACCGAAACCCATTCGGCATCAGCGATCCCAACCAAATCCACTCTCATTTCTTCATAATTTTCAAATTAATTCCATGGGATGGCTAATTGAAGGGTTCTCTACAACGTGGTAGCATCGGATTTTCGAAAGAATTCCGAAAAGGTATACCATATTTTATTTATTCGTATAAAATTTAGTGTGTTTAGTTTTATTGAGTAGGATTATTATGGAAGAGTGATTTAGAGATGTTGGAAGTGGTAGATTTGAGGAATTAGTGGATTGTTAGATAAATTGCAAGTTGTTAATAAATTAGGGTTTGGGGTTGGTAAAAGAGAGTATATAGAACACATTAGAAGTTAGGATTGGTGCATATCATGGTGAAATCATGAAGTTCTAATTTTGGCATAAAGCCAAATTTTAGAATATGTGAAGTGGAGTAAGAAACTTGCTTCTAGCGAGTTTAGAAATTGTATGGGAGGTTGTGGAGTAGTGTAAGAGTATTAATATGAATTTAGAATGGATTTTGTAGACTTAGAAGTTAATGGAAAAGATGGAGAATGAAAATATAAGTTTTGTGCACGCCGGGTATTCGGTGAAATGCCTGAGCGATATAGAGGTGAGAATTTGATGGGTTCGGAGGTGTAGTTGAGTTTCATTATTATTATTAACCTTAATAGGTGAGATTAGGGAAAAGAGGGTTAAAGAAATTAGAAAATATGAATTGTTCTTATTAGAAAGCCTCCGACCAATAAGGGAATGTTTGTATTGGGACCCGAATTCGAAATCCGTCGATGTAGCTCGGCTACTTAGGTCATTTGTAACGTGTGGGCGAAGACGGATTCGAGTTTGGAGGTTCGGAGGCCGAGATTTGAGTTTTAAGCTAATCGGTCCTATAATTTCCTATTTAGGTAAAAAAGTCGAACTTCGACTGGCTGCTGGGCGGACATGGGACATCGTTTGCTCGATCCGTCAGGTGAGTATATTGTATTTATAAATATTTTATATTGTAGCCTAATTTCGTGGCTTTTTGATATGTCTTGTAAGAGTTATAGCAAAAATTGATTTTCAAGGAAAATACGGATTTTTAGGGGCCCGAAAATGGGTTTTTGAGAAATTTAGTGAAATTAATTATTTTAAGTATATAAAACCTATATTATGGGTTAATGTGATGTGTTGATGTATAAAAACTGAATATATTAAATTATTTATGCATATTTTTACCTCGTGCATGTTTTGTGCATGTTTTTGGGGTATATAGGCCGATATAGGCAATCGGGTATATGCGGAGCCTGGTGTATGGGCTAGCATGCCATGGATGGATGTTATAAGATGTAATTAGACGAAATTAGTGATTGTGATCATGTTTTGAAGATCTGTGTAATTATAGTGCCTGTTTTGTGCATGTTTTGGGGCATATAAGCCCTTATAGGTGATTTTACTTATATGAAACATGATGTATGAGCTAGTATGTTATAATTAGATATTATGAGATTTAATTGGAGGAAATAGATGATTTTGGCCTCTTTTCTTGGAAACCCGCATGCGGGGTGTATGTTTGTGTGTATATATATATAATGATATTGACTCGGGATGTGATAATTGATGAAATTAGTAAGTGGGTATATGTTTTCATTAAAATTATGTTCGAAGTGAATTAATGGATAATAATTGATGTTATAATGTGATGAAGTATACATTTTGATACTTTTACGATATGGAATGATATATTGTAGTTCTTTTATTATTATTATAATCTTGGCGCATTAATAATATGCATGGATATGATATGATGGTTTTATATGTTGAATAACAGAATGTATGCATAATGTGGTATAATGATGTGATACTTAATATTGTGGACACTGGATATGCATTAAATGGCAAGATAAAAGGTGAGATGGTAAGTGTTAATAAAATGTGTTATTATTTTTGTGAGTAAAGTCAAGGTGTGGCAATTATTGAATTCATAAGTGAAATGCGTGTTGATAAAGTAAGCTGAAAAGATGAAATGATTAATGTTAATAATAAATGGTTTTGTTGACCAGTACCTACAGCAATCCTGGGGGTTTGGGCTAGACCTCCTAACGCCCAAGGACCGGCTTGGGAATAGTGGACCCAAACTATGTTTGGGGTGCGTGGATTTTATCGCCCAAGCTATCGGCTTGAGGCCCGGTTTCCCTCGATGACAGCTGTCGCGAGGAAGTACCCAGTTTATCTGGGGCGTGGTTTTTCCCTCCTGGCTATCGGCTGGGAGGAAGTACCCAGTTTACCTGGGGCGTGGATTTTCCCTCGATGACAGACGTCGCGAGGAAGTACCCAGTTTATCTGGGGCGTGGTTTTTCCCTCCTGGCTATCGGCTGGGAGGAAGTACCCAGTTTACCTGGGGCGTGGATTTTCCCTCGATGACAGACGTCGTGAGGAAGTACCCAGTTTACCTGGGGCGTGGATTTTCCCTCGATGACAGACGTCGTGAGGAAGTACCCAGTTTACCTGGGGCGTGGTTTTTCCCTCGCTAGTTCGGCTAGGAGGAAGACGTAGCCTCGGACGAGTAAGACTCTGTGTGAGCATCGGACCGCGTGTTTACTGGGCTGTCGGCTTTCAGTATGTTGGGATACTGTGGCTCACTGGTCGACAAACTAATAAAATAACTTTGTGTGAATAAAAATGTGAATTGTGTGTGGAAAAGAAAGTGGATTGTAAAATGTGAATTGCGTGGGAAAAGAAAGTGGATAGTAAATTGTGAATTGTGCGTGGAAACGAAAGTGGATAGTAAAATGTGAACTGTGTGTGGAAAAGAAAGTGTGTGAATGAAGTAAATGTGAAAGTGAACGTGCTATGAGTTAATATATGAAAAGAAGTGATAAATGCAGCTTGTGATTAATTTAAGATGAAAATAATAAAAGAGATGTGTCATCATGAATAATACGGAGTAATTGTATTATGTGTGTGATCATTAAAGTAAAATACAGTTGATATGAGTTGTACCTTGGAATTGTGTCAAGGAACTACCTGCCCGCACTTTCAGTGGAAATTGTGGGAACTACCTGCCTTGGCATAATTCGCAGGGTGAGTGGACATAATAGTGGTAATGATTAATAGAAATAAGAAATAAAGTGAAGTAAAGATGATAAGTGATTGAAGTGAAATTAATAATCAAGCTATCGGCTTGAGATGTGATGTGATATTACCCAAATTGTGTGTTTGAGGTACGGTGATTATTACCCAAGCTATCGGCTATGAGATGTGATATGTGGTGGCCCCAGAGTGTGTTTGGGGATTAAGTGAAAATGATAATAAGAAATATAATCCTTATAAGAATGAGAATTACTAAGTGGAGTAATGAGATGTGAATGAGTTATAAAACATGGTTTGATGTAACCAGTATAAGTATTCTATTAATGAGGTGTTATTGATGTGATGAAATGTGAGAGCATTGCAATAAGCATTAAGATGTTATAATTGCGTTATGAGACTTGAATGAATGTGGCATTATGAGAATAGAAGCATATAGGAAGGAAGTGATACTTGTTGTATTTTAATAAAATAAATACCTGTATTATGAGACTGGTTATGAAAATGGTTATTAAGGGTGTATGTTGTATTATGAGTTGTATTCCCATAAAGGGTTATTAATGAAAGGAGTAATAACATTATGTAGTTATATTCATATAATGCTATTATGACGATACTTGTGGAAGAATGAATATTTGGGTTAGAGAAGATTAATTGAAAAGTAATGGATTGTATGTGTATTCGTATTATGCGGATGTAAAATAAGAATATATATATACGAGGTTGAGGTGAAGTATATTATATATATACGAGGTCGAGATGAAGTATATTATATATATACGAGGCTGAGGTGAAGTATATTATGAAATGTGGGAAGTTATGGATAATTGAACAGTTGAATGCAGGATTGGCAAAGTATTTGATATATCGTCGTACCGATGATGTTGTTGTGTTCAGGATTCGGGTAGCATTATCGTAACGTGGTATTTGTAAGTTTAAATTATTTTCTTTATACTATTTTAATTTGTCATTAGATTAATAACTATACTCACACCAGAAATGGCTAACCCCTTAGTGTTTGGGGGGTTAGGGGAGTCTGAGGACTACCCTAGATCCCCCACTGTTGCAGGTTCTCATCAGTGCAGAGGTGAGGCGTGGAGTGATAGTATAACTTTTTATTTTAAAAATTTGTATTATTTAGTTATAGGAATAGTGAAATTTATGATTTAAATTGTATTATGAGTGTATAAGCCTGTATATGACGATGATGAGTATAGTGTGAGGTGGTGTAGTATGTTGGTGACCCGTACCCAGCTTGTCGTGGAGTACCAGGCTCTGTGGTAAGTTTTACAATGATTTTTCTAAGATTTTACCTCGTTTTTCAAAGAAATTCATAGTTTTTAATTGATATTTGATAATCCGTTATGAGTTTGGCCCCCAGAGCATTATATTATATTGCCAGTATGTATCTGCTCATTTGGCCTGGGGAGCCTATGAAAATATTATGTGGTTTGTGAGCTACGGAATTTTGAGCAGAATTCCGTAAGCTTTTTGTGTTTCGGGGCAAAATTTACAGGGGAGACTCTACCAAAATTTTTCCTGAAATATAACTTTCTTAGTTTATAATTAAAGTGATATAGAAATTGAAAGAATTGAATTTGGAGACTTAGTTTTGAAAAAAAAAAAAAAAAAAAAAATTTGGGTCGTTACAGTTGGTATCAGAGCTTAGGTTAACTAGAAATTTGTTAATCCTAGTGATCTTGCTATGTGAGTATGGGTTCATTAATGCTTAGTTGGAGATAGAGAGTGTGGTTTATGTGGGTGTTTTGTTGAAGAATGGATTCTATCGTGGAATGGTGTGGTCCCCACTAGACTTTGGTCTGACCTTGAGTCAGCATTTCCCTTCATGACCCTGCATATGGGTTGATTTCTGTAGAAATCCCAGTGTGAATTTGCACACTATTGGAGTATTATAGTAAATTGATTGTTGTGTGCCGTAAGGGACTATTCCCAGGAGATCTGGTGTAGGTCCTATGGACATATGTTCTGTAGGTGTATATTTTATATATTGAGGAGTGATGTGTGGTTATGGTTTTATCCCATATTTGGAAAGATTGATTGGTTGTAGAAGGTTATGTAGGTCATCTGCGTAGTTGGGGTGTGGTGCAGGGAGGATTCGGGTGAGATAGCCCGATGAAACCCAGTTTTGATTGTATATAATGCCTTGGACGATGAAATTATACTCGTTGGGTTTGGTGGAAATATCTAAGGCGATGATTGAGATTGTTGATGTGGTTTGCCAAGTTTCTAATTTATTCGATGGGGTTTTTGGTCCCTCACCCTGGTGAAAGTTCAAAATTAAATTGATATTGGTATGACTCCTATTTCTAAATCAGCTTGTGCTCTAGCACTTTAGGAATAAGGAGAGATGAAGGAGAATTTGAGGTGATGCTTTTGGAAAGGATTATCGGTTGAAGTGATACGCCATTGGGCGCTCGGCAGTTTTGTAACAAGGAAGATAGTTCACCAAGAAGGTGTGTTAAGTAAGGGGATTATTAAGTATTTATTGTTGAGAATAGATAATTGATGGATTTAGTTGCGGGAGTGCCACTAATCTCCCGGCTAGAGTTGCGCACCGAGTACTATCAGATAATCTTTGAAGAGAGAAAAGATCTCAGGAATTGTTTTCGTACTCGGTATGAATTATATGAGTTCTTAGTGATATCTTGGGACTGGCGAACATCCCTGCAGTTTTTATAAATTTGACGAATTGGGCCTTTCACCCTTATACTGACAGGGTATGATTGTATATGTGAATGATATTTGGTGTATAATTGCTGTATGGTGGAGCACTGATCGATAGGTTGGGGCCGAAAGTGGTATGCTATGTCTGTAAATTGCCAATTATGGAGGCGAGAAGTGTGAGTTGTAGGACACATTGTGTCTGTTGAAGGCGTATTTATGGGTCTGAAGAGAATTACAAATGGTGAAAAGACGGGAAGTAACCCTTGGATGTGTTGGAAATTCATAGTTTCTTGGTTTTAAGTGGTTATTATCGGATGTTTATTCCTCGGTTTTCCCTTATTGTTGTATCGATAACTCATTTTATCATAAAGAATGAGCCGTTGGTATGATCCGAACTGCGTGGATAGATATTTTCAAGGGTTAAGGGAAGATGAACGACAGCTCATGTTTTGATCATCCTGAGAAGGGAGTGCATGTAGTATCGGATCAGGTGGAGTTTGATGCCTGAAGGCATGCTTGTGGCTTACATCTTGAGGCAGTAGGAAAATTTTTGTCATTATCGTAGACTTGTTCTTGATGTGGATGCTTTGTGGTAGCAGGTGACAGAGATTGTTCATTATATTAAGTATATTGTCTATCCTGGTGGCATGAAAATATATCAAGATTCTAGGAGAATATTTTATTGGACCGGAACGAGGAAGAATATTAATTATCAGGTGAGTATGGATAAACCTCTTTTGAGGTGTGTAGTCGACAAAAGAAAGGGTGACGCCCATCAGCGGCGAAAGCCTCTTGAAGTTAGAAATTGAAAATGTGGTTATTCTTGAAAGTATTCTTTATTCATGGAGTACGTCGTTTTAGAAACTAGGAAAAGTTAGACCCGAGGTATGATGGCCCTGTAAAGTTATAGAAAGAATGGGAACTGTGGTATATTGTTTGAAGTTTATTTTGGAGATATCGGGTATTCTGGATGTATTTCTTGTTTCTATGTCGAGAAAATTGTGAGAGATCTATCTCAAGTATGGAGCCATTGTAGATCGAAGACAGCTGGATGTGGCATTGGATGTGATATCCTATGAAACTAGTGGTTATTGTAGGTCGATAGTGCGACAGACCAGACGACGAGTTGTTCAGCAGTTAATAGTGCAATGAAGTAGTGATGCTGATAATGTACCTAGAAATCCTAGGTAATGGTGTGGAGGAAGTATCCTGACTTTGTTCGGGGAGTTTTCTTAAACCCCGTAGCTCGAGGACGAGCTTCTTTTGAGGTGTGTAGAATGTAACACCTCGAATTTTTAAAATATCGAAAATGTCTGTTTTTATATATTTTGAGTGGTGAAAATTATTTTTGATATATTTTATTTAAATATTGATATCGGTATGGATATTTATGGTAGATTGGTATTATTGCTATATATTGAAGCCGTGAGTTGAGATTTTATGTGAATAATTATTGTTTATTTTATTTTATAATTTTGAAGGATTATTGCGAGATAATTGCAATGTATTTTGTATTGTTGGTGCTATTAGAGAAAAGAGTTGGGGTTTACTTGAAATATTTTGGAGGTCTAGGGGTCTATTTGTAAATATCCATTTATAAAAATATTATTATTATTATAATTTTATCTCTACTACTATAATGGGAGAACACCTTAGTGTAATTTGTCCTCAACCCAAATATTTTCGAAAGTGGACCAGTTATGGACTAACTTTGGGTAAATATTTTCGAAAGTGGATCAGTTTGGTAAATATTTTTCACAGTGGATCAGTTCGGAAATTATTTTCTTTTAAACCCCCCCCCCCATTCTTCTTCTTCTTCTCGGTTCTTTTCTCTCCCGATCCATACCGAAACCCATTCGGCATCAGCGATCCCAACCAAATCCACTCTCATTTCTTCATAATTTTCAAATTAATTCCATGGGATGGCTAATTGAAGGGTTCTCTACAACGTGGTAGCATCGGATTTTCGAAAGAATTCCGAAAAGGTATACCATATTTTATTTATTCGTATAAAATTTAGTGTGTTTAGTTTTATTGAGTAGGATTATTATGGAAGAGTGATTTAGAGATGTTGGAAGTGGTAGATTTGAGGAATTAGTGGATTGTTAGATAAATTGCAAGTTGTTAATAAATTAGGGTTTGGGGTTGGTAAAAGAGAGTATATAGAACACATTAGAAGTTAGGATTGGTGCATATCATGGTGAAATCATGAAGTTCTAATTTTGGCATAAAGCCAAATTTTAGAATATGTGAAGTGGAGTAAGAAACTTGCTTCTAGCGAGTTTAGAAATTGTATGGGAGGTTGTGGAGTAGTGTGAGAGTATTAATATGAATTTAGAATGGATTTTGTAGACTTAGAAGTTAATGGAAAAGATGGAGAATGAAAATATAAGTTTTGTGCACGCGGGGTATTCGGTGAAATGCCTGAGCGATATAGAGGTGAGAATTTGATGGGTTCGGAGGTGTAGTTGAGTTTCATTATTATTATTAACCTTAATAGGTGAGATTAGGGAAAAGAGGGTTAAAGAAATTAGAAAATATGAATTGTTCTTATTAGAAAGCCTCCGACCAATAAGGGAATATTTGTATTGGGACCCGAATTCGAAATCCGTCGATGTAGCTCGGCTACTTAGGTCATTTGTAACGTGTGGGCGAAGACGGATTCGAGTTTGGAGGTTCGGAGGCCGAGATTTGAGTTTTAAGCTAATCGGTCCTATAATTTCCTATTTAGGTAGAAAAAGTCGAACTTCGACTGGCTGCTGGGCGGACATGGGACATCGTTTGCTCGATCCGTCAGGTGAGTATATTGTATTTATAAATATTTTATATTGTAGCCTAATTTCGTGGCTTTTTGATATGTCTTGTAAGAGTTATAGCAAAAATTGATTTTCAAGGAAAATACGGATTTTTAGGGGCCCGAAAATGGGTTTTTGAGAAATTTAGTGAAATTAATTATTTTAAGTATATAAAACCTATATTATGGGTTAATGTGATGTGTTGATGTATAAAAACTGAATATATTAAATTATTTATGCATATTTTTACCTCGTGCATGTTTTGTGCATGTTTTTGGGGTATATAGGCCGATATAGGCAATCGGGTATATGCGGAGCCTGGTGTATGGGCTAGCATGCCATGGATGGATGTTATAAGATGTAATTAGACGAAATTAGTGATTGTGATCATGTTTTGAAGATCTGTGTAATTATAGTGCCTGTTTTGTGCATGTTTTGGGGCATATAAGCCCTTATAGGTGATTTTACTTATATGAAACATGATGTATGAGCTAGTATGTTATAATTAGATATTATGAGATTTAATTGGAGGAAATAGATGATTTTGGCCTCTTTTCTTGGAAACCCGCATGCGGGGTGTATGTTTGTGTGTATATATATATAATGATATTGACTCGGGATGTGATAATTGATGAAATTAGTAAGTGGGTATATGTTTTCATTAAAATTATGTTCGAAGTGAATTAATGGATAATAATTGATGTTATAATGTGATGAAGTATACATTTTGATACTTTTACGATATGGAATGATATATTGTAGTTCTTTTATTATTATTATAATCTTGGCGCATTAATAATATGCATGGATATGATATGATGGTTTTATATGTTGAATAACAGAATGTATGCATAATGTGGTATAATGATGTGATACTTAATATTGTGGACACTGGATATGCATTAAATGGCAAGATAAAAGGTGAGATGGTAAGTGTTAATAAAATGTGTTATTATTTTTGTGAGTAAAGTCAAGGTGTGGCAATTATTGAATTCATAAGTGAAATGCGTGTTGATAAAGTAAGCTGAAAAGATGAAATGATTAATGTTAATAATAAATGGTTTTGTTGACCAGTACCTACAGCAATCCTGGGGGTTTGGGCTAGACCTCCTAACGCCCAAGGACCGGCTTGGGAATAGTGGACCCAAACTATGTTTGGGGTGCGTGGATTTTATCGCCCAAGCTATCGGCTTGAGGCCCGGTTTTCCTCGATGACAGCTGTCGCGAGGAAGTACCCAGTTTATCTGGGGCGTGGTTTTTCCCTCCTGGCTATCGGCTGGGAGGAAGTACCCAGTTTACCTGGGGCGTGGATTTTCCCTCGATGACAGACGTCGCGAGGAAGTACCCAGTTTATCTGGGGCGTGGTTTTTCCCTCCTGGCTATCGGCTGGGAGGAAGTACCCAGTTTACCTGGGGCATGGATTTTCCCTCGATGACAGACGTCGTGAGGAAGTACCCAGTTTACCTGGGGCGTGGATTTTCCCTCGATGACAGACATCGTGAGGAAGTACCCAGTTTACCTGGGGCGTGGTTTTTCCCTCGCTAGTTCGGCTAGGAGGAAGACGTAGCCTCGGACGAGTAAGACTCTGTGTGAGCATCGGACCGCGTGTTTACTGGGCTGTCGGCTTTCAGTATGTTGGGATACTGTGGCTCACTGGTCGACAAACTAATAAAATAACTTTGCGTGAATAAAAATGTGAATTGTGTGTGGAAAAGAAAGTGGATTGTAAAATGTGAATTGCGTGGGAAAAGAAAGTGGATAGTAAATTGTGAATTGTGCGTGGAAACGAAAGTGGATAGTAAAATGTGAACTGTGTGTGGAAAAGAAAGTGTGTGAATGAAGTAAATGTGAAAGTGAACGTGCTATGAGTTAATATATGAAAAGAAGTGATAAATGCAGCTTGTGATTAATTTAAGATGAAAATAATAAAAGAGATGTGTCATCATGAATAATACGGAGTAATTGTATTATGTGTGTGATCATTAAAGTAAAATACAGTTGATATGAGTTGTACCTTGGAATTGTGTCAAGGAACTACCTGCCCGCACTTTCAGTGGAAATTGTGGGAACTACCTGCCTTGGCATAATTCGCAGGGTGAGTGGACATAATAGTGGTAATGATTAATAGAAATGAGAAATAAAGTGAAGTAAAGATGATAAGTGATTGAAGTGAAATTAATAATCAAGCTATCGGCTTGAGATGTGATGTGATATTACCCAAATTGTGTGTTTGAGGTACGGTGATTATTACCCAAGCTATCGGCTATGAGATGTGATATGTGGTGGCCCTAGAGTGTGTTTGGGGATTAAGTGAAAATGATAATAAGAAATATAATCCTTATAAGAATGAGAATTACTAAGTGGAGTAATGAGATGTGAATGAGTTATAAAACATGGTTTGATGTAACCAGTATAAGTATTCTATTAATGAGGTGTTATTGATGTGATGAAATGTGAGAGCATTGCAATAAGCATTAAGATGTTATAATTGCGTTATGAGACTTGAATGAATGTGGCATTATGAGAATAGAAGCATATAGGAAGGAAGTGATACTTGTTGTATTTTAATAAAATAAATACCTGTATTATGAGACTGGTTATGAAAATGGTTATTAAGGGTGTATGTTGTATTATGAGTTGTATTCCCATAAAGGGTTATTAATGAAAGGAGTAATAACATTATGTAGTTATATTCATATAATGCTATTATGACGATACTTGTGGAAGAATGAATATTTGGGTTAGAGAAGATAAATTGAAAAGTAATGGATTGTATGTGTATTCGTATTATGCGGATGTAAAATAAGAATATATATATACGAGGTTGAGGTGAAGTATATTATATATATACGAGGTCGAGATGAAGTATATTATATATATACGAGGCTGAGGTGAAGTATATTATGAAATGTGGGAAGTTATGGATAATTGAACAGTTGAATGCAGGATTGGCAAAGTATTTGATATATCGTCGTACCGATGATGTTGTTGTGTTCAGGATTCGGGTAGCATTATCGTAACGTGGTATTTGTAAGTTTAAATTATTTTCTTTATACTATTTTAATTTGTCATTAGATTAATAACTATACTCACACCAGAAATGGCTAACCCCTTAGTGTTTGGGGGGTTAGGGGAGTCTGAGGACTACCCTATATCCCCCACTGTTGCAGGCTCTCATCAGTGCAGAGGTGAGGCGTGGAGTGATAGTATAACTTTTTATTTTAAAAATTTGTATTATTTAGTTATAGGAATAGTGAAATTTATGATTTAAATTGTATTATGAGTGTATAAGCCTGTATATGACGATGATGAGTATAGTGTGAGGTGGTGTAGTATGTTGGTGACCCGTACCCAGCTTGTCGTGGAGTACCAGGCTCTGTGGTAAGTTTTACAATGATTTTTCTAAGATTTTACCTCGTTTTTCAAAGAAATTCATAGTTTTTAATTGATATTTGATAATCCGTTATGAGTTTGGCCCCCAGAGCATTATATTATATTGCCAGTATGTATCTGCTCATTTGGCCTGGGGAGCCTATGAAAATATTATGTGGTTTGTGAGCTACGGAATTTTGAGCAGAATTCCGTAAGCTTTTTGTGTTTCGGGGCAAAATTTACAGGGGAGACTCTACCAAAATTTTTCCTGAAATATAACTTTCTTAGTTTATAATTAAAGTGATATAGAAATTGAAAGAATTGAATTTGGAGACTTAGTTTTGAAAAAAAAAAAAAAAAAAAAAAAAAAAAAATTTGGGTCGTTACACGAGCGTTCATGCCACTGACCCCCGAACGAGAGAAAGGGTGCCTTCGAACCTTTTGGGCCGTCGAATCGCTTCAAGAGTTGCGCGGCGATCTGATCAACGGCCAGGATTACTCCACGTCGTTAAGTACTAATCTACCATTTGATCTCCCAGATTTTTGTACGTAGATCAGATGGACGAACCAGATCTTGCCACGTCATAAACAGGTATAAAAATAGGGGTAAATCGGAACCGTTCAAAGTGGGCGCGAATCTTAAAGTCTCAGGGGTGAGATGGTAATTTCACATACAGAAGAGCCCGAACTGGGTACCGGGTCTCTCCTCTTGGCCCCGCTAGCCCACGAACGGATCTGTTCGGCAGAGAACGGGTCTCAACTCGTTAAGGACCAGCGCAATGGGGTAGTAGGAAATCCCGTCTCGTCCTTATCCGCTGGAGGAGGTTACAACCACTTCTATCCAGTCACACTGGAAAGTAGGGATTGGATCTTATCCCGAAGTAGATCCCTATGGTGACTATAAATACCCCCTTACCTCCTACTGTCACAGGTGATCACACTTTGCACATTTGAGCTCTTTCCTTTCACGTTTTCTGTGTATTGACAAGAGCGTCGGAAGGTTCGTCACCGGGACCCACCCCGGTGTTTCGAACGTTTGTGCAGGTTCGCGGGAACTTCAAGGAGTCAATTTGCCAACAAGGAAGAAGGGGGATTTAGCCGGTTCGATTCGAGTTCCTACGAACCTACAAATCTCATTTATTGTCCTCACACCAGATTCAGCGGCAACATACTATTTTAACGATCGGACGAAACAACATGTTCCGTCCTAATTATATTTTAAAAAAACCGGACGGTACATGTTGTACTTTTTTTTTATAAAAAAAAGTGGACGGACGACAATATGTTCCGTCCTTCTATTTCTTTGTTTTGGAACAATTATTCCAAGACCTATTTCCTCCATTATCTCTAATATCTTATATCTCTACTACTATAATGGGAGAAGGGCTTAGTGTAATTTGCCCTTAACCCAACCCGTGCAACGCACGTGCTGGTAGAATTTTTTTTTTGCCCTTTTCGTTTCCCCAATTTTTCCCACGTGCACAACACGTGTATAATACTAGTATATTATAATGGGAGAGTTGGAGTTGTAATGTTGTCAACATACAACTCCAACTCTCCCATTAATTACAACAAAAACAAACAAATAAAAAAAATCCCACTTATTTAAAACGTGCAAAACAATTTTACAATATTTTTGTAACACTGGACATACACATATGTTATACGTACAACTCAAATTCCACTTATAAACACGTGCATTGCACGTACAAATTGTACCTGTTTCTTCAAAATATTTTTACCAATTACGTGCAACACACGTCCAAGTCCAAAACTATTTCTTAAAACATAAATAACACGTGACAATTCTTCCACTCTTATCAAAACGTGCATCGCACGTGAAAAATACTAGTTTTCATAAATTGTCAAGTACAAGTCAAACCAAGTTAAAAACAAATTACATCAAAGTTCAAGAGACTCAAATTTTTTAAAATTATTTTAATTGGTTGGATGGAACAACATGTTCCGTCCGTCCATTTATTTTTCTCATTTGTCTTATTATAGCGAATGATGAGTGCAGCGAAACACTTATTTTGCCATTTGCTATTTTGCCAAATTGCCAAAATAGCAAAAACAATCGTGGATACTCTAATTGTCATATTAACATGTATTTGCATATTGTTTTTTGAACGGGATGTTGAAACCTACCTTTTTCTCATATAATTTTGCCTCATGTTTCACTCGACATACATTAGTTAAATTTGATATTGTTCGACGATTTTTTTTAATGAAAAGTGTTGCAATTAAAGAACAATTGCAACGGTGATTAAAAACAATGTTTTATTATCTGATATTGTAGTTCAGTAAGAGTATTTGTTCAATAAAAAAATACAGTCTATTTTGTTTTTGTTTAAAATGTTTTTAAAAAAATTATTATTAACGACTAATAGTTAATGTTAAGTGTTATTTTCTTAGTAGTCTGACAAATTGTTCAACCTATATCTGCTCCAACAATAATCTTCGCATATTCGTTTGTAAAATTTGTGAGTCCTTCACATTAGTTGTAATTCATGTAATTGTTATGGGTTAAAACGTAAATAACCTACATCTCTACTACTATAATGGGAGAAGGCCTTTGTCCTTGGCCCAACCCGTACAACGCACGTGTAGGTAAAATTTTTTTTGCCCTTTTCATTCCTCCCAATTTTTTCCCACGTGCACAGCACGTGTATAATACTAGTTTAAGTAACCTGGGCAGCTGAGCTTACTAATGGCTTGAGGACTTTCCATTTGTTTTTGGCATATTGGGCTTCAGATTAACAATAATTAGCTTAGTTCTTAAGCAAACACGGGTTGTGTATTAATTACTGCTTAGTTCTTAAGCAAACACGGTTTGTTAGATTAGTTCTTAAGCTAACACGGTTTGTGTATATTAATTATAAACGAACACGGTTTAGACAGCGAGGCGAACACGGTTTAGTACCCGAATCCGAAAGTATAAATTGACTAATAGAGAGGGTACTGTTCAAACGGTTGCGGACAAAAAGCCCTTTCAAAATCCGAAACCCGATCCCAAATTTCCAATCTCCTATTATTTCTCCACCGGATCCGACCGGAATGGGTTTGGATCCCATGCCGATCTTTTAGGATCCGAAACTACTAATAGATGGGTACTTTTCATTACGGTTCCGGACAAAACCCCTCTCAAAATCCAAAACCGGATACCAAATATCCAATCTCGATCTCCATCATCATCCTTTCTGAGCTCCAACCTTCTTTCATACATGGCCGCCGCCGCCGAAAACCCTAATAATTCGTTCCAACTTCGATCGCGAAGCGAATAACCGTTCGATCGGTGAGTTCATTAATTTTCGAAACATGCATCTATTGTTTTGTTTGGTCTGTTGATTCATCAAGAACAAAGAGGGATTTTTGTTCTAAATTTTTATCAAATCTGAAATTAGTACAAGTATGGAAACCCTAATCTTCCTCTTTCTCCATAGTTCGTAACCGGTTGCCAACAAATTATGCAAGTTTTGAAGAAGGAATGTTTAAAATTGGCAAAAAGTGAAGGAAGATTTCTCATTGCCCTCAAACTAGCTAGAGGTAAATTAATGATCCTCTCTTTCCTTTCAATTTTCTTATAATTATTTTTAGCTCGGATTTAGAAACCTCTTTCTTTATTATTTGATTTGATTTCAGGTATGAAGATAATAAAAAGAAAGGGGCTGATGGGACATGTTTAAGGTGGAACTGGATTGGGATAGAGAGGAGGGTATGTGTAAATATTGGCTAGAAGTTAAGGATCCTCCCTTCCCTTAATTTTTGCGCCGATTTTAACGCATTTTCTTTTGATTTCTGTTATGCAGGATAAAAGGAAAGACGGGACGTCACAGGTCTGACGTGCAACAGGATTGTTAGTGCGAGAGTTGACGACAAGGTAAGCTCTCTCTCTCTCTCTCTCGTAAATGTTTTATGAATGTGTTTGCGTATCACCTACTGATAAAAATATATTAGTAAAGTCGATAAAATATGAATTGTGTATGTAGAATCTATTAGGCTCTTGGTTCTTAGATAAAATTGGCTATAGATGAATGAACTTGAAATTACATACTATGGTAGGTGCTTGTTATTTTTTTAATGTAGTCGTGAAAAACAGATTTGGAATGTAATTTAATCAAGACTCCAAATATAAATGTGGTTGTTAGGTAGGAAATTCCTAGGAGTAAACATGTTCACTTAGGTTCAATCATTTCTCATGATGGTAAATTGATGAGTAATCTTCAGTTAAAGATAATATGAAGTAGTGTGTGCACTCATATGATAGTGGCCTGATAGTGGCCCTTACGCAGCAAAATGGATAGAATGTAAATTTTGATGCTCTTAATTTAATAGCTAACATGCTGCATTAGGTCAACTTCGTGGTGTTATTTTACATTCACATGTAAAATATGCTGCCCTTAATTAATTAGTGTCAACTTTAGGGTGTCATTTTACATTCATTTCATCAAAAAATTGTTAGATTCTTCATGAAAGCAGGAAGCACCAAATGTTTATTTTACTGAGAATATTGTTAGATTTTTCACACAATAACAATCTCTTTCTCCTGTTTATATTCACACTGTCACATTAGATTGCATCTAGGTCGATATCATGTGGTCTTGCCGACGAGGTGGAATGAGCCATGCTCAACTTGTTGCCAGAGGCTTCGAGCATCTCCATGTACATTGGTCTGACCTGAAGGTCGAACATAATCTTGCAGTCTGATCGGTAAGATGGTAACTACACTTTTTCTTAATATGGTTTGCTTTTGTTTTCATTCACATGCTTCGTACTCTGTATAACAAGATCCCACTTCTTATTTCATGTATATTCATTTAATTTTGTAGATGCCATGCTGGGCTGCAATCGGAAAAGACAGGCCTGGTGGAACCAGCTTCATCTTTACAAACTGCTTCAGGTGAGTGTCAATGTATGTTTCTGGACTGTGTGATTTGAAAACTCTTGCTTCAGGTTGATATTCCTCAGTTAGTTTATAATAATTGCTAGGTATTGTTTATTGCAGGAACAATCTATTGTAGAGGCGGAAGATTCAGATACTTGGCAGTATCATCTACACAACAATTGGTGGCAAGAAGCAGAGTGAGTAGTTTTTGGATCAAAATTATCGATTTAGGGTTTTGGCAGTAATATGAATTTAGGTTTTTCCCTATTTGATTCAAAGACTAATCCTTTTTGCTATGTTTGTTTCGCAGAGGAACTGACCCTTCTGGCTTCAGAAGTGTAACCGAGCAGCAAGGTATTGAATCAATCTCTCTCCTCGTAAGCTTTTTGATTCAAAGATGAACAGTTGAAGTGGCTGCTCATATAGTATCTGTTCTTTAGATAGAGTAACTAAGATTGAACTTAGAAGAGAAGGGATTTGCATAAAGATAGCTTTGTCGACCAGACCCGTCCACAAGATTGGTATCAGGTATTCTTACATCTCCCCCCTTACGATCACGCATATTCAATAGTAGCATCCAACCAAATGGAAGAAAATTATACTCATAACTAGTTTAGAAAAAAATTAAAACAAGCATGCTATGACCACCTAGTAAGAGAGTGTAATTTTTTATTCGAATTGCAGATACATGGCTGCGTATATTGTTGTGGGGGGGGGATTAGTAAACTTAGAACACTGCTTAATATTTGTGAAAATAGCAAAAAAGGTTAATTTGGGACGAGGGAGTATTAATATAATTAAACCTTGAAACATTACATGTTTTATTTAGCCTGTCAATTTTCCATATTCTTGAAGGTTTTTTGGTTTCTCCTGATAGGATCAGTATTGGGGGTTTTAGGTCGATTTCGATAGGCTAAGGTATAAGACCATGTCATTGATTTCGATGTTGTAGAGTTTTGGCCGAAACTTAACAGAATCATAGGAAAAGGGAATTTGGGGGACTAGGGGTGCTCTGTTGTCCTGGCTGTAGATGAATGAACTTGAGCGTGTGTCTGTGGTTCTGTTGGTGCTTTGTCATTTTTGAAAGTTATGTGCAGTTTATTAAATGAGAAAAATATAAGTAGGTGAAGAACATATTATAGTGTAATTTATCAAGAGTCAAGACTTCAATTAGAAATGAGGGTGTTCGGTAGGAAATTCCTCGGAGTAACATGTTTACTTTATTTAGGTTCATTCATTTCTCATGATGGTAAGTTGATGAGTAATTCTTCGATTAAATATAATGCGAGGTAGTCCGTGCACTCATATGATAGTGGCCCTTAATATAGAAAAATGGATTGAATGTAAATTCTGCTGCCCTTAATTTAATATCAAACATGCTGCATTTTATCAATTTCAACGTATCATTTTACATTCATTTTACCGAGAAATTGTTAGATTCTTCACACTATGACAATCTCTTTCACCTGTTTATACTCCAGACTATCACAGTAGAGTGCATTTAGGCTGATATCATGTGGTCTTGCCGATGGGGTGGAATGAGCCATGTTCAACCTGTTGCCAAGTGTTCGAGGCATGTGACCTGAAGGCCAAACATAATCCTGCAATTTAATGGGTAAGATGGTATCTACAATTTTTCTTAATGTGGTTTGCTTTCGTTTTCATTCACATGCTATTTACATGCTTCATACTCTGTATAACATCATCCAACTTTTCATTTAATGTATATTCATTTTACTTCTGTAGATGGGCCTATGTATATATGTGAGGTCCAAAACGATACAAATCAATTTAACTTGGGCCCGTCCCTCACCTCTAAATATTCTGAAAACTCGATTGCGATGGGGAATTGGAGTTCATCGTCTCTTTCCGCTGGATAAACCCCCAATTCTCAAACCAAATAAGGTTCATCTTCTTCTCTTCTCTTTCTCTTGAATCTTAGATCAATTTCATCTCTTTTAGAGTTGGGCAACTTATATTTCTTCCCTTCGCCGCCAATTTCGACGTAAAGGAAATCATGAATCTTTTCCCCTCTTTCCTCTTATTTTTCATCTAGAGCACGGATTTTGATACATTTTTATTTTGATTTGATTTCAGGTTTGGTGATAGTAGGCTATATCGGGGCAGGTTTTGAGGTGGAACAATTGATTGTCTCTGTTGGTGCGTGAATTGAAGAAGGGAAAGAAGTATGTGCAAAATTAGGTTTTAATGATTTTGTGCAAAAAAATGATTTTTTAAAAAAAATTGCCTAATTTGTTGTTGTTGTTCAGTCATGTGGCTGTGATGGAGAAGGACCAGATAGGGTAAAATGATGCATTACACATTGCTGCCAATTTCGAGGTAAGCGAAAAGAAGGATCTATCCCTTTTTTGTCCTGATTTTTTCATTTTTGAGTTCAGATTTGAAGATTTTTTATAAAAAAATTATTTTAGGTTTGAAGATAAAGGAACTGGACTGCGCATTTGGTGCAAGATTGAAGATGGAAGAAGGTATGTCTAAAGTTGGCTGGAAGGGTAAAAAGTTTTAGTGATTTATGCAAAATTTGAAACATTAAGAAATTCATCTATTTTCTTGTTGTTAATGTCTGTCAGGTGGTTGTGAAGGAGGGGAGTGGTAAGGGTTAACAGGATGGTGGGTAAAGTTCGCTCTCATAATTGTTTGGAGCTTGTATTGCCTCTTTATCTATGCAAGTGGTTCATGTTTACTATCCTTCCCTAACGTTATTCTCCCAGCTTACAAATTATTGCTGGGTTGTAAGAAGAACATGTATGCTTGGAGCATGATGTTGTGTCTGATGCATTTACATTCAGTAAGTATATGGCTCTTTTTTCCATTTTTGTCTTCATTACTATTGTCAACTGTGTTAATTATTATTGAGAGATTTGTAGGAATAAATTTAACTATTTTCGAAGTCCTTGTAGAATTTATGCTCATAAAATTCAGCGGTTTTATAGCAGTAGTAATAGTAGTAGTAATAGTGGCAGCAGTAATAGTAGTGGTGGCAGTGATAGTAGTAAGCATCAGTAGTAGTGAATAATAGGCATGAGAAGGCATCAGTAGAGGCAGTAATTTAAAGAAGTAGTAATTCAAAAAAATAAAGCTTGTAGTCCCTTAAAGTACTGATAGCAAAGTATGAAGGAATAAAAGCTATAGTTGTATACTTAGCTAACTAAAATTTAAGATAGTTTAATAATGGTAGTAACGTAGGAAAGCCACTTGTAATTATATACTTAGCTAATCAAAATTTATAATACATGGAGCAGATTGTAGTAAAGTAAAGAAAGGATTATAAGACTTTATCAAGTGCTATGCATAAGTGTATGCATATGGTGGAATTTGGTGCGTTAAGCGCACTAGTGTTGATATGCATATGGAGGTATTTAGTGCATTAAGTGCCTTTCGGTTATGCATATGGTGATAGTAAACACGTATTAAGTGAACTAGTCTTAGTATATGTCAAATAACAAGTATCCAAGCTAAAACGACTCTTAGGTTAAACTGATAATTGCATGGAACCCATATTTGAGTTAGATAACTTGTTTATAAGACAAGATTAACCTTTGGATCTAGGATTAAATTACCTAGTAGCCAACTATCATTAAATAGGAAATAAAGGACAACAATGATAATAGGATCGCATGACCAATAAAATAAGAACATGCACTAGTTGGAAGTGTACTCACCTGTCAAGGGGACGCGTGCGACGTCTCATCTGGGACATGTGCAGCGCAGTCTCGACTATTGATTCCTGAGATTTAGTGATAGAAATGTCGAAATCTAGGAGAATGGACCCTTATGAGTACGTTATGTTCTAAGTTATCCATATGAACAATGAGCTAGAGTGTAACTCTTAGTCTCTGGCGGAGTAGGAAAAGGCCCTGCCGATTCGCCCTATGTTCGGATAACTTATGGTAGAGTCCGGGTGTGGAGAAGGACCACCGATTCCGACAGGATTGCAGCGGAGTTGAATGATCACCAGCCTGTCGGGAGTGGAGAGAGACCACCGGCCGGCAGAGTGGAGAAAGAACACCGATTCCGATAGATTGGGGTGATCACCAACTTTCGGAAGTGGAGAAAGACCACCGATCTGATGCAGTAGACGGAATAGACCGTATTTGCTGTAGGTCTACCAGTCACTAAATAAATGTCAGGAACAGGAATGAGTATAAGAGTAGGATGCATGGCGAGGGATTGAACCCTATCATCTGGAGAATACGCACTTGAATTGGGAAATATGTAGTATGGGATGTATACGTTTCCAAATCAAGTTTGCATTAGATTAAGAGCATGGTGTGCATATGGATTGTGTATTAGTAACTAGATCATAACATACACCAATACTCCTATTACATGATTACCATGTTTCTTTCTTTCTACATTAAAGATTGTTTGTGAAGAATTAGGAAATTGCGGTTTTCATCCGTTTTGCGTCAGTTGTATTCAACTGACGTGCCCACAGTTGGTTTGTAGGAATTGATTGTGGGAACAAAAGAATATTGAGCTGTGGAGTATTCCAAGTGAGAAGTAAAATTTTCCTGAACAATGTAAGTTTTAAATTTCCTGTAATTTCTTTTCTGTGTTATGTACTCATTTGAAGTAATGATCTTGGGTTGTGTCACGAGTTTCCTGTATGTGGATCTCGGGGCGCTACATTTGAAGATAGGAGAGGGATGAGATAGGTTCGAGGAGGAACCTTTATAGTCTCTGCCAGTCCGTGAATTGAAGAAAGGGAACGAGGTATGTACAAAATTAGGGTTTTAGTGATTTTGTTAAAAAATTGAAAATTAAGAAATTTGCCTAAAATTTTGTTGTTGTTAATGTCAGTCACGTGCTGTGAAGGAGGAGCAGAAAGGGTAAAATGATGAGGGTTTCATTGTCATATGTTCATTGTGATTTTGGAGATAGGGCACCACATATTTAGAGGTAACTAAACGAAGAATCTTTTCCCTCTTTTTCTTTTCTTGATTTTTCCATTTTTTAGCTCTAATTTTGAAGAAGTTACCTTTCTTATTTGATTTCAGGTTTGAAGACAAAGGAACTGGATTGATTCTGTGGTGCGAGCTTTGATGAAGGGAAGTAGGTATGTTTTAAATTTGGCCAGAAGTAAATAGATTTTTACTGATTTTCCGCAAAAATTAAAAGTTCAAAATTTCTACCTAATTTGTAGTTGTAATTTCAGGCTCCGGGGGTTTTGAAGGAGCGAAAAGGGTAAAAGGGATGTAAGGTAACTCTCTCTCTCTCTCTTAATTACTTCGAGTATGTAATTGCTTAGATGGTCAATAGCGAGACGACTTACATATAATGGACTTGGTTGTTTTTTTTTATTCTATAAATTGACGTGCTATTTGAAGAAATTGCAATATTGTTAAGCGCATAGAATGAATCAAATCTAACTAAGTTAAGTGACAAATTGAGAGGAGGGTCTTAAGCATTGTTTTCTCTACTTGATTTCAGTAGTCCTACCTTTCTATTCACATATGTCAATGGATAAAGGAAGATCAAACTTTTTTGTAGGTGGGTCTATAATGGATGATGATGATGTTTTTTTTATAGGGAAAATGTGGAATATAGCCATAATACTATGATGATAGTATGAACAGTTTTTTGGAATTGTCAATATAATCTAATGGTATGGCCAAAAGAACTGGGCAAAATATAGAATACATAGCATAGAAAACAGTACAGAAAATAACACAGAGAACCTCCAACTAACATAGGAGAGTGGGAATAGAAGCAAATCCAACGACACAATACATTAAAAGGAGTAGAACCGAAATCTAAGAGGACACTCTAACATGCCCTTAGAGGGAGGAAACTTCAATCATTGGGCACATACTAATGTTGGACCCCTCTCAACCACCACCTCGTCGTACTCCTCAACCTGGAAGATCTTGGCCATCCTTTTACTCTGATCCGGCACTGCCGCAGTAGCTCAAAGATGAGAATAAAATACCTAGGAATAATATTACTAGTCCCACAGAAGCAAAAGTAATTCCTAGCGAGCCAAAAAAAATTCAAGGTTGTTGCAGCAATAGCAGCATACCAAAAGTAACTCATTCCGGGTTTGCCTTACTGAGAGGGCCTAGTTTCTCTCTTGTCAACTCCCAACCTCTAATCTGGTTAAGGAGAATCTCATTTCGGTCAATATCGTTAACCGCCAGACCATAAGTATTAGCCAGCTGGTAAATTTCTTTGTCAGTCATAAAATTGGAAATGGAAGCTAACATAACACTTAAACCTTCTCTGTTGATGTTAGTCACCTTGGCTGCAACTGCAATCTCCAGGTTGTCATCTAGGGACTCGTAATGATTCCTCTCAGTTATCTGATCCACATGAGAACCTCTGTTCCTCTGTGGTGACTCTGGGATAGTCTTTGAAGAGCATGCAATCGGCTCGTGGATGGAAGAATTAACTATGATGAGGATGTTGTTAAGACTATTACCTAGTTGTTGTTCCCTTCAATTCTATAGCAATTGTCCTAAAAGGTTTATGTACTGTTAGCAAGCTTAGCCGATTGAAGGTAACTGTATATAGGAAGTTCTAGTATGACATGACATCTTGGTGAGACGATTTCTTCTAATCAATTTTATTTCTTATGGTTCTGTTATGATCAAGTCCCTCTTTTTTCATAATTTTGATTGTTGGGTCATTCTTTAACATCACTTCGAAGCTATTCTTGTTAGGGTTTGTTTGTTGGAGGGGAAGTGGGGCTAGAAATTAGGCCAGAGAAAGCTTTGGGAGTTTTTGGTAAGGATTTTCTTCGTTTGTCGGCTCAGAGGAGAAAACAAACCATAATGGAACCTAGCTCCCCATCAGTATGGCAGGGAAATTTGTTTAATTAGTTTTAGTGTGGAGAATGGAGAGAGTGAGAAAAGGGAAAAAGCTTACACTATTTTTTGTTAGGAATATATTCCGTTATTGGTGTTCTTTTGCTATTGTGAGCAATTGCAACGAGATGCATCCATCCCTTGTGGATGTGAAAACATCTGCCATTGAAATCGTCGGCTGCGCGCTTAATTTGTTTTTGATGTAACATATTACAACAGACAAATAGTGCTCACAAATAATACACTGTTTTCTACTAGTGAATGTAAAGGATTTGCTATGGTTACACTCTTAACTACCTACGTTTACGTTTACTGTTGTAATCCTTGATTTGCTTCTAGTAGTTGGAGTGGTAACTAACGGTGCAGTTTCTGTAAATCATAAGTATTTGAAATACTTTAGTAAAAAAGAATTGTATTTGGGCTACTTGTGATTACTTTTAAGAATATGGACAATTTATGGATTTCTGTTAGATTTTCTTGTTCACCATACCAGTGGATTTGTTATTATTTTTATTTATTATCTTTTATTTTCTTTACAAAAAAGAAGGGAAAAGAAAAATCAGCTCTGACCTCATTAGTCGCTGAAATCTTTTTGCAACAAACAATGAATCGATTTTCTTCTTGTTTGTGAAAGCCATAAGATCTTTCTTCTTTCTCCCCCTACCAAAACAATCAAAATTGTTCTTTTTAATCAATGGATTGAGAGATTGGGTATGTTTCATGTCAATGGTAAGAGAATGTGAGGAATGGAGGAGATAAATGAACACTATATCCCCCCCCCCCCCCCCCCCCCCCCCCCCCCCCCCCCCCCCCCCCCCCCCCAAAGAGAGACCATTCTGTTATGAATATACCATAATTTATTAGTTATTTTAGAATATACTGGGGTACATTGCATAATTTAGGAGAAAAAGGAGCATGTAGGGAATTATTTTGGGAAGACACGCAAAGAGAGATATTTATTTATGTTTTTTATAGTTTGGAAAATAATTTACTTTTTTCCGGTAGGTTTTCATCTTTTTGGGTTCAAAATTTTAAGTTAATTAAGAATAA
Organism: Hemerocallis citrina; assembly: GCA_017893485.1. Classification (NCBI taxonomy): domain Eukaryota; kingdom Viridiplantae; phylum Streptophyta; class Magnoliopsida; order Asparagales; family Asphodelaceae; genus Hemerocallis; species Hemerocallis citrina. Next base: position 196,688,998 of record CM030366.1, read on the forward strand.
ATTACTGATATATCATTTTTAGACAAAGTGTCCAATGAAAGAGAAAAATGAGGACATGTTTGAAAGTAGGTAGTTAGAGCGTACCATAGAAAATCCCAACACAACTTTAAAACAGTTAGATAAACCACTTTAATCAGTGTGGGCTCCCAAGTCAATTTCATAACTATAATCTAACCATTTTCCTACTTTCTCTCTCCATTTTCCACTCTAAACTGGGAGAAATTTTTTTGCCGATTTTTTTGGGATTGTGGGCCCCAAGGTTTGTTGGGTAGAAGATTTTTTTTGTTTAGACGAAACCCAGAATTTCCGACCAACTTCCTCTTCTATATTTTCAATTTTTTGTTTCATTCAATTTCCACCCTCTCCAACTAGCCCCTGAACAAACTACTCTTCAACTTTCTATGATTTCCGTAACCAAACACAAATAAGCTACCTTCAAATTTCTTGCATTTTATTGGGACTTGCTAAAAACCACAATGTCTTTAGAAAAGGAGACAAGAAGTTTTAGTTTCCACACTCCCTACTTTTCTGTATTTCTCCATTTTACAACCAAATAACTGAACTTATGCATAATAAATATTGTATCTTGAATTGCTTCTTTGTCGGTGCAAGTTGTTCATGTTTAGTATATCTACTTTCCCTAACATTGTTCACCACCTCATAGATTATTGCAGGAGACAGAAGAATACGTATGCTGTGTCTCTGGTGGAGCTGGTTTAAGCATGTTGTTGGTGCAGCTATATTCTATAAGTGTATTATTCTTTTTTTCATTAATCATACTTATTGCTATTGTCACTTGGATTAATATATATTCTAACCTTTTGTAGTAGCAACGGTAGACTTAGGATAGATCTATAGTGACAGATTTAACTACTTTCAGAGTTTTTCATAGAACTTATGCTCATGAAATTCTTAGGATTATGTTTTTATTTACTCGTTACATAAAAGAAATCCAACCTTTGGTTGGATTGATGTTAGCCTCTTCTGCCTTGAATAGGCTGCTTTGCTTTGATTTCCAATATCCTCTTTACCTGGATGCATTGCTGATACCCTCTTTCGCCTTGAATAGGTTCATCAAGCAAATGGTTACCTATGCTTTTCTCCCGACTGAGATGCTTATGTAATGTTGAATATAGTCTTATGTATTTTTTTTTCTTCTAGTATAGTGCATAATAGGCATGTGTTTCATGAATTAAAGAACCTTAGGATAAGAGGAAACACGAACTCCTGAATTGTTGGCCTTTGAATGATCTGATCTAATCACCTCCTAAAGCCTCTTACGCTTTACTCAGTTTTTATTTAGCACTTGTGTTAATCATAATAGATGATATTAAAGTCAAAGGTAACATCTTGCCCATGAAATGCAATATTAGATATAGCCTTAGAGGGTCAGATGAACACACAGTCAGTCTTCCAATTACAATCTTCCCTAGCCTGTAACAGACAAAACAACCTTTTCACAACAATGCCCTTTGAGATACGCGCCCTCTACATTACCTCCTGGAATCCCTAAGAGATCTGATGAGGACATCTATTCTGTTTAGTTTAGTATTTTATTTTAGTACCATATTTGTTTTTGGCAATTATAGCCATATGTAATCTTTCTTTTATGCATTAGAATATTTCTGAGATTTTAGAATATTTTGAGATTTGTATTGAGATTTGTTTTGAGCCTATATATAGACCTTGAGATTAATAAGAAAGTATGCCATTCTTGATTAAAAAATTATTGTGTTGAGTTTTGCTATTCATCTCTTTTTTTGTGTGATACAAATGAGATCCAATTATTAGGGTTTGTGATAAGTTCTAATAAAATTTTAGGGTTTGTGATAAACTCTAAACTACCCCAAATCCCAAAATCATTTAAAATCAAAATTCTAATCCCCAAATCCAAAACCCTAATCCTGCTTCTTCCCCCTCAAAAAAACCCTAGCCGCTACTTCTGATCTCTCTCCCCCTTCTTCTGCATGCACCCCCCGACCTTCGGCCTACCCTCCTCCGGCAGCGGCACCCCCTGCCTCTCCCCCTCGCCGCGACTGCACCGCCAGCCTCCGCTTGACCCCACCTCTCTGTGCACCTCGTCAAACCCACAACCCAACTCCTTGTTGCCCTCATCATCCTCGCTCCTGATCAGCCCCCTCATTCCCTGCTCCTCTTTCGCAACAACAGCAGCATCACCGATAGCACCCCCGCGTCCCCGTCTCCTCCTGTCTCGGCGCCGCCGCCGCCCACAGCCAGTCGCACCAGCAACCTCGCGACTCCCCTAGTTGGGCCTCCCCCTTCCCCCGTGCACCGTGTCCCTCCGTCGGCGTGCCGCACGATAGCCCAGGCCAGCCCCGCAGCACCTGACCACCAGGCCTTCCTCGTGTCGCGCCTCCGCGATGCAGCCAGTGCCAGCCGCCTCGCGACCGCCATGTGCTGCTCGTCCTTGCTGCCAAGCTGAGGTCTAACCCTAGTTGCTTCGAACTCCGGTATACTCTTTCCATTTTTTCAATATTTGTGTTATACCGCTTTTTCATCTCTATTATATTATTTAATTTAACTGTCGACCACAAATATCGAGATTGAGTGTTCTACTTGCCTAATTAGAGTACGAATCAATATTGCATCTTTTACTTGCTAAGAATGTTTAGGGATTTAATTATTGATTGTTAGAACTGAATTATTAATTGGGCTTGCTAAACTTAATTCAATTCTTGAAAATTCATCAAACTGATTAATTGTTTAAAATTCTAACTTTGATCCGCATTACATGTTGGTAAAATTAATCCTTTTAAGATTCGTTGAAATTCTCTATTTAGGATTACGTTTTACATCAAGATCATTCCATAGTACTTGTTTGTGAGGAATTTCTGTGAAATATGGTTGATAGGATTTGTATCCATTTTATTATTTTATTTCCTGAAAGTAAGTGAAAAGAAAGTGGGAATCCTGCACTTAATTAATGAAAGGATAGGATTCACTGGTTCTTTGCATGAAGGCCCTAGAGCATCCACAGTTGTTAGCTAAATATGCATTTTACTCATTTTTCCACATTTTTTCCACAAAATGTCGCTACAGTCGTTAGCTATATATTCATTTTTTACCTTTTTCGCTACAGTAAAAAGGCAAAAATGGCTTTGGATATAGCAATATGCATATTATGAGTGACGAAAAATCATGTTTCGTCTGCATTATTTAATGAATTTTTAAATCATTGGACGAAACATCATGTTTCGTCCCAATAATTTTATTATATACGAAATTCGATTTTTTTAATTAAAAAAACTCCGAAAAAGGAAAAATCCCACGGATGTTTTTTCTCTCAAAATTTTGGAATTCTATGGGTTGGATTGTATATGATTTTCAGTGGTTTATTGATTGAGACCATTGGATTTTCTATAGATTATTAGTTGACTCATGATTTTCTATGGGTAAAAAAATTTAGTTAAATAAGTTGGATAATTAATTAATTAGTTAATAATTAGTTAGATAATTAGGTTTAGTTAGATAATTAATCACTAATTAGTGATTAATCACTCCACTCAGTCACTGTAGCAAGTCACGGACGAAACATGATGTTTCGTCCGTCGACTTTTGTTTTTTTGTTTTTAATTCTAAAAAATTAATTAAAAATAATATAAAAAACTATTTAAAAATTCTGAAATTTTGATCGTCCATTTTTTAATTAAAATTTATGCATTTTATACCTTTTCACCACTGTAGGAAACGATCGAAAAGCTATTTCATAATATGCATATATGCATAATATAGCTCAGACGACTGTGGATTCTCTTATCTATCACCTTCTCAACTTGAAGTGTAGGCCTATCAAATTTGTCTCAGTTAAAATTCATAACTTGCAACCTTCACATCATCATTTTTTTTCAAGGGTAGCTCTAAGGTAAACAGACCATCAAGAATAAGTGATGTAAACTTAACTCTAGACAAAGAATTTTCAAGAATTTAAGTTTACCAACATGTAATACAGATTAAGTCAGAAATTAAACTACTAATTGGTTTGATGGATTTTCAAGATATGAAGTAGTTTAACTAGCCCAATTAAAGATTCAATCCTATCAATCAACAATGATACTTAATCGTTCTTAACACGTAAGATATGCAATAAAGATTCGTACCCTAATTAGCAAGTAGAAGCACACTCTCAATATTTGTGGATGACAGATAAATCAAATTATATTCTAGAAACGATAGATAGTATACAACTAAATGGAGAATGAAAAGACGTTACCGGGTTTGATGAATAAGTTGCGATGGCGCGGAAACAAAGCTGACGGTGGCGCTCGGGATGGCTGTGCAGCAAGGAGGATGGAGGCCTAGCAGTGGGGTGTGACGGTGGCTGTGCCGGTGGAGGTCAACGACGGCAACTGAAGAGGGAGAGGCTGTCGGCGTTGAGTGGTGGCAGTGGTGACGGGGGGCCGTCAATATCTTGGGTTATCGGATTGAAGGAGATTAGGGGATTAGGGTTTCGGGTGTGACGAGATTTTGGGGATTCAGGTTCGATTGGAATTGGGTTTAGGGGAATTAGGGTTTCGATGAAGGAGGGGCAGTCAAGGTTGATGCTGAGGGCGATGGCGGCTGTCGATGGAGGTCGGGGCGGGGCGATTGGAAATGAGGTAGGGGAGGAGGGCGGTGGCAGCAAGGATGAGGGCAGTGGATGGTCGTGGGGTCGAGGTGAAGGAGAAAGAAGGGGGCTTCGGTGAGGGGTTGTTGGGTTGGGTTTCGGGAAGGAAAAGAAAGAGGAAGGAAAGATAAAAGATTAGGATTAGTGTTTAGATATTAAGTTGAGGATTTTGGGTGTAATTAGAGCTTCTCACAAACCCTACTACTTTCTTATGATTTCTCACAAACCCTAATAATTTTATTTCAGTGTCACAAAGTGATGAATGAAGAGCAATAACTCAACACAGTAATTTTTTTTTTATCAATAATAACATATCTTCTCATTATTCTCAAGGCCGATATATAGGCTCAAAACAAATCTTATTACAAATCTCCAAAATTATTCTAATGCATAAAATAAAGGGTGCAAATCGTAAAACTACTACATATGACTATAATTGCCAAAAACAAATGAGTACTGAAATAAAATACTAAGCTAATGGAACAACCATCCTAGATGATGTATGCACTTATAGATTCGTCTGAATTGTCTTGAACTGATGTCCTCATCTTTCTCTCAGGATGGGAGAGGGCTCGACCCAGTCGAATCAAAATCAGTCCTTCTGTCAGTGCTCCAAAATGTCTGGATCCAAGCGCTGGAGCTCTTCACGATCAATCCAAGTATCCTCTGATTCCGGCTTGTTTTTCCATCTTACCAAATACCTATGAATACCATAATCTCTAGTAGAGATTATCTAATCATCTAAAATATTATCCATTTTTTCTGTCGGTGGGTAAGTTGTATCAGGTAGTGGGGGGAATGTGGGAGTTTCACCAGTAGGCTGTAAATAGGCTCATCTATAAGAGGATTTCTAGGGTTAAATTCTGGGCCTTCATAGGATACTAGATCCTCAATATTGAAAGTTTTACTTATGCCAAAACCTTCAGGAAGGTCAATGACAAAGCATTATCATTGATTTTATGCAGAATTTTAAATGGACTTGTAGCACGTGACAGCTGGAAACTGTTTCGGACGAATCTGAACCATCACTTTGTCACCCACATCAAAAAATTTAAATTTTCTTCTAATATCTGCTTTTAGCTTGTAGTTAAAATTATTCTCTTTAATTTTTTAAATTTTTTTTCTATGCAAGTCATGAATGCGGGATGCAAATGTAGATGCTGACTCTGAGACTCAATGATGTTCTAACATAGGGACAAGATCTATGGGCTGACTAGGGTGATAACCATGCACAACTTCATGTGAACTCATGCCGGTGGTTCTATTCTTAGATGTGTTGTAGGCGAATTCAGCAACAGTTAATTGTAAGTTCCAAGTTCCCAAGTTCTCTCCACAAGAGTACGCAAGAGATTACCAAGACTCCGATTGACAATCTCAGTCTGTCTATCAGTCTGTGGGTGGAAGGTTGAAGATAACTTCAATTTTGTGCCCATCTTGTGCCAAAGGGTCTTCCAAAATAACTCATGAATTTCACATTCCTATCGGACACAATGGTTTTTGGCAATCCATGTAGCTTCACAATATCATCTAAGAAGATCTGCACTACACGAGATGCATGGAAAGTTTTTGAGCATGGGAGGAAGTAAGCTATTTTAGAAAAACTGTTCACGACGACAAGAATGGTATCATGTTTCTTTTGTATTTTCGGTAAGCCTAACGAGATTCATGCTGACATCTTCCCAAGGGCGACTGGGAACAGGTAAAGGAGTACATAGGCCTGTGTTCTGTTTTTGTTATTTGGCGAGTTGACATGTATGACACCTGTTAACAAGTCTCGCAACGTCTTTTTTTAATTTAGGCCAGTAAAACTTATGTTCCACAATATCAAATGGTCTTGCTATGCCCAAAGTGTCCAACAAGGTCACCAACATGCAATTCCCAAACAAGATACTATCGTAGTAATGTACTAGGAATGCACAGTTTGAAGCGCTAGAAGAGATAATCATCTTTCAAGAAATAATCATCTATCACTCGAGTGATGCTATCCTTCAAAGAGGTGTGGATCTCGTAAAAATCTGGGCAGGGAGCATACTCATCTTTTAATCTCTCAAAACTAATAATTTCGGTGCGCAGTGTAGATAAGACCATGTGACAACAATTTAACGCATCCGTGGCCTTATTTTCAATCCCTTTCTTATGCCTAATGGTATACGAATATTTTTGTAGGAACTCTACCCATCGAGCATGTCTCGGGTTCAACTTTTGTTGAGAATTAAGGAATCTTAAGGCCTCATGGTCTGAGAAAATGATGAATTCTTGCGTCAGGAGGTAATGTTGCCAATAGCGAAGTGACTTAATTGCCGCATAGAATTCTTTGTCATAAGTGGAGTATTTTTGTTTTGCTTTGTTCAGTTTTTTGCTGAAATAAGCAACATGATGACTCTCTTGACTGAGGATTCCACTTATACCAATACCAGAAGCATCGCACGTTACTTCGAAGACTTTAGATTAATCAGGCAATCTTATGACAAGTGTCCGAGTCATTCTTTTCTTGATCTCTTCGAAGACTTTCTTGGCTTCTTTCGACTAGACAAACTCACTTTTCTTCAAACAGTCTGTTATCGGAGCCATGATTGTGCTAAATCCTTGCACAAATTGACGATAGGAGGTGGCAAGACCATGAAAATTCCGTACATCACGAATATTGCGGGGCTCTGGCCACTCAGTAATAGCTCGTATCTTTTCTGGATCAGCGGATATTTCTCTGGCAGAAATAGTAAATCCTAGAAAGGTAGTCTGATCGGAGAGGAAGGTACATTTAGTAAGATTAGCATAAAGATGTTTCTTCCTTAAAACACTGCAGTCCTATCTCAGAAAGATAGTCTGATCGGAGAGGAAGATACATTTGGTAGGATTAGTATAAAGATGCTTCTTCCTCAAAACACCGCAGTCCTATCTCTAATGGTCAAGATGCTGCCCAACAGATCGACTGTAAATGAGAATATCATCAAAGTACACCACAAGGAACTTGCCCATAAAGAAACGAAGTACTTGCGTCATGATTCTCATAAACGTGCTTGGGGCATTCGTCATTCTAAACAGCATGACCATCCATTCGTACGTGCCATCTTTCGTCTTGAAGGCGGTCTTCCATTCATCCCCAGGACGAACACGTATTTGGTGGTAACCACTTTTAATCTCAATCTTGGAAAAGATTATGGTTCCAGACATCATGTCCAACATATCATCTAGGGAATGGAAAAATGGTACTTCACCATGATCTTGTTTATGGTACGGCTGTCCATACACATACATCAGGTTCTATCTTTCTTTGGCGTCAACAGAGCGAGAACAATGCAAAGGGTTAAGCTTTCTCTGATGTAGTCCTTTGCCAATAACTTATCAACTTGCCTTTTCAACTCAACATGTTCTGTCGGATTCATTTGATAGTGTGGCAAGTTAGGAAGACTCACTCCCGGAACCAGATTAATAGCGTGTTGGATGTCAGCAGGACAGCAGCGGGGGCAACTGGTTGGGGAGGTCACTAAGAAACACATCTGCAAATTCCTGAAGGACAGGAGTAACTTAAGGAGGGATGAGTGATTTAGGATCTTTACGGACTTCTCTCGCTGTGAGTAGAAAAATTGTCGTTCCATTGTCAATCTCTTCCGTGAGTTCCTTTTCACCCATATACGCTACTTTCTTGCCCTTTCTCGAGGGAGTTGGAGTTTTCACAGACGGATTAGTTTGGGGTTTCACGGGTATGAGCTTTATCTTTAATCCGTCATGTTGAAACACACATTGGTTGGAACGGCCATATATTGTCACATCGTGGTCGTATAACCAAGGTCTCCCTAAAATTTCTTGACCCACATCCATTTTGAGCACATCACCAAATTTGTTCCTTGTAGGCTTTGAAGTCTACAGGGATCAAACATCGATGTGTTACTTGGAGGGCTGTCGCATCAATCCAAGATACTTTGTATGGGTGTAGATGGGGTTCAGCTTTAAGTCCAGTCTTGGCTAGGACCGCTGAAGCGATAGCGTTGACGCAGCTTCCACTATCAACAATCACCTTACAGTTTTTGCCATCTATTGTCGTGAAGGTGTGAAATATAGCAGTGCGCTTTCAATCATCTTCTTCTTTTGATTGGGACAAAGCATATCTGACTACATTTAAAGGAGGTGATTGGATCGACCGAACACAATGGATATACTGATCATCCTCTTCTTCACCGAAGTCATCGCTTTCATTGGGTTCATAGGAAAACTCATTGTCAGAATCATCAGCGATGACAGCAGTACCCTCTACTATATTGATCCTACTGGGGATGAGATAGTTGTCAGCAACATGGCTGTATCCCTTGCATTTATAGCACGTGAGAGGATCAATCTTAGAGTAGTCTCTTTCGGTGTTCTTACACTTGTTGTCATTTCTAGGTGGATAGGAATTTGAATTAGGCTTGGTGGGGTAAGATTTGTTGGGGTACTAAGAAGAGGAGGGCTTAGGCCTAGAGGGATCAGTGAAGGTCATTCTAGGGGATTGATCTCTCGAATCGCTGGACTTGTAGTGAAAACTTGCTTCAAGAGAATCTATATCAAGGACAAGGGCATAAGCCGCTGCCCCAGGAGTCCACATTTCTATGAATTAGCTCATTCTTAAGATCGGCTCGTAGTCCAGCTCTGAACCCAGAGATGGTTTATTCTTCGCTCTGTTTGTCTAAAGCATTGCACCGAATGTGGAAGTCGTTAAACTTATCCACATACTCTTGGGTGGATTTGCTTCCCTGATAGAGTTAATTCTACGAATCAAGCATTTGGGTGTGGAAAGATAGGGGCACATATCTTTCGGTAAGCTTCTCTTTCATGGCCTCCCAAGTGGCTATGGGTGTCAGGCCTTGGCCTCTGCGGGCATGTTTAAGATTGGTTCAGTGTTTGAGCTTTTCAGTCAATTTTATCGCGGAAAATTTGACCTTCAGGGCTTCGCTCATATCAAACCACACGAAGTAGTGGTTCATGACACGGATCCAATCGAGATAAGCTTGGGTTCCATACGACCTTCAAAGTGGGGAACGTCAGCCTTAACGTTCTTCTTGTATTGTTCGTTAGGGTCACGATCTTGACATCAGTCGTCACGATCATTCCTGTGAGGGATCTAACGATGAAGCTCGGGGGCAACATTTTGATTCAATTCCACATTCTCAAGTTTCTGATTGATATTGGCAAGAGTTGCTTGAATGGCAGCGAGGGTAGTGGAAATATCAGAGTTGTTAATCTCAGTTCGAGAAGAGGCTTGCCGAATTCTAGGGTTCTTGATTGGGTGGTTTGGGAGGGACAAGAAAGGCTCTTCGGGATTTGTGATGGTGCTGCGAAGACGCATTCACCAACAGTAAAAAACTAGGGGTCGTGGTGTTGTGTGCTTACCGAAATTAGGGGAAACATGTCCTAAATGCACCTAAGAATGTTTTTTTTATATTTGAAATAATCTAAAAGAAAAAGAAAAATAAATGACTCAAAAACGATCCTAAACGAATGCAAAAATTATGACTAAATGATGCAAGAACAAGGGTTTTAAAAACCTTCGCTCTGATACCAAAATGATGTAAACTTAATTCTAGACAGAGAATTTTCAAGAATATTAAAAATTAAGTTTACCAACTTGTAACATAGATTAAGTCGGAAATTAAACTACTAATTGGTTTGATGGATTTTCAAGATATGAAATAGTTTAACAAGCTCAATTAAAGATTCAATCCTATCAATCAACAATGATACTTAATCTTTCTTGGCACGTAAGATATGCAATAAAGATTCGTACCCTAATTAGCAAGTAGAAGCACACTCTCAATATTTGTTGATGGCAGATAAATCAAATAATATTCTAGAATCGAGAGATAGTATCACAACTAAATGGAGAATGGAAAGAAGTTACCGGGTTTGATGAACAAGTCATGATGGCGTGGAAATCGAGTTGACGGTGGCACTCGGGATGGCTCTGTAGCAAGGAGTATGGAGGTCGATGGCAGCTGCAGCTAGCGGTGGGGTGCGCCGGTGGTTGGCAGTGACGCCAGCAACGGTGGCTACGCCGGTGGGGGTTGATGACGACGACTGGAGAGGGAGAGGCGGTCGACGTGGTCGGCGTTGAGTGGTGGCAGTGGCGGCGGGAGGTCGTTGAGATCTTGGGTTATCGGATTCAAAAAGATTTGGGGATTAGGGTTTTGGGTGTGACAGGATTTTGGGGATTGGGTCCGATTTGCAGTGGGTTTGGGGGAATTAGGGTTTCGATGAGGGAGGGGCAGTCAGGGGTTGATGGAGGGGGCGATGGTGGCTGTCGATGGAGGTCGGGGCAGGGCGATTGGAAATGAGGCAGAGGAGGAGGGCGGTGATGTTGGTGGCAAGGATAAGGGCAGTGGGTGGTCGTGGGGTCAAGGTGAGGAAGAAAGAGAAGGGGACTTCGGTGGGGGGGTGTTGAGTTAGGTTTCGGGAAGGAAAAGAAAGGGGAAGAAGGAGAGAGAGAGAGAGAGATAATATTAGGATTAGGGTTTAGATATTAATTTGAGGATTTGGGGTGTAATTAGAGCTTTTCTCAAACCCTACCACTTTTTTAGGATTTTTCACAAACCCTAATAATTTTATTTGAAATGTCTCACACAAAAAGATGAATGAAGGGCAATAACTCAACACAGTAATTTTTTAAATCAATAATAGCATATCTTCTCATTATTCTCATGGCCTATATATAGGCTTAGAACAAATCTCAATACAAATCTTCATAATTATTCTAATGCATATAATAAAGGGTTCAAATCGTAAAACTGTTACATATGACTATAATTGCCAAAAACAAATATGAGTACTGAAATAAAATACTATGCTAATGGAATGACCATCCTAGACGATGTCTGCGCTTATAGAATCGCCCGAATCGTCTCGAACTGATGTCGTCATCAATAAGTCTGATAGTATGGACTTATTTGCAAAACCAAACTAGAAATAGAAACAGGGCTTATTATTCGCCAGTTGGTAGCCTGGTGGTCTTATGACAACCTAAGCTGAACCATAAGAAGTAGCCTGCCTCTTTTATATGCCAATTTGTAGGCGGATTTTGATGTAACCTAATGTCGTTGCCTTAGTTTTTTGTGCAATTTTCTAGTTACTTTAATTTTCTAGGTAGTTGGAATTGTGGAAAAACTGATCACTTTTTGGTCACCTAGAGGGGTTGTGACCAAGTAAAAGTTTGAATATTCTTATATCATATTACTTTGCAATGTACTTTATATTTGTCAAAAATGTACTTTGAGATTTGTCAAACAACAAGGTTTGCCCGTTGACACGTGCCTACGACACGTCTTCGGAACGGTGCATCTTGTTTGATCATATAAAATAGTTTTGGGGGTCCAGCAAATTAATTGAAGTAGCAAATATAGAGCAAAAAACATATTATATGATTTTTTTTGAATTATTTTTAAAGTTTTTAAATTTTATAATTTTAATTTTATAATTTTTATTTTTTTTAAAATTTTTTAAATTTTTATTTTTTATATTTTTTGAATAGAAGAGGGAGGGAGGGAGAGCAAAAAAAAAATTTAAATAAATATAGGAGTTGTTTTGGGTGGGAGATTTGAATTTGAGTTTTGGGGGAAACTTTTGGGGGGGGGGGGGAAATATGTTTTGTGATGTTAAATATGGGCCTTTGATTTTTGGGGGATTGAAGGAGAGCCACTTGATAGCTTTCTTTGTGTTTTATTATATAGATTTATTTAAAAATTTTGTCAAACAATTCACTTTATGTTTTTTCAAAAATTTCTGTACTTGTAGTTTTTGTGATCTATTTCAATTTTGGCACATGGATATGATGGTTTAGTGCCAATTCACGAACATAGATGCCTATCATGCCTTAACAGAAGCCCTCACCACTTAAATACATTGTACAGTATTGGGGGAATCTTTTTACGAACTTGAGCTATTTATATTGTTTGCAGTGTGGCTGTGGAAGATGATAATTTATGGTTGACCTGAATCGGTTGTTTTATGGCACTCAATCAGTGCTAAAAGAAGTTGCCTACTCTTTTTATTTGCCAATACGTGGCCGAATTATATTTATCCTTTTTTTAAAATCTACTTTTGGGGGTTATAATTTGGTGGTTATTTTCATTTTCTAGGTTGTTGTGATTGTGTATGTTTACCCCGTGAATTTACTTTGGATTTGGAGTAGCTGATCATTTACTTAAGATCACCTAGTTGGTTCCGAGAAAAAATTGAATGTTTTAATGTCATTTTACTTTACAGTGCACTTTTATTTGACACATTGTACTTCCAGATTTGTCAAACATGCATTTTTTTTTATGTTTCAAATTAGTTTCTATGTAATTGTTCAGTTTCTTCAGATACTTATTACTTTTTTTAAAAATTTATTTCAATTTTGGTTTATGGCTACGACGGCTTAGCGCCAATTCACAACCATAACAGCAGTCCTGAGCATATATATACATTGTCGTGGTTTTGTTGGTCGGCATAAAGAGTAAGCTCTCTCTCTATATATATTTATCTCTTAATTGTTTTAAGTATGAGTGTGTGTATCACCTAGTTAAATTATATTAGGAAGGTCGATAAAATTGAATTGTGTATGGAAAATCTATTAGGCCATGTTTTTATGGTTGTAGGTGAATGAATTTGGAACTATATGTACTATGCTAGGTATAAGGTTATACGGTGCATATAATTTTTACCCTACATTGTAGTGCTTTGTTTGAGTGTTGAAAATTAGAGTTGCGAAGCAGCTGTACATGCAGAAAATTAGTTGGTATGCTAATCTATGTATTGATGATGACTTGAGAAAACTGTGGAGGTATAAAGGATGTCTATTGAGGAAAAGGTACTTGGTAATTGAACTAGCAGAGATGATGTTGAATGAAATATGTCTCGAGAGTATTGTAAAGCTTTGAAGTCGAGAAGTGGATACAGGATTCTTGTTGGTGAAAGGGTCGAAAATTGACTAGAATGGAGCTAAGGCGAAGTAAAGAATATTGTTCTAGTTTTTAATGAAGAAGGAACAAAAAAAGTATTTGTGTGGATTCGGTTTTATGTACTTGGATTAACCAAGTGGATGGAAAATTTTACTTTGTAAGTATATGAATCTGTTTATTGAAGCGTAAAATGTTTAGTTTGAGAATGCATGTACTAAGTAATATGATGAAATATTTTTAGTGCATCTGCATGATGTGAAGAGAAATAGAACAGAGATTGTATCTTGTAGAATGTAAAATGGGTATTATCTAATATGAAAAATTGTCTCTAGTTCTGATGACCGAGTATCTTTTCTGTTAAGCAGTCTAAATAACTGCACTACTTTAAAGTAGTTCGTAATGTACTCATGTGGCTTGGAACTAGTTGGGGAAGAAGAAATGGAAACTAGATGTATTTGATGTGGGAGCTATCTGATATGGAACCTATGAAAAGGAAGGTATAATCATGTCTTTTCACGTTCATCCTTCAATGCTAATGAGGTGGCCAGCAATGCATTGGCCAGTATCCAGGGCACGTAGATCTTCGACAAAATGCCAATGCCAGTAATAGTGAGAACACATCCGGCCAACTTAATATTTTGAAAAATGTCCACTACTAGTACTGGTAGGTTTAGCAAATTCAGTTAGGTACCCCAAATTTGCCCACCTTAATTACATTAATCTTGATTAGTTAAATATAAATTGGTCCAATCTTTCCTCAAAAGGACACAAGCATGAATGAAACCCACTTTTATATATCCAGTTCTATTTTTGATTTTTATTGACTTGCGGGGATAGATTACAACAAAAAACTAACAATCAAGTTAATTTTTCTTCCTGAAATTGGAAGCTATCATAATAAAAGACAATGTAGTTTTTAAAGAATTTGCATATCCTTCAATGCTTTTTGTGTATGCTAGAAATTAGAAAATTACTTGTAATTTTTCCCGCCCTAGAACATGCCTGAGTCCACTACTGGGTCCAAGCCAAGTGTGATAGCACTAAATGTAAAATAGGAAGGGACTTGATTGTAAATATACTTTTACAACGAGCACTTGTGTCAAATTTAATACAAGAGAAATAAGAATCACTCAAACATGTATAGTCAGTCTCGACAGTGTGCCCAAGGTAACTTATTGTTTAAGATCTCGTTTGGCTAAAGAATTAAAGTTTGCATGCATTTGGCTCCACATAAAATATACTTAATCATATCTATTTTTGTCTTTGAAGCCCTAGTATCGGCAATGGTAGAAATTGGGTTTTCATAAGTCAAGGAGAGATGAAGCAGAAAGAAGTGAAGGAAAGATGGAAATGAGCAGAAAGAGAGTTAATGTAAGTATTTGTTTATTGCTAATTTTGTTTTATTTTCTTCACACGCTTACAGACAACTAACTGTCGTTTCTAGTTTGTTTATTACACTTAGTAGCTAATCACAATTGGGATTTCAGAATGTAGAGAGATGAAGCAAAGAATCAGAAGTTTGGGAAAGATGGTGAAAAGTAAGAGGACATGTGAGTGTTTATTTTATCTTTTACTTCTTTAACACGCTTACACACCTGTATTTGTGTTTGTTCTGTTTATGCTCAGTTAATTGCAAATGTTGCAGTTAGTTCTCATATGGTCCCTGGAATTGCGGATGCAGGTAGCTTGAAGATCAGATTAGTTAGTCTTTCAATGTGATGGTAAGGTAGGATAGCATCTGCATTTTTTTTCTCAATATGTACTTTTCTTTTTATTTACCTGCTCTTTTCATGTCTCTTAGTCTACATTATCCATGTTTTTCATTTGATGCATATTACTTTTACTTCAGTCTATGTTGCAAATTTAATTTTTTGATAGATATTAAAATATACACATTACCTAGACAAACATAACACCCCTGGAATCTGCATCAAGCAGAGCATATGAACCACATAAGACTTGCAGTCTCTTATTTAATCTAGTGCCTCTTTTAGCCTCGCTACGGTGGTTTATAATGTGATTAACACACTAGTTTTTTTTTTTTTTGAAGAAAGATTAACACACTAGTTACCCTCAGGAAACATTAGACTTAGATATGCGGCTGTTAAACGTGTTCATCTGGCTTTCATCCTGAAATAGAATATCCCACTGCCTTTTTGTAGGGATTCCATGAGGCTAACAGTGACCTATATTGGTAGATTAGGATACAACATTCAACATACATTGAACTCATTACTCATTAGCATATGTCGTCCTTAGCTCATCAAGACATCATTTTGTTCATTAGCATTTGGGAGGAGATAAGCATGGACACACTGTCTGATTCAACATCTCATGTTTTCTATCTTAAATGTTCTTTACTTGTTTCCCCATTGCCCAATGGAGAGACAGTAATGATGGAATTGAGGTTGAGAAATCTTTGGTGGTCTGTCAACAACACTTCTTGGAGGGCACTCCTCTAGTCCTCAGTTACATGTCTCATATTTCTTATGTGCTTCGTATATTAATAGGATTTTGTACACTACATACAAGAGTGGTGTCTCTCTACTCATCCCTTGTTCAATTAAAACATTTGTTGATAACTTTTGGGAAAAGAAACTGAACCTATTATAGGACCATTGGTATCATGCAGACATGATTCAGTTACAGTATTAATCATATAGTTTGAGCATCGTAAATGTACTTACTATTCACTTTCTATTCCACAACTTCACTAAGAGAACTTTTGCTGACAGACTGTTACTTTCATATTGCATTTACAGGCACCAGGGCCTGTCTCTCTCCTATATGTATATACTCATCCCATCACAAGATTGGTTTGACATCATGTGGATGCTGGGATTGGCCACAGACGCTTTGCGGCGGAGGTGATTGGTGGTTCCTGTAAATTGGCTACATAGCGTCAGTCCTGCAATGTGATGGTAAGATGGCTTCTGCAAGCATACTGATTTTACCTTTTTGTTTGGGTACAAACATTGATTTTTCTTGTTTTCCATATGAATTGACAAAAATACCAAGGTTGCTAATAATTATTTCATTGCTATTTGATTTGGATTATCTGTTGTAGATTGTAATGGTGAGGATCAATTTCTGTTGTTTAGGCATGAAGAAAGGGATTGCTTCACCATTTATATCTAATTAAGTGGATTGATGCAAGTCTCTTGCTCATAAACTTGCATGTGTTTATTTTCTTACTAGCATTAGCATTCAAGCATAATCAAAGTCTATCAATGGTGTGTCTTAAAAAGGAACTGATTGTTCTTGATCAATAGATCTTGTTTGGCTACAGAGTTATGATAAACATAGTCAAGTTTTAGTGGTGGTAGAGGTATTAACATTGTATCTTGCATACATTGCCCTCCAATCAGAATATACTAAAAAACATATCTTCTATAAGTTATTGGATACAAAGTTTAAAAAAGGTAGGGAAGAATAGCAAGTGAGGGATGGAATCGTCGATTCTATTCAGTGGATTAGCTTATTTCATTAATCATTATTTTGTTTAAGTTAATCCTCGGTTCTATTTTCTCTGAAATTTCGTTTAGCATACTGCCTACACGGAAAATTACCTCCTGACTCTTAATTTGCATATGATTGGAAGTAGGCAGAACCTCAAGGAAAGGGAAGTAAATGCAACAAGAACATAAAGTATAAAATACTCATATAGAGTTCATAATACTATCAACAATTATGTTCATGCATCATAAGCATTAACACATTCGAATTGTTTATCATGGTAATCTAGCGAGTATAGAAGCATGCAATTGGTCAAACGTTTCATCCAGATAAATTTACTTTCATATTTGTTCAGTTCCTTCATGTAGTGTTGCTTGTTATTTCATTTTGGTACATGGGTACGATGTTTTAGTGCCAATTCCGTGAACATAGATGCTTCACAGCACTTCAGCAGCCCTGACCATATATATATACATGTATACAGTATTAGGGGACTGTATTTGTTAACAAAGCTATATGAATGATCAGGTGCGAGGCTGTCAAATATGGTCATTTATGGTTGACTTGAATTGGTGTTTATGGTTAACGAAGCTATTCAAAAGTCGTATTATTCTACTTCATTTGTTTGCAAGTTACAGTTCTGTACAATTATCTCCTTTTTTCCTGCATTTTTGGGTAGTTCGGTGGTTGTTTTTATTTGCTAGGCTGTTGGGTTGGTGCATGTTTACCCCAGCCAATGTTTTGACTGATTTTTATTGTGATAAGGTGATCATCTACTTAAAATCACCTTCAAGGGTTCGAACTGAGGGAAGTTTAAATTTTTTTAACATTATACATTTCTTGTTATATATTCAAACAAACATTGGAAAGGTGGGGGTGAAATTCCATAACTTTTCTTATTTGTACTTTGATTGTATTTCCTAATTTTTATGACGAAGAAGTAAACATCCTCTATCCACTTCAAGTATGCTCTGGGAGCATTTATAAGCCCTATACCATTCCATTACAATCTAACAGAGATTTGGCCAACCTCTTGCCAGTGCTGGAATTGTTAATTCACAAGGAAAGCACATTCATTACTTGGGATTATTAACAATTTATTTGCACGAAAGAAAGCTCTTAATTGTATTATAAATGCAGTATGCATTATTTAGTTGTTTTGTGATCCCAACTAGCATTGGTAACGGGTCGGGTCGGGTACTTCAATACCCGGACTCGGACCCAGTCCCGGTCATTGACGGGTCCAAATACTGGACCTGGACCCAGACTCGTGAAATTCGGGTCCGGGGCCGGTTCCGGTTCCTCATAAAATTTGTTACCCATTCGGGTCCGGTTCGGTTTCGAGTCTTCAAAGCATAACACATAAATTTATAACTTGGGAAGTTAGATAGTCTTGGTTCCCCACCGATGAGACTAAAATTCAACAGTAAAACAGAATAAAAACATATATATATTTGCTTCAGAAATACAAAAGCTACAAACTAAGCTACAGACTAGGCTCAGTGGCTCCCCATTTTCAACTTGATCAACACCATTTTAAAAAAACCAAATCTGATGCAAGCTGTGTACAGGCATGATCAGTAGCATTTCTTGTTGCAAATCTTCATTTACAAGTAATAAGTTACAAATAATGGCATACAAATATACAACTTACAAGCTTACAACTGAATACAAATTTTACAAGCTTACAATTTACAAGACCAATCAACAATCTCCATTAGCAACAATCCAAGGTTCCAACTGAGCAAAAACTCAGTTAATCAGCAAAGAAGGTAAACTGCCAAACTCAGAAAAAAATCAGAATGATGAAGTGAAGAAAACAGTGGACAAATGTAAAAACAGTGGACAAATGTAATCCATCTCATAGAATCATAGTTAAATCTTTATGATAAACAATTCGTCTCATCTTTAGTAAAAATAGTGGACATATGTAGTGATAGAAGAAGTGATCATTTATATTCCATGAATCATAGAATCGTTGTTAAAACATAAAAAAATAATAATTCATCTCATCATCACTTATAAGCACAAATCAATGAACCTTAGTGTGAAACTTCAGCAAAATAATCCATCATCACTGTCAATTGAACATACACATAAAGCTCAGATAGGATTTAATCCTCACTAGTCGTTCCTATAATTCATTAAATCAATGATCATATTGTGCAACTTCAGAATCATAATCCATCTCATCGTCACTTGTAAACAAAGTATCAAAGTAGCAAGTGAGCTAACTGCAAAGTGAACCAAACATTAAAAATGAGCAAACTGCAAAGTAAACTCAGCAAGTGAGCAAACTAGCATAATAAGCTCATAGTTAATAGTAAACCAAACGGCAAAAAATGAAATGAAACTTATCAAATCCTCCAAACCACATCATCACTCATTCACTTGTAAATAAGGAGAAAAAACTCCAATTGATCAAACTCAATTACTCAGTAAACTTTTGCAAAATGCAAACAAGTAAAGAAGCAACAAACCAAGGTTCCAACTAAGCAAAAACTCAGTTACTCGGCAAAGACGGTAAATTGCCAAACTCGAAAAAAATCAGAATGTATAAACAGATAAATGGAGAGTCTCAGCAAAAATGTATCCCACTGATCAAAATCGCAGTTACTCAGCAAAAGTAGGCAAACTCATCAGCATTCAGCAAAATCAGAATGTCTAAACTGAGTAAACTCAGTCTCATCCAACTACTCATTTGCTCAGTAAAAATAGTGGACAAATGTAGTAATAGAAGAAATGATCATATGATTCCATGAATTATAGAATCATTGTTAAGGCACTAGAAAAAAATAATTCATCTCATCATCACTTACAAGCACAAATCAATGAACCATAGTGTGAAACTTCAGCATAATAATCCATCATCACTGTCAATTGAACATACACATAAAGCTCAGATAGGATTTAATCATCACTAGTCACTCCTATAATTCATTAAATCAATGAATCATAGTGTGCAACTTCAGAATCATAATCCATCTCATCATCACTTGTAAACAAAGTATCAAAGTAGCAAAGAATATAAAAATTGAGTATTTCTATATACAATCTTAAATTAAAGAGGATTTCTATATACAATCTTAAAAAGGATTTCTATTAACTGTCTAAAGAAGACATCAGATTTCTATATAAATATAAAGAGATTAACTTGAATTTAAATCCTATATGTTGCTACTAAATGCTTGAATTTAAATCATATATGTTGCTCCTATATACTGCTCTCAAATGAGTTGTTCTATCATTAAGCATATCCAGAATGCAATTTGACATGATCTGATATGTAATTTTTCAACCTTAGTTCCATTTCCAACTAAATGACCTATCTTTCAGGAGAAAAAATGAATAAAAAACATTCATGGCTACAGATTCTATAGATTCCTTAGTAAAATATGCTCAATCATGTTAGTGTGCATTCTCCTGATAATTTATGGAGTATGGTGGAAATGAATATTTATGAATCAGTTCTGTATGCATGTTTGATAAAAATTCAAAAATTAATATCAACTGTACAAACCTCCACTACTAGAGTAGATCTTGCTTTAATTATCTACTAAAATTTATTTGGTACATAAATTCAGGAACTTTCTAATCTTTACAGAATGACCCAACATCATTCTTTTTGATCATAGGATAGATTGATTCATAAAACATCCACATCTTTGCATACATGCACATTCTCACAACATTAAAGTGAGAGCACAAAACGAAGTAGCCCAATTTCTTATCTCGAAGGTTGCAGATTTCACACACTGCTTGAGCAAAAATTGGAGGAAAATCTCATTTCTCCAAGAGCAGTTAGCAGTCAAATATTCAATAAGACAAACCTTGTCCCCTATACAGTTATACTGAACACATTCTTTTTCTACTTTGCTGCTAATTTCTTCGGGCAAAATTTAACTCTTGCACTCTCATTTTAATAATTATTTAGTCTTTGCCATTTTCATCTTATAATTGAAACATCCTGCATGCTTCTGCAAAATGTTCTAGAGTAATGTCTATCTTTGATATGCAACAAACATATTACAGAACTATAATTTAGAAAAACAAATAGAATAGCATTTCATTATTATAATTCATGTCAAACCAATATTGTACGCTCAGCTAAAGAATAGATTTGGAGGACTCAGTCATACAGATGTGTTTGTATTACGTATCATCTTTGCTGATATTGGGATGCATCGACGTATATCTGACTTATTGGACATATCAAATATCAGGCAATATTTTAGGAATATAAAAAAAACCTATATGCTGCTACTAAATGCTTGAATTTAATTCCTATATGCTGCTCTTATATACTAGTCGATTAACTTGAATTTAAATATGAAACCCTAGATTTGAGAAACGGGGATAAAAATCAAACCTTTGATCTTTATTATGATGTGCGTTTGAAAAGATAGGATGAACGGAGTTGTGGATGCTGGAGTGGATGAACAGAGGAGGATTGGCGGTGGTGGCGGCGAGGGAGAGTTGGCGGAAGTGGGAGTGGGTTGATAAGGGGCCAAGGATGTCACAGAGGCGTTGGCGGAAGAGGTGAGGGCGGAGGTGGGGTTTGGGAACGAGGATTTGGAGTGAGATTTTGGAGATTGGAGAAAGAGAGAGGCAAGAGCTCAGAGAGGCAAGGATCGAAGACTTGTAGAATGGAGAAAGAGAGGGGTAGAGCGGCTTGAGCCTGGTCTCTTAGTCTTAGGGTTAGGGCATAGGGTGATAAGGTCTTAGATTTAGGGTATTGGTTTTGAGGTGTGTATCTGTTTATTACGGGTTCGGGTCGGGCCGGGTCCATTTATTATTTATTTCTTTAATATGGGTCCGGGTCCGGGTCCGGGTCCGGGTCTGGGTCGGATCCAATTTGAGTGGACCCAGACCCGATCCGAAATTCCAATGGGTCTTTTTTGGACCTGTACCTCTGTACCTTACCCAAATTAGATCGGGTCTGTTTCGGTCCAACGTCGGGTCCGGGTCGGGTCCGGGTTTCGGGTTTTAATACCAATGCTAATCCCAACTCAGACATTAGTAAGCTACTTGTATGGTATATTATTTTGGTTGACTCTATTTGGTTAAAAACTATTTATATGGTTGGGGCAAGGCTGCCAGAGACTTATGATTCATGGTTGACCTGAATTGGTGGTTGTGGCACTAAAACTGGGCAGAAGTTTCAACTTTTATTATTTGGTAATATATAGGCAGAACACAACTCTGTACCTTATCCAAATTAGATCGGGTCGGTTCCGGTCCAACGTCGGGTCCGGGTCGGGTCCGGGTTTCGGGTTTTAATACCAATGCTGATCCGAACTCAGACAGTAGTAAGCTACTTGTATGGTATATTATTTTGGTTGACTCTATTTGGTTAAAAACTATTTATTTGGTTAGGGCAAGGCTGCCAGAGACTTATGATTCATGGTTGACCTGAATTGGTGGTTGTGGCACTAAAACTGAGCAGAAGTTTCAACTTCTATTATTTGGCAATATATAGGCAGAACACAGCTCTGTTCAAGTCTCTGTTTTGTACCTACATTTTCTGGTAATTTGGTTATCATTTCATTTTCTAGATTGTTGGGAAGGGTGCGTTTACCCAGCTAGTGTTTGACCATTCACTTAGGATCATCTTCAGGGGAGAGTGAGCTAATGTTTGATTTTTTTTAAATGTTGTATTTCTTTTGAATCTCCTATTTAACATTCAAATAAACATGGGAAAGCTGGGGGTGAAATTCTATTGAACTTTCCCATTGTATGTACAACCAAATCGAAAAACCCAACATCAATTGTATTTGCTAGTATTTCCTAATTTTGGATGAAGAGGAATTAAGCAGCCCCTAACTCCTTCAAGTATCTACTTGGGAGCGTTTATAACCCCTTTAACAGATTATTAGCATCAAACACATTAGATTTGGCGAAAACTGTTAGAAGTGTCGCAATTGTTAATCCACAAAGATAGCACATTCATAACTCGGGATTATTGAAATATGGATTTTTGTTTGCAGGTATTTCTATATTCCATATGTTGAATCACAATCCTTAGATATTTTAGATATGGGGTTTCTATTAATTCAATTTTAGATTTGGCTTGTGTAGTTTGAAAATTTTATAGGCTAAATTTAAATTAAAAAAACCACTGAACTTTGGGCCATTTTAAAAAAAAACCGCACAAAATTTTAGCTTAAAAAAAGACACACTGACAGAGTTAGGGTTAGGGTTAGGGTTAGCTCGGGGGGTTTATTTAATCATCTGATTAGTTAAGTTATTTTTTTTAAACACAAATGAAAGATGAAAGTGGTTTTTTTAAAATTTAGCCTAACGGAAACCTAACTCCGTCAAAGTGAGTTTTTTTAAACTAAAGTTTTGTACGGTTTTTTTATAATAAAAAAAACTCGGTGCTGTTTTTTTTAATGGCCCAAAGTTCAGCGGTTTTTTTTTAATTATAGCCAATTTTATATTAACTTGAATTAGGAAAGGTAAATCTCTTATGATAGACCAGGTTTGCCTCCATTCTCTCCAGCATACTTTACTGGAGATGAGACACCATGACCCATAATACTCTTTTTTGGGCTAGTGGCGTTACCATGCAACCTCTATAGCTATGCAGCCTAGGCCCACTTCAATGACCTGTAGCTGCAATAATAGCATATCCCTGAAACCAAGGACTGAGAAGACCCTCCTATATATATAGCTGAGGCTAACTTGTTGTGAGCTCCGATGTTGGAGAATCTCTTTGTAGCTCTAAACCCACCCCACATTTTGCCTCCGTCCAAATTAGGTAGTCACATGTTATCACGTGACAAATTCTGTGCATTTTTTTGGGTATTTCTTCCTACACTATCCATGTACGTGACCATTTTTGTGCATTTTTTTGGGTATTTCTTCCTAAACTACCCATATTGTTTTTTAATGATTAAAAAATTATATAATGATTTTTAAAAAAAATGAGGTTCTGGGGATATGATCACATAATTTTTAAAAATTAAAAAAAAAAATAAACCCCAAATTTTAAAAGGTGAGGTGAGGTGGGTTGGGTTTTCTGTCACTTATTATAGGGGTATAACGGTCCAAACACATTAAATTTAATGGAGGAATTGACATGGTTGCAAAGCGTAACTAGTTTAGCTTGATAGTACAACAAACTGCAAAAAAGTTGGGTGGGTTATCTGCAGACTCGCGAAACGTGGGGTGGGGTAATCCTCTACTTTTCTTTCTTAAATATTTCCTTTCTCCCACATGATGGAAGTGCCATCACTATACTTTATGCTCCATCAAATGTGAAAAATTTCCTAGGACTTCTCAATCCTAGTTCATGCATGCGTTCAGTTTTTGCAGTATCCAATTGAATAGCATCACGTTAATGTATCCAATGTGAAATAGTTCATGTATATTTTAGCTATTGAAGCAATATAGCATTACGTTATGCTAATTAACTTTCTAAAGTCTATGCTATGGTAAGAGTGAGATTGAAGTAATCTCTAATATTATAATGGGAGAAGGCCTTAGTGTCATTTGTCATTTTGTCATTCTACCAACATGTACAACGCACGTACATAATTAATATAAAGGGAGTTTCCGGTTCAAATCCTCTCTACGTCAGAGTTTTGATTTTTATTTTTTGAAATTATTAAAACGTGCATTGCACATGTAAATTACTAGTCTTCTAGAACTGAGTATTAGGGAGAGAGATGACCCTTAATCTACAAATAGAACTGAGTATTCTACATCTGTTTTGCCAACGTATTCGCAGATTACTGATCTTTGCAATTTGTTTTTGTCCTACATTGTCTGATTATTTGGTGGCTATTTTCATTCTCTAGGTTGTTGGGATTGGGGTATCTTTATACCCAGGCCAATGTTTTGACTTATTTTGGTTGTTTGGAAAAGGTAATAGAACCTACATACTATTTTAAAACTTCTCAACAAGAAACTTTGCTTACAAACTGTTATTTTCTTCAAACATTTACGGACATCTGTCTCACTCCAATACATACTCATCTAAACACAGAGTTAGACCTGATATCATGTTGGTTCCTGCGAGTGGCCACAAACCCTTTGCTACTCTACATCATCAGTCCTGCAATATGAGGGTAAGGTGGCATCTCCGAGCAAACTGGTTTGACCTTTACAAACTTGATTCTACATGTTTTTACTTACAAATTGGCAACAATATTGGGGTTGCTAATAGTTATTTCACTGCTATTTGGTTCGGTATTGTCTGTAGTCAAATTGGATTCTTTTTTCTCTGAAATTCCTTCTAGCAAATTGGTTGCAACTCCTGCGGCTAATTTACAACCGTGCAGTATAGAAGTGAATTTGTCATGTAGATCCCTCGAAGTTTCTTTTAGAGTGTTATGTGCAGCTATTGGGCTGATACATTAATGCCTTTTCTCCTTTGTCTACGAGATTAACAACTAGCGTGTCCCTGGCTATGGCCTTGTTCAAGAACACACACAACTAGCATGTCCCCGTAAATCAGATTCTTTCCTAATATACCCCATCTGTTTGAAATAATTACAATATGGCTTACCATTATTTCTTTCTTTGTGTCTGTATGTGTGAATGGATGCACACTAAATGTGTATACATTGATTGCACAAGTGGGGTTGCGTGTAAAAATAGCTTTACATGTGACTTACATGTTGCTTTGCCTACGAACTTGTACATATTCTGCAGTTTCTACATACTCTCCATCATGGTAAAACATAAAAATTTATTATAACATTTATTTCTTACCCATATATATTTGCGTTGATGTAGTCATGAGCTTTGAGATTTCAGCAATGAACGGTGACAGATCCTCGGTGCAAGTTGCTGGGATTAAGAAAAGGGTGATGATCAATTTTATAAGGCAGGTAAAGATACTATTATAGTCAAGAATTGTATTGAGGCTGTTGACATTATAGTGTTGAGTGTTTGTGTTGAATTGTTTATTCTTTTCCGTTTGTTGTTGCACGACATAAATATGCCAGTACCTTGCTGTTTCAGGGTACTTCAATATTGTTAAACCATAGTTGGTGTATATGATACAATAGAAGCTTCAAAAACCTTCTCTTGGTAAAAGGTGGTTATCTAATTGATGTATGTCTGTTATATCTTGCAGTTGACCTGCAACGCAGTAAATAGTCTTTTGCTTACAATTTGCTACAATTTGTTGGCATATTTTACAGCTCCATTTACATTTCCTGTACCATGTTCTGCATAATATATTTATTTCTCAGAACCCTCCTGTGTTGCGGCTTCCAGTACCTTCATTGAAACCTGTGGTAGTTGGCTGGGTTTTAATCTCTCAAAGATTGTAGGTAGACTCTACTTAAAAGATTGCGTTAGTTCAACCGAACAATCCCCATCTGATCTTTCCCAAAATCCACCACCATAGATGTAAGTTCCCACAAAATAGCATATAACTATTTTGTACATTAGTCCGTGCATCATTCAGAGTCGCATGTATTAATGGATTCTTCTCAATTTTAATTGAGTAAATATTGAGACATTATTTAATATGTTTTGAACCCGACAGTGGTACATTTGTTGAACTAGAGTTGGAATAATTTTTCAATTAAATTATACGTTTATCTCAACTATAATCGAGACAGAACATATGTGTTTCTATAATAATAAACTGTTTTATTATATACATACAGACCCGTTTCTTTCTAGTATTATGTATACAATTGTTTTTATATATGTATGTATTGTATGTGTGTATGTATATGTATAATTATCCATACAAATAAAACCCTAAACCACTATTAAAAATAAACTATGGGCTTGTATTGGGGTGTGCCATGATGAGATTTATTTTTTTGATGTAAGCGGATAGAGTCTAAAGACTCCAGCCCGCCATGATGAGATTTAGACTTGAAATTTTTACAGTAGCATCTTAATTATCCCTATGAACTTCATCAAATTTCATAATTTTTGAATATAATTTGATATTTTAATAAATTTGAATATGTTGCTGGTGTGAGGTAATTTTTCTGCTCTGTTTGAATCTAGCTTGATTGACTTACAAAAATCATATCTCCTTGTATATCATGAATTTAGAGTTGAAATTTTTACTGTAAGTTCTCTTACATGTCTATATGAATTTTCCAAATTTTCATAATTTTTTTATGTTAGATATTTTTAGAAAATGCTACATCTATACTGGGTAATGAAAATATTGAACTGTCTTTAGGGATGGCGAACGGGTCGAGTGGGCCAGGCCGGGCCCAACCCATACGGGTTGGCACGTATACTTAGCCGGTCCGGGCCGGGTTGCACTCTTATCCGGGCCAGGCCGGGCTAAGTTTTCGTTTGGGTGGCCCGCCCAACCCGTGAACCCTTTAGGGTTAAACCCGGGTTGGGCCGGGTCGACCCGCGGGTTGGCCCGTTTAATTATTTATTTTTTTTTTGTTTTTTTTTTGTAGCTTAAGTTAAAATAATAATTATTATTATTATAATACTAAGTAAGTAATAATACTAATAAACAATAAAAATCGTAATAATAATAATAAGATTGAAAGAGTGAAATTGACAACAAATTTTGAAATATTATTCATATGAATTTAAGTTATACAATTTTAACAATTTATAACGAAATGAAGAATTCAATTCACAAATAAGTTTTATACAATAACATATTTCTTATATACAATTTAAATTGAGTACAAGTTTTCTAATTTGACATAACAAGCAAAGCTATTGTTGTTGTTGTTGTTGTTGTTGTTCTTCGGGCGAGTTGCTCCTACTTGTGGAACTTGATAGTGCTTTTCCTTGCATACTGTCTTCAGCCTTCAGCTAGTCTTCTGTGCAAACGAGCATCTCTAACGCCTCGGGCTTCAACCGATTCCTGTAATCAGATAGAACCCTGCCACTTGTAGAAAATGCACTTTCAAAAGCAACTGTAGAGACAGGAGGAGTTAGTAAATCTTTAGCCATAATTGACTGAATACTAAAAGTGTGTTCATGTTCTTTCCACCATTGTAAAATATCTAGTATAGAAAGAGTAGGCTCAGTATTTTGTTGGTTATACCAATTTAATTCATTTGGTTGATTAGTCATAGATTTTTTAGATTGAATTTGTTCAAGTAAACTAAATGTTCTATCACCAATTCTACTTTTACCCTTACCTTTAGAACTAGCAGAAGAAAAACTAACTACAGAAGTTGTACTACTAGAAGCAAAACGTCTATCATAATAATCATACAAGTTATTTAACGTAGATTCAAACTGAACTAAAAAAGTAGTGCAATCAATTGTTAATTCTACATTTACCTCTAAATATCCAAAAAATATTTCTATCAAATTCTTCGTACCTTCTAATTTAATACGATGATCCATAACAGTAGCAACACAAATCAACATAGGAGGAGGAAAATAATACTTCAAAAATTTTTGAAATGCAGGTTTTACAATGTCACTAATATAGGGATCATTTAACATTTCGTTAAATATTTGTATCATGCTAACTAATTCAATAAAAATGCTACTAGAAGTAGATTCATATGTTTTTGAAAATTTTAAAGTTGCGGTTTTAAAAGGTTCTAAAAATTTCAACAAAGATTCGGCAAAAAACCAATCGGGGGGAGTCATTTCAAAATTGTGCATATTTTTTGCGATACAAAAATCATTTACAACTGCTTTATAATCGGTGACAACATTTAGTAAATCAAAAGTAGAATTCCATCGGTGTCTAACATCCTTTGGAAATTTTCTAAAAGGAACATTTCTAACCCTACACCAAGCTTTCCATTCTTGTAAAATGCTTGGACTTAATGCAATGAAATGTACACAATTTCTAATTTTAACTATATATGGATCAGCTATTCTTAATGCATCTTGAACACATATATTTATAATATGACGTGCACATCTAACATGAAAAATATTGTCAGATGGAGGGTTTAATACAGATTTTAAAGTAGTAATTACTACATTGTTGTTAGATGCATTATCAAAACTAATAGCCATAATTTTATCGTGAATATAAAAAACATCACAAATTTCTATAATACGGTTTGCTATTTCAGCGCCACTATGGGGATACGGCAACGCCGCAAGTGATATGATTCTTTTTTGAAGAATCCAATCATTGTCGGTTCAATGACAGATTATTCCCATCGTTGGAATATTGTTGACACCCGTCCAACAATCCGAAGTTAAACTAATCCTACAAGTTAAACTCCATAAAATTGCAATCAAAACGTCCTTCATTTTCATGTACACTTTAAAACAATCCGATTTGCAAGTATTTCTCGGAATTCTTTTAAAATTAGGGTTTAAGGCCGTTTGATTAAAAGTTTCCAAGTTCCTACTCTCGGGATAGGAAAATGGTAACTCTTCCTTAATGACTAATCGGGTCATTTCCCGACGAACGAGTTCGGGATCATAAGGGTGGCTATCAACTTGACCGGTCCAAGGGTTGATTTTTTGTTGGCCTTGTATCTGATCAAGAAGTTCTTTATGATTATGTTGGATGTGCCTATTAATTGTACCGGTGCCGTCACCCCTCTTGAATTTGTATGTTTTACTACATATTTTACACACTTTCAAATCTATACCCGGAGTATGTTCGTCCGGGATATAATCATAAAACTTATGTCAATCGCTAGTTTCTTTTCTACTTTTCCTACTACTACTGGGTTGTGTGGTTTCGGTTTGTTGTTGTTGTTTTTCTTCTTCTAATTGTATGTCACCTACAACATCGTCGTGTGTACCCCATTGTTCCATAGTAGGATCAATGTAATCTTCGGCGGGCTCACTAGTTGGGACAATGGGTGGCCTACGTGAAGAGGAGGAATCTTGTCCGCTACCGCGTGATCTAGACATAATGTAGTAATGTGCTAAAGTATGTGAAAAAAAATATACAATGTAGGAGCGGTGAATTATACAAAAAAAATCTAAAAAATAAGAGGGTTGAGATAGAGAAGCTCAAAAAACGAACAATAATTTTAACTACAACGCAAAAAAAAAATTAACGAGAGAGAGAGAGATATTTTGATACCGTTCACCGTGGAATACGCGTATGTAAAAAAAATCGTTAAAATAAGAATAGAATAGAAAAGATGGAGGAGCGCTTTGCCGATTCCGCAATTGAAGAGTTGAGAAAAGGTTGAAGTAGATTTGACGAGGGTTGAAGAGAGTTGAAGACGTAGAAGACGTTGAATTTTGATTCCGATACGACCAAAATTTGATCGTGTATATGTCTCCTTGTAGACTTGTTTGATGAATACTACAATTGTTCAAAAATTCTTTACAAATGATGTATAATAGTAGAGAGAGTAAGAGAGTGAGGTGTGATTTTTTATGAAAATTTTGGGGATATTTATAGGCTAAATATGTGGGGGGAAAAAAAACCCCAACGGCTCTGTCCCAGACAGAGCGCAGCAGCGCAAGAAAAGGCAAATTTCGACCGTTCGACCCGCGGGTCAACGGTCGACCCGTCGCGGGTCAACGGTCGACCCGTCACTGGTCGAACGGGTCGGAACCGCGGGTCGACCCGCGGGTTGGCGGGTTGAATTCGCGAGTTGGGCCGGGTTCGTGGGCCGGGTTTCGCGAGTTCAATTCACGTAAATAGCGACCCGGGTCGACCCGGTACTGTTCACCGGGTTCGACCCGAACCCGCCCAAGCTAACCGGGCCGGGTTGACGGGCCGGGTCGCGGGTGGGTTGTCGATTGATCCGGCCCAGTTGCCATCCTTACTTTCGAATATGTTTCAAGAATTTTGTGTTCAGTTTGGAAATTCATTCATTCCAAAATATAAGGATTCGTAAGCTTAAATTTTCATGCATGGTTCTTATATGTCTACAACAATCCCACCAATTTTGGTAATTTTTGGAAATGATTTGATATTTAACAACAATCATGTTTCTATACTGTGATAGAATTGTTGCAGCTCTGTTTTCATTATGAGTACTTGTTAACCTGAAAAGCATAGCCCTATGATTAAAGAGAATTTGAACTTGAAATTTTTACAGTAGTATCTTAAGTCACTGTGGGACATTCTTACCAAGTTTCATAATTTCTGAGTAAGAATTGTTATCTGTAAAAATACAACATACTCCTTCTGTTAAGAAACATTGTTGTGGCTGTCTAAAATTTTACATCCAAATCCAAAAGATCATATCCTCTTGTATTCTTGGAATTCTTGGCTAAACTTTAGGTGTATGGTGATTCTATGTGTCTAGGTCATTCCTCATAAATTTTGTAGACTTTTGAGATCATTTGTTATATTTAATGAGTTTTATTGCACGACTGGTTGATAATTCTATTTGATCTGGAAGTTTTGCATGCCTCTCAGTTTTAGCCATTTTTCTTCGCTAAGAGCATCCACAGTGGTTTTCTAAATTTGTCATTTTGCCATATTTTGGCAAAAAATCATCCACATCAGTTTCTCATTTTGCCATTTTTGAGAAAGTTGCTATAATCACTTCTCATATTTCAGAAACAAATTGCTCATTCTCAAAATATAGGGGACGGAACATGTTTCGTCCCTAATTTTTTTTAATAGGATCGGACGAAACAACATGTTTCGTCCTGATTTTTTAAATTTTATTTTATTTTTCAAAAAAGTATCGAACGGAATATGTTCTGTCCAAAAAAAATACAAAATGCATCGGACGGGACATGTTGTCTCGTCCGATCTCAAAATTTTGAGAAATGGGACATGTCCCGTTTGAGATGGGAGATATCACTTTCAGCATGTTTAACCCATTAATTAAGACACTAATTACTATTTAATAACTAACACTAATTTAATTTTACTAAAAATTACAAAAATACCTCTCGGATGGAACATCATGTTCCGATGTTCCGTCCGATAAAAAAAATAATTCTTTCTCAAAAATTGAGAAACAATTTAGTGTAGCGATTTCTCATTTTGCCAATTCTTATTTTGCCATTTTGCCAAAAAATAGCAAACACCATTGTGGATGCTCTAAATGAACTATTTTGAGAAAGTTTCCAACTGAGGAAGTAAAGTATATTCAAAGACCCTTCTGTAGAATCGAAAAGTATGGAATTTCATTAAGTAGGTGATTAATTGGGATTTTTGTAACTAGCACCAATCGTATGATTGAATGAATAGCTTACTTTTTTGGAAATATGTAAGTCATTGTTATATTAAGGCTATATATAGAGTTAGATAGTTGTTAGTTAGTTTATGAATTATGAATTGAACATGTTTGAATTGGACTTGTGAATGTCTACTGTTTGAGGTGTGAATGGCTATGTAATTAGCTTGTTGATTGTCTAGGATAATGGTTTTCACCCTAGGACTATCAACCCTTTTGACCCTTGATAATTATTAACTTTGTTACCTCGAGATGCTATGAATGAAGACAGCCTTTGTGCGTCGGCGGATCGCTACCCATGGAGGGATTGATCGCGGAACGGAGACGGGGTCGAGATCCAAGCAAGAGGGTGATTGGCAATCGATGGAGGTCGAATCGCCAATGTCGCTTGGTCAAGTTGGGCCAACTCTTGAGCCTGGTCTGGGGGCGGTGTTGGTTTCCCCTAGGAATTTCTGAAATTGGATAAAGAATTAGGTTTTTTACTGGCAAGTAATCGGCTGGTATTCAATGTATCTGCACATTAAGATCAGTAGTTGCTTAACCTGTTGAGCTAGTAGTAGTATCCTAAGATTAGAGCATGTCATTGATTGTTAGGGCAGACACTGGTCGGGTGGTTGTACTCGCCTGTTAAGGGGACACGTACGGCGATGTCTCACCTGTCAGGGGGCTCGGACGACGTAGTTTCGTCTGTTTATTCCTGGGGTCTAGTGATAAGAACGGGAAGTGCATACTATAAATCTCATTTCGGAAGTTAGGAATGGATCCTAAGAATCTGTCAAGTTCTATGTTGTTTAATACGGACAGGGTGCTAGAGAAAGACTCAAAATCGCGAGTAAGACTCTAGGCATCCCGGTGAGCTGGGGTTACTGCGGGGCCACCTTTATGTTCGTAGCAACTTTTGGGTGAGGTCCGAAGCATTGGGATGCGGAGACCAGGCATAGTAAAAAAGGGGACACTACTACTGATTGCAGAAGCAGAAGCGAAACGGGTATTCTTATTCTGGAGAGGTATTGCTAAAGCCTATGAACCTTTCAAGAGCTGTGTAACGTCTTATATTAGAAATGGCAGACTTACCAGATTTTGGTGGGATAAGTGGTGTGGCGATCACACACTTAAAGAGCTATTTTTGGATCTGTACCTGCGAGCGCCACAACCGCACTGCACGGTGGCAGGAGCATGGAAAAGAAAGACTTGGAAATCGGTCTTTAAACAACCTATGGATTCGGACGCTCAACTCAGGCTCAGTGAGCTACAAGCCCATATCGCCAACTCGGGAAATAGATGCTCTCAGGGACCAGACTGGAAGTCTTGGGGTCCTGAAAAGAACGACACATTCACTGTGCGCTCCTTTTATAACCGCATGCATTTTCAGGGCTGCCGCCCGAATTGGGCAAGTATTATTTGGAAGGTGAAAACTCCGTTGAAAATTAAAATATTCATTTGGCTCGTTTTGAACAACGCAATTCTGACTAGAGAGAATCTGGCTAAACGCCAAATGAACATTGATTCTACATGTGGGTTCTGCAATGCAGCGACCGAGACCCGAGACCACCTGTTTATGAAATGTCTCAGGAGCAAAGCGGTCCTCGTAGAGGTACTAAACGCCCTGGGTACTTTCGAATACCCCGACATGTATGAGGAGTTGTGGGCAGGCTCCAAGTTCGTCACTGAGAGTCGCTCTATGAGAGAAGCCTGGTTTATCGCTATCGCCGCTACTACCTGGGTACTTTAGCTAGATGGAAATAACTCTTTCTTTCGAGGGACTAATAATTGTATTTCTGGTAATCTAACTCACATTATGCATCTTATATCTTTTTGGGCTACTGCCGCTGCTATAGGTCTCCGAGGGAGGATCGCCAGTATGTTCCAGGTAGAGGAGTATGACGACGATGAAGTGGAGATTAGGCCGACACTACATTGAGAGACGAGGCGACTATGCTAGTACATCCCTCTACTGCTTATTGACCCCCACCACCCCGGCGTTTTGTTGGGGGGAGTTTAGATGTTGTGTTGTACTTCTGATGAATGTCTGATGTATTGTTCTATCACTTTTGTCCCTCCTCCATGTTAGGGAGGTAGTATGTTTTCTTTTATGTGTTGTAGGACCTTGTACTTTGCTCAGTACTCTGAGTTTATTTTATTAACTCCTTATTAATACAACAGGGTGACCATACTCGACCTTTTCCTTCAAAAAAAAACTTTGGTGGTAATATAAAGTTTTAAATTTTATGTGATTTTACTGTGTTCAGACCCATTTGAAGGAAAGATTCTGGCTTGTGTCTCGAGTTTCGGGTATTGGGAATTCGGGGCGCTACAAAAGACTCTCGTGTCCCTCTCTCGATCAACTCTTAAAATATTTTGAAAATGGCAGTCAATTCGAGGTTTTGACAAAATAGCATATCTGAATGTGGTTTTTCACTGACTAGGAGGTTTATGAGTAGCATGTGCTATGTTTTGTATTGAGAACTAGATTTGCCCGTGGGCACGCCTACGACACGTCTTCGGAACGATACAGCATATGAAAAACCATGTAAACAGTAAAACAACAATTATGTATCTTAAGTTTGAATAGTATGACAATAATTAGTTGTGAATAAAAGTCAATGTTTTCATTAGTATATGTTGAAAAATAATTATAAATGGAGGTGTAAAATCAAACTTAGAACTTTGAGGGTGGAAAATTATGAAATTGAACTGTTGAGGAAATATTTGTTATTTTCAATGTAACATGAGCAATAAAAAAAACCATAAAAATTCTGGAAATTTACAAACCTGAAATCTGAACATCTAAATTTCTGAGTAAATAAAGAGAGAATGAGAGAGAGAGAGAAATATGAAAAAGTGAAGAGTGAAGAGAGAGATAGTAATAAAGCAATGAGTTTTTTAAGTTTTGGGTGAAAAACTTTTTGGTGGGTGATATAGCTAAAAATAGGACTAAATCGAGACCGTTCAAATTGGACACGAATCTTAATCTCTCAGGGGTAAAACGGTAATTTCACCTACAAACGGATCCGAAATGGAAACTGGGTCTATGCTTCAAAGCCTAATAACCCATAGACGGATTTGTCCTATTGGATACGGGCACCAACCCGTTACAAACCAGTTCAGAAGGATAAAGAGGAATTCAGATTCGTGATTATTCCTAGGAGGCGGTTTTAACCACTTCTTATCCATCCACACCGGGAAGTAGAGATCTGTCCTTATCTCGAAACGGATCCCTAAGGCGACTATAAATACCCCTCTCCCCCCATCACCGTTACAAGGTAATGAATCTTTTCCTACCTAAAGCTCTTTCTTAGTCTTTGAGATTACTGACAAGAGCATTGGAGGGTGCGTCGCCGGGATCTATCTCGGTGTATCGAACTTTGTGCAGGTTCGTGGCAGCGGCAAGGAACAAGTCAACACATAGGTGGAGTCAACAGGTTCGCTTTACTTTTTTTCTCAAAGAACTCACAAATTCATCTGTTTACTCTCACACCCGAAATCAGCAGCAACATTGGGAAAATATGTTTTGGGGGGATGGATCTGAACCGTTGATTTTGTTTCAATTGAAGGGGAACCACTTGATAGCTGTTTTTTTTCAAATTGCCTTGTATTTTATTATATAGATTTTAATTGTTGATGTTGGCACTTGATCTCGTAATTGTTCAATACATCTGGTAGTTATTCTCCTACTATGTCATGAATCCTTTGTTATTTTGCGGAACCTACAATAGCTTTCAAAGATTATGCTGCAACCATGTGTGGAAATGGGGAACCGGATGTGAGGACAGTTGGATTGTGATCTTTGGATCGGTCCAACCCCATCGTCCTTGGCCTAAAAACATGTTGAGCTAGTAGTAGTATCCTAAGACTATAGCATGTCATTGATTGTTAGGGCAAACACTGGTCGGGTGGTTGTACTCGCTTGTCAAGGGGACATATGCGGCGACATCTCACCTTCAGGGGGCACAGGCGACGTAGTCTCGTCTGTTTATTCCTGGGTTCTAGTGATAAGAATGGGAAGTGCGTACTATAAATCTCATGTCGGACGTTAGGAATGGATCCTAAGAATCTGTCAAGTTCTATGTTGTTTAATACGGACAGGGTGCTAGAGTAAGACTCAAAATCGTGAGTAAGACTCTAGGCGTCTCGGTGAGCGGGAAATATTGCGGGGCCACCTTTATGTTCGTAGCAACTTTTGGGTGAGGTCCGAAGCATTGGGACTGTGGAGACCATGCATAGTATAAAAGGGGACACTACTACTGACTGCAGAAGCGGAACTGGACTGAACAACTGTAACCTCATCAGTCACTAGATGAATGTCATGAACGGGAAAGAGTACAAGAGTATGATGCATCGCGAGAGATCGAACCCTATAATCAGGAGAAAGCGAACACTTTGGGAAGTATGTAGTATGGGATGCATACGTTTCCATTGAAGTTGCATTTGGGAAAGTATGTAGTATGGGATGCATACATTTTCAAATGAATTGCATTAGAGTAAGTACATTGTGTGCATTTGGAATTGTGCATTAGACTCTAGGGCATGACATACACTAACACTTGTGATTTGACTACACATTTTCCTTTTGCATCAAATATTGGTTGTTGAGTTTTGGAGAGTCGCTGGTTTTATCAGCATTGCGTCAGTTATATTCAACTGACGTGTGCACAGTCTGTTTAGTTGCAGGATTGCTGATCGTGGAACAGGGGACTCGAGCTGGGATGAGCAATTAATGGATGTTTTTGTCCAATGTGTTGCAGAATTCTGACTATCGTACAATATGAGATTATAAATTTTGTATAGTAAATTTATTTGATGTAATTTATGTGAACTCATGATGTAATTCTATGATGAACAAATTTGTAATTGTAATAATTTTGGTGGTAATATAAAGTTTTAAATTTCCTGTGATTTTACTGTGTTCAGACTCATTTGAAGGAATGATTCTGGCTTGTGTCTCGAGTTCTGTGTATTGGGAATTCGGGGCGCTACAATAGACCCTCGAGTCCCTCTCTCGATCAACTCTTAAAATATTTCGAAATGGCAGTCAATTCGAGGTTTTGACAAAATAGCATATCTGAATGTGGTTTTTCACTGACTAGGAGGTTTGTGAGTGGCATGTGCTATGTTTTGTATTGAGAACTAGATTTGCCTATGGGCACGCCTACGACACGTCTTCGGAACAATACAGCATATGAAAAGCCATGTAAACTGTAAAACAACAATTATGTAGCTCAAGTTTGAATAATATGAAAGTAATTAGTTGTAAATAAAAGTCAATGTTTTCATTAGTATATGTTGAAAAATAATTATAAATGGAGGTGTAAAATCAAACTTCTTAGAATTTTGAGGGTGGAAAATATGAAATTTAACTGTTGAGGAGATATTTATTATTTTCAATGTAACATGAGTAATTAAAAAAATATGAAAATTCTGAAAATTTACGAACCTGAAATTTGAACATCTAAATTTCTGAGTAATTAAAGAGAGAATGAGAGAGAGAAAGAGAAATATGAAAAAGTGAAGAGTGAAGAGAGAGAAAGTAATAAAGCAATGAGTTTTTTTAGTTTTGGGTGAAAAACTTTTTGGAGGAAAAATATGTTTTGAGATGATGAATCTGAACCGTTGATTTTCTTTCAATTGAAGGAAAACCACTTGATAGCTTTTTTTCAAATTGTCTTGTATTTTATTATATAGATTTTAACTGTTGATGTTGGCACTTGATCTCGTAATTGTTCAATCCATCTGGCAGTCATTCTCCTACTATATCTTGAATCCTTCATTATTTTGCAGAACCTACAATAGCTTTGAAAGATTATGCTGCAACCAAGTGTGGAAATGGGGAACCGGATGTGAGGACAGTTGGATTGTGATCTGAAAATTTTGCCATACTACCCCACTTTTTGAAAATATTTGGGTTCTGTTTGTTTTAAGTTTTTTTTTTTTCTGAAATAAAATTCAGAAATGGCGTTTGTTTTAGGGCTTTTTTGGAAACCGTTTTTTGGAAAATAATAGCCCCCTCTTTTTTCAACCTTCCTTTACTCTCTTCTCACATGCGCTCACTTCACGAGTTAAAGCTCCTTTACTCTTTTTGCGGTACTGTAGCGCATCTTCTTCCTCCCTTCTTTTCCAAACTAGATCTGGTTGAAAATTATACCCCCCTCTTCTTTTCGAAACCTCCTTTACTCACTTCTCACTTCTCTCACTTCACGAGTTAAAGCTCCTTTACTCTTTTTTCCCTGTAGCGCGTCTTCTTCCTCCGTTCTTTTCCAAACCAGATCTGAACCAATCTCTCCCCCAAATCAACGTTTTTGGAATTATTCCCCCAAATCGAAACCTTCCAAAAGGTTGATTCTCTGTCGCTGACAACGAGAATACTACTCTCCCTGAGGATTCGATTTGGTTTGGGGTTGAGTGGTTTCCGTTGAGGGATTAATGGTTTGTACAACCCGTGCTGCATATAGAAAAAGGTGTATTCGACAACGGGCAAGTCGAATCAAACAGCTATTAAAGGTCGAATCTGTTGCTGACAATTTCTTCGTTCTTTAACTCCAAATGAAGGTATGATATGATTGGTACCCATTTTGTTGTTTTTCTTTACGCCCTTTGCCTCAAGTTTTCAGCGGTTTTGCTTTTTACGACCTACAATTTTTGAATTTGCTGTTGGCCAAAAAAAATTTCCCGACCATCGAATCTGCATCTTTTTACGAATCTGTCGTTGGCAAAATTTTTTTGAATCTGTGGCTTCTTACGACCTACAAATTTCAGATCACAAGTTTAATTGCTGGAATTTGGCAATGTTGTTTATATTTATCGGTTTTTCCATAATGGATGCAGTCATTGAGGGCAGAAAGAAGTTATGGTTCCTAAGTTCTTGTGTCTCATATACATTGACTCGGGTTATTCCATAATGGATGCAGCTTACCAGTTGAGAATTGGTAGGGAGACAAGCAAACTAGCCCTCGATGCAAATTCTTTTTTTTTCCTGGGATTACATTAGGAGTACTGGAAAATATATATATATATATATATATAGAGAGAGAGAGAGAGTGAGAGAGAGAGAGAGAAAAGTGAGCCTCATATAGAGTATGAGAAAATTTTACTCATACAAAGTGATTATATTCACTTGGTGGGGCCATTATGGAATATCCACTCCGTCCATCATGTTTATCATGCTATTGGATGCATGTGTAGAAAAAATCAAGTTGTTTGAAGGTCATTCACCCATGCATCATGTGGTTGAAAAATGAACGATTTCAACAGTAATATAAATCGAACCACAAATTAAACCCACATGATGCATAGGTGAATGACCTCCAAACAACTTGATTATTTCTACACTTACATTCATTAGCATGATAAACATGATGGACGGAGTGGATCTTCCATAATGGCCCTACCAAGTGAGTATAATGACTTTGTATGGGGAAAATTTCCTCATACAAATATGAGGCTCACATTACTTATATATATATATATATATATATATATATATATATATATATATAGGGTAAAAGGGATATGAGCAACTTGCTCATTTAGTAAATGAGCAATTGATGATGTGGCATGCATGCGATATATTGGACAACTAACCATTTTAAGGATTCTCCAATCACATGTACGCCACATCATCAATTGCTTATTTACTAAATGTGCAAGTTGCTCATACCCATTTTCCCCATATATATATATATATATATATATATATATATATATATATATATATATATATATAGGGAAAAAGGGGTATGAGCAACTGTCTTTGGTTTAAAATATGTAGTTATTGAGGGCAGAAAGAAGTTATGGTTCCTAAGATCTTGTGTCTCATATACATTGACTCAGGTTATTCCATAATGGATGCAGCTTACCAGTTGAGAATTGGTAGGGAGACAAGCAAACTAGCCCTCGATGCAAATTCTTCTTTTTTCCTGGGATTACATTAGGAGTACTGGAATATATATATATAAGGAAAAAGGGGTATGGGCAACTTGCTCATTTAGTAAATAAGCAATTGATGATGTGGCATGCATGTGATTGGAAAATCCTTATATGTATATATAGGCATGCATGTGATTGGAAAATCCTTAAATATATCTATATAATAAAACACAAAGAAAGCTATTAAGTGGTTCTCCTTCAATCCCCTAAAAAATCAAAGGCCCAGATCTAACATTACAAAACATATTTTTCCCCCAAAAGTTCCCTCCAAAACTCAAATTCAAATCCCCCACCCAAAACATCTCCAATATTTATTTAATTTTTTTTTCTCTCTCTCTCCCTCCCTCTTCTATTCAAAAAATTAAGAAAATAATTTTTTAAAAAAATTTTTAAAAAATAAAAATTTTAAAAACAAAAAAATTAAAAATTTAAAAGCTTTAAAAATAGTTCAAAAAAATTTTTAAAAATCATATAATATGTTTTTTGCTAGACCCCAAAAGTTTCTCATATAATATATTTGCTACTTCAATTAATCTGCTCGACCTCCAAAAGTATTTTATATAATCAAATAAGGTGCACCGTTCCGAAGACGTACCGTAGGCACGTGTCAACGGGCAAACCTAGTGTGTATATATATATATAGGGA
Organism: Hemerocallis citrina; assembly: GCA_017893485.1. NCBI lineage: Eukaryota > Viridiplantae > Streptophyta > Magnoliopsida > Asparagales > Asphodelaceae > Hemerocallis > Hemerocallis citrina. The sequence goes on from CM030366.1 coordinate 196,729,591, forward strand.
TTACATTAGGAGTACTGGAATATATATATATAGGGAAAAGGGGGTATGGGCAACTTGCTCATTTAGTAAATAAGCAATTGATGATGTGGCAAGCATGTGATTGGAAAATCCTTATATATATATATATGTGTGTGTGTGTGTGTGTGTGTGTGTGTGTGTGTGTGTGTGTGTGTGTGTGTGTGTGTGTGTGTGTGTGTGTGTGTGTGTCAATTGCCGCAGTTGTCTCATGAACACTTTATATTGAATTTTTTACCAAACTATCCCCCTTTTTGTAAGTATGTACGAAACTGTCCCTGTATAAAAATTTAATACCAAAAACTCCCTATCGCTAGCGGGGTTAACGAGTCTAGTAGTTTCCCTAGCGTTAACCCCGTTAGCGTGGGTTAGGGGATAACACTTTATATTAAATTTTTTACCAAACTATTCCCCTTTTTGTAAGTATGTACGAAACTGTCCCTGTTTGAAAATTTAATACCAAAAACTCCCTATCGCTAACGGGGTTAACGAGTCTAGTAGTTTCCCTAGCGTTAACCCCGTTAGCGTGGGTTAGGGGATAACACTTTCCCTAAGCAAGGTGTTTGCAAAAAAATCACCAATATATAGACACGCTAACTCAGTTAGCGTGCCTGTTTAAACCACACGCGCTAACGGGGTTAGTGTGATAGGTGGACAATAGGGATGTAGGCAAAAGATTCCAAGTAATGTGTTGGAAATTTGAGATACTCACACACATTAACTCAGTTAACGTGCCACTTTTTACTAAGGCCATTAACTGAGTTAACGACTGTTGAGATTTCAAATTTTCCAAAAAGTTCAAACTTTCTGGAAGTTTGAGATACTCACACACGTTAACTCAGTTAACGTGCCTCATTATACTAGGCGCGTTAACCGGGTTAACGCGTGTTGTTTGGACTTTTATTAATTAAAGCACGCTATCTCACTCTCATCTCACTTTTCCTATCTCCGATTTTCTAAATCCAGCGATTTTAACCCAAACCCCCAAACCCTAGTCTTCGATTCTGCCCTCTAAGCATCCCAATCTCTCGAAATTTTCGGTCGAATCTCCTTTTCACTCCCAGAACACTCATCTGAGTATACCATTTTTCCAAAAAATCGCCTTGATTTTAAGTAGGTCGTTAACTAAGTTAACAAGTCTTAGTAACTTTAATTTCCAGAAAGTTTCAACTTTCTGGAAAGTAAAGAATCTCCACAGTCGTTAACTGAGTTAACGACCTTAGCTTTAAGAAGGTCGTTAACTGAGTTAACGAGACATAGTAACTTCATTTTCCAACAAGTTTCAGCATTATTGAATTTTCTCATCTGCGGAGTCGTTAACTTTAAAACTAACATATATCATACAAAGTTGACAACAACTTCAAAATCATGATTCCATACAAACTTTCAAATTAAATATTACATAATAATAAAAATGTAGCGCCCCGATTCCCATATAACTGGGAAACCGTGACACATGCGAAGATCTTTCCTTCAATTAGTCACGATACACAAAATGCTGGAAATTAAAACTTTTTATTCAATATAGAGTTACCCCGCAGTAATTACAAATATCAGTTTGTAATACCAACTGTAGTGCCTGCCCTTTTTCCTTTTTGACTCCAAACTCAATTCTTCCAATTTCTATATCACTTTAACCATAAACTAAGATAGTTGTGTTGCAGGGAAAATTTCGGCAGAGTCTCCCCTGTAATTTCTACCCCGAAACACAAAAAGCTTACGGAATTCTGCTCTAAATTCCGTAGCTCACATCACAGGCAATAATATCACGGGCTCCCCAGGCCAAAATGAGCATCATCACACCGGCAATATATATATATATATGCTCTGGGGGCCAAACTCATAATGGTTTATCAATTATTAATTAAAAACCATAAATCCTTTTGAAAACGTAGTAAGTTTTTTGAAAATAACTTGTAAAAGCTTACCACAGCGCCCGGTACTCCACAACGAGATGGGTACGAGTCCAAACCATATCATGCCACTCCACACTCTACTCCCCATCATCATCCACATACTTATACATCAGAAATACAATTTAGAGCATAAAACCTATACTATTTACAATTAAACCATAACAACAAATAGTAAGTTGAAGCTCCACTCCACCGGAACCTGAACCTATACCTCACCTCTGCACCGAGGAGGACCTGTAACAATAGGGGCCTAGGGTAGTCCAGAGACCCCCTAACCCCCCAGACACTAAGGGATTAGCCATTTCTGGTGTGAGTACAATATATTAATAAGCAAATAAATTAACTTATAAGTAAAACAGAATGAACTTACGAATACCAAGATAAACCTGAACATGTAAATATCATAAATGGAATTTCACATCAAATACTCACTGCATCACTTCCTGCATGCATATCCATACCTGCTCACAGCATACTTATCATAAATTTGGAAATCATTCCAATTTGTCACTTAAGGCCCATCACTTTACGCCTTAAGCAACCATTCCTATAGCTTTATTTTTCCATAAAGCTTTACATTCACAAATACTCTACTATCACATAACTGCATCATATTTACCATTCATTGCAATTACAGACTCACGACTTATCTTCTTTCCCAATCTCATATCACACAATACCGCATTCTAATTTGGTCTACTTCCTGTTCCCGATAGATCGTGGCAATGAGGTTGCAGTTAACGGTCCCACCGTTTTGCAGTCAACAGCCGTGACGAATAAATATATACGGTCCCATCGTATGGCAGTCAACGGTCCTACCGTTCTGCGGTCAACAGCCGTGACGAATAAATATATACGGTCCCACCGTATGGCAGACAACGGTCCCACCGTTCTGCGGTCAACAGTCGTGACGAATAAATATATACGGTCCCACCGTATGGCAGACAATGGTCCCACCGTTCTGCAGTCAACCTCCGTGGCGAATAAATATATACGGTCCCACCGTATGGCAGACAACGGTCCCACCGTTCTGCGGTCAACAGCCATGACGGATAAATATATACAGTCCCACCGTATGGCAGACAACGGTCCCACCGTTCTGCGGTCAACAGCCGTGACGATAAATATATACGGTCCCACCGTATGGCAGACAACGGTCCCACCGTTCTGCGGTCAACAGCCGTGACGATAAATATATACGGTCCCACCGTATGGCAGACAACGGTCCCACCGTTCTGCGGTCAACAGCCGTGACGATAAATATATACGGTCCCGCCGTATGGCAGACAACGGTCCCACCGTTCTGCAGTCAACAGCCGTGACGATAAATATATACGGTCCCACCGTATGGCAGACAACGGTCCCACCGTTCTGCGGTCAACAGCCGTGACGATAAATATATACGGTCCCACCGTATGGCAGACAACGGTCCCACCGTTCTGCGGTCAACAGCCGTGACGATAAATATATACGGTCCCACCGTATGGCAGACAACGGTCCCACCGTTCTGCAGTCAACAACCGTGACGATAAAGATATACGGTCCCACCGTATGGCAGACAACGGTCCCACCGTTCTGCAGTCAACAACCGTGACGATAAAGATATACGGTCCCACCGTATGGCAGACAACGGTCCCACCATTCTGCAGTCAACTTAAACTTGAAGTTTAGTCTAATCAACCGGTCACTAGCTTTGACGTCCATAACTTCCAACACACAATACAAAATTGCTTGATACTATAAAACCTCATGTACTCTCAATAGTACATTCTTCTTGCACTCTCTGCACCTTTCCAATATCATAAGAGTTTTCTCACTCATCGGAAATTCTCGATTCCGGGTCCTATGGGAAGATGGGAGTGTCTATTTCGACTTCTTAATTTGAACACCTCTTTCAGACTCTATCATTGAGTTCTCGAAAACATAAGTTCCATCAGGTGTACAACAGAGAGAACTAATTTTCTCAGCCAATAATACTTTAACTAAGATTGGGTCCGTTCCATCTTTGGAAAATCATAATTCTCAACCTATAAACTGGAATTACAAAACTCTAGATGGGTTAGAAAGCTATGACTCCCTACTACGACTCTCTAGTTGGTCAAACTCCCAAATTCTTAACAATAGTTCACAGTCTCTCATCTTCACCAACTAGTCAACTTATACTAGGCTGAACATAGCCCACCTCGAAGTTCAATAATAAGTCAACCATGAGTCCCGTGCTCATGAAATTTGAGATTCTCAATCTACACATATACCATTTCGTTTAAATTCATCTCACACAAAGAGCCACGACTCTTCCATCATAGCACACGAATTCGGCCACTCTTCCAGCAGAGCGTTCACTACCCTTTACTAATGAACTCTAGAATTTCTAGAACTTGAGAATCATCAAATAAACTCATACCCAGAGCTACTCTCAAAGTTCATAGCAATATCATACATATACAATTGGTTATGACCTTTTGGAATTCAGTCCAAAAGCAATCGGTTTCAACTCTGCCTTTTCAGACCAGCTGCACTCCACAATTTTTGAGGTATCAACGACCTCAAAAATTTGTGAAATGTAAACTATAGTGGTGGACACATACAAGAGTGTCCACACGAATTCTTAGCTCAAAACATCCACGCTACACTAAGATACGAAATCGGAAGTACGTAGCGAATCGTAATTTAAAATCTTCATAACGCACCATGTGCGTAAAAATAAGAGATATCATACTCACCATATTTGATATCATCATACAAATATAATTCATCCCCATATACACATATACGTTGTTCTGATACCCTTGATCCAAACACGCCTTATCCGTAATTCATACCAACCATTCAGGTTATTATAATTTTTTTTTCTTAAAACACAGAATACATAAATAAATTCATACTCACAAATTGTCCCGCGAAGACTCGAAGCGCCACCACGCCTCCAAAGCCGCCAGTATATCCTATCATCAGAGTTCAAGGCAATCAAGGCTCAAGCATCCAAAACAGTTACGGGAAAATAATAATACTAACTCCAATATCACACAGGCATTCTATTGAACGCCTAGGATGCACATGCGTATTGCACGTAATCACTCAAATCGTCCAAACCAATTATAAAAGCTAATAACAACATCCCAAATACCACACAGGTGTTTATTGAACGCTTAGGGTATACATGTGCGATGCACGTAATAAACTAATGCCGACGAGATTCTTATTTCCAGACAATTACTAAATCACCCCCAAAATATTCTAATAGTCCTACTACAATTTCTACTACCATACGAGAATTAATTCATATCCATATAATTCTCTTTTACAAACCCAAAACCCTAATTTTTTAGCAACTTGCAAAATCCCCAATAATTTGCTAATTTCTTGCCTCTACAATACCCAACACCTCCTAATCTCCCTACCATAATATTCCTATTCAAAATAAATTTGCCCCACTAAATTTTATACAAAAATAAAATCTAGGGTTTACCTTTTCGAAACCCTTTCGAAAAACAGACTCCGCCACGACGTAGAGGACCCTCCAATTAGTCAATCCCTCAATTTAATTTGGATTTGGTGAAGGAATGAAGTGGATTGAGCGGGAGAAGGGGGAGGCCGAATGGGTTTCGACCGAAGGTTTCATGCGATCGGGAATGGAAGAGAAAAGAAGGGAGGAGGAAGGAGGAGAGAAGGGGGTTTTTATTAAAATAAATAATTAGGAGTTTTACATATAGGCCCCCAATCTCAAAAATATTTCAAATAAACCCCAACTCTCACTCTTTAAAATACTAACAATCAAAAATACATAAAATTGTCTCATAATAACCCTCCAAAAGCATAAAATAAGATAGACAGTATATCTTATATTTCTCGATAAAAATAATTATTATCGGAAAATACATATTCGCGCGAAATTCTCAATCGCGCACACATTTCAATGCAAAAATAGCCATATGCTATTTTTCGGGTCGTTACAAAAAAAATCAACTAACAAAACTCCAAAACAATTCAATGTTGGCTTTGAGTAGACTGACTTGAGTTGTTCCTACATCGGCGTTTATTGTGACCCCTCAGACCACATTTTGAACACGTCATTCCCGAAGCCCTGCTAGACTCATCTCGTACATCCATATCATTATGTACTCTCGTACTCTTTGGCCGACCTTTCCGAGAACGTCGAAGGCTCGCATCAGGTACAAGTTTGTTTCCAGTATTAACTGGCCAATAAGCAAGATCTAGTGTAGGATGAAAATTGGGAGCCCATGTTTGTGCTAACGAAATAGTTGAGTAGAATGTATCAACATATGGTTTGTAATCAATAGCGCGATATGCAGAAGCTGCTAAAACATGAGAACATGGTATATGATATAACTGAAATTTTTGACAAGTACATGTTTTATTGTCCAAGTTAACGGTGTGCAAGTTACCACCCTTTTGATTCCCACCTACTCTTCGTATACCTGTTTTGACTGCAAAAACTCCAGGTTGATAGCTAAACAATATCACCTCATGCATGTTGGTTCTTTCACGCCAGAGATCTATCAAATCCAGTACTCTTTGTGCAAAAAATTTACCCTCCGTAATTAGCTTGTTGGCTAACTGACGCCGTGTGGCAAAGTATGAATTAAGATGGTAAAAGATCATGTCCACAATAGCAGTTACTGGTAAACTTCTCACGCCTTTCAAAATCGAGTTGAAAACTTCTGATAGGTTGGTAGTCATTATCCCATATCGCCGTCCTCCATCCTCAGAAAGTGCCTATTTCGCAACTATTTTCTTTTTCAACCAATTTGCCGCTTCCGCATTGACTGTTTCCAATTCCGCAAGTTTGCTTTGAAATTTTTTTGGTTGGTTTTGTCATGCTATAATTTTGACTTTCGTCCTCATTGCTGTATCGCATGTTGAACCGAATCTTTACTTTGAAACTCTTGCCCAATGTAGAACTCATCTACAGTAGATGAACCGGACGATTCTTGTGGACCACAATTTACTTTCGCACATTGTGCCATTTCCTTCGTAACATGAGCGTTGACATTATTGAAGTCATCGGTAAAGTTCACATCGACATCAATACTCTCATTCATATTAATATTCAAATATTCGTCTACTTCTTCCTCATCTTCATTATGTAATCCCGCTTCAGCTTCATCATCTGTTTCTTCGTCTTCTTCATCATCAACAACTAAATTATTATTAACGATAGCATTTTTAAATATCCCGCAAAAATTGGTATTCGGAACATAATCATTATCCAAATTTGGTTGACCTGGCAATTCAAATTCAGTATGATCCGGGCATGTAGTATTTGGAAAGGTGTGTGATATGGCTAAAAATGGGGTTAAATCGGGATCGTCCAAATCGGGCACAGATCTTAAAGCCCAGGGGTAAAATGGTAATTTCACTTAACAAACAGGTCTGAAGCAGGTACTGTGCCTTCTCCCCAAAGACCCAATAACCCACGAACGGATCCATCTCGACTGGGTGCGGGTTCCAACCCGCAGCAAACCCGGTCCAGCAGGATAGAATTAGGGGTTCTGATTAATTCTAATCAACGGCCCTGATTCGCATCTATCCTATCACTGGGAATTAGGGATTACATTTCTTATCTGGTCATAGGAATTACATTCCTAATCTGATTCCAAAGGCGGCTATAAATACCCTCCATCCACCACCATTAAGAGGTAATCAATCTTTTGCCAATTTACGCTCTTTCATAATCATTCCTGATTACTGACTTGAGCATCGGAGGGTGCGTCGCCGGGATCAACCCCGCTGTCTCGCACTTTTTGCAGGTGAACGGCGGGAGTCAACGGTCAAACTCCTGCGGAACAGGTTTCAGGTTTGCTATTCAGGTTTTCCAAGAATCCACAAATACTATCTGTTTGCCCCTACACCAGATTTAGCGGTAACAGATTGGCTCCGTCTGTGGGAAACAAACGAATAGCAGCATCTCCTCTTCCTGTTGGTCAGATCTTCTCCAGCCATGCCTCCCAAGGAAAGTAAGATCCAGAGGGTCCAACTGTGGATCCAACCCCGTTGATCAGCAACAGGAAGTCCCCATCCAACCCGCTCAGCAGCAGGGGCAACTTCCTCTACAAGCTGAAGACCCTCTCCAGCAGGACCAGCCTCCTCTTCAGAATCAGGAACCTCCTAAGGGTCCCTCCGGTGCTCAAAATGCCGGCGCAGGGGCCTCGCATCCCAACCTGTAGAAACAACCTCTCCATCAGGACCGCATCTCAATCTATAATGCCTCTACAGATTCTATGGCCTCCCACAATCCCTGAGCTTCCGACCTTCGCAATACCATCCTCAATCGGCAGAAGGATGAGGATCTTTGCCACCGTCTAGATGAAAAGCGGGCCCGAGAAGGAGCCTCCCGCCAACAACGTCCAGATGAGCGATCTCCTCACCGCCGAGATTACAGAAGGTCCCCTACCCGAAGAGGGCGGAGAGAGTCCCCTGAGCATCACAGGAGAAGACCCCATTCCCCTGCCGGTCGGCAACATCCGAGGAACGATGAGGCACCCATCACTCGTGCCGAGTTCCAGCAATTCCAAGCAACGGTGTTGCAAGCTCTCAACCTACGACCCAACAACAATAATACCCAAAGGGTTCCTACTCCCCTACGGGTCCAAAGTCTTCACCATCGGTCCATAACTCCTCCTCCGGCTTCTAACGACCAACAGCACATTCCTAGTCCTCGCCGCTCCCAGGGTTACCGTCACCGTAGTCCCCGCTTTCCTTCCTATGAAGACGAGTCCAGGGGCTCGTTTGACTACCGTCGGAGGGAGGATGCTCTCTATCGCCATCTCCACGAGATGGAGAAGCGCATCGGCCGAATAGACAAGGTTGAGGAGTTAAGAGGAAGAACCATCCGTCCGTGCAGACCTCCCTTCTCCCGAACCATCATGGAGGCTCCTATCCCAAGAGGTTTCAAACCCCCGCAATTCGAAACTTACTCGGGGGAGTCAGACCCCGCGGACCACATCGAAAGCTTTAAAACCCTCATGCTAATCCACCAAGCTTCCGATGCCTTGCTGTGCAAGACCTTTCCCGCCACTCTTAAGGGTTCGGCTCGGGAATGGTACTCCCACCTCGCCCCGTCCTCCATATTCTCCTTCGAACAGTTTGAGACCCTCTTCATCACTCATTTTGTGAGTAGCAGACGCATGGAGAAGACCAGCATCTCGTTACTCCAGTTCCGCCAGGAGAAGGGAGAGAAGTTGAGAGACTACGTAAGGAGGTTCACTGCAGAGCCCCCGCATAACTTTGCTGACCTCCTTCTTAGGAGCGAGAAGTACATTCGGGCCGAAGAAGCCGAATATCTCCCGGGCTTCAGAGGGTCTACCTCCGGGACAAAAAGAAAGGCAACTGAAGAAGAAGGAGCCAAGAAGCTCTAGAAAGACAATGGCAGACAGCGCCGACCTCCCCCCAGATTTGAAAAGTTCACTCCTCTTAACGCCAACATTTCCACCATTCTCATGGAAGTCGAGAAGGAGGGGGTGATACCTCTTGCGCCAAAAATGAACACCCCTGGCAAGAAGAGGGACAAAGAGAAGTGGTGCCGCTATCACCGGAACCATGGCCACGACACCAATGATTGTCGGGCCCTGAAGAATGAGATAGAAGCCCTCATCCAGAGGGGGCAGCTGACCAAGTTCGTGAGAAAGGACCGTGCCGATCTTCCTCCCCCGCCTCGGGGGGCTAACAAGCGTCCTGAACGCTATGAAACGCCCGAATTTGAAGAGGAGTGTGTCCTACACCTCATTCATGGGGGCCCAATGGGGGAATCCTCCAACTCCTCTCGAAAGGCATTTATAAGGGAAGTTAATTCGGTTCGCGCCACAACTCCTCCTAAAGGCCTCGGAGTACCCGTCACATTCTCAGATGAAGACCTTGAGGGTGTCCGAACCCCCCATTGTGACGCGCTTGTCACCAACCTCCATATGGTGAACTTTAAAGTGGAGAGGATCCTAGTGGACAATGGCAGCTCCGTTAACATCCTCTTCCTCGCCGCTTTCAAAGGCCTCAAACTATCCCGAGACAGACTTAAACCCGCCGGCTACACACTCCATGGGTTCACGGGAGTGCCAGTGACTATTGAAGGGGTGATCACCCTCAACGTAACCGCTGGCAAAACTCCTACTACCCGAACGGAGTCGATGGACTTGATGGTCGTGGATGTCCCTGCAGCTTATAATGTCATTTTGGGTCGGCCCGGCTTAGCTGCTCTCGAAGCCGTCCCTTCCGCCTATCACCTCAAGATGAAGTTCCCCACTCGGGGAGGAGTAGGGGAAGTAAGAGGCAGTCAGGAAACGGCCCGCAGATGCTACATGACCTCTACTATAGGTCCAGTCCTCTTCCTCGAAACTCTTGAAATCTCCCAAGATGTTGTCCGGCCAACGTCCGAGCCGGTGGATGAGTTGGAGGAAGTGCTCTTCTCTGAGCAGGATCAGAGCCGCAAGTTCTTTATCAGCAAGACTCTCCCATCTGCCCTAAGCTCGGACATAGTTCAATGTATCAGAAAGAACCGCGACCTCTTTGCCTGGTCGGCCGCTGACATGCCTGGAATTTTCGAAGAGCTCCTAGTCCACCACCTCAGCGTCGCTCCGGAGTTCAAACCGGTCCAACAGAAGAGGCGCAAGTTCGTTCCCGAGCGCCAGCAAGCTATAAAAGAGGAGGTGGACAAGCTCTTGAAGGCTCGGTTCATACAAGAGGTCAATTATCCCGAATGGCTCTCGAATGTAGTGATGGTAAAGAAGTCCAACGGGACCTGGAGGATTTGTATCGACTTTACCGACCTCAACAAGGCATGCCCCAAAGATCCATTCCCTCTTCCAAGCATCGATACTTTAATTGACGCCACTTCGGGCCATGAACTCCTCAGCTTCATGGATGCCTTCTCAGGCTACAATCAGATTCGTATGTTTCCCCCGGGTATCCCGAAGACCTCCTTTATAACCGATCAGGGCCTCTACTGCTACAGGATAATGCCCTTCGGTTTGAAGAATGCAGGTGCCACTTATCAACACCTCGTCAACAAGGTTTTTCAAGCACAGATTGGCCGAAATATGGAAGTATATGTTGACGATATGCTTGTGAAAAGCATCCACGGGGCCGATCATGTGGCCGATCTACAAGAGGCATTCGACGTACTCAGAAAGCATGATATGAGGCTCAATCCGAATAAATGTGCGTTCGGAGTCTCGTCGGGGAAATTCCTAGGCTTCATGGTCAACCAAAGAGGAATCGAGGTCAATTCCGAGAAGATCAAAGCCATATTAGACATGGCTCCCCCGAAGAATGTTAAAGAGGTTCAGAAGCTAACGGGTCGCCTAGCAGCCATAGGGCACTTCCTTTCCAAGTCAGGGGAGAAGTGTCTTCACTTCTTCAAAGCTCTCAGGGGGGCTAAAGGCTTCGAGTGGGGTCAGCAACAACAAGACTCATTCGACCAGCTGAAGGCTTACCTAGTCAATCCTCCTCTCCTTAGCAAACCTGTTCCCGGGGAAGCCCTCTACCTCTACTTAGCCGCCTCCGAGCAGACCCTCAGCGCCGTCCTCGTGAGGGAAGAAGATAAGACTCAAAAGCCCATCTATTACGTGATCAAGGTACTTCGGGATGCCGAGCTCCGCTACCCGAGGATAGAGAAGATGGCATACGCCTTAGTCATGGCCACAAGAAAGCTTCACCCATATTTCCAGTCCCATTCGGTGGTCGTTCTTACCGACCAACCGTTGAAGCAAGTCCTTCACAAGCCGGAGACCTCCGGTCGCCTCATGAAGTGGTCTATCGAGCTGAGCCAACACGACATATCGTACCGACCTCGGACCGCAATCAAGGCTCAGGCCTTAGCTGAATTCATTGTCGAGAGTACCATCCCCGAGGTCAGCCAAGCAATGAAGGGACCGCCTGTCTGGTCGGTTTACGTAGATGGATCCTCTTGTAACAAGGGAAGCAGAGCCGGGGTCATTCTGGCAGGCCCAGATGATTTCGTCCTCCAGTACTCCCTCCGCATCAACTTCAAGGCCTCTAACAATGAAGCAGAATATGAAGCACTCATAGCCGGCTTCGAAATGGCTGGCAAGGCAGGGGCGCAGCATCTCCGGATCTTTAGCGACTCTCAGCTGGTCGTAAATCAGGTCCTAAGCGAGTACGAGGCACGAGATGACCGAATGGCTAAGTACCTAGCCAAGGTCAGGATTCTCATGGCCCTATTTGAAGAAGCTCTCATCCAGCGAATCTCCCGAGAAGAGAATTCCTAAGCCGATGCCCTCTCCAAACTAGCCTCCTCCTCCCTCCAAGGTCTCGAGCAGACCGTCTTGATCGAGGTGCTCCTGAAGCCAAGTATAGAAGATAAAACTTCCGACTCGATGGAGTCGCTACCTGTCCTGCTTCAAGATAATTGGATGAAACCCCTGGTAGAATTCCTAAGGGATGGGCTCCTCCCCGAAGACCCTAAACAAGCTCGCCGAGTGAGAACCCGAGCAGAGCGGTACACGCTTATCGAGGGCATCCTATACAAATGCTCCTTCACACAAGTAGACGACAGGCCTTATTTGAGATGCCTCTCCCCGGAACAAGCCGATTACGCCCTGCAAGAGATCCACGAAGGTATCGGCGGGGCACATTCAGGGTCCAGATCCCTAGCCCGGAAGGTATTGAATTATGGATATTTCTGGCCCACTCTCCTACAAGACGCCGAACTGCATGTTCAGCAATGCAGCTCTTGTCAGAAGTACTCCAACGTCCGTCGCCTCCCACAAGCTCGACTCACCTCCCTATCAAGTCCTATTCCTTTCGCAATGTGGGGGATGGATTTACTAGGGCCATTTCCACCAGCTCCTGGCCAGCTCAAATTCTTAGTCGTGGCAATCAACTACTTCTCGAAGTGGATAGAGGCTGAGCCCTTGGCCACAATCACCGAGAACAAAGTACTTCAGTTCTTCTGAAAGAACGTTATCTGCCGATTCGGTGTCCCTCGAGTCCTCATAACAGACAACGGAACCCAATTTGCCGGGGCTGCATTCCGAGCTCTATGTGAAGACCTCGCCATCCAACAACGTTTCTCCTCCGTCTCCCATCCACAGTCGAATGGTCAAGTAGAGAATGCTAATTGACAGATCCTCTCCGGTATTAAGAAGAGGCTGAATAAGTGCTCTAAAGGCTTATGGGTCGATCAGCTCCCTAACGTGCTGTGGAACTACCGCACCATGAAACGGACCCCCACAGGAGAGTCGCCATTCAACCTCACCAATGGGTCCGCGGCTGTGATCCCATTGGAAGTCGGTATACCTTCTCTTCGCCTTGCTGCCTACGAAGAAGAACAAAATGCCAGAGAACTTCGGGCAAACTTAGACTTGATCGACGAGCTACGAGAAAGAGCATCAATCCGCCAACAGAGCTATCGGAGGAGGATCGAGTTGAGGTACAATAAGAGAGTCCGTCCCACTGACCTCAAAAAAGGCGACTTGGTCCTCAGAAAGTTAGCAATTTCTTTTCCTAGTCAGAAGAGTAAACTAGCTCCAAATTGGGAGGGACCCTACAAGATCACCAAACTGGTTCGGCCCGAGACTTATCGTCTAGAAGACCTCGAAGGCAGAGAGATCCCTAGGACTTGGAATGCTGACCATCTTTTGAAATACCAAGAGAGCGCTTTAACGCCTCTCTAAGTATTCTGGAATGTCGAACCGTTCCTCTCCTTTTACTTGTATTTTTTTCCCTTATTTCTCCTATGTAATAACGGCTCGCAACTTAGAAGTAGCCAACTATTAGTTGTCAATAAAGAACATTTTTTCATATTTTACTTGTAAAATTGCTTGTATCTCTCTGCTTTTACTCTTCACCCTAACGACGGGTTCGGAGTCCAACACTTGGCTCGACTCAGCTTCGCAAGCTCGCTCTTAAGCAAGATAGAAGTGGTTCGCCATTCGGAATTGCTCCCACAATCATTGAATAACTCTAATGACGGGTTCGGAGTCTAACACTTGGCTCGACTCTGCTTCGCAAGCTCGCTCTTAAGTAAGCTAGAAGTGGTTCGCCATTCGGAATTGCTCCCACAACCGTTGAATAACTCTAACGACGAGATTCGGAGTCCAACACTTGGCTCGACTCTGCTTCGCAAGCTCGCTCTTAAATGAGCTAGAAGTGGTTCGCCATTCGGAATTGCTCCCGCAACCGTTGAACAACTCTAACGACGAGATTCGGAGTCCAACACTTGGCTCGACTCTGCTTCGCAAGCTCGCTCTTAAGCGAGCTAGAAGTGGTTCGCCATTCGGAATTGCTCCCACAACCATTAAACAACTCTGACAACGAGATTCGAAGTCCAACACTTGGCTCGACTCTGCTTCACAAGCTCGCTCTTAAGCGAGCCAGAAGTGGTTCGCCATTCGGAATTGCTCCCACAACCGTTGAATAACTCTAACGACGAGTTCGGAGTCCAGCACTTGGCTCGACTCTGCTTCCTTAAGCACTCCGAGTTACCAAGCCGAGTGGACGAGGTATCGATCTCCATATATGGAGAAAAATGCCGCCGAACCAGTTTCACCGTCGGATTATCTCAAAATTCGTACTAGAACATGATGCACGGCTCAGATCGCGCCACATCTCCACAAAATGACAAGATAACGTTTTCTCGGAATCTGAGCTTCTGATCTCGTGATTCGCACCATGATCATGATCCACCGCCAGATTAAGCCACGTAGCTCGGCCATAAATTCGAGCTACCTAACTATCGAAGAGCAAAGAGACTTCGGCACACCCCGAACAAGAGCGAAAATTCTACAACTGGAACGAATGAAAGGAGCTAACTTTTGGTTCTTATGGTTCGTTTCAAAAGTAAAGTAGCTACGGCACAACAGCGAGCAGACAAACTCCAATTTTATTAAAACAACTTAATAATTTTACAAGGCCAGGTTACTACAAAAAGGCGCCACAAAAACTCGAAAGCCCAGTACAACTTTTTCAACGCCTCTTCGGAACGGGGATATTCCGATTCAGAGACACTCGGGGTCGGCGTCGCTTAACCTCCGAGCTCGTCTCTAGACCGGCAAACCTTCGCCACTAACTCTAACGGTGGCTCCGACTGAGGCTCCGCTCGAGAAAACTGCTACGCCACTTTGGGCATCGGCCGCAGTCCGACCAGTGACTGGAGGACAAGTCGCGAGCTCGTAGAAAGAGATCCCTCGCTCGCTCTCCTCACGGGTACACGAGGTGCTGCGGACGTTAATCATTACGGGCTGAGGCTTAAGGCGAGCGACTTCCTCCTCGAGTTCGACGATCCTATCTTTCAAAGTGTCGTCCTTCACCGATATCTTGAGCCGAGAGAGTTATGCCGAGCCCGGGTACTCAGCACTTTCAGATATGATGCGACGCAAATTGGTCACCTCGATGCTCCTGTCGACTGTAACCCTCTGCAACTGCTCGACCTTCGTTGCGAGCTCGTCTCGCTTGGCCAGCGCCGAGGCCAACTCTTCCTTCTTAGCCGAGAGTTCTTCTTCAGCTATCCGCAAGTGATGCACCTCGGCCAGTAACTCGCTGTTCTTCTTCTCCACATTGAACAACACTCTCCGGATCAGCTCGATCTCGCCCTCGAGACGAGCTTCGCGAGACCGCTTGAACAGTTCCGCACGATGCCGAGCTGCTGCGGTGTCCGAATCAAGTTCGACGATTTGAAAGACGAGGGATCACATTGAAAGACTATATCCGAGCTAGACACTTAGACAAATTCAAAACAAAATTTTCGAGAAGAAGCCTTTTCATTCACATCAAAAGAGCGGTGGCTAGTCCGGTATGGCTTACACAAAAAGAAAAATTACAAAAACAAAAGAATCAGGGATCCACCTGGGGCGGCAGCTCAGATACCGGTGCCTCGCCAGATGGCCCTTCGCCCCTCATCACCTCGGTTTGAGGATCGGCCGATGCGGTCTTGGGGTCGGCTGGCACCTCCCCATCCCGAGGTTCATTCTCCTCTTCCCAATCGTCATCTTCGTCAACTTCTTCGCCTTCATCCTCGCCGCCAGGCCACAGCCGGTACCCAACTCTCTGAAAGCCGGGGACCCGAGCCTGGACGTGGTCGAGCGCCCTGGCGTAAGACTTCTCCATATTCCCAGCCCTGGAGTTAGAGCCGAGCTGTGAACTTAGGCAAAATTCTTAAAAAGGGGAAAATCAAGACTTACCGACATAAGCGACCGGGCGACCTCATAGGTGTCGTTGCCGGTCGTCCCCGCCTTCAGAGCAGCTCGGTCCTTGGGGGTCGCGAGATGCTTCACGGCCTGCATACACATCTGCGAGTCGCCGGGGAAGCCGTCATGGTTCTTCACCCGCCAGTCGGGGACGAACAGCTTCTTGTGCTGCTCGGTCAGAATCTCCTCGGCCTGAGTCTTCAGAGGCAGGGACTTGAGCGACAGCGCTGCCGCGACGGAGAAGGTCTCACCGGCCACGGCAGACGAAGCAGGAGTCGAGGGGTCGGCGGGAACAGCCACCTTCGACGATGGAGCTTGAGTAGCGGGGGTAGGGTCGGCGACTACCGAGGGAGCCTTGGTAGGGTGGCCGGACGAAGGACCCGTGCCCGTCCTTTTCCTCTTCCTACCGTCAGCAACCTTGCCTCGCTCATTCAACATCCCCATGAAATCTATCTTCGGCGCTTCTGTTCCGAACAACAAAACAAACAACAAGTTAGAAAAACGAACAAGAAACTTAAAGAAAAAAAAATGCGACAAGATGTCAAGGGCATACTCGAGTCGATCGGACTAAGGCCCGACCCGTGTAGCACCTCCTCGGTCATTTCTCTCCAGCTCAACATTGGGAGAGCAAAATGAGCTTCGCCGCCACCTCCTCCTCGGCCGTAGTCAGCATCGGGTCGACCCTTGCAAACTTCGGCACCTCTACCTTCCACCGAGTCGAAAAGTCCAGCGTCGAGGGCCCCTTCAACAAAAAAAACTTCTTCTTCCAACCTTTTATCGAATCCGGATTCTCTATGAGCCTAACGCCTTTCTGGGGTGACAGGTAGTAGCGAGGCTCGGCCTTATTCATCCGGTGGATTCGATACAGGCTCCGGAGGATCTCCATGTCTGGTTCGACCTTGGTGACGAGGCACTGCAGCAAGAAGGCGAGCACGTGGCGCCAGGTGTTCGGCATAAACTGGGTCGGTGCCAGGCAATACCACTGAAGGACCCTTAACACGAAGGGATGCAGATGGAAGCGCAAGCCGGCGCTCAAAGAGTCGAAGTCGAACACACACGTATCCGGCGACAGTTCGGAGTTCGCCTGCATCCCAGGGCCGGGGAGGATCAGCTTGTACTTCGAAGGGATGGCGAACCCCTTTCTAATCCGGAGGAGGTCCTTCTCAGATAATACCGAGGCAATGTCGTCCACTTCTGTAGTCTCTCTCGGGTTGTTCTCCTTGTAAACTGCTGACCTACCAACGATCGCCTTCTTCAGAAGATCACCCTTGTACTGCCTAATTTCGGCATCGCCGGACAGCACACTAGGGTACCGGCCCGACTCAGGGGCTCGCCTCTCAGTCTCCATGATCTCCTCGACTACAGGAGATCGGGCCACAATCTTCTTCCTCTTCTCCTCGACCACGGACGGTCCTACCACCTCCTTCCCCTTTCTCCGGCTCACCACTTGCCTCCTCACCTCGGCACCACTATCGTCCGAGGATGAGGCCACACTTTCCGAGTTTACCCTTGACATCTCTAAAAAAGTATAAGGCAAATACACTGACCTTGATGTGACGTAGCCTTGAAGTGACGTTCACGGTCGGAGTTAGATCACCGAAAATCGCCTGGCCCACGCGATAGCTAGCGCAACCACCTTAGAGCACAAATCGCCGCTAGCAGAGCAAACTGAGAGTAAAAGTAAAAACTAGGAAGTAAAAGTGGAAAATGAGCCAAGGGGTGAAGGGGGATGAGAATTTATAACCTCAAAGCGACGTTTGGGCTTACTTAGGCATTTAAAGGCCCACTAAGAGAAGGCAGAATGCCAAAACAGAGAGTCACGACGTTTCAAGACAAGAACTCGTCAAAACGCTTAACTCCATCCCTCGGCAATCAACGCCTCGACGTGCCACCGAATCACCGTTCTAACCGAGCCGAGGTGCCAAGGTACCGACCTCCACATATGGAGAAAAATTCTGCCGAGCCAGAACCACCGTCGGATCGCTCCAAAATTCGTGTCGAAACTTGATGGACTGTTCAGATAGCGACACGACCCACAAAACTACAAGATAATGTTTTCTTGTGATCTGAACCCCATCCTCGTGATTCACACCATGATGAACGCTCCGGATCAAGTCACGCGTTCCTTCTGAGCTGCCGGCCACCGGGGTGCATAGCCGAGCTACCAAACAGCTTGGCTAAGCAACCGAGCTACTGGGTCGGAGGGTAGCGACGGTTCAAGACAAGAACTCGTCAAAACACTTAACTCCACCCCTCGGCAATCAACGCCTCGACGTGCCACCGAACCGCCATTCTAACCAAGCCGAGGTGCCGAGGTACCGACCTCCACATATGGAGAAAAATTCTGCCGAGCCAGAACCACCGTCGGATCGTTCCAAAATTCGTGTTGAAATTTGATGGACGGCTCAGATCGCACCACGCCCACAAAACGACAAGATAACGTTTTTTCGTGATCTGAACCCCGTCCTCGTGATTCACACCGTGATGAACGCTCCAGATCTAGCCACGCGTTCCTTCCGAGCTGCCGGCCACTGGAGTGCATAGCCGAGCTACCGAATAGCTTGGCTAAGCAACAATGCTACTGGGTCGGAGGGTGGCAACGTTTCAAGACAAGAACTTGTCAAAATGCTCAACTCCATCACTCGGCCACCAGGGTGCATAGCCGAGCTACCGAACAGCTTGGCTAAGCAACCGAGCTTCTGGGTGGAAGAGCGATCTGCTGAACCCATGGTGGGCCTCGCTTAGCTACCGAACCGAGGTGCCGAGGTACCGACCTCCACATATGGAGAAAAATTCTGCCAAGCCGGATTCACCGTCGGATCGTTCCAAAATTCGTGTCAAAACTTGATGGACGGCTCAGATCGCGCCACGCCCACAAAATGACAAGATAACGTTTTTTCGTGATCTGAACCTCGTCCTCGTGATTCGTGCCATGATGGACGCTCAGGATCGTGCCACGTAGCTCGGCAGATACCAGTGCTCCGAGCCGAGGTACCGACTTCCACATATGGAGAAAAATTCTGCCGAGCCAGATTCACCGTCGGATCGTTCCAAAATTCGTGTCAAAATTTGATGGACGGCTCAGATCGTGCCACGCCCACAAAACGACAAAATAATATTTTCTCGTGATCTGAACCCCGTTCTCGTGATTCGCGCCGTGATGGATGCTCAGGATCGTGCCACGTAGCTCAGCAGATCCCAGCGCTCTGAGCCGAGCTACCGAGGCACCGACCTCCACATACGGAGAGAATACCAGCCGACCCATACAGATCGTCCGATCCCCCAGAAAATTGCGCTCGGCGACGATAAAGGGTCCAGATCGCGCCACGTCATAATTCGGTATTATAAATTAATTTTTATTTATTAAAACCGTTTTATTTATTTAAAAATTGCGAAAAAATGAATAAAAATTCGGGAAAATTAGTTAAAAATTTTAGGAAATAATTATAAATTTGGGGAAATATTTTGAGCCCCTGAAATAAGTAATTATTACCTAGAATGGTTGATTAAGACCCCCGGACGACGAATCAACACTTCGAAAAATTAAATAAGTAATCCGAAGAAAAGGTAAAAATTAAGGGAAAATGCCAGCAGGCCGGAGGAGCTCTAAAACGGCTTAGAGCACGCAACTAACCCGGAAAATCACCATACTGCCTTATACAAAGATTCGAAACTCCCGTTGGACTCCGATACAACCTCGCAAGCCATGGAAACAGTAAAACTACTCCTCAAAGGCTGATCAAGCTCAGTCTTCAGGAGTGGGGGGCTCGTGATATGGCTAAAAATGAGGTTAAATCGGGATCGTCCAAATCGAGCACGGATCTTAAAGCCTAGGGGTAAAATGGAAATTTCACTTAACAAACAGGTCTGAAGCAGGTACTGGGTCTTCTCCCCAAAGACCCAATAACCCACGAATGGATCCATCTCGACTGGGTGCGGGTTCCAACCCGCAGCAAACCCGGTCCAGCAAGATAGAATTAGGGTTTCTGATTAATCCTAATCAACGGCCCTGATTCGCATCTATCCTATCTCTGAGAATTAGGGATTACATTCCTAATCTGGTCATAGGGATTACATTCCTAATCTGATCCCAAAGACGGCTATAAATACCCCCCATCCACCACCATTAAGAAGTAATCAATCTTTTGCCAATTTACGCTATTTCATAATCATTCCTGATTACTGACTTGAGCGTCGGAGGGTGCGTCGCCGGGATCAACCCCGGTGTCTCGTACTTTTTGCAGGTGAACGGCGGGAGTCAACGGTCAAATTCCGGCGAAACAGGTTTTAGGTTTGCTATTCAGGTTTTCCAAGAATCCACAAATACTATCTGTTTGCCCCCACACCGGATTTAGCGGTAACAGTGTGTTCTTGTGAGGATGGAGGGATTTCTTGGGATGTTTGAACTGGATTCGAAATGATCTTATGGATTGGCAATTCACGAGCAGAGCTTGAACCAGGGTTAGCATGTGGTTAGGCATTAATATTTTCAATTTGCTGAATATATAGCTCTAGTGCAAACCAACTAAAATTTGGATTAAGTGTTCTACCAATCATGGACTTCAGAGAGTTGTCGTTTCCTACGGGCACAGTCATAAAATATTGACCATCACATTTTCCCACTGCATAACGGGCTAAAATTTTAATCTTCCATCGTTCTCTATCCCAATTAGTGACCTTATAAACCTTCTCTACAAGTTCTTCCATTGTGATTGTAAGAGGTACCCAAATTATTTCAGGATCAATGGCACTATATGAACAACCTATTTTTGGGTCACGAATGATCTCACCACCAAAATGAAGCCAAATATGAAGATCATAATCCATACCTATACATATTAAAAAAAAAATTCAAAATCTACTTTACAAAATGTATTCGATAAAATGATATAAAAATCATACCTTCAAATGGATGATCAGAAAAGATGAGAAATTTTGAGCAAGACGGGGTAGTGAAAGAGAGCCACTAGATAAAAAAATCCACTATGTTAATCCCCAAACTAATAATACCCCAATCATGGATTTAGGTTTTCAAAGTGGGAGGATATATGAGTGTTAGAGAAGAAGAAGATGAATGTGAGAGAAGAAGAAGAATATCCCTTTAAGATTTTGTAGAGTAATTTTGGACTAAGATCTACAATTGGATGCTAGGGTTTTGGAGTTGGGTTCCGAAATTGGGGGAGAAAGAGGAGAGAGAGAGAGAGACACTAAAAGTATAATGATGTTACCTATCAGCGGGTCTTATTTAAAATTCACCCAAACGACACACGCTAACCCAGTTAGCGCATTTGGTATAAATAGACGCGCTAACGGGGTTAGCGTTCCTATACTAGGTTTTTTTCATTTGTCCTAACTACAAACGTTAACCCCGTTAACGCGAGTGGTTTAAATACTTCCGCTAACGGGGTTAACGAGTCTATGTTGGATGAGTTTTTCTACAAATTCTTACTCGGGTAAAAGTGTTAGCCCCTAACCCACGCTAACGGGATTAACGCTAGGAAAACTACTAGACTCGTTAACCCCGTTAACGATAGGGAGTTTTTGGTATTAAATTTTTAAACAGGGACAATTTCGTGCATACTTACAACAAGGGGGATAGTTTGGTAAAAAATTCCTTTATATTGTTAGCTGTATGAGTTTGCATTTATATATGTACCAAAAGCAAGTCGGTAGTTTTGACCTTTTATACGTACATCGAGGTTCCGTGTATATTGTCTCTAAGAGATTGCTCTTGCTTTTGGCCGGTCATTTGCTAGTGCAGCTGGATACTTTGGGTTTCCTATCTATTTTGGGCACTAATGCATTTGTTTTAGACTTTAGAGTTCAAATATGATCAGTTGATGACTTCATAAATGACGACCTTGAGTCTCATTTAATCAAAGACCCGCCCCTCATGAGAGAGCAGATGCATATATAGCCGTCAAAGGCAACAACAAACATCTCCTTTCAATAACATCAATAGATGTCGAGACAATAGACCCGCTACGAACCAGTACACTACAAGAAAAATCCTTTTTCGCAACGCCAAATGTCGTTGTTAAAACTCGTTTGTCGTTGCGAAAAATATTTTTGGCAACGACATTTGTCGTTGCAAGGTAGTTGCGCGTCCGGGCGTCGCGAAAGATTTTGACTACGACTTGCTGTCGTTGCTAAACATAGATTTTTTCGCAACGACATTGTCGTTGCAATATATTTTGTCGTTGCCATACCTAATTTCACCTGTGCTATGATATAAAATCAATCGCAACAACTTTTGTCGTTGCCAAACATACTTCATATATTTGGCAACGACTCATGTCGTTGCTAAAGATATTTTTTTCGCAATGAATTATTGTCGTTGCCCTTACATTTTCTATTTTGGCAACGACTACTGTCGTTGACAAAACTCGACTGTTTGCAATTATTTTTATAATTGCTTTGCATTATTTGTATTTTGGTAACAACTATAGTCGTTGCTAAAGCTACCAATTGTCGTTGCGAAAGTTTATTTCTTTTCGAGACAAATTATATATTATCGTTGCATCAGCCATATCCAAACTAGCATACACTTCAAAAACATTAAAAACCAACATCATTCCAAAAACTATAATATTAACATTGTCCAACTTATTACATTTATATCACATATAAGAAGCAATGTCCAAAATATTACAACCATCAACTTCTCAAAAAGATATCTAAGTATCTCATAATCATTTCCATTGTGCATAATAAGCTTAACCATGTTTTCTAATATTCTCTTGACATCTAAACATTGCAACAAAACTGGATGCAAGATTGAAATAACTGGATCAACTTAGAACAAAAGAACATTTTGGGATGAATATTCTCAGAATATACAAGTAGCAAGAAATTGGGGTTGATGTTGGAGAGTTAATAACCTAAACCAACAGCTAACTCATATAAGATATAAATAAATCATACACTGTCAAAATATGACACAAAAATATATGCTCCCGGACCAATGGCTTCATTCCCTAATTCTCCAAGTACAGTTCCTTCTTGTGGTACCTACATATTTGAAATAATGATTAGTCGAGCAGTATACAATGAAACTATGAAAGATTGCCAAAACTATTGGAACTTGTATGCACAAATATAATTTGATGGATACATGAATTATTTTTATAAAACAAAAGATACATTAATAGAATCAAAAAATAATGAAAACCAAACTAGAATTAAAGATTAAAACTACATTACAGCATTCTACTGCACCATTACTTATGGTTAAATTATCTACACAAAACAATACAGCATAATAGTGCCACTAAAATTAATAGTACCTTGATCATTCGAGGAATTTCATGCACCTCTATTTGTAAGTTGTGTCAACAATTCTTGTTTCATTGCATCCGTTGCACGCTGCATATCTTCCTTTTGTTGTTCAATTTGTCTTGTTGTTCTTTCTTGAGTTTCTTGCAACTCCTTTATCATTTTCTACTGCTCTTCAATCTTCTTTTGTTGCTCATTGATCAAGTTTTGTTGCTCAAGTTGCTGTCTTCCTTTACAATAACCTTTTAATGTAGTTCCCTTGCCACGAAAATATCCTGATCTAGGCTTCAAGACATCTAGAAGGATCTCCTCTTGAGTCATTGAATCACCATGTGCCGCAACTGCTACTTTAAGTTGCTCCTAATTAAATAACAATAACAAAAAATAAAATTTACCATGAAGCATCTTACAAAAATATCTTACAAAAATATCGCTAAAATATTCTCTTCCTTTATTTAACCTTTATTATGTACCATGAGACTATGAGAGTAAGTGCGGAAAAGATATTAAAATATTTGGCATATCATAAAGGGTGTACAGAAAATTAGATAAATTCCCATTCAACTCCCTTACAAGAATATTGATTTTCAATTTTGCCCATCACAAAAATAAGAAATTTACTTTACGGTCTCTACACGTGTTATATCACACTTTAAATTATATGCTTTTAACCTATTACTTAATCTTGATTAGATCACTTTAATTTTGGTTAGACTTTAGAATAGCAATAAAATAGGGCATTATAAACTTCTCTTTGTGAAGTACTTTGTGCATTGTTGCAAGAGTTTATTGCCACGAGGCAAATAGCTGTCCAAGATAAATTTGTATGTATAAACTGTAGGCAGTAAAATATAAAATCATCGCGCTATTGTGATGATTAAAACAAATTTGAAAACTTGTAAACTGTAGACTTATGCTATCATTGCAACAATAGGTGATGGAACCGTGCTTAGGCTGCAATAGCTATATGGATCATAGATTCATGTCTCCAGGCAAAAACGCAGGAGATAATCTAACCAGTCAAATATCTCAATCCAAGCGATCATACAGCGATAGAGAAAATAAACAATCATATATATGCATATCAAGTTGCTTAACCAGTGGAAAGTCTAGCTAATATATCAAGGAAATTCTATAGAAATTGCTACTGATTCAATGGCAACACAAGTCACACAGAGATTTGTGCGACTTAATATATGCAAAAAACCAGGTGGTCTGGTAAGCATCCTAAAGTGCAGAGCATATGCTTTTGTTCCTGACACTTAATATAGTTTAACCCAATGACCAAAATAGCAGTCCAATAAAATTCTGTATATTTAACTATAGTTGGCAAAAAATAGAAAATCACAGTGCTATTGTGATGATTAAAACAAGTAAAACTTATAAGTCCAAATATACACTGACACAACCCCAAAACAGAGTGAATTTCACTGCAGGCATCCTCACAGCATGAGCTAGATCGAAATCTGAATCATTACATCTATCAACAGTCCTTAAGTATACAAAGTTACAAACTCATTGGAGTAATAACATAAACAGGTAACTTTTGCATGGGTATTGTAAATGAAATATACTATTGATGAAACTTAGTATATTTATAGACAGTATTATAGACAGTATTATGCAGCAAAAATTATTCTTTTAAATCCTTTTAAATTCTTATAGATAATATTTGGCATATCATAAATGGTGTAAAGAAAATTAGATAAATTCCCAATCAACAAGAGTAGTAGAAATGGTTGATGGCAAACATAGAGTTGAACATCAATACTAGTGTATTCAATTAAATAACCGGAATCAATTATGGAACAATATCAAGACCACAGTAGTCACCTTCTCTCAGGCATTCACCTCGCCTGTGAGAGAAGGAACAGCTCCCAAAATATGATTCCAAACCTTGGGTGGTCTTCCCCTCTTCCTCTTTGTGGGTTAATCTAAACAGATGTTCTCTTTACCACTTTTCTCAAGTTCAGGACTTCTCTGCTAATTGAACTTAATATGGTTGGATTTCCTTTCTATCATTTGCCACAAGAAGATAATATATGATTTTAAAAAATAATATTGACCATCCTCTCAGTAATTTATATCATGGCTTCTGTCACTCTCATATCTATGTTAACATCTATCCAAGTTTTGTTCAGGTCTACCCCAAGTTATCCTTCCACTAACTAACATACTACAACTTCAAACTAGTACAATTTCTTTCCTTCACTACAGATGTCCAAACCATCTCAATCATTTCTTATCTTATCATCAAATAGTGCTACCTGTAACTTCTCGTGGTTACACTCATGTCTGATGCAGTTTAACTCAAGTGCTCTTAGAATGAAATTGAAAAGGTCACTAAGTTGTACCAATAAAAAGATAAATTTGGATGACTTGATCCTTTGGAAGTTTTGACTATGCCGTCATTGCACAGTTCTTTTATCTTAAGATCAATAAGTCCTTTTTATGTCATAGAACTGGTATCATCCTTTAGGTTGTCGTGGATATATTCCTTGCAAAATTTTTATTCTTGCAAAAGTCAATACAACTCCAATTAAATGGCCCCTTGATTATTTATTGGTAATAGCCTAAATTTGGAGTCCTTCCTGTAGACGAGTTTGGAGAGGGTTGGCCTTCTTCCTAATTATTCAAAAGTGGCTGGGACTTCATTCTTCATGACTCTGCCACTTGGTTAGAAATGCCCCCTTCTGCATCGAGTTGCTTCAGTAAGCAACCGTGTTCTAATGGGTTTTCTATTTAATTTAACTGTCCCAACTAATAGCATGGTTGCTAATATCTCTTCAGTAGTAGTCATAAAGAGATTAAATTATCATCATTTGTTGGTCATATATTTGCACTTATTTCTACAGGTACAGTCTGCTGGATTCTCGACACCAACTCCTATACAGGCACAGACTTGGCCAATTGCACTACAAAGTAGGGATATTGTGGCAATTGCCAAAACTGGTTCAGGGAAAACACTGGGCTATCTTAGTATTTTCTTCTTTTGCGAGGGACTTTGATATTGATTGTAGTAGAAAAAGATGCAACAAAGATTACGAGTTAACTTATTTAACTGGATTCAATTTACTTGTAATTTTCCTTTCTAATGAGTCTATCTTTATGATGCCAAGCTTGGTTGTGTCTACTTGTGCAGATTTTCATATTTCAATTGTTTCTTCACTTGCCTTCTTACATAGTTTTCATGGTAGTTCATTCTTGTTTGGTTCATTCTTGTTTTGTGCTTCTACTTCAAAAAAGATTTCTCTATTATCTAGCAAATTTAACATCATTTTTCCCCCAATCATGAAATTATGACTATTGCAAAATATGTTCCTAGTCCTAAATACCCCACATTGTAAATTTTGAAGTACTTATATGCCTGAAGAGCACATGATGCTCTGAGGTGAAACTTTCCTCCAGAAAGTAAAAAAATCTTTTATGTCCATCAATCAATGAAGGCAATGTACACTACCATATAAATAAAGGCATAGCACAAAATTTATAACGTACATGTATCTTCTTAGATTGACCATCGTCAGCCCACTCAAGTTTGCCTTGGTCATTTTTTCTTGTGTGCTCCGCAAGCCAAATCACATCAGCATCTGGCTTCACTCCATTATTTTGTTGTTCCTAATAATGCGTAAAGACATGTATGCCATTATTTATCAATTTCTTCCAAAAATGTGTAAAGATGAAAAAAATATCAAATTTATAATATTTACCAGTATTGTTTCAAATTCAGCATATGACACGTTCCCGGTTGTATGCTTTGTCATTTTCTCAGAAAGACGATTTTTGGTATTTCTTTCACTCATCGCCTACAATTCTAATGCATAAGATAGAAGTATAAATAAGATATAAATGATAATCTGTTGGTCTGGGTATCACCTTGAATTCTGCAGATTCAAATCGTTGTACACAATGTTCCCACTACTCTTGTGATAAATCAGGAGGACGATTTCTTAAACGTTCTTCAATAGTTTGTCCACATTCCTCACTCTTATAATAGCTATACAATCGAGATTTTTCATTGTCTATAAAGTCGTTGCATGCTATCAATCGCAAAGGCTTGCATCTTGATGTAAGAATTACCTTCCTTAATCTCAAACTTTCCCTACAATAGGAAAAAAACAGAAAGTATTATAGAAATCTAAACAAATGACAAGTTAGCAATTAAAAAAATATTTAAGAAAATTTACCTCTATTTCCTTCCACATCACATCACCAACTGCTCCAAAAGCGTCTTTCCAATTGTTTACATTTAATGGAGCCCTTGTCCTCAACACATGACCACATTCATTCACCAAATGTCGAGCATTGTCACCAATTGCTCGATCAATGTCACCCGGAATGTAAATTTTCAGCTTGGATTTCTGTCCTTTGATTTTCATGTCAATCACATGACTTTTGTATTTTCCCCTCTCTCCCTTTTGCTTTTTTAACTTACTTGTGGCTAATGACAAATAAAGCTTAATATTAACATATTTAGATTTATATACGATGTATAAGAAATGTGTAGATTCACACGAAAAACGTATTTGTTTTCACCTTCCCCATTTTGGGTAGCGTCTGCGTTATTGGCTGAATGTGCAGAACCACGATTTGCTATCACTTGGTCATCTCGCCGTCGGTTTCTTCTATTTTCACCAGTTTCTTGTTCATCCCTTCTCGTGGGAGGATCCATAACATCTGGTCCTTCTAGGGTCATGTTTAGCCTTTCAACTAAGTTGTTTTTTCTTTTCCTTTGTAACTAACAGATCTGCTATGTGTACGAAGTTTTAAACAATTGGAGTAAGTTATTGTCAAATTAAGTGGCAATTTCAACAATAGATAATTAGTTGTTTAGAAATTACCTCTACTCTCAGGTGAAATGAATCCCTCTGATTCATTTGCTACCACTTGATTTCCACTCAAATTCATATCCACATTGTGGTTCTGAGTGTGCTCAATTTGATTCAAGGACTCCACCTCATTATGACTTGCTAAATTATGACTTTGTTCATTTTGCAGCTGGTTTGAAGAGCCTGCATAGCGCCTGGATATGTTAGAATTGCCTTCGTTTTGAACTTGATTTAAGAGTCTCCGAGATCCAGCAGCCATAGTTTGATGACCTCCATGCCCTGTTTCATTTATGAAGCGGCCATATTATACTTAAAGTTCACTTGAGCTACAGAATAATCAAACCAAAATCATGTAATAACTCATACCTTTTCCATCCTTATTGCGATTGCCCACATTCTTTCCTCCCCCTTTTCCAACCATTCTTTACCTGTATGTTCCCTACTTTAACATAAACCATTATGAAATATTAGTTGTTATAGTCTAAAAAAAATATATATTTCATGTTTGAAACAAGCAAATAAGAAGAGATGTTATAGTCTTCATTCTCTTATGCAAAATAATAAAAGGCTACATTACTATTTATTCCACACAAATGTCACAAGTATGACAAGGTAATGGCAACTGACTAAAGTATATATCACAAAAACATAAATAAAATGGTAGGAAAGCAAATGATTTTTATTCATCCTTCTGCTGAGTCATAATCCATCAATTCCTCTTCACTTGTACCATCAGAAACTTCAATATCACCATCATTGATATAGCTATCATCTTTTCCATTCTCCTCAATCGCCTTTCTAACTAATTTTACAACACTAGGTTCCCTTTCGACCATAAAAGAACCCGTCGCTAAAGAGGCCACCAGAAAGTCCTCATTTGAATGTGTGAAATTATGGCAATTGACATCTGCATCTGCATCGACTTGCTGGTATGCATCCACATCTATTATATCATCATCATCATCATCTTTGCTTGGCATATTATAAAGATCTCTAGGCTGAGTCTTTATGACAAACTTCCAATCCTCATGTTTCGGATCTTGTATATAAAACACTTGCTCAACTTGGGATTCTAACACATACACTTCATCTGTCTTTAAGGATGCCCTCTTATTCACACTTATCAAGCCATGATCATCCACCTTGTATCCTCTACCAAGGTGTTGTACATCAAACCAGGCACATTTAAACACATATGTGCAATTCCCACCAGGATAAGACAATCCAATCACATCCCTCAACACACCATAGTATTCCTTATCTGAAATATCATCCCCTCGCACCGTGACTCCACTATTCTGAGTTTTTCTATTCTCACACCTATCATCAGTATGAAACCAAAAACCATTTACAATATATCCTGCATAATGCCTCACAGCTCTAGAAGGAAAACAAACTAAATTATATATGTCTGCATCATCTTTCCTTTCTTCATGAAGTTTGCGCACCTGTTAAGGAATATAAATAAGATGGACATTTCATTAACATAACTAGAAATCAGATTAATGTACTTTAAGCCATCATACATACATGCTGATGTATCCATCTAGAGAACTCCAATTTATGCCTTCGCTCGACATTTCTAGGATTCTCTTTCTCCAACTCTAACTTGTGCTCACTAAAAATGAATTATAACATAATATAAATAGTTAGATGCATTATGAAGTCAATTGAATACAAAGAAAGCATAAAGAATTGAGTTCAAATGACTCTTCCTAAACTTACTTAACAAATTCTATAAGCTCGTCACAATTTAGGAGGATGTACAAATGGATTCGTTCACTCTCTTCGAAGCTGAGATGTAATGGAACCCCTTGTCCTAAAGGACGACCAATGGGTCTAAATACATCTAGATTACTTCTCAAAGTGCCTTCATTCTCATCATCATCATTTCTCCCTTTACGATTAAATTTTGTTTCAACGTCATTCATATATCTTGAGCAAAATGTTAGACACTCATCTGCAAGATAACCTTCTGCAATGCAACCCTCTGGTTGTGCTCTATTTCGAATGTATCTCTTTAATGTCCGAAGAACCTGATGTCATAAGAAAGTTGATTAAAAATAATTAGGAAAAAGAGTGCATATATCTAAGTTTCTAAAAAAATCAAGAAGTGTCATACCTCTCAATCGGGTACATCCATCGATATCGAACAGCGCCTGCTATCTTTGCCTCAGCAGCTAAGTGAACCACTAAATGCACCATTACATCAAAAAATACAGGTGGGAAAACCATCTCTAGCTTGCACAATGTGTGAGGTATTTGTGCCTCAAGGTTATTAAGTTGATCCATAGTTATGTTCTTTGAGTAGAGATTTCGGAAAAAAGAACTCAACTCAACTAAAGGCTTATATACATTATTTGGCAAAAAGCCCCGAGTTGCAAGGGGGAGAAGTTGCTCAATAAAGACATGATGGTCATGACTCTTCATACACGAGATTTTTTTTCCACTATCTTTTACACAACGGGATATGTTTAACAAGTATCCATCAGGAGACTTAATTCCTGCAAACAGCTCACATATTGTAGCTTTAGCATTTGAATTCAAAGCATAAGAGGCTACAGGAATGCGTACTTTGTCTCCGTCCAAACTCGAGTGGAGCTCATCCCGAATGCCCATATTCATCAAATCAATTCGAGCCTTAATTGTGTCTTTTGTCTTACCTTTAATATTCATCAAAGTACCCAAGATGTTATCAGACACATTTTTTTCAATATGCATGACATCCAAATTATGTCGTATTTTAAGTTTTCTCCAATAAGGAAGTTCAAAAAAAATGCTTTTCTTGTGGAAACCATACCAACTGTTTGAGGCATCCCATTTTCTTTTTTGTCCAGCAACCTTGCCAAATTTCTCTTGATTAAATTGATTATAACAATCTAATACTTCATCCCCAGTTAAAGGAATAGGTGCAGACCCCCTTTCCTTTGTATTATCAAATGACTTGCCATCCTTTCTCCATTTATGATTATGAGGCACCCAACGACGATGACTTAAGTACCAACCTTTATTCAATAGTGAAGTGCGCCTAGTATCCTTATGGCAATCAGGACAAGCATAATGACCTTTAGTTGACCAACCCGACAAGTCAGCATAGGCAGGAAAGTCACTAATAGTCCATAAAAGCATCGCACGCATAACAAAATTTTGCTTTGAATAAGCATCATATGTTTCAATCCCAATCTCCCACAACTCCTTTAACTCTTCAATTAGGGGTTGCAAATATACATCTATGTTTCTTCCGGGGCTTATAGGTCCAGGTATGAGCAAAGATAGGAGGAAAGATTGTGGTTTCATGCATATCCAAGGAGGCAAATTGTAAGGAATGAGAACAACAGGCCAAATACTATGTTGTGAATTCTCAAATGGCTGAAACCCATCACAAGCTAATCCAAGTCTAACATTCCTTGCATCTCTTGCAAATGAAGTGTACTCCTCATCAAAGGATTTCCAAGTGGGAGAATCAGAAGGATGCCTCATAAACTCATCGTCCACCTGCTCCTCCTTATGCCACCTCATATTTTTTGCTGTCTTCCTAGACATATATAATCTCTGCAGCCTAGATGTTATTGGAAAGTATCTCAACACCTTATGAGGTACTTTAGTACCTTTAGAAGGACCTTTGTCAACATTCTTGTACCTAGGTAAATCACAGGTTGGACACCTATCCAACTGCGCATTTTCTTTCATATAAAAAATACAATCATTTTCACAAGCATCAATCTTCACACACTCAAGACCCAAATCAGATATCAATTTCTTTGCCTCGTAATAGGAATTAGGAAGTGTAATCCTTAGAGCTTGACGTTGTAATTTGAGCAAATTATCGAAAGAGCTATCACTCCAATTATTTAAAACCTTTAATTGCAGCAGTTTCACAATATAAGACAACTTCGACATTGTAGTGCCATCAGTTGTAAGTGGCTCTTCATATTCTTTCAAGAGGCGGTAAAACTTTGCAGCTTCTCCTCTAGGTTCTTCATTGGACTCATCGTCATTCCCATCACCCCCACCAAAAAGCATACCTGGTACCCCACAAACATCTTCTAACATATTGATTTCATTATCACCACTTTCAGTCTCATCATCATCATTTCCAAGCATATTAGTGTTGCTGCTACTAGAATGGTTTACTTTTTCACCATGAAGATCCCATGTAGTGTAATTCTCATACATTCCCGACTTCAATAAATCAAATCTCACATCACACCTTCTTTTAAAGACTAAATTACGACAATTATTGCAAGGACATCTAATAGTGGCAGCATCAACACCTTCAAAGATATTAGAAAATGAAAAGTTCAAGAAATCATCAACACCCTCTCTATACTCGGACAATGAATGATCATTTATTTTCATCCATTCCTTATTGAAAGCCATTCCCTAAAATGCAGTTTCAACTAAGTTAATAAAAATTGCAACATACTTCATATAGCACCATACATATCATTTACCTAAACATAAGAACATGTGCAGTATCATAAATACTACAATGATATTATAGTAATTAATAGAGTCCAAATAATAGCCAACTAAATTCAATTATTTTAAACACCATTTTATGTTTATGGTGAGACTAATTTATGAATATAGAAATAGTGTCTGTTATAAAAAAAATTGAGTAATAAGAGTGTTTTACCTAAACCCTTTGTGCTCTTTCAAGTTTTAATTCATCACATGATGTTCTGGCTTATTGTTGCATCAATGAATTCAACATAGGAAATCAATCACTAGAAATTTAACGTTTGCTTACAATAGTTTCTCTCGTTTTTTTCAATAAGAGAGACAACAGCACAAACACTGCATGCTATCCCTATTTCTAAAACCACATGACTATGACATATTAACAAGGAACTTAGCTATAGAGCGAAGCAGCTATTTCAATTGCAGACTTGAGATCAGCAGCAGCATTAACTTCGCATAGTATAAGAAAACCTTTTACATCTGCTAGTTTTGAATTTTTACTGCTAACCTTTATCAAAGAGGTTGGGATATAATAATGGAGTGAAGGGAACGATCCAACATTGCAATCTACTGAGTCAATTGCCATATTCATTAACAGGGAACAAGACGGAACTAAATGCTGGCTAAATAAGAAGTCTCATTTAGGCATGATAAACATCTAATTTTCATGGTTGAAGGAGATGACAAAACAGATTATGTTTCTCATTATCCTTTAATTTTGAAATGTAAAGTTCCTATTGAATAAAAGACTAGCAAGTGGTATTTGGAGTGGAAAGTGAGAATCTCATAGAATCTCAATTCAAAATGTGGCTTTGCCAAAAACAACAAAACATCAAAACATCAAAACAACCAAATTAACTAACTACAAATGCCCCACTTGAATTATAGGAAAAAGCAACATAAGAAAATTTATTTTTGTACAATTATCAATCAACAGAAACTTCATCATTGTTTATAATATGAAA
Organism: Hemerocallis citrina; assembly: GCA_017893485.1. NCBI lineage: Eukaryota > Viridiplantae > Streptophyta > Magnoliopsida > Asparagales > Asphodelaceae > Hemerocallis > Hemerocallis citrina. The sequence goes on from CM030366.1 coordinate 196,763,214, forward strand.
CAAAGAAGAGATGCAATCTTTCCCTAAACCAACTAGAAAACAAAACTACATGCATAATAACATTAATATGAGTTTAAAAGTTTCGAAGAACAAGCAACGTATTTTTAACACCATCATCACAGCTTGGGCCGAGCAAAAGGGGGGGAGCCTCATAAACCCTAGAAATCAAGAGAAGCTTACCTTGCGATTGCGATTGGGCCTAGAAATGAACAGACGCGTAACGTGAACAAGGGTTTGGGGAATTTGGTGTGGTGGCGGCTAGGGCGGGATATGGAAAAAGTATTTGGTGGCGGGATGTGGTGGCGGCTAGGGCGGGATGTGGTGGCGGCGGGAATTAGGAAAGATACGATCGATATTTGGTGTGGTGGGTTTGGGGAATTAGGAACGGCCAGGGTTTGGGGAATTTGATAATATATTAAGTTAATTTTTTTTTATATATATTTTTGGCAACAATACTGTCGTTGCAGTAGATATAAGGAAATATACGCAACGACATTTATCGTTTCCAATTTATACACAATCTGGCGCAACGACATTTATCGTTTCCAATTTACACACAATCTGGCGGGGATGTGCAAAGGCCCGGAAAAATTTTATTTTATTTTTAGCAACGACTTGCGCGTTGCCGTAACTAATGTTCACAACGACTAAACAGTCGTTGCCAAAACCTCGTTGTGAAAAAGAGTTTTTCTTGTAGTGGTAATAGCGTGTCCCTCCAATCACAAAAAAACAAAACCACACCCTGCGGAGTTAGCCTCTAAGGAACCATCAAAATTCAGCTTGGTTAACCCCCTCCAGCGATGCATCGTGGTTGATCAAGAACTCCTCCACATGGGAAGGAGCAGTGATCGTTCATTTTATTTTGATTTTTTTTTTCTTCACAATTCTGTTTTGATTTATTTCTTCGTTGTAAATGAATTTAAATAATTTTTTTTGTTGATTCAAATAAAATTTGTGAATTGATCATTTGATCATGAGAATCTTAATATTACATAGTAATATATTTGAGTATATTTTTCTAGTGAAGAATTTCATAAAATAATATGATTTACGTATTAGTAGGATATTATTTCTTTTGAATATTTGCGTGTAGCCCACTGGTTATGGTATATAGATTCCATAACCAGGCTCATTAATTAGTCACCGTGTAGCCCACTGTAATAACCGCGTAATTAATATAATGCGCTGTAATAACCGCGTATGATTCCGCATACGGTGTTAATCCCGTGTATCTATATACCGTGTATTTGCGTATGCACCGCGTATAATTGAACGTGTAGCGTTAATCTCAGGCTAATTACTAATAGATCCACAGGTTATAAAAGAACTAACCCCTAGTTTAACATCTTAACAGCGGCAAAGCGGATAAAGCCAAGATACGCTCGCATCTCAAAGCAATTTATCATTTTTTTCCCTCAAAGGTAGAAAAAAAAGGCACTGCACCTTCTTCCTCTTCCCCGTATTAAAACCCCACCGACGAAGCCACCGCCACGCCGATGGCCGGACACGACTGCAGAACCCGAGCAATGGACCTTCAAAGATCCGAAAAGCACCCCGAGGTCTGACTCTCTTCTTGTCGTTTTCTCCCTTAATTTTTTAAAGGCTTTTAAAGGCTTCAAACCCTAATTTCAAACTCTAGATTCTGAGTTGTCTATGTCGTTGTCTTGTAGGAATGACTGATCAGGGCGTCAAAGGTTCGATTGAGAGCAAGGTACTGAATCAATCTCTTTCCCTTTTCCCCAAAATTTTAATTTTAGGAATTTCTTGCTGCAAATTTGTATCTTGATCTGTCTGCTTTTGAATCTCTTTCTTGAAGTGATCGATGTTGCGTGCTGCAAATTTAGAGATTACACACACCTGTATTGTTAGGATTTCCAAATCTAAGATAATTAGATTTTACTTTTTGGTTCAGCTGTTCTCTCTCTGTCTCTCTTTTGGGACCTTTTAGGATTGTGAAACATGTATAGTGGAGGCACAAAGGATGACTATTGAGGATGATAGAAAAGGTACTTGAGAATTAAACTAACGCACGCGGGGTGGGGGGGGTATATATATAATGAAGTATATAATGTGCGATGGTGACTGGCTTGAAGCTAGTGTAAGCTTTGAAGTCTAGAAGTGGATGCAGGATTTTATATATATAATGAAGTATATAATGTGCGATGGTGACTGGCTTGAAGCTAGTGTAAGCTTTGAAGTCTAGAAGTGGATGCAGGATTTTATATTAAGTTGGTGAACCGATGAAAAATTGGCTAGAATGGCTGCCAAGGCGAAAGTAGAGAAAGTAAGTAGTATATGGATCTGTATATTGAAAGGGTAAAGTTTGTGAATGCATGTACTATGAAAGAAAGTAATATGATGATATTTTTTAGTGCATCTGAACGATGTGAAGAGAAATAGAACAGAGATGGTTTCTTTCTTCTGGGAAATATAAATGCGTATGAAAAATTGTTCTGATGAACAAGCATTTTTATTATTATTAAACAGTCTAAATAATTGCACGTTGATGTAATTATAGCTCATGTGGTTAGTGACCGGCTGGGAAGAACAAATGGAAACTACAATGTATTTTGATGTGAGAGCTTGTCTGATGTTGGATTGTTGGAACATATGGAAAAGAAGGTGTAATCATGTATTTTTCATGCTCAATCGTCAATGCTATATTAAAGGTGGCCAGCAACTCCTTGGCTAGTATTAAGTGCACTGTGGGTGTCCGAGAAAATGCCAGTAATAATGAGAACGCATTAGGACCTCAATTTATCCATGCCAAGCGAGGGATTAGTTAAGATGAACTGGGATGCTGTCACTAGAAACACTGAGAGTCAAGCGGTATTGATTATTCCTTGTCACGCATGGTTGTTGAGTTTGTTGTAGCTGAGGAGAAGATTGTCAACTCCTATGTTAATCTAGGCGAAGCCGAGGCAATGTTTATAGGGATGGCTGCAAGCATCTCTCAATTTCCGGGGCAGGACCAGCATATTGTCATTAGCGACTCAAGCTTATGTGGTCAGGTGGATCAATGAGGCAGGCAGCCTAGACTTCGCTCTCCATTGGAAGGATAGGCATGTCCTGCCTAGGTTAATGAAGTATCTATCTAGAATTTGATGAAGAGTGAACAAGAGTCAAAGTCAGTCATATTTTGTAGGTCAGTTATAGAGCTGATGGGTTGTATGAAAATCGAAGAGAGACAGTAGTCTCAGTGAGAGAGTGCAGAATATTCAGTGGGTATTGTAACACCAATTAAAACTCAGGTTTTGTGAGAGTGCTAAGTGATTTCTCTTGTAATATTTTTAAAATCAAGTAATTTGCTTCAAGTCCTTCTTTGCAAATAGTTCCAATTGCTTAGTTGCTTTCTTGCTTTGAATTTCCAACTAGGGCTAGTCCACAGAAAGACAAAATAATAAATAAATAATACTACTACTAATAATAAAGTATATATGCAATTGCTCAGTTTCCTTTGCCGATGCCTTAATGGCCGCATTATGTCCTAGGTAGTAGAGAAGTAGCATAGTGCCCACACAATGCTAGTTTTGATTAACACTGTTACCCTATTAGTCTAGGAAGGAAAATGTTTAGTGTAGTACTTTATTTTTCGGTATTATTTGACGAAACATATAAGCCCGCTGCTCGGATCTCTCAGATCCGTAGCCCCGGCTCATTTTTTCCATCCTTCCCCTTCATTAAAGTGTCTCGCCTCTTTAAGCGCCACAACCCCTTTTCAGCTCCGGCCTTCCCCGTCGTTTTTCAGTTTTTGCCTTTTGTCTTCTCCCCGGCTCGCTCCGGTTTCGCAGTCGTTCTGGTTCGGTTTGGCTTCTGGTGCCGCGTCCTCCCTCTGTGAGAGCTCCTTTGGCAGCTCGTTTTTCTCGCCGCTTCCGGCGAGCTTCCCTCGTACACTGCGGTTCTCCTCCTTCGGCGAGTCCCCTCCCTCTAGCTCAATCAGCGTTTCGGTTGCCGTCTCCAGCCAGGCTTTGCTGATTCTTCGAAGGTATTTGTCAGATCTGTAGCGTCTTCTCCCAACCAATCCCTTTAAGTTGTTATTTATTTAGATTATTGCATTTCGGTTCTGTTTGATCCGTTTTTGTGGCCTCGGTGGTGTGTTTTGGAGGTCAGGGTTTTTCTGGTTCCTTCTACCCACTGTGGTGAGCATTTTCATCTTTGTGATGTTCTTTCTCTCCCCCTATTTTGGGATCCCTCTTCCTCTCCCATTGGGATTCTTCCATTTTCCTTCGAGTAGACTGGTCCTTTGCCTCCGACTCTCTTTTAAGGTGTCTACCTTACCTTCAGATCTACATTTGTTCCTTTGTGCGCTGCCATTCTGGTCTTCACTGAAGATCATCGATTGCTCCCCAGTGTGTTTTGGCACTGTTTGGCCATTGCCTCTCCCCGTTTCCTTTCTCTGTTTCTTTTCTATTTCGTTTCTAGTTCTGATTTTGGTGGGCTTTCACTCTTGTTGGGCCCATGGATTTGTCCTGGGTAGAAGTTGTTAAAAAAAAAAAGAAATTGATGGTCTCTTTTGGCCAGTGGCCTCCTGGGTCTGCTCCGGGGAGTGGGTCTGAGGGCTCTGCGCCTTTTAGGCCCAATAGACCCAGTGTTCCAGAGGGTTCTTATTCCATGCCTTCCCGCCCTATTGCCAGCACTATCACTTCATCTTCCTCCTCTCCTAGATTTTCTACTCAATTCCTCTTTCATCTGCTTCCGGTGCCTGCAACTGGGCCACTTGAAGTCTTCTTGTGTTGCTAAAATGAAATGCATGTTCTGTCTAAAGGAAGGTCATGCGCGTCATCGCTGTTTTGCCCTCCAAAAGCTTCTGGGTCTCTCCGTTGGGGTTCCGATTGCTGATCAGGTCCTTGCTGCCCTTGATTTCCCGTCTCTGCAACGGAAATTGGCAGATTTGCCTCCTTCTAAGCCGAAGAAAAAGAAAGCATCCTCCAGGTCTCCCCTTCTCCCTACTCCCCCTATTACCTCTCGACTTGTGGCTTCTCCTTCTGTGGTTCCCGTGGATCCTGTGGCCCCTCTTCCCCCTCCGGTGAAACCATTGGTGGCGCAGGTATTCCTTCCGGACACGGAACTCTCGGAAAGATTGAAAATTTTCAGCAATTATGGAGCCATTTCTTTCCGTGGAGGTTCGATCCCTTTCTATACCCTCAACTCTTTTCTTTGCAACTCTTGCAGCGTTCGAGATTGGGATTGGGTGTTCTACTCTTGCTCGAATGGAGATGCCATCATCCAGTGCCCTTCTCCCAAGATTCTTGAAGAGCTTTGCGCTAACTCATCCCTCGCCGTCGGTTCCATCTCATTAGCTATACGCAAATGGGTCTTTATTTCTTCTCAGTCGCCTGCTTTAGACCAGGTGCCGACCAAAGTTTCTCTCGTGGTCTCCCCCCTTTCCGTGACTCAATGAAATTTATTGCTCCAATGACCAAATGTATTGGGGAGTTTGTTAGCTTATCCTCCTGCGCTAGGCTCGCGTCAGGTAGCCTGCAGATTGAGGCATTATTCCACTGTCCCAAGAGTAAGGATCGTACTGAGGCGTTCTGTCTGAATGATGGTATCTCCGTTACCGTATCGGTTCAGTATCATGATGTGGCTCCCCCCTCGGGATCCACTAAGCCAGCCTTTCACCTCGAGCCTTCTCCACTTTTTCACCCTGGCTCTTCGACTGCTCCTATGGCTGAGCTTGCTGTTGGGCAGTCATTTTCTAAACCACCTACTAAGAGAGTGGCTCCACGGCTCCGTAAACCCTTCCCTATGCCTAACCCACCGAAGATTTCACCATCAAGGCTCCAAACTTGGTTTGGATCAACCCTGAGCGTTCTTCTCAGCCGGCACCCAGGGGAGTTTCCTCGTCTCCTCCTATCGCCTCACTGCCGTTAGCTGCTCAGCTTCCTCCCAAAGTTCCTTTCCCCATTAAGTGTGCTCCGACGCCTTCCTCCGCGGCTCCCACTGCCGATCAATGGCCAGCTTGGGACATTAATCCCTCTTTTGCCTCTGACTGGGAGCAATTTCAAAAGTCGGCGCACTTCCCCCCTCCAGAGCGTCTGTTTCTTCTTCTATCTCATGATTGGCTAAGCTTGCCTCCCCCTCTAAGGCCCAGGAATGGGTTGATCAAGATGACTTGCTGCAAGAGGAATTTGCTGATCTTCAATCAGCACAAGCTCCTAAACAGGTATCGTGTGTTAGTAATTATGTTTCCTCCATGGTCGTTTTCATTAATTCTGTAGATTTTCAGTTGTATGTCTTTGTTCTCGATGTTGTGAACGCTGTGGTTGTGGTCCCGCAGCGCAGGCCTGTTTGGGCCTTGCGTCCTCTATCCCTCTTTTCCTTAACTCTAGAGTGGCTGTCACCTGATATGGTAGACTGGGTTCGAGGGCTTCGGAGGGTCCTACCTCCAGAGTCTCTCCCCGTTTCTCCGTATCAGCGAGTATCGGAGAGCTTTTACTCTTATTCTATCCCTCTTCCGGACTCTCCCCCATTTTGCCTGGACATAAACAATCCTCTGTCTCCTCGCCTCCCTTTGCGTGGGTCGGCAGGACTCTCCTATCCGAGCCTCCGCGGCTGCCGGACGTTCACATCGTTTTATTCGCTCGAGTGCTCGACTATTGGCGAAAATTTTTGCGCTGGGGTACAATTCCCCCCCAGTGGTAGTGCCCTCTCCTCCGTCCAATATTGTCTCTCCCCCTAACATCCTGTTAGGATCCTTCTTCCACCCTCAATTTGACTCCTTCTCTGATGTTGAGATGGAGTCCATTGGTCAGTCGTTAGGCTTCAAATTTGCTCCTGATGCTGCTTGCCCTATTCGTACTCTTAGAGCCATTGAACGTACTAGAGTCCGGGAGCACCTAGTATCTGATGATTAGTATCTCTTGGAATATCTGGGGACTCAATTGCCCCGTTAAAAAGAGAGCCATTTTTGATATTATTGCTTCCTCCCATTGCGACCTTATTTCCATTCAGGAATCGAAAATCGAGTCGCCCTCCCCTCGCCTTTTTCAGGCATTAGGAGGCACCTCCATCACTCGATGGATAGCTTTGGACTCGGTTGGCACGAAAGGAGGTATCCTCCTGGGGTTCAAAGAATCAGTTTTCTTCCTTATCGCGGTTCACCGTCTGAACTTTTTCCTAATTGTCCAACTTCACTGGACAGTTCTCAATTGTGTTTTGACTGTGATTTCGGTTTACGGCCCATCGTCATCGCAGCGTCGGCCTCTATTTTGGACCGAATTCCAATCATTACACAATTTTGTTCAAGGTCTCTGTTTTTTTGTGGAGATTTCAACGTTACCAGGTTCGCGTCCGAAAGGTCGAACCTGGTAACCTCATTCTCTCAATCCTGCATCTTTAATGATTGCATCAGAGATCTCCAGTTAATTGAAATCCCGATTAACTGGTGATCTTTCACTTGGTCCAACCAGCGTTGTCCACCTATCTTGGCCAAACTGGATCGGTTTCTTGTTTCTCATTCCTGGTTATCCAAATTCCACAAGTCATTTGCCAAGGCCCTTCTCAACCCGTCTTCTGACCACGTTCCCATCGCCCTATTCTCCAACTTCCATTTCCCTCACCATCATTAGTTCCGCTTTGAAAAGTTTTGGCTCCAAGACCAGATTTTTGTTAATCTGGTTGAGGAGTGCCTCGCCTCTATTACTGGATCTTCCGGTCTTGGCAATCTCCTTCTTAAGCTCCATGCCATTAAGCATGGCTGCAAGATCTGGCATCGTGAAAGACATTTCAACACCAATTTTCTTAAAAGTTTTCTCCTTGCTTCCATTGAAGCCTACGATGTTATGGAAGAGCAAGGCCCTTTATCTGTTTTCGCTCGCGACGAGCGTATAGCTTGTAAGCGCGAGTGTGCCGACTTTCTCCTTCAGGACCATACCAAATGGGCTCAAAGAGCCAGAGTCAGATGGCTGAAGGAGGGCGATGGTAACACTGCCTTTTTTCACCATTTTGCTTCTCACAGGCAACGCTGTAACCGTATTTCTTTGATCCACGATAACGGAGTGGATCTCCACAATGAAACGGATATTCACCGGGCTTTTCTTTCCTTCTATAAAGAGCTTATTGACACTACTAAATCGCATCAGATTTTCCTAGATTGGCAACAACTTTACAGATCCCATTTCATTGAGCTGTCCTTTCTCGAAGCTCCTTTCACCATGGAAGAGATCAAATCGGCTGTCTTCGCCTTAAAAAACGATTCGGCGCCCGGACCGGACGGCTTCCCGGTTTTTTTCTTTCAAAAATTCTGGTCTTGGCTCAAGGATGATCTTCTTATCCTGTTTCAAGACCTGCACCATGGTTCCTTCTCTTTCGACCGTATTAACTATGAACACATCATTCTCATTCCCAAAATGGCGGGAGCTCACGTGCTAGCGGACTTCAGACCCATTAGCTTGATCAACACTTCTTTCAAAATCATCATGAAAGTCCTAGCTGCTAGGCTCAGTGCTATCATTTCTCTCCTTATTGATCCAGCCCAATCCGGTTTTATTAAAGACCGTTTCATTTTCGATAGCGTCGCTTCTGCTCAAGAGATTATCTCCCTCTGCCACCATAGCAAATCAGATGGCATCCTTCTTAAACTAGACTTTCAAAAAGCTTACGATAATGTCAGTTGGGATTTTCTTCTTGATCTCCTCCTTCATCGGGGTTTCGGTCCTAAATGGATCGCGTGGATCAAATCCAGCCTTTTCGCTGGTACGTCCTCTATCATTATCAACGGCTCTGAAGGCCACAAGTTTAAGATCAAATGCGGTCTTCGTCAGGGGGACCCCCTATCTTCCCTTTTGTTCTCGTTGGTTGCGGATGTATTCAGCAAGCTGCTTCGCGGAGGGAAATTAGTCCTTCTCAATTCTGTTCTCTCCGCTATCCCTCTCTACATGATGTCTTTCTTTTATCTTCCCTCCTAGGTCATCAAGAGGTTAGACCAAATCAGAAGCAATTTTTTCTGGTCTGGTTCTTCCAGTTTTAAGCGAGGTTCTCACCTTTGCAACTGGAAACTAATCCGTGCTTCGATGGCCAGCGGTGGATTAGGGGTTTTAAACCTTCGGGACCATAACCTCGCCCTGTTAGGTAAATGGCTCTGGTGGTTTCATAAATTTGGCCACCTTCCTTGGGTTCAGTGTATCAAAGGGTATTACTATTCTTCCCTCCCATGGTGGGCCTTCCACGCCTCAACCCATCGTTTAGCCTCCCTTTTCTGGAAAGGTGTTTGGAGGGCCGCCGAAGCTTTCCAATGTGGTATTTACCGTATCTGCGCGGATGGCTCTAGAACCAAGTTCTGGACTGATTTATGGATAGGCAAGTCGAAACTCTCATCGGCCTATCCTAGCCTTTTCAAACTAGCCTCCTACCCTGACGCCTATGTGTCTGATTCTTTCGCCTGGATTAATTCCACAAGGCACTGGCTTATCCCGTTTTCTGAGGATTTGCCTCCACCCTTAATTTCTGATCTTCTCGAACTTACTCACGCTCTGGATTGCTTCGATTGGCAGCCTATCGAAGATATCGGATGGCGTTGGGGAGCCTCCGGGACCTTCTCGGTTAAATCTTTTTATAATTTTCTTAATTTTCATGGTATTAAATCTCCTTCAGCTAGCTTCATCTGGAACTCATGCGTTCCACTCAAAGTCAAGATTAATACTTGGCTTGCTCTAAACAATAAATTGCTCACGGTAGAGGTTCTTAACCATTGAAATCTAGCTTGGGGACAACTCTGTCCATTATGCTCTGAAGCTTCGGAGGATGGTAATCATCTATTTGTGTGCTGTCCATTCATCGCTCCTCTATGGAAGATCGTTTCTCTGGCTTGGATGAACCCGACCACTACTTCCAATCTTTTTTCTTGTTGGTCCTCTCCGGCCTCACATCCTAGATATCGCAAAGGTTGGAACCTATCGGTTCATTTAATTATTTGGGTGGTGTGGCGGGAAAGGAACCGTAGGATTTTTTCGCATAAAGCTGCCTCCGTTTCTTTCTTGATCGATGAGTTTTTACTTCTCTTTAAATTTTGGTCTTCAAAAGTTAAACTTCAAGTAGGAGAAACATTTGATTGTACCCGTTTAGATGAATCCTTTCGTTGCCTTACAACTGTTAATGCTTTATGATCCGCTGTTTTGGGAGTTTTGATGGCTTCGTTTCTTTCGCAGGTATAATTTGGGAGCTGTGTCATCTTTTCGCCTATTTTGGTGCTGATCCTTTCTACCTTCTGATGCAGAGCTGAGCGCTAGTGCGTTGTTTTGTGTGGTCTTTTTTCACAGACTAGGGGTTCGGTGTTTTGTGGTCTGTGCTTTTCTTTTCGCTTTGTGTTGGATCAGGTTTTGGCGGTATTATGTTGCGGCCAGTGGCCTTGTTGCAGGGACTATTTTGCTTTTGTTTTTGCTCTTTCTGCCTGATTGAATTCAGGGCAAGCTTTGCATGTTTTATCTCTGTTTAGTGCATTTTGCTTTCTTTTCTTTTCTGGCTTAGCACTTTCAGTTCTCCCTGGCTCGGTTACTGTAAGTTTGTCTGTATGATTGTTTGGCTCGTTCTCTTCGCTGCGAACTGTAATGCTATTGTTAGGTGCTGCGGTGGTTATGTGATCGTCTTGCTTCAGAGTTGTTTTCTTTGTTTCCTGGGGTCGATATTGATGATCTTTCCCTGTTTATTGGGAATGTTTCCCTTTTGGTGTAGATCGGTGTTTTGGTTTTTGGCTGTTTGTTCTCTCGTTTCCTTGAGGTGGTGTGTGCCGGTTCGGTTTCGATGCTTTGCGTTTCTTCCATCAGGGCTGAGCCGAGCATTGCGCTGAGTTATTTCTTCAGGCTCAGCTTCTCTCTGTTGGTCAGCCGAGAGCGGCCTCTTTCGTGGGATCTTCGTCCTGGGCTTCCGAGCGACGCACCATTCGTGTCTAGTGGGCGTCTTATCGCTTGATCCTGAGGCTATCCTGGGCCCCCCTGGTCTTCAGTTTTGAGCCGGCGTCGTCTTGCCCGCAGACGTAGGAGGACCCCTATTTGGCGATTGCCCGGGGTTTCTGTTTTTGTCGCCCTTGCCTCGTCGAGGTTTGCTTCCCTCTGGTCTCGTTTGCGGCTCTGCAGTGACGATCGCCAGCGTCCGTGTTGTGTGCCCAGTTTTCTGCTATTTATTTTTATTGTTTCTCCCTGTAGCGCGCATTTTACGACTTCGGTTTTACGGCTTGTAAAACTGTCCCCTTTTTGTTTGTATTATATTGTACATACTTTTTATTTTAATATATTTTTTTGATCTGGCTGGAGTCTTCGGACTCTATCCGTTTACATCAAAAGTAGTACTTTATTTTTTTACTACTTTGTACTACTAGAGTTATGGAAGTGGAGGAACCATGTGAAAAACTTTTGCAATAATACATGGTCTCCATCTCTATGAGTGTAGTAGTACACAATAGTGAAAAAAGAGTAGTACAATTTGCCCTTTTTTTTATTAGGAAAGAGAACAAGAATGTACATCAGTGTTGTTTTTCTGTGTTTCATCCTCGGATCAGCTTTGATATACTAATGGCATTTCCATCTGCAATTGCTAATTTGAAGAACAATTTGGGAACGTTCTCTCTTACAAAGATTCGTGTTATTTTTCTAGAAAATTTTGGTTATGTTCTTTAAATATGATCATAGAAAAGTGAGTCCACACTCTACACGCACATGGACACTAATTGTATTCTGAGGGTGTTTAGTTTGGAATGGAATCTCTTCATAGTTGCAGGAATGGACTGAATCTCTTCATAGTTGCAACTGCTAATTCACTCCAACGGACTGGCTTGGGACACTAATCATTGTCTTTCCCTGATCTTTCAACCTCATCAAGGCTGACTGTTTTGGGTGGACTGACCCATCTTAAGGTCTATATCGTTCTACTAAATGTTATTTCTTATGTTCTTTTAAGCTCATCTTAGTATTTGTAGCACATACATTACACATGTTTGAAGTCCTATTTTTCATACTAACCTTGAGCGACTTTGGAAATTGATGAGCAGAGACTTAAATAAGGCTGTTGATAGTCATATAGACTATAGAGAAATAGGTTACCCACCCGAAGTTTCTCTTGTTGTAGTATCGGAAATTGGAAAAGAGTGTATCCACCTCAAAAGATCCATGCATTGTCATATTGCTTCCACTGTGTCTCTGATAATGAAACTTCATCGATATTTCTTACTTGCTATATTGATAGGGTACACTATAGACAAGAATTGTATAGTTCCCCTCTTCCTTTGTTTTACATAAAAATATTTGTTTATGATTACTTTTGGAAAGAAAACTAAATTTGTATTTAATTAATCATATAACAGACTAATCAAATCCATGTACTTGAGCAGAAGATTTTACGACTACTTTATTTGTTACGTAGCGTGTATCTATTAGTTTCAATCCAATAGGTATAAGATCTGATTCTGCTTGCATTGTTCTTCAGTTACCGTTTGCCTCTGTTAGATGTGTAAAATACCATTGTGGCTAAGTATTAGGAAATTTAGTGGCCTTGTTAGTTTATATACCTGATTTTTAACATCATACTATTTCTGACATTTTTTATAAACGACAAGTTCGGAGTTCAACATTTGGTTCGATGTCGCTTTTGCTACTTGCGAACGAGCGAGTACAAAGTAGCTTACCATTCGGAATTGTTCCTACAACTGTTGATACTCTCTTAACGACAAGTTCGGAGTCCCAACACTTGGTTTGATGCCGCTTTTGCTACTTGCGAACGAGCGAGTACAAAGTTGCTCACCATTCGAAATTGCTCCTACAACTGTTTATACTCTCTTAACGACAAGTTCGGAGTCCAACACTTGGTTTGATGCCGCTTTAGCTACTTGCAAACGAGCAAGTACAAAGTAGGTCGTCATTCGGAATTGCTCATACAACTGTTGATACTCTTGCGAACATTAGCGAAACACAAATTCTCACAAGAAACTCGAAAAAAGGGGTATATTATTTCATCAAAATTTGAGATACAAGTCTAATTCTAGACCAAAAACTCATACAAGAGACTACAAAATTTCACTCTAGCCCCTCCTAAGGACTGGGATGCTCCTATTAAGTGATACTCGGGGACGGCGAGCGACGTGGTGCTCTCGCCTCGCTTCTGCAGAAGTCTCTAAGCCAGCGAGCTGAATCGCGTCACCAGAACCCAAAAGTCTCACCGTAGCCCCAATAGCGCCCCGCTCGAAGAGCTGGCCACTCCACTCTGTGCATTCCCAGGGTTCCGCAAAAGCGGGGGCGAACGAAGTGCTAACTCGTGGAACGATTTTCCTTGGGCGTATTCACCCCGAGGGCACGAAGTGCTTCTAACGTTGCTCCCTTAAAAAAGTCGTCGCAGACGAAGGTTTTCCGCCTCTAGCTCGACAACCCGCTTTTTAAGTGAATCATCCGTTACTCTGATCTTTAAGCGAGGCATCGGCTCGAACTGCCCCCGGGCGAGACATCGGAGAGAGTCCTTCGAAGATGCGCCGCCTCTAGACTTTTCAAGCACCATGTTCTTCAATTTGTCCCTCAGATCTCGTCTCGAATAAAGAGTGACGAAGAAATTTAAGCCTCAGACCCTGGTCGGTAGCCATCAAAGGACAGAACTCCTCGCCGTCGGGGGACACCTCACAAATTCTCTTTTTCGAGACGCTTCATCTCAACATATCGGCGAGCGAAGGTCAACCTCAAATGGCCTAACTCCCGCTCCGTTTTATAAAGCATCTCCCGAGATCAGGTGAGGCCTAACTCCGTAACAATCAGCTTATGGCGGAGAGCTGATACTTCACTACCATGGGGAAACCAATAAAAAAATGGCAATGTCAAACGCTCAGATTTCGAACAGAGCTACAAGATAGTTCTAATTTTGTTTGAACCTCAAACATTGAGTCCAAAAACTTCATTTTATTGACAAAGATGAAGATACAAGAGCGGTGGCCAGTCCGTTATAAGGCAGTACCAAAACAATGAGAAAAAAAACGAGTACAGACACAGAGTCAAAGAGCCACCTTGGGGGGCTGCTCCGCAATCGTCTTCGGCACCTCCACGATCGCCGACTCAGGGTTCGCCACGCCGTCCTCCTCATGTTCTTCTTCCCTTTCATCTCCTTCTCCGGCTCCCTTTGTCCCCTCAGCAACCTCGCCTTCGGGAGGGGCATATTCGCCCTCGAGAGGGGCATACAGGCTATACCCGAGCTGTTGAAACCGGAGAGGTGAGCTTCCACGTGCTTGAGGGCTCTGACATAAGACTGCTCCATGTTCGCGTGCATATGCGCCTTTGCCTCGGCCCTGATCGCCTCCGCAGTTGCTGCCTCCCTTTCCCTCGCCTCGTCCTCGGCAGCCTTCAGAGCCTTCTCCTTCTCCTGATCGGCCTTTTCCTTCTCTTTGTCAGCCCTCGCAGCATCGACGGCAATCCGTTCATTCGCCTTCGCCAAGGCCGACTCAAGGAGGCTGATTTGAGCAGCCTGAGACTCCGACAGACGCCGCTTTTCCTCATACATCTTCACAGCCTTGGTCTTCTCTGTCCGATCCTTATTGCTCGTCGCCTTGAGCTCCTTCTCCTGCTCGGCGGATTGCTCTAAGAGGTGGCTGAAGTGGCACGTGATCTGAAAGTAAAAAAAGGCTAATGTTTGACGCAAGACACTTGAAAATTTTGAGGACCCAACAAAGTTACTCACCGACATCGTCGCCCTAGTAATCTCGAGGGTGTCATCGCCCACTGTTCCCGTCTTCAACGACGCTCGATCTTTTGGGGTCAGCAAGTGGCGGAGTGCCTGCATGCTCATGATGGAATCCCCGAGGAAGCCGTCATGTTTCATTACCCGCCAGTCGGGGACGAAGAGCCCCTTGTGCTCCTTGGTGAGAATTGTCTTGGCCTCGGCGGTAAGAGGGGGCACCTCGAGCACTAGTGCAGCCCCGACAGAGAAGGCCTCGGCAGAGGGGTCGGAAGGGGCGGACGGGGTAAGAGTAGCAGAGGGAGAGGACGGAAAGGGGATGCCAAGTCCACTGTTGGGGCCCCCGCCGATGGTCCCTTAGCAGCTCGGTCAGACGAGGGTCCCGCCGTCGTCCTTTTCGTTTTCTTGTTATCGATGCCTTTCCCGCCGTCTACACCTCGGTCAAGTTGCATAGCTCGGAAATTCATGTCCGGGGCCTCTGGAGGAACTAAAGCCAAAAAAGATTAGCGCGAGAAGAAAGCAATATTAGAAATAAAAGGAAAAGAAATATTTGAAGTATACTGGGGTCGATCGGACTGAGACCCCGTCGAAGAGAACCTCCTCGGTCATATCCTTCCAACTTAAGGTCAGACGACTGAGGATCTTCGACACGATCTCATCCTCCTCCGGAGTCAACACAGGTTCAGCTTTCGCCTACCTCGGAACATCTTCCCTCCACCTCGTCGGGAAGTCCCATGGTTTGGTACCTCGAATCAGAAAGTACTTCCCATTCCAAGATTTGATGTAGTCCGGGTTCTCGATCAGCTTGACGCCCCGCTGCAGCGACAATTAGTGCCGGTACTCCATTTTGTTCATACGGTTGGTCCGATACAGGCTTCGGAGCACAACGAGCTGAGGTTCGGTCCCCACTGCTTGGCATTGGAGAATAAAGCCGATGGCCGGTGCCTCGGTAGCTCGGCGCTGTGGCTCAGTAGCTCGGCGCTGTAGCTCGGGGGCGCCTTTCTCCGAATGGGCACCTCGACAGCTCGGAGCCTCGGCAGATCGATAGGTCGGCAGTGATTTTGTCGTTTTGTGAGCTCAGATAACGAGAAAATGTGATTTTTCGTTTTGTGGGCGTGGCAAAATCTGAGCCCTCCATCAGCCGCTGCTCGAAAATTTGGGCGATCTGATGGTCCAAGGAGCTCGGAGGTATTCTTTCCCCAATACGGAGGTCGATGCCCCGGTAGCTCGGCATAGTAGCTCGGTAGCTCAACATCGTAGCTCGGGGGCTCTTTCTCCGAATGGGCACATCGGCTCCTCGGCAGTTCGGTAGCTCGGTGCATTGAGGGCTGCCGAGCTACGTAGCGATATCTGGGACGTCCATCAGGCTTGAATCACGATGCGCGAGGCTCAGATCACGAGAAAACATGATTTTGTCATTTTGTGGACGTGGCGAAATCTGAGTCGTCCATCAGCTTTTGGCACGAATCTCAGGACAATCTGACGGTCCCAGGAGCTCGAAGGCATTTTTCTCCAATGCGGAGGTCGGTGCCCCGGTAGCTCGGGAGCGCCCTTCTCCGGATGGACACCTCGGTAGCTCGGTGCTTCAATGGCTGCCGAGCTATGTGGCCAGATCTGGGTTGTTCCCGCCCTTCGGCATTCTATCGCTTAACCTTCTTAATTGGCTTGAGTGGGGACAATATGTTAGAAGTCCAAGAGTCACCCTCATTTTACTATAAGTTCTCACCCCCTCAACACTTCTTCCATTCTCTCACTTTTCACTCAGAAAAATCTTTAGCTCTCGAGTTGCTCCGCCAGCGATGATTTTCGCTCTTGAGTGGTAGTGTTAGCTGTCGCGGCGTGGCAAGGCGATTTTCGGCGAACTATTCCGACCGAGAACGTCACATCAAGGTAAATATATATATATATTTTTGATTATATATATATATATATATATATATATATATATATATATATATATATATATATATATACTTTTCAAGATGTCTAGAGTGTCCTCGGGTAGTGAGGCCTATTCCTCGGGAGGTGAGAGTGAGCAGCGGCTAGTGGCTCCGCCCGTTCAAGAGAATGCGGCAGAAGTGCTAAGCCAAGATAAGGGCAAGGAGGTAACAGGGTCGGCCGTGGTCGAGCCAGTCGCTCCGCTCGCCAAGGGAAAGGGGAAAGAGGTGGCGCGGTCGGTAATTGTCGAGACGGTGGTAGAGCCCGTCAGACGGGGAGGAGAAATGGGTCGACTGCCGACGGAGATATCAGGCCATAAGGGGATCAGGCAGTATATTGGTGACCTGTGGACGAAGGCCATCTATGGGAGATCAGAGACGTATGAGGAGAACGGGCCGAAGGAGGTTACCGAGGTTGACGACATCGCCTCGGTTCTGACGGAGAGGGACATGCTTCGGATATGGAGGAACTTCATGATACCCCCGGAGTACGCCCTAATCCTCCCCGGACCCGGAGTGCGAGCGTGCACGGCGTTCACGCCTGATACGCGCGTCTTTGCCTACGACGCACTGAATGCAAGCCTACGCCTTCCCCTTCACCCGTTCGTGACCGAAGTGCTTCGGTGGTATGGACTGAGCCCGATCCAGTTCATGTTGAACATGTGGCACCACGTGCTCGGGTTTCTGCTCTAGTGTCGGGCGGCGAAGGTGGAGCCTCAGCTCGTCGTTCTCCGAAGTATGTATCGAATCAACCGGATGAACAAGACGGAGCACCGATACTACTTGTCGCCACGAAAAAGCATCAAATTGATAGAGAATCTGGACTCTATCAAGTTGAGGAAGGGCAAGTATTTTTTGATCCGAGGCCCCACGGCGTGGGATTTTCCGACCAGGTGGAGGGAGGATGTGCCGAAGTGGGCGAAGGCCGAGCCGGTGTTGACTCCGGCCAAAGCAGAAGTTGCGACAAAGCTAATTGACCTCCCGACCCTGAGCTGGAAGGATATGACCGAGGATGTGCTCCACGGGTCGGGTCTCAGTCCGATCGACCCGAGTACTCTCTGGACATCTTGTTCTTTTATTTACTCTTTATACCTTGTGTATTTTTTGTCTTAACTTCGCTTTGTCATTTGGCAGAGGGAGTAATGCTTTGTCCACTACCAATTTCACACTATTTTGTTAACTATCTTATGTGGCACTCTTATTGGAGAGTTCTCCCATCTACTCTATCTTTCCATACCTATTGGAGTGTGCCACCTAAGATAGTGAACAAAATGGTAGTGGAATTGGTAGTGGATGTAGCATTACTCTTGGCAGAGGCTCCGAACATGGACTTTAGGGCGATCATGGCCGAACGAAACAAGGGTTCCGACGCCAAGAAGAGGAAGAGGATGACCGTGGGGCCTTCGTCTGGCCGACCTACCAGAGTGTCCTCCGCCGTGGTCTAGACTGTAGACCTGGCGTCTTCTCAACGATCTGCCTCGGCTGCGGCTTTTCCTCAACCGACCCCGTCCGAGCCCTCAACCGAAGGCTTTTCTATCTCGGCGGCGTTGGCGCTTGCGGCCCTGCCCCTCACCGAGAAGGCCGAAGCGATTTTGACCGAGGGGCACAAGAAGCTCTTCGTCCCCGACTGGCATGTGATGAACCATGATGGTTTCTTGGGGGACTCGGCCATGAGCATGTAGGCCTTGCACCATCTTCCAACCCTGAAGGACCGAGCAGCAATGAAGGCGGGGACGATGGACGACGACGCTCTTGAGATAGCTCGGGCGACAATATCGGTGAGTCTCTTAGTCGATTTGTTGATAATTCAAAAAATTTCTAAGTCTTTTGCTCGGTTTTCATCGTTTCTTTTCCTCTTTTGTTTAGATCACGTGCCACTTCAGCCATTTCCTCGAGCAATATTCCGAGCAGGAGGAGCTGAAGCTGTTATGCGACAGGGACCGAGCCGAGAGGGCGAGAGTTGCGAAGCTGTACGAGGCGGAGCAACGCCGCTCGGAATCCCTGGCAGCTTAGGTCACGCACTTTGAGACGGCCCTGGCACAGGCGAACGAGAAGGTCGCCTCAGAGACGACTCGGGCGGACGAGGAGAGGGAAAAAGCGAAGAAGGCCTTGGAGGACGTAACGAGGGAGAAGGACGCGGCAGTGGAGGCGGCGAGGGCGGAGATAGAGGCTAAGGCAAAGAAGCACATGATGGAGAATATGGAGAAGTCCTATGCCACTGCGCTCGAGCACGTCGAGGCTCGCGTCCCCGGCTTCGACAGGTTGGGATACGGATTGTGGGGTCCGGTTGATGGCGAGGACCTCGAAGCCGATCAAGAGGCCGAGGAAAAGGAAGGGGAGGAGCAGGGGGCGACGATGCTGTGGCCGACCCCGAGGCAGCGGTGGTGGAGAAAGGGGGCGACGAGGCTGTGGCCGACCCCCAGGCCGGAGCGGTGGAGGAAAGGGAGGCGACCACCGAGGAGCCTGTCACCAAGCTACCACTCAAGGTGGCCCCTTGACTTCAGTTGTCTCATATTGTCGTCTTCTTTTCTTGTATTGCCTTATAGCGGACTGGCCACCGCTTTTTTTGTTGCAATCAAACTTTTGTATGAATGAAACTTTCTATATTGACCAAGTGTTAGAGATATTTTGAATTCATTGATTGTCTAACTTTTGAGTCTCACACAATGCTCGCCTAGGCTTAGCTTTTCTACTTTGGTCCTTTAGACTTAGCCAATTTTTTCAACTCTTTCAGCTAGTCGAACCATCATCATCCCGTTCTCAGCTAGGCGTCGTTAAGTTGGCTTTTGCTCGAACTCGTGAGAAACTCTTCAAGGCTGAGTCGGAGCTGAATCACGTTAGGGTGCTGTTGGCTAAACGAGACTCCGAGCTGGAGCGATTAGAAGAGCAGGTTCACGAGGTGCCCCCCGAAGTGGAGTAGAGATGCCCCTCAGGGGTTTATCACTATGGCCTGAGGCAAGTAGCTCTTTGGGGTCTTCTATTCAAAACATGAGCTAAAAGGGACGAGCTAAAGAATGTGGTGCTTGAGAAAACTATGGAGGCTGCACAACTTCGGAGAGACATCTCTGAGGCTCCGTACGGGGGTGGTTCGAGTCGATTACCTCGTTTCAAAATCAAAGTGACTGATGAAGCACTTAAAGAGCGGGTGATTGAGATAGAGGCGGAGAACTTGCGCCTTCGGTGGTTGACTTAGGGAAGCAATATTAGGAGTGTCTCTTATCCTCGGGAGGAGTATGCCCCAGGGAGAACTTTCCACGAGTTTGCACGCCGGTCATCGTCTCTGGTGCGAAGGCCTGGAGACGCGCAAAGTGGGGTCGCCGGTTCGTCAAGCAGCGCTACGGTTAGATTGGGGGCCGAAGGCGCAACCCAATCCGCTGGTGTACAGTCTTCAGCGGAGACGGAGAGAATGCAACGTGTTGCTCGTCGACCTCGAGTGTCGCTCTGGAGGAGCATCCCTCGTCCTAAGTAGGGCGATTTTGTAGTCTCAAGACTTGTGTGATACGAGTTTTTGGTCCTGTGTAAAGACTTGTATCTTTGATTGGTCTTTGTTTGAAATAAAGAAATAACTTTTTACAAGCGTCGATTTGTGCTTTGGTAGTATTAGTTTCGATAATCAACGGTCGCGGGAGCAATTCCGAATAATGAACCACTTCTTACTCGCTTATGAGCAAGTAGATGAAGCGGAGTCGAGCCAAGTGTTGGACTCCAAACTTGTTGTTTAAAAGAGATTCAACGGTTGTGGGAGTAATTCCGAATGACGAACCACTTTTTACTCGCTTATAAGCAAGTAGATGAAGCGGAGTCGAGCCAAGTGTTGGACTCCGAACTCGTTGTTTAAAAGAGATTCAACGGTTGTGGGAGCAATTTCGAAGGGCGAACCACTTCTTACTCGCTTATGAGCAAGTAGATGAAGCGGAGTCGAGCCAAGTGTTGGACTCTGAACTCGTCGTTTAAAAGAGATTCAGCGTGCTGGAGGTATTAAACAGAGATAATCTGAACATAAGAGAATTATTATTTAAAAGAAACTCTTTATTAAATATTGCTAATCGGCCACTTCTAGGTTGCGAGCCGTTATTACAATGGAAAAACAAATAGAATAGCCTTAAAACTGATGTTGCTTGAAGAGACATTCAAACACCTTCTTGGTACTTCAGTAAATGATCGGCGTTCCATGTTCTTGGTATCTTCCTGCCCCCCAGGTCTTCAAGTTGGTACACTCCGGGGTGAACTACTCTGGAGACCTTGTAGGGTCCTTCCCAATTTGGGGCTAGCTTGCCCCTTTTGCTGGGGAACGAGATGGCTAGCTTTCTGAGGACTAAGTCCCCCTCCTTAAGATCCGTAGGGCGGACCTTTCTGTTGTAGGATTGCTCGATCCTTCTTCGATAATTCTCTTGGCGAATCGAGGCTCTCTCGCGGAGTTCATTGATAAGGTCTAGATTGGTTCGGAGCTCCCCTGCGTTCTGCTCTTCATTATATGCAATTAGGCGGGGGGATGGCAAGCCAACCTCTAAGGGGATTACGGCCTCGGAACCATAGGTGGGATTGAAGGGCGACTCTCCTGTGGGGGTTCTCTTTGTAGTGCAGTAGTTCCACAGTACGTTAGGAAGCTGCTCTACCCACAATTCTTTGGTCGACTTACTTAGTCTCTTCTTGATGCCCGAGAGGATTTGCCTATTGGCATTCTCTACTTGGCCATTGGATTGAGGGTGGGAGACAGAGGAGAACCGCTACTGAATGCCAAGGTCTTCACAAAAGGAGCGGAATGTTGCCCCCACAAATTGTGTTCCGTTGTACGTCACCAAGACTCGGGGTACGCCAAACCTGCAGATCACGTTCTTCCAGAAGAACTGTTGCACCCTGTTCTCCGTAATAGTTGCTAGTGGCTCGGCCTCAATCCACTTGGAGAAACAGTCGATTGTCACGACCAAGAACTTGAACTGGCCCGGAGCCGGAGGGAACGGACCGAGCAGGTCCATTCCCCACATTGCGGGGATTGGACTTGAGAGGGAAGAGAGTTGAGCTTGCGGTAGGCGACAGATAGTGGAGAATTATTGGCATGGGTCGCACTATCGGACATGTTGCTCGGCGTCTCAAAGGAGGGTAGGCCAGAAGTACCCATAATTCAAGACTTTGCGGATGGGGGACCTTGATCCCGAATGGGCTCCGCCTATCCCTTTGTGGAGTTCTTTCAGAGAATACAAGGCTTATTCTGGAGAGAGACCTCAAGTAGGGCCGGCCATCTACTTGGGTGTAGGAGCGTTTGTACAAGATTCCATCAATGAGGGTGTACCGCTCCGCTCTTGTTCGGATTCGGCGAGCTTCTTTGGGATCTTGGGAAAGACTCCCGTCTCTGAGGAACTCAACTAAAGGCCTCATCCAGTTATCTTCAAGTTGGACTGGTAGCGACTCCATTGAGTCGAGGGCTTCTTCTTCGATGCTGGGCGTTAGTAGAACTTCGATCAAGATGGTCTGCTCGAGCCCTTGGAGGGAGGAGGCTAGTTTCGAGAGGGCATCAGCCTGGGCGTTCTCCTCTCGGGGGATCCGCTGGAGTTGTGCTTCCTCGAATGAAGCCATAAGACTTTTGACCTTAGCTAGGTACTCGGCCATACGGTCGTCTCGTGCCTCATATTCTCCCAAGACCTGATTCACAACGAGCTGAGAGTCGCTGAACATTCGAACTTGCTTCGCCCCTACCTTGCAAGCCATGCCCAGGCCCGCTATGAGGGCTTCGTACTCGACCTCGTTGTTGGAAGCCTTGAAATTGATGCGGATGGAGTATTGGAGGATGAAGTCATCTGGGCCCGCCAGGATAACTCCCGCTCCGTTCCCTTTGGCGCAAGAAGACCCATCCACTTACACCGTCCAGATGGGTGGCCCATTCGCCGCTTGACTGATCTAAGGGATCGTGCTCTTCACTATGAACTCGGCTAGCGCTTGAGCTTTGATGGCGGTCCGAGGCTGATAGGATATGTCGTATTGACTCAGCTCGATTGACCACTTCATGAGGCGTCCGGAGGTCTCGGGCTTATACCAGACCTATTTGAGCGGCTGGTCGGTGAGGACGACTACCGAATGAGATTGGAAATAGGGACGAAGCTTTCGGGCCGCCATAACCAGGGCGTAGGCTATCTTCTCCAACCTCGGATAACGGAGCTCGGCATCTCTAAGGACCTTGCTCACGTAATAGAGAGGCTTCTGTGCCTTGTCTTCTTCCCTCACCAGGACAACGCTGAGGGTCTGTTCGGAGGCGGCTAGGTAGAGGTAAAAGGTCTCTTCGGGTGTTGGCTTGCTGAGGAGTGGGGGGTTGACCAAGTAGGCTTTGAGTTGGTTGAACGACTCTTGCTGTTGCTGGCCCCACTCGAAGCCCTTAGCCCCCCTGAGGGCTTTGAAGAAGGGGAGACACTTTTTTCCGGACTTGAAGAGGAAGCGCCCTATAGCCGCGAGGTGCCCGGTGAGCTTTTGCACTTCTTTAACGTTGGAGAGGGGAGCCATGTTGAGTATGGCCTTTATCTTCTCAGGGTTGGTTTCAATACCCCTCTGGCTGACTATAAAGCCTAAGAACTTACCCGATGAGACCCCAAATGCACATTTATTCGAATTTAGTCTCATGTTATGTCTCCTCAGCACGTCAAAGGCTTCTTGGAGGTCGGCAACATGGTCAGACCCATTGATGCTCTTTACCAACATATCGTCGATGTAAACCTCCATGTTCCGCCTGATCTGATTTTTGAAGATCTTATTGACGAGACATTGGTAGGTGGCACCAGCATTCTTAAGCCCGAAGGGCATCACCCTATAGCAGTAGAGGCCTTGATTCGTGACGAAGGATGTCTTTGGGATATCTGGGGGGGAACATTCGGATTTGGTTGTATTCAGAGAATGCGTCCATGAAGCTCAGCAGTTCATGGCCCGAAGTGACGTCGATCAAGGTGTCGATGCTAAGGAGCGAGAATGGATCCTTGGGGCACGCCTTGTTTAGATCTATGAAGTCGATACAGATCCTCTAACTTCCATTGGCCTTTTTGACTATCATGACGTTGGAGAGCCACTCCGGGTAGTTGACCTCCTGTATGAACCGGGCTTTGAGGAGCTTTTCTACCTCCTCTATGGCCTGTTGGCGCTCGGGACAAACTTGCGCCTCTTCTGCTGGACCGGTCTGGCCCCCGAAGCGACACTTAGATGGTGGACGAGGAGCTCTTTGGAGATCCCCGGCATGTCGGCTGCTGTCCAAGCGAAGAGGTCGCGGTTTCTCTTTATGCAGTGGACTATGTCGGAGCAGAGGGCAGAAGGGAGGATTTTGCTGATTAAGAATTTGCGGGTCGGATCTTCCTCCCAGAAGAGCACTTCCTTTAGCTCATCTACCGGCTCCAACATAGGCTGGGTGTCCCCCTGGGGAATCTCAAGGGGCTCGAGGAGAGGACGGGTCCTCTAGTTGAGGTCATATAGCGTTTGCGGGCCGTTTCCTGGCTTCCCCTCACTTCTCCCACTCCCACTTTGGTGGGAAACTTCATCTTTAGATGGTAAGATGATGGGACGGCTTCTAAAGCAACTAGGCCCGGTCGACCTAGGATCACATTATAGGCGGCTTGGACGTCAGCCACCATGAAGTCCATCGGCTCCGTTAGAGTAGTAGGAGCTTTGCCAGCGGTTACGTCGAGGGTTATATAACACCCCTCGATCGTCACTGGTACTCTCGTGAATCTATGGAGAGTGTAACTGGCGGGCTTGAGTCTATCCCTCGACAATTGGAGCCCTCGGAAGGCCTCTAGAAAGAGGATGTTGACAGAACTGCCATTATTCACTAGGACCCTCTCTACCTTAAAGTTTGCCATGTGGAGGTTATCACTAATGCGTCACAGTAGAGGGTTCGGACACCCTCCAGATGATCATTTGGGAAAGTAACTGGGACTCCAAGACCTTTGGTAGGGGGGAGGCTATGCACCGAGTTGACTTCCCTGACGAAGGCTTTTTGGGAGGAGTTGGAAGTTCCTCCCATCGGACCTCCGTGGATGAGATGAGGTTGGCTGGGGAAGGTGAAATGAAGCCTGCAAGGCTTTTAAGTAGCTGAGGTCTAAGGTGAATACCTTGGATTGCTGCTACATGAGACCAGTCCAGCTGCAGAAATGGTTGGTTTGATTCCATGAACTCAGAGCTGATGAGGATTCCTGAGTTAATTGACTCTTGAATGCAAGAAGTGAGTGCATATCAGTCTGTGTCTCATTTCTGATGATTATAGTGGAAGTTGTGGTGGTTAAAGCTGGTAAAGGGAATGAGGGGATGTGAGAAGAACTAGAAAGAACAGTTTTACCTCCATAGTCTATGCTTCTCCTCCCAGAGGTTTTCTCTACTTACAAATCAGAGTAAACAATTGGATATAAATAGGATTTTCTCATATGGATCCCTTCTAGTTAGTGCTCATAAGTTCCTCGAATATGTATAGGCTACATTACAGAAAAATACCACAATCTGACACTTTTGTTCAAAAAAAAATTTGCATAGGTTTCCTTTGATATTTGGGAGAACCCAGGAGACAAATTTCCACTGCAGGAACAAAGATTGTCGCATTTTCTTATAAAGGAAAAAATTTATGGTATTTAATAAAAAAACAGAGCTGTTTATTTAGGAGCCATATTTTTGCATGAGTGATCTCTTATCCACAAGTATTAGTCTTGTAATATAGCACAATATGTCTATTACAGATTTGCTGTTGTAATGAATTGCTGAAATGCACAAATAGTTGGATTGCTATGTCTATTATGTGAGATCTATCATCTATGTATGCTCCCATAATTCTAGTTGTTTATGCAATCTAGGGATTTAAGATATTGATCTCTCACAAACCAAGCTCAAACTATCACAGTTTTATTGCTCAGAAAGTAGAACTAGTTTGACAGTTTGTGCGAACTGGTTTGTAAACCCCTGTTGCCGCTATTGGGAATAGCGGCATCGAACGAGCTGTTGCCGCTTTTGCCGCTATTGGAGATAGTGGCAATAGGTGTTCGCACACTGGGTGCGTTCGCACCCAGAGCCGTTTGCAACCGAAGCAGGCTACACTTCGGTAGGGAGATGGTAAAGGGACTAAAATTGTGAGAAGTAGCAAGAACAGTGTTATGTCCATAGACACTTGTTCTTCATAAAGTTTAGTTAAAAAGCTAGAATGGTTGAAAATCTCTTGCATATTGGAATTTTCTTGAGTCAATTATGATGCAGTGAGTAGTGAACATCTTTTTAATTGAACCACTCATGTATCCAGAATCAATGAAGAAGTCCTTGGCCGGTATACATACTCACACTGAATCGAATAAGTTGTTTCCACAGAAAAATGTGGGTGGATTCTTCTCCGCATCGTCTAATTTGATGAGGGTCAATGCAATTGATCTTGATTCATTCACATGTTGAAATAATCTACAATCTGAATGTTCCAAGTCGTCTATAGGAGTTGTTGCTTGCGGGGGTTGCGAAGAGTTTTCTTCTGAATAGACCATCTGTCAATGTATGTAGAGAGAGGTTTACAAAAATCACACTGTATCTCGTACTTATTTGCTCTGTAATGAATCACTGAAATTGACAAATTGTTTGATCCCTTTGCATTCATATACTGGACCGTTATGTTATATCTATGCATTGCTCCTATAACTAGTTTTCTGTGTGTTATGGGCTAACATTATTGTGAATTCTTAAAAAAATTATTTTTTATCATAAACGGTGAGTCATAAATTCCCCACGTTTCATTCAATTTTTTTTAACAGAACAAACAACCAAGATGCGGGAAATGTTCATGTGTCCCCACAAGCGGGCCATGATACTCATAATCCCGTCCAAAAAGAGAACTCATTCCCTGCAAGATAGCTCCATGTCCAATGTCGATATATGCATAACTACAAAGCTATCAGATTGATTTAAAATTTATTCAATCAAGGGCTGTATAAAGAATTAATCTCTCACAAACCAGGATCATTCAAGTGGTTCAAAACTATCAGATGACTTTTCTCACATAAAGTTGATACCAGTACAATTTCTAGTGAGAATAAACAAGCTTATTGAGATCCCCCACAAACTCATTTGTGTGTCCCTAACTTGAGACCCATTTGCAATAGTAAGTTAAGTTTCTGATGGTTAACTATAGTTAATTATGGTTTTGGAAGAAGGTTGTTTGTGCTTTTGCACAACACTTGGTATTTCGGTGATTATCGGTAAAGTTGGCAATCGGGTCGACCGGGCTGGGTCGAGTCGAACCCGCCAGGGTTGGAACCAAAAATAGGGCGGGTTCAGGTCGGGTCGGTTTGTTAACCAGACCGGGCCGGGTTGGATTAGTGAAATCTCGACCCGGCCAACCTGCGAACCCATTCGGGTCCAACCCGGGTCGGATCGGGTTGCAGGTTGGCCTGTCGATTTCAACTAATTTTTTTTAACTTAAAAAATGTAATAATAATAATAAGAATAAAAAATGTAATAATAATAATAATAATAATAATAATAATAATAATAATCAAAGAGTGAAATTGCTATAAAAAATGTATATATTATTCATATGATTTCAACTTATACGAATTTCCAACTTTTTTTATAAAAAACAAAGATTTTTTACAAATTTATTCTATACAATTACAATTTTTTTCAATTTTCCAACTTTTTTATAAGAAACAAAGATTTTTTTACAATTTTTTATACATTTACAATTTTCTTCAATTTGTGGGTCTTCAATTCTTCATGTTGGTTGCTATTGTTGTTATTGTTGTTCTTCCGGCGAGTTGCTTTCACTTGTAGACGTGTTGAACCCTTTTCCTTGAATCCTATCTTCGGACTTCATTCAGTCTTCCGTGCAGACGAGCATCTCTAGCGATTCGGGTTTCAAGTGATTCTTGTAATCGGTAAAAACTCTGCCACTTGTAGAAAATGTACTTTCTAAAGCAGCTGTAGAGATAGGGGAAGTTAGTAGATCTTTAGCCATATATTTAAGAATACTATAAGTATGTTTATAGTCTTTTCACCATGTAAAATATCAAGTGTAAAAGTAAAACTTTCAGAATCTTGTTGATTATACCAATGTAATTTATTTGGTTGATTAGGCCTAGATTTTTTTAATTGAATTTGTGCAAGTAAATTAAATGTGACATCATCTAATTACTCTTACCCTTACATCTAGAAATAGCAGAAGAATAACTAACTAAACTAGTTGCACTACTAGATGCAAAACTTATATCATAAAAATCATACAAGCTATTTAATGTCGATTCAAAACTAGCTAAAAATGTGTCGCAATAAATTTTAGATTCATCTCCAAGTAAAGTAAAATACAATTCAATCAAACTCTTCGTACCTTCTAATTTGATACGAGGATCTATCACAGTAGCAATACAATATAACATAGGAGGACTAATGTAACACCTCGAATTTGTAAAATACCGAAAATGTCTGTTTTTATATATTTTGAGTGGTGAAAATTATTTTTGATGTATTTTAATTAAATATTGATATTAGTATGAATATTTGTGGTAGATTGGTCTTATTGTTTTATTAGAGTAAAGAGTTGAGATTTTGTGTGAGAAAATATAGTTTATTTTATTTTATCATTATGGGGGATTATTATAAGATAATTTTAATGTGTTTTGTATTGTTTGTATTATTATAGAAAAGAGTTGGGGTTTATTTGTAATATATTGGATTTGGAGGGCTTATAGGTAATTATACCTTACTATTATTATTAATATATTATATTTTCAATATAACCCCTCCCCCATTTTAATTCCTTCTTTCATTTTTTTCTTCTCCCTTCCCGTTCACTCCACCCGACCGAAACCCAAAAACCCATCGAACCCAACCTTCGGCCTCCCTCCCTCCCGCTCAAATCCACTTGGATTCTTCACCAAATCCAAATTAAACTAAGGGGTATGCTAATTGAAGGGTTCTCTACATCGTGGAAGTGTCGGATTTTCGAAAGGATTCCGAAAAGGTATACCCTATTTTATTTATTCGTATAAAATTAAGTGTGGTTAGTTTTATTGAGTAGGATTATTATGGTAGAGAGATTTAGAGGTGTTGGAAGTGGAAGATTTGGGGAATTAGTGGGTTGTTAGAGAAATTACAAGTTGTTAGTAAATTAGCATTTTGGGTTTGTAAAATAGAGATATATATATAAGAATTATCTTTTGTATGGTGGTAAAAATTGTAGTGAGCCATTAGAATAAAATGGGGAGTGACGATTTTAGTATAAACTCGGATTATAGGATTTATGAAATCGGATAGGAAACTCGATTCTAAAAATTGCAGAAAAGGTATATGAGGGTGTAGAGTATTATGAAAGTATTAATATGAATTTAGGATGAATTTTATAGGCTTCCAGCTTAATTAAATTGAGTGAAATGGATTATAGGTGAAAAGTGCACGCCGGGTGTTCGGTGAAATGCCCACGCGATATAGAGGTGAGAATTTGATGAATTCAGAAGTGTAGATGAGTCTCCTTATTGGTGTTAACCCTAATTTGAGAAATTAGGAAGAGGGGATTAAAGAAATTAGAAAATATGAATTTTTCTTATTAGAAAGCCTCCGATCAATAAGGGAATGTTTGTATTGGGATCCGAATTCGAAATCCGTCAATGTAGCTCGGTTACTTAGGTCATTTGTAACGAGTGGGTGAAGACGGATTCGAGTTTGGAGGTTCGTAGGTTGAGTTTTGAGTTTTAAGCTAATTGGTCCTATAATTTCCTATTTAGGTGGAAAAGGTCGAACTTCGACTGGCTACAGGGCAGACGTGGGACATCGTTTGCTCGGTCCGTCAGGTGAGTATGTTGTATTTATAAATATTTTATATTGTGGCCGAAGTTCGTGGCCTTCTGATATATTTTGTGGGAGTTATGCCAAAAGTGGATTTTTATTGAAAATACGGATTTTTAAGGATCCAAAATAGGTTTTTGAGATGTGTGGTGAAATTGACTATTTTAAGTATATAAAATCTATATTATGGGTTATTGTGATGTGTTGAAGTATAAAAATTAAATATATTAAATGGTTTATGCATATAATTACCCCGTGCATGTTTTGTGCATGTTTTTGGGTGAATAAGCCGATATAGGTGATTTGGTATATGTGGAGCCTTGTGTATGAGCTAGCTTGCTATGGATGGATGCTATAAGATGTAATTAGATGAAATTAGTAATTGTGGTCATATTTTGGAGACCCGCGTATATATAGTGCATGTTTTATCCTTATTTTGGGGCATATAGATCCTTATAGGTGATTTTACTCACATAGAGCATTGGGTATGAGTTAGTAGGCTATGATTGGTTGTTATGGAGTTTAATTAGATGAAATAAGTGATTATGACCCTATCTTTTGGAAACCCACAATTGTGAGGTGTGTTGTGATATATAGGTAGATGATTATGGTTTGTGATGCAATAATTGATGAAATGAGTAAGTGGGTATATGCTTACGGTCTAATTATGTTCTAATGAATTAATGGGCAATAGTATGATATTACAATGGGATGAATTATCTATTTTGATACTCTTAAGATATGGAATAACATAATATGGATCTTTTATTAATATTATAACTTGGTGTATGTCTATATGTGATTTAATGAAGTAGTAAATAGCATGGTATTCATAATGGGTGATGTTATGGCAAATTAAATAACATGGTGCATTCATGATGTGTAATACTATGACATGATGGTTTTTATGTTAAATGACATGGTGTATGTATATATGTGATACAATGAGATGATAATTAATATCGTGGACGCCGGATATGCATCAAATGGTAAGATAAAAGATAAGATGATAAGTATTAATAAAATGTGTTATTATTCACATGATTAAAGTCAAGGATGTGTCTATTATTTAATTAAAAGCTGTGATGCTTTATGTTGATTTAGTAAGATGAAAAGATGAAATGAATAATGCTAATAACAGATGGTTTTGTTGACCAGTATCTACAGCAATCCTGGGGGTTTGGGCTAGACCTCCTAATACCCAAGGACCGGCTTGGGGTGCGGTGTTTTTTCCTCCTGGCTTCGGCTGGGAGGAAGTACCCAATTTATCTGGGGTGCGGTGTTTTATCGCCCAAGCTATCGGCTTGAGGCCCGGTTTCCCTCGATGACAGCTGTCGCGAGGAAGTACCCAGTTTATCTGGGGTGCGGTGTTTTTCCCTCCTGGCTATCGGCTGGGAGGAAGTACCCAGTTTACCTGGGGTGCGGTGTTTTTCCCTCGATGACAGACGTCGCGAGGAAGTACCCAGTTTATCTGGGGTGCGGTGTTCCCTCACTAGTTCGGCTGGGAGGAAGACGTAGCCTCGGACGAGTAAGACTTTGTGTGAGCATCGGTCCGCGTGTTTTACTGGGCTGTCGTCTTTCAGTATATTGGGATACTGTGGCTCACTGGTCGACAAACTAATAAAATAACTAAGTGTTAATAAAAATGTGAAAGTACAGACAGTGAATTGTGAATTGTGGATGAGAAAGAAAGTAGTTGTGAATGAAG
Organism: Hemerocallis citrina; assembly: GCA_017893485.1. NCBI lineage: Eukaryota > Viridiplantae > Streptophyta > Magnoliopsida > Asparagales > Asphodelaceae > Hemerocallis > Hemerocallis citrina. Next base: position 196,794,273 of record CM030366.1, read on the forward strand.
TAAATGTGAAGGAAAACGAGTTATGAGTTAGTGTATGAAAAGAAGTGATAAATGCAGTACGTGGTTAATTAAAATGGAATAATAAAAGAGGCATGTGTTCTTATGAATAGTACGAAGTAATTATTTTATGTGTGTGATCATTAAAGTAAAATACAGTTTGATATGAGTTGTACCTTGGAATTGTGTGAAGGAACTACCCGTCCGCTATTTCTGTGGAAATGGTGGGAACTACCTGCCTTGGCATAATTCGCAGGGTGAGTTGGTATGATAGTGGTAATGATTAATGGAAATGAAGAATTAAGTAAAGTGAAGATGATAAGTGATTGAAGTGAATTAATAACCAAGCTATCGGCTTGAGATGTGATGTGATATTACCCAAACTGTGTGTTTGAGGTGCCGTGATTATTACCCAAACCATCAGATATGGGGTGTGATATGTTGTGGTCCCAAATTGTGTTTGGGGATTAAGTGAAAATGATAATAAGATATATTGCTTATAAAAATGAGAACATGCTAAAGTGGTGTAGTGAGATACGAATGAGCTATAAAACATGTTTTGATGCAATAAGAATGTGCATTCGCATAAGTGATACGGTGAGGATGTGATGAAATGCAAGTTAATTATAATGTGTAAGGAGAGGTTATGTTTGTGTTATATGACGTGAACGAATATGGCATTATGGGAATGAATGCATATGTTTCTGATGTGATACATGATTTAATGCAATAAAATAAATACTTGTACTATGAAAGTGGTTATGAAAATGGTTAATGCAGAAAGTATGTTGTGTTATGAGTTTGTATCCATATAAATGGTTATTAGAGAAAGATGCAATAGCATCATGTAAGTGATATTTATATAAATAGCAAAATGCTAATATGATGATAAGTGTGGAGGAATGAATATTCGGGTTAGGGGATTTAAATTGAAAAGGGAACGGATTGTATGGAAATTCGTTTTGTGCGAATATAAAATAAGGATAAATATGAGGTTGATGTGAAGTATATAGTGGAATGTGTGAATTATGGGTAATTTTATAATTCAATGCAAATTTGAAGAGTATTTTGATATAAAACCGTATTGATGATGTTTTTAAGTTCAGATGTTCAAGGTGTATCTTCTTACTTGATGTTTGTAAGTTAAATTATTTTCTTTATACATTTTAATTCATTTGTTAGATTTTTAAATTATACTCACACCAGAAATGGCAAACCCCTGATGTTTTCTGGGGGTTAGGGGGGTCCCTCCCTAAGAGTGGACAACCCTAACTCTCCTGCAGGTTGCTAGCAGCATGGCGAGGTAGTTATAGAGTTAGGAATTTTATTTTGTCGAGATGATAGATTATTTATGTATTTAGTATATGTAGAAAAGTGAATGGTTGATGTATTATTCTGTATTATGGTAAAAGTATAAGTATATAGTGCTGGGATGAGGTAAGAAAGCCTGTACCCACCTCATTGTGGAGTATTGGGTTCTGTGGTTGGCTTTTAAAAAGGTTTTCCTAAATTTTTACAAAAAATCTTATATGTTTTCAAAGGAATTTATGGTTTTTATTTAATATTTGATAATCCGTTATGAGTTTGGCCCCCAGAGCATGATATTATATTGCCTGTGTGATTCTGCTCATTTTGGCCTGGGGAGCCCGTGATATTATTACCTGTGATGTGAGCTACGGAATTTAGAGCAGAATTTCGTAAGCCAATTGTGTTTTGGGGCAAAAATTACAGGGGAAATTTTGCCCAAATTTTTATTGAAATATAACTATTTTAGTTTATGTTTAAAGTGATATAGAAATTGATAGAATTGAATTTGGAGGTTGGTTTTCAAAAAAAAAATGGGGTGTTACAACTAAAATACTTCAAAATTTTGGTGTATGCAGGTTTCACAATATGACCAATATATATATCATCGATCATATCTTTGAAAGTTTGCATCATAGTAACTATTGAAATAAAAATGCTACTAGAAGTAGAAACATAAGATTTTGAAAATTTTAAAGTTGCGGTTATAAAGGTTCTAAAAATTTAAACAAAGATTCGGCGTAATACCAAGCTTCGGAAGTCATTTAAAAATTTGACATATTTTTTGCAAGACAAAAATCATTTATACATGCTTTATATTGAGTAACAACATGTAGCAAATAAAAAATAGAGTTCCATCGGTGTTCAACCTTCTTTGAAAATTTTCTAAAATGTACATTTTTAAGCTTACACCATTCTTTCCATTCTTGAAATATAGTGCCATTTAATGTAATAAAATGTACACAATTTTTAATGTTAACTATATATGGATCGACTATTTTAAATGCATCTTGAACACATAAATTTAAAATATGACATGCACATCTGATATGAAAAATTTCCAAATATGGAGGACATAATTGTGTTTGTAATATACTAATTGATGCATTATTGTTAGATGCATTATCAAAATAATACACATAATTTTATCACGAATATGAAAATGATCACAAATTTTTAAAATACGATTTGTAATTTCAATACCATTATGGGGATAGGGCAACACGACAAGTGATATGATCCTTTTTTTTAAGCATCCAATCAATGTCGATCCAATGACAAGTTATTCCCATCATTGGAATATTGTTGTAACCCTTCCAACAATCGGAAGTTAAAGAAATTCTACAAGTTAAAACTCTATAAAATTGCAACCAAACCTTCTCTCATTTCAGCATACGTTTTAAAATAATCCGACTTCAAAGTATTTTTAGGGATTCTTTTAAAATGGTGGTTTAATGCGGTTTGATTAAAATACTTAAGTTCCTACTATGGGAATAGGAAAATGGTAACTCTTCTATAATTACTAGTCGGTTCATTTCCCGACGAACAAGTTCGGGATCATAAGGGTGGCTATCAACTAGACTGGTCCTAGGATGGATTTTTTGGTGGCCGGGTAGGTCTACAAGAAGTTTCTTGTGTACATTTTGGATGTGTCGTTTTATTGTACCCATCCACTCACCCTTCTTCCATTTGTAACTCTTGGAACAAGTTTTACAATTTTTTTGACCTACACCCCGATTTTTTCGTCTGGAATATAGTCATAAAATTTGTGCAAATCACTTGTTTCCCCTCTAGTTTTCCTACTACTATCTGGTTGTGTTGTTTCGGTTTGTTGTGTTTGTGTTTCCTCTTCTATGTGTATGTCTTGTGGTACACATCGTGTGTACCAATGTGTGCAGTCATAGGGTCCTCTTCGGAGGGCTCAATTTGTGGGACAATAGGAGGCATACGGGAAGTGCCCGTGGAATCTTGTCCACTTTGGCTAGGACCACTACTTTGTTATCTAGACATGTTGATATAGTAGTGTATGTGAAAAAATTAAATACAATCTAGGCAAGATAAGTTTCAAAATTTTTTTTAAAACAATAGGAGAGTTGTGAGAGAGAAATCCGGAAAACCAACAAACAAATATGATGCAAACAAAAAATACTACAAAAAAATAAAGAGAGGCGAGAGTCGTAGAATTTTGATACCATACTCCGGAAATAATCGAATATGTAAATGAAAGAAAATAATAGTAAAGAGAGAGTTGTAAAAGACGTAGTTGTCGGTAGTGGTAGAAGAAGTTGAAGTTGAATGCGGTAGTCGTCGGTAGAAAATTTGATAAAAAATTAGTTGAGAGAATTTGTTGACGCCTTGGATATGATCGGAATTGTAAAAATGTTGTTGATTGATTTGAGAATTTGAGATTGCAAAATTGTAGTAGAGAGAGTAAGAGAGTAGAAGAGGTGTGAAAAATTGTATTGGGGATATGGGGGTATTTATAGGGTTAAAATGGAAATAAAAATCTTCCTCCCCCCCCCCCCCCCCCCCCTCCCCCCCCCCCAAAGAAAAAAAAAACAAATCGTTGCTGTTAAGATAAATCAGAGAGATGAAAACAATACTGAATATTGAATTGAGTTTAACCAAGTGCAATACCACCTAAATATAGGAGGAGAACAAATATCAAAACAGCTCTACAACCAATATGGGACTATACTAATATCTAACACTCCCACTCAAACTCACGATGGGTTAAACAATGTGAGTTTGTCTACTAAGTATCGAAATCTCTGAACAGTATGGGATTTGGTGAAGAAGTCTGCAGTCTGCTGGGAAGAGGTAACAAAATGGAGAGAAACGGTCCCTGCCTATAAGCGCTCACGAACATAATGAAAATCAATCTCTATATGCTTTTGTTCTCTCATGAAAGACCGGGTTGCTTGCAATATGCAATACACTCCGGTTATCACAATAAAGAGGAGTAGCTCCAGTAAGAGTGACACTCATATCTGATAACAGCCAACGAACATGAACAATCTCTCTAGTAGTAGCTGCCATTGCTCTGTACTTAGCCTCAGTGGAAGAACATGCAACAACTGCTTGTTTCTTGCTTCACCATGAGATCAACGAATCACCAAGAAATAAACAGAAACTTGTGATAGACCTTCTAGTAGTAGGATCACCTGTCCAATCTGAATCAGAATATGCACTGAGCTCTAGTTTGGATGTAGAAGGCATGAATAATGAGTGAGTGATAGTGCCTCGAAGATATCTGAGGATTCGAAGAAGAGCATCGTAGTGAACTGATGTAGGAGCGGAAACAAACTGACTGACAACACTAACTGCGTGAGCAATATCGGGTCTGGTCATGCATAAGTAGACAAGCTATCAAACAATCTGCCTGTATCTAGTGGGATCAGGAAGGTGCTCACCATCTGTGGGACGAAGCTTCACATGAAGCTCTAAGGGTGTATCGGCTGATCGACTGTCAGAGAGACATGCAGCGGAAATAATATCTGATGTGTATTTCTGTTGTGAAATGAGTATCCCTGGAGATCCATGAGCAATCTCTAAATCCAGAAAGTAATGTAGCTTACCAAGGTCTTTCATATGAAACTGCTGGTGAAGGTATTTCTAGGTGGATACAATGTCGGCAGAGTAATCCCCAGTAATGATCATATCATCAACATGTAGAGTAAAAGTACCATCCCCTGCGGTGATGACCGCATAAACATGGAATGGTCCTGGAAACTCTGATGAAAGCCAACCTTGGTGATGACAAGCCGAAAACACTCAAACCATGCTCGAGGGGCCTGTTTCAGATCATATATAGCACGACGTAGTCTGCAAACATAACGATGAGAAGTAGTAAGACCAGGAGGAGGATGCATATAAACCACTTCAGATAAGGTACCATGAAGAAAAGCATTCTTCATGTCCAACTGGTATAGCGGCCACTGACGAACGGCGGCAACAGCAAGAAGAGTGCAAATTGTGGTCATCTGAGCCACTGGGGCAAAAGTCTCATCATAATCATTGCCATGCTCCTGTGAAAACCCCCGGGCAACTAGATGAGCCTTGTGCCGCTCAATTGAGCAATCAAGTCGATATTTGACCTTAAAGATCCACTTGCAGCTAACAGGCTGAACACCCATAGGCAGTGGAACAACATCCCAAATACCAGTCTGATTAAAGGCACTGAACTCCTCTGCAATAGCTTTCTGCCACTCGGGGTATTGAACGGCTTCCTTATAGGTTTTGGGCTTACGTGTAGTGTGTATAGCAGTGAGATATGTATGAAACTGGGGTGAGTAAGAATCTAGAGTGGCAAAGCCAAATTGGTTAGAAGGATCAGTGGCATCAGGTGTGTAACGAGGTGGTGGGACGCCCGCAGTAGAACGTGTAGACTGGTGAACGGGTGGTGGAAGGTCAATATATAGAGGTGAGGTAGGTGGTGTGAGTGTAGGCAACTGTGGGGATGCAAGTGGTGTGGGTGTATGAGGCGGTGGAGAAGTTGGGGGTGTTTATGTAGGAGGAATACTAGGGGGACTGTCTATAGCAGGAGCCAAAGGAGTGGGATCAAAAGGAATGGGTGGAGTGGGAGTAGGCCCAACAGGTGAAGGATCGAGAAAACTAACATCCTGAGGAGAGGTCAAGTAGTAGGGAGAGTCTTCTACAAAGGAGACATGTCGAGAAATACGAATACGACCTGCTACAGGATCAAAACAACGATAACCTTTATGCTCAGAACTTAGACCTAGATGAACCCACTTAGCGGCGCGAGCGGTGAGCTTCGTGCGCTCAGTGAGAGGGAGAAGGACATAACAGGTGTACCCAAAAATACGGAGCATGCTGTAGTCGGGTGGTGAGTGATAGAGAGCCTCATAAGGAGTGGTGCCAGAAAGGGCAGACGAAGGAGGAATGTTAATGAGACTGACAGAAGTCATGACAGTTTTAGCCCAGAAGGAACGAGGAATAGAAGAGGAGAGTAGAAGAACGCGAGCCGTCTCAAGGATGTGATGATGCTTGCGTTCAGCTACACCATTCTGCTCATGGGTGTGGGGGCATGATTGCTGAAAAAGGGTGCCATGAGATTGAAGAATCGATCACATAGTAGCAGAAGTGTACTCACGAGCACCATCTGAGCGAAAGGTTTTGATACGAATCCCAAACTGAGTGTAAACCATGGTCATAAAGAATCGATAAATGTCAGGTATCTCAGAACGTTGGCACATAAGAAATACCCATGTGTGTCTAGTAAAATCATCGATGAAACTAACATAATAGAGATAACCTTTTTGAGAAGGTGTGGGAGATAGGCCCCATATGTCAGAATGAATAAGTTGAAATGCATGAGTAGACTGAGAAGTGGTTTTATTGTTAAAATGAAGGGCTAAGTGTTTTGCTAACTTACAACCCTGACAAACAGATAATGAAGTAAAATTAAAATGACCAAGAGCACCACTACGAACCAAATCTTTCAAACGAGACGCACTAATGTGACCTGAGCATCTGTGCCACAAATCGGCATCAGAACTGACCACACCAGCAAAACTAGAAGTAGAGTCACGAGCATGAAGAAAATCTAGATGATATAGACATCCCTGTCTGCTAGCGCGTCCAATCATATGACCAGTCTAAGGATCCTGTATGGTACAGTCCAAAGAAGTAAAGGTAATGGTGAGACCACTATCACATAAAGCACTAATGGAAATAAGGTTCGTTGATAAATGAGGGGCATAAAGGACAAAAGGTAATGTGAGAGCTGGAGTGTTAATAGACCCGGAGTGTGTAGTAAGAAGTAGTGAACCATCGGCAGTGTAAAGTGACGGTGCATGAGAGGTCAGTGTAGTGCGAGTGGTGAGAAGAGTGTAATTAATAGTGAGATGATGTGAAGCACCAGAATCTAAAAGCCAGGAAGAAGACATACCAAGAGTGACAGAGAAAGTAGGAGCAGAGGAACCAACACTGATGGACTGATCCGAGTTCTGAAGAGTCAACTGAGCTAGACAGTGTTGTGGAATATCATAGGGAGCAGGAGAAGGCATGGCCGGAGTGACGGCCATCGCACCAGGTGTGCGGAGAGGAGGTAGACCCTATTGCTGTCTGTGCTGCTGTGCCTGAACCAGGAGCTGGGGATGCAGAATAAAGCAGTTACTATGAGTATGCCCATCCCGCTGACAGTGGGTGCAATGGAGACGACGATCAGGAACACTGCGATGGGCAGAAGGAGCAAGCATAGGGCTGGGGCGAGGCTTGTGTGAGAAGGATGTACGGTGAGCAACAGCAAGAACACTTTCACTGGTAGAGGATGGGTGAGAAGCAGGAGTGGGGAGAGCACGTAACTGAGTTTCTTCAGCAACAAGCTCAGCAATAGCAGCTTCAAGACTAGGAACCGGATCTCGATGGATCAATTGACTGCATAAAGACTGATACTCTGGTCGTAGACCCATCATAAAGAACATAAACTGACAACGTTCACGAGTAACATGCACATCACTGTGCTCTAGTTGCTGTAGTTCGGGCTAGATATTGTGCATGGCTGTGTAATGTTCCTGAATACTGCGATCACCTTGCCTATCAAGAACGGACTGAATAAGGAGCTGATACTCACGGGCCCCACTATTCTGGACATACTGAGTAACCAAATGTTGCCAAAGAGCCTTGGCAGGACGAACACGAAGATCAGCACGAAGACTACGGTTGATAGAGGAGATAAGGAAAGCAATAATCTGACGATCATGATCATCCCAAGGGGTCTGAGATGTGTGAATCAGTTGCTTATCGGCAGGGGAAGCGGTAGCATCGGGATCTTTGGGACGAATAGTGGAACCATCAATGTGACCCCATAAAGAATGGCTGAGAAGAGTGGCCTCAACAAAAGCAGACCAATCAGTCCAATCCTTAGCAGAGGAGAGAAGGAAATCAGTGGAGGCTGGAAGGTACTGACGAAATTGGGGCTCCATGAAAATCCAAGAACCTACAAATTTTTTTATTTTTTTTTGTTTTTTTTTCGGTTTTTTTTTCTTTTTTTTTAACAGATAAGAAATAAAAAGAAAGAGAAAAAATAAAAATAAAAATAAATAAGCAGAGGAAGTCACAAACAGGGGGGCTGCTAGGGTTTTGATATCTTGGACTTCGGTCGGATTGGATCAGGGACGGCGGTGAAGTTGGATGTCAGTGGGTAGCATGGACGAAGGAGGACGACGATCGATGGGTTCCGTCGTCCGGGTTTTGTAGCCGATGGGTTTCGATGAGTGAGGGCGACGGGGGAGGACGAACGGGGGATCAAGATTTGAAGGAGAGTGATGACTGTGGATCTCAACGAGAGTTGTTTGGGTTGCTGACGATGGCGACTGGGACTGTAGATCTCGACGAAAGGGTTGCTGACGATGGCGATTGTAGATCTCGACGAGGGTTGCTGACGATTCCTTTTTTTTTTCTTTTTCTTTTTTTTTGGATCTAGGGTTTTGGGAAGAAATTTTTGTAGAGGGAATTTAAGAAGGGAAAATTTGGATAATTGGCTCTGATACCATGTTAAGATAAATCAGAGAGATGAAAACAATACTGAATATTGAATTGAGTTCAACCAAGTACAATACCACATAAATATAGGAGAACAAATATCAAAACAACTCTACAACCAATATGGGACAGTTGCGCTCTATTTGGCACGCCAATCGACCGGGTCGAACGTTTGACCCATTCGTGTCGAACGATCGACCCGTTCGGGTCAAACGGTCCTCTGACCCGCGGGTTGGCGGAGCGGGTCGCGCTTTTGAAGCGGGTTGGCGGGTCGGGTTGAGCGGGTTAGCGAGCATTTTGTGCGGATCCGGGTCGACCCATTAGACTTCTCGGGTTCGACCCAGACCCGAACCGATCTAGAGCGGGCCGATTTCGATTGAGCGGGTCGCGTCGACCCAACCCGGTTGCCACCCCTAATTATCGGCTTATTTATGGTGGTTGTAGCAATTTCAATTGTGCTTGTAGGAGCGGCATGAAGACTGCAAATAATGCTAGCGAAGGAATTGGGTTGCTTTGTGAGTCTTGGCCCTCCTCCCTGTTCAAGCTTCTTTTTTATTAGGGCATTCGATCCTTCAATCATGAAATGGTTTTCATGTTATCTCTTTTGTAGTGTACTCCCATTTTTTATTTATTTATTTTTATTTTATTTTATTTTATTTTTGGTTTTGAAAATTGAATCTCAATGTAGCCCACATAATGCGTATACAATTCACAAGAATGTTTCAATGTAAATTCTCATAAAATTCATCATAATATTATCATAAATGTTATTTAGTCAGCATCTTTACCTGATTGCTATTGAGCATGAATACTAAATGATATACTGCAAAAAAGAAAAAACATCCCTGAAGTTTAGGCCAAAATTCACAAATAATATAATAAAATACTCTAAAATTTTGCTAGGTTTATTTGATCACAAAGTGCACTTATACATGAAGTCTTAATTTTCCATGAAAACTTTAGGGTGGACTTTTACAAGGAAAAAAAAAGTTCAGAGAAGTTTTTAAATTTTGCTAGAACTTCTGGGCAGGTGTTCACTTCTTTGCATTTAAGAAAATTTTAAAGGTTCGAGCTGTTAATCCTCTGTCTTAGGGTTCAATTTTCATTTTGTTACAACCAAGATGAGATTTTGAATATGCCAGAAAACTTACATAAATATAGATCACTATCTAACAACATAACTTTCATATATGATTACCTTATTATTGCTAACAATATCAACAATATTACTTAATAATGTTAAATAAGTAGCAGATGCTTACTTATTGTACACAGAAATTTAAAGTGCATACACTAAACAAAAAGATAATATAACAAATAACTCGACGGATGTCTAAGATATTTTCTCTTTTTAGTCATTGAGATTTAAAAGCATAATTCTGTTACCCTCCACAAAATGGTTTTCTATGAATGCATCTCTTATCTCATGCAACACCATTGTAGTAGCTCGTATTGTCGCAAAGTCATCCTTGGTTTTGATGATTAACGAAAGGCCAACCATCAGGAGAGATGTTATACATTCTTGTATTCCTCTTCTTCATAGGAGAGATGTTATACATTCTTGTCTTCCTCTTCTTCATTTCCAACCAACTTCGTGCAGGTCATTAGATCTCCACCTTCATTTTGTAATAGCACAGTAAGCATTTGTTTCTTTAAGATACACCACTTAGCATGTAGACTAGGCAAATTTATGGCCCAAGCAATTTTGGAACATATAGACGAGGCAAATAAGTTTATGCATAATTTTTTTTGAGAAATTTCGTGAGGCTAAAACCTCCCGGGATTCCATTAATAAGAGTTTAACGAAACATTTTGGGTACAACAAAAGAGCTAAAAAATAACGAAAACAACAATATACCTAGCAAAAGCAAATACAAGCACTCTTTACACTACAAAAGGATGTTGCACAAGAAAGCCACAAAATAGTCAATCACTCACTCCCATCTTGGGCGGTGTTTTCCAGCTCATCCTCGGTCCCTGTTGAGTGTCTGTTGTCCAGCATCCTCATCTTGAATAAGGTCAAATTTCGCCCTCACCTTGGCCCTAACTACCTCTGATGAGAGCCCAGGAAAATTGTAGATTAGTTTTTTGCTAATAACAGGTTGGGGGTATTTTTTTAAAAAAGTTTGCTAACATTTCAAGTTAGTTTTTTTGCATTTTAGCGTATCGTCTACATCCACCATATGTGATAGAAAACCTATATATGTATACAAAAACAAACTAATGTAAAAGCCGCTAATGACATAAATAGATAAAGTTTAAATAAATATAACTACATAAATTTGAATAATAAAGATAATTAAGAGTGTAAACAGATCTAGCTAATTGCTTGTTATTAGTGAGATTGGAAGAAATAATTGCATCACCTTCCATTAAACTCCATGTCTTATGAATGTGTCCCTTATCGCATGCAACTCGATTGCAACAGCTCTCATGTTCGTACGTTCTCTTGGTGATTCCTTCGAACACAAAATCCCGACTGATACAATAGATGTTATACATTCTTGAATTCCTCTTCTTGAACTCCAACCAATTTCTCCCTGATGATTAGGATCTTCACCATTATTTTGTAGTAACAACAATGGATCTATAATGTCCATAATTCTATTAGGATATGCCAGTACGACATACTCGTGTAGGTTATAGCCGTCTTTGAACATATGATCTACAGGTCGCCTTCCAGTAAACATCTCTAGCAAAAGGATTCCATAGCTATATACATCCCCAGAAGTACACACCTTTCCCCCTTTGCCATATTCTGCAATTCAAACATCTATAATTAGTTCATATGGTTATAGGTTAATTTTTGTGTATAAGATCTTAAAAGATTGAACAATTTATATAGGAATATACCTAGTGCAACATACCCAATGGTTCCCCTTATCCCAACTGAATAGCTAGAATCTTGCAAGGACCTTGCGAGTCCAAAGTCACCCACATGAGCAACCATGTCATTGTCGAGAAGAATGTTGCTAGGCTTTAGATCACAATGAACAATTGGTGGTTGGCAGTCATGATGCATATAATCTAGTGCATCAGCAACATCAATGGCTATGTTTAACCTCTAAATCAAACCAACATTTTCTTCGGCATGCAACCATTCCTCTAGATTTCCGTTAGGCATGAATTCAAACACTAGAGCCTTGAAATCATTGCCTTGTGAATCAATTGACGAGCAAGATGTTAGGATCTTGATGAGATTGCGATGTCGAATATGTCTCAAAGCCTCATATTCATCTATGAAACTCTTGGAAGCTCCCTGCTCCTCTAGATTGAACACCTTCACTGCTATTATTGTATTACTGTCATCCATAGTCACTTTGTACACAGAGCCATATCTTCCTGTTCCTATCAGATTTGCTTGAGAGAACCCGTTAGTTGCTTTTGCCAGTTCGATGTAAGAAGCTTTGAGGTATTGATCCTTTGAGGAAGGTAAAGAGGGATTTGCTTGTCTTGACTTTCTTCCCCAATAAATAAAAAGAAAAGAAGTAAACAAACTGAAGAGAATGCTTGCAGTTATAATCACCACTTTGAGTAGCAGAGATATTCCTCTTCTTTCGGTTGATTTTGTGGGACATGGAAGCAAGTTAAAATCTCGAATTCCTCCACAAAGGCCATAATTTCCTTGGAGCGATATTGAAGATGCATTTTGGAAGATACCCTTAATAGGAACCTCTCCTTCAAAATGATTAAAAGATAAATTTGCGTAGATAAGGCTCAAGCTCCCTAGGAACTGTGGAATGAGTCCTGACAAGTTATTCTGAGAAAGGTCTAAATATTCCAATTCCTTCAGATTGCTAAAAGTTGATGCGATGCTCCCATTAAGAAGATTTTGGCCCAAGCCCAAAATTTCTAAAAGTTGGCACTCCCCCAGCTCACTCGGAATTACATTGGTTAACTTGTTTCCAACAAGGAATAACCATTCTAGAGATCTCAAGTTACTGACTTCAGAGGGAATATGACCAACAAGAGAGTTATATGATAAACTAATTTTTCTAAGGGATTGAAGGCTAAAAATATCTTTGGGTATTGTACCACTGAATCGATTGTTATCAAGGTTCAATTCTTCTAGCTGTTGAAGATTGCCTAGGCTTGGAGGTATGAGACCATCCAAATTATTTCTACCTAAATAGAGGTATATTAAGTGGGTGAGGTTAGCTAAAGATGAAGGAATTCTTCCTACTAGCTTGTTATCAGATAATTCTAAATATTGCAAACCCTTAAGCTTTCCAATACCATCTGGTATAGCTCTAGTAAGATGGGTTTGACCCAGTCTAAGGATAGTTAGATTAACTAGGTTTTCGATTTCTGATGGAATGTGCCCAACTATGTGGTTACCACCTAAACTTAGCCGATGAAGATAAGTAGAGAGGTTGCCTATTGAGTTCGGTAACTCACCACTAATGTTGTTTTTGGCTAAGCTCAGCTTTTCCAAACGGCTGCAGTTGCCTAGAGAAGTTAGAAGAAAATCCATACTGTTCAGACTCCTTTATCTGAGCTGGTTGGATTCTAGATTCAAATAGGAAAGAGAACCCAACATCCCCAGATTGGGAGGCAATGTTCCACTCATTTTGTTATGACCTATTCCAATGCGAATGAGTTTTGTGGCATTTGGAAAAGAATGTGGAATTGGGCCTTCAAATTGGTTGTGACCAAACAACATATGTTGGAGATTTGGAAGAGTAAAGCCGAGAGTCGGCGGGAGGCTTCCCTCTAGTTGATTTTCAGTCACTGAACAAGTGGACAATGATGATAGATTGAACATGGAGGAAGGGACCATACCAGAAAGATTATTAGCGGACACTTTAAAGCTTTGTAGCCTCTGAAGACTGCCGATTTCTTATGGGATGCTTCCCTCTAGATGGTTGCTTTCAGCAAAAAATAACATCAAAGATGAGAGGTTGCCCAGTGAAGTTGGAATGCCTCCAGTGAGGCTATTATTGGCAAGATTTAGGTGAATGAGCTCTGAGAGTGAGCCAATCTCCTCTGGGATTCTTCCTGATAGATTATTGCCATCCTAGACAAACAACATCAAGTCTGAGCAATTGGTTAATTTTATAGGAATTTCCCCATGCAATGAATTGAAACTCAGGTCGATGGCCTGTAACTTTTGCATGATACCAAATTCGAGTGGTATCGTGCCAGATAAACCATTCTTTGATAGATTGAGATTGGTGAGGAATGTGAGGTTGGCTAAAGAAGGTGAAATGGAGCCAGCAAGGCTTAAGAAGTTGAGCTCTAAGCTGATGACTCTTGGAGGGTGGTATAACTTTGGATTGCTACTGCATGAGACTCCATTCCAGTTGCAGTAATGGTTGGTTCGATTCCATGAACTCAGAGTTGTCGAGGATTCCTCAGATAATTGACTCTTGAATTCAAGAAGTAAGAGCATATCAGTCTCATTTCCAAAGATTTTGGAGGAAGTTGTGGTGGAGGAAGTTGGGGAAGGGAATGAAAATGTGACAAGTAGCAAGAAGAATACTACAATCTCCGATTGACAATCGTTTTTCATGCTTCTCTGCTAGCTAGCTGTACTTGGAAATCCTAGCAAACTTTGGGATATATATATACTCGTAGATTGGTTTACTTTGTCAAAAGATGGTCTTAAAAAATGTCTTCATTATTAGAATAAAACTAGATGCGATTTCTTTTTTTTAAAATTATCTTACCAAGAAGCATATTCTGTAAAATTTTAAGTTTACTTAAAATTTAACAATTTAGAAAATGTCTTCACTATTAAGCTTTGCTTTTGGGAGGATGGTTGACTAATATAGGAGTCAAGGTCTTTGTGGAAGAATTCATGCCCTGGGTTATGATAGTCACAGATGATGCAGTCAGTAGTCAAGGTCTTTGGCGTTGAACAATTCAGGAAGACAAGAGTTTTGCTATCCACCACTGTTTCTAGTCCAATTGAAAAGATAATGGGGAGCAATAGTTCTGATGCGAGCCCAGAGAAATTGTAGATTAGTTTTTTTGCTAATAGCAAGTTAAGGGTATTTTTTAAAATTTTGCAAAAAATTCAAGGTAGTTTTTTTTTTCTTTCTTTTTCTCCTTGCATTTTAGCCAATCGTCTACATTCACCATATGTGAAAGAAAACCTATATATGTTTACACAAACAAACTAATGTAAGAACAGCTAATGACATAAATAGATAAATTTTAAATAAATATAACTACATGAATTTGCATAATAAAAAGATCAATACTTAAAAGTGTAAACAGATCTAGCTAATCGCTTATTATTAGTGAGACGGGAAGAAATAACTGCATTACCTTCCATTAAACTCCATGTCGTATGAATGTGTCCCTTATCGCATGCAATTCGATTGCAGCAGCTCATGTTTGTACGTTCTCTTGGCGATTCCTTCGAACACGAAATCCCGACCGATACAACAAATGCTAGACATTCTTGAATTCCTTTTCTGGAACTCAAACCAATTTCTCCCTGATGATTAGAATCTTCACCATCATTTTGTAGTAACAACAATGGATCTATAATGTCCATAATTCTATTAGGATATGCCATTACGACATACTCGTGTAGGTTATAGCCGTCTGTGAACATATGATCTACAGGTCGCCTTCCAGTAAACATCTCTAGCAAAAGAATTCCATAGCTATATACATCCCCAGAAGTAGACACCTTTCCCCCTCTGCCATATTCTGCAATTCAAACATCTATAATTAGTTCATATGGTTATAGGTTATTTTTGTGTATAAGATCTTAAAAGATTGAACAATTTATATGGGAATATACCTGGTGCAACATACCCAGTGGTTCCCCTTATCCCAACTGAATAGCTAGAATCTTGCATGGACCTTGCGAGTCCAAAGTCACCCACATGAGCAACCATGTCATTGTCGAGAAGAATGTTGCTAGGCTTTAGATCACAATGAACAATTGGTGGTTGGCAGTCATGATGCATATAATCTAGTGCATCAGCAACATCAATGGCTATGTTTAACCTCTAAATCAAACCAACATTTTCTTCTGCAAGCAACCATTTCTCTAGATTTCCGTTAGGCATGAATTCAAACACTAGAGCCTTGAAATCATTGCCTTGTGAATCAATTGACGAGCAAGAGGTTAGGATCTTGATGAGATTGCGATGTCGTATGTGTCTCAAAGCCTCATATTCATCTTCGAAACTCTTGGAAGCTCCATGCTCCTCTAGATTGAACACACTGACTGCTATTATTGTATTAACATCATCCATAGTCCCTTTGTACACAAAGCCATAGCTTCCTGTTCCTATTAGATTTGCTTGAGAGAACCCGTTAGTTGCTTTTGCCAGTTCGATGTAAGAAGATCTGAGGTATTGATCCTGTGAGGAAGGTAAAGAGGGATTTGCTTGTCTTGACTTTATTTTCCAATCAACAAAAAGAGAAGAAATAAACAAACTGAAGAGAATGCATGCAGTTATAATCACCACTTTGAGCAGCAGAGATATTCGGCCTCTTCTTTCGGTTGATTTTGTGGGACACAGAGGCAAGTTAAAATCTCGAATTCCTCCACAAAGGCCATAATTTCCTTGGAGCAAAATTGAAGATGCATTTTGGAAGATACCCTTAATAGGAACTCCTCCTTCAAAATGATTGAAAGATAAATTCACGTAGGTATGGCTCAAGCTCTCTAGGAACTGTGGAACGAGTCCTGACAAGTTATTCTGAGAAAGGTCTAAATATTCCAATTCTTTCAGATTGCTAAAAGTTGATGTGATGCTCCCATTGAGAAGATTTTGGTCCAAGCCCAAAATTTCTAAAAGTTGGCACTCCCCCAGCTCACTCAGAATTACATTGGTTAACTTGTTTCCAACAATGAATAACCATTCTAGAGATTTCAAGTTACTGACTTCAAAAGGAATGTGACCAACAAGAGAGTTATATGATAATCTATTTTTTCTGAGGGATTAAAGGTTAAAAATATCTTTAGGTATTGTACCACTGAATCGATTGTTATCAAGGTGCAATTCTTCTAACTGTTGAAGATTGCCTAGGCTTGGAGGTATGCGACCATCCAAATTATTTCTACCTAAATGGAGGTATATTAAGTGGGTGAGGTTAGCTAAAGATGAAGTAATGCTTCCTACTAGCCCGTTATCAGATAACTCTAAATAGTGCAAACCCTTGAGCTTTCCAATACTATCTGGTATAGCTCTAGTAAGATGGGTTTGACCCAGTCTAAGGATAGTTAGATTAACTAGGTTTCCAATTTCTGATGGAATGTGCTCAACTATGTGGTTACCACCTAATCTTAGCTACTGAAGATATGTAGAGAGGTTGCCTATTGAGTTCGGTAACTCACCATTGATGCTGTTATTGGCTAAGCTCAGCTTTTTCAAACCGGTGCAGTGGCCTAGAGAAGTTAGGAGAAACTCCATATTGTTCAGACTCCTTGTTGTGAGTTGGTTGGATTCTAGATTTAAATAGGAAAGAGAACCACCCAACATCCCCAGATTGGGAGGCAATGTTCCACTCATTTTGTTATGACCTATTCCAATGCTAACGAGTTCTGTGGCATTTGGAAGAGAATGTGGAATTGGGCCTTCAAATTGATTAAGACCAAACAACATATGTTTGAGATTTGGAAGAGTTAAGCTATGTTTGAGATTTGGAAGAGTTAAGCCGAGAGTTGGCGGGAGGCTTCCCTCTAGTTAATTTTCAGTCACTGAACAAGTGGACAATGATGATAGATTGAACGAGGAAGGGACCACACCAGATAGATTATTAACGGAAACTTTAAAGCTTTGTAGCCTCTGAAGATTGCCAATTTCATATGGGATGCTTCCCTCTAGATGGTTGCTTGCAACATTAAATTTTATCAAAGATGAGAGGTTGCCTACTGAAGTTGGAATGCCTCCAGTGAGGCTATTATTGGCAAGATTTAGGGCCATGAGCTCTGAGAGTGAGTCAATCTCCTCTGGGATTCTTCCTGACAGATTATTGCCATCCAAGACAAGCAAAATCAAGTCTGAGCAATTGGTTAATTTTATAGGAATTTCCCCTTGCAATGAATTGAAACTCAGGTCGATGGCCTGCAACTTTTGCATGATACCAAATTCGGGTGGTATCGTGCCGGATAAACTATTATTTGATAGATTTAGATTGGTGAGGAATGTGAGGTTGGTTAGAGAAGGTGAAATGGAGCCAGCATGGCTTAAGAAGTTGAGCTCTAAGCTGATGACTCTTGGAGGGTGGTACTTTGAATTGCTACTGCATGAGACTCCAATCCAGTTGCAATAGTGGTTGGTTCGATTCCATGAACTCAGAGCTGTCGAGAATTCCTCCGTTAATTGACTCTTGAATTCAAAAAGTGAGAGCATATCTGTCTCATTTCCAAAGATTTTGGAGGAAGTTGTGGTGGAGGAAGTTGGGGAAGGGAATGAAAATGTGACAAGTAGCAAGAAGAATACTACATTCTCCGATTGACAATTGTTCTTCATGCTTCTCTGCTAGCTAGCTAGGAACAATTTTTGTTTTTTCTCTACTTGGAAATCCTAGCAAACTTTGGGATATATATATACTCGTAGATAGGTTTACTTTGTCAAAAGATGATCTTAAAAAATGTCTTCATTATGAGACTAAAAGTAGATGCGATTTCTTTTTTTAAAAAATTATCTTACCAAGAGCCATGCATATTCTATAAAATTTTAAATTTTAAGTTTACTTAAAATTTAACAATCTAGAAAATGTCTTCACTACTTTTTTTTGAGATAAAAGTGACGCACGTCATCGAATTCATTAATGAAGCATTAACGAAGTACAAGCTTAACATAATACAACCTACACCTAGAAGCTCAGTCTAACAATTACATCACAAGACACCAAAATACCTCCCAAAGAACCAAGCCCTAAATGACCATTCAAGAGGAACAGACAACCATACATCCCTTGTAGAACTACCAACAGCAAGCCATCTCCTGACTCTACAACCGCCCGATCCACTACTTTGACGTGGCCGGCGGTACAATCCTCGTACAGCTACCCCGCATTATCCATGCGCAGCTTCTTCCTTACTCCTGTCGTACCTGTCCAATCATTTCTTAGACACCCAATTTTATGCAATAATACACGGCAAGTACAGTTTATGCTACGAAAGTACGAGTTAAATCTATCTAGCCACAAAGCCCAAAGACTAGCCGCCATTGTACTATCCCACCCAAGCCTGAAATCTCTATGAATATACTTATCTCTCCAACTACCTCGTAGGTCCTCTATGCAACTGGGCACCTCTACCGTGTCAAAACCCATACTCAACGTTTCCCAGGTAAGTCTCGCCTTAGGACAGGAAATGAAAATATGATCAACGTCCTCCTCCCCTAGGTTACATCATTGACAAGTTACATCAATAGGAATGTTACGTCTCCTAATGTTAGTTTTGGATAGAATCATGTTATTCAACACCAACCAAAGGAACGCCTTGACTTTAAGTGGGCAGTTCGTTTTCCAGATAATATCCGCTGCAGTGTTTCTGACCCCTCCATCATTAAGGAATTCATACATTGCTCTGACCGAGAATGAGGTAGCTGTTCCTGACTTCCACTCTCTTACGTCGTCACTTGTACATCCAGGGTCCCAGTTTTCCTCTACCAATCTTTGAAGATTCCGAATCTGGCTCTGAGTCTCCAATGATAAACCTTCCTCTGTCCCCAGTCTGCGAATTTCCTTTCTCCCAACGTCTGCCACAAGAGCATCCACATTCGCTGATTTCTCCGCCAGTAGCGGGAACAAAGCCTGAAGGGTATTCTCCCCCACACCATTTGTCCTTCCAGAATCTCGTATCTCTTCCGTTGCCCACTTTGCATTTCGTATTTGCATGGAACATCTCCCCCACCTTTGCTATCCCTTTCCACATAAACGAAACTTTTTCGTGCTTGCTTCTTCCTCCATATCTCACTTTCTTTCGGTGGTGGTACATTTTGAACGAGTTAAACCACCATGGATTTTTTCAATGTTGCATCTTCCACCACCATTTGGCTAATAATGCTTTATTTATATCTCGGAGATTGACCACGCCCAGCCCTCCAAACTCCTTCTTTTTACATACTTTCCCCCAACTCATGAGGTGAAACCCCTTGCCATCCTCCCTCGAGCCCTTCCACAGGAATCGTCTTCTGCACTTATCGATACGCTCAATCACCCAATTGGGAATCTCATAAATCGACATCAAATAAGTCGGTAAGCTGCTCAGCACCGAGTTAATTAGCGTGATTCTTCCTCCCAACGACAACAACTTTCTTTTCCATCCCGCCAGTTTTTTCTCTATTTTCTCAACTAGGGCCCCCAGTCCTCCTTACACATCTTCCCTGGTCTAATCGGTGTCCCCAAATAAGTGAGTGGGAATTTACCCTCTACACAACCCATCCCTTCTGCGGCCATCTTAATCGAATTGGAGCTATTTGCACCGAGTTGTATCACACAACTCTTGTTGAGATTGACTGTTAATCCGGACCAGAAGTCAAAGCGTCTCAATAATATTCTAATTGCCCACACCTCTTCCCTCTTTGCCATTCCAAACATTAGCGTATCATCCGCATATTGTAAAATCGACATCGGCACTAGAATTCCTTTTACCTCAATTCCTTTAATGAGGTCCGCCTCCCTTCCTCTCCTTATTAATTTCGTCAATTCATCCGCAATAATAGTGAATAGAAGTGGTGACAGCGGATCTCTCTGTCTCAATCCTCTTTTGCATCTAATTTCTCTACCAGCCACTCCATTGATGTGAATAAACGATTTACCGTCTCTAACACACATTTTCATCCACCTCCTCCATTTTGTCCAGAATCCTTTAAGTTCCAGTGCTTCATCAATACAGTCTCATTCTACCGTGTCGTAAGCCTTCTCGAAGTCTAGTTTGAGCAGAAAACTGTCTACTTTGTCCTTGTCTCCTTTAAAAACCATTTCGTGTGCTGAAGCAATACTATCCATAATATCCTGCCTTTTGATAAATCCACTCTGTGTTTCATCAACTATATCTTTTAAGTTTGGGGCCAATCTATTCACCAAAACTTTTGTGATGATCTTGAATGATCCGTTCAACAGACTAATTGGTCTGAGATCGGACAGTCTTAGTGCTTCCGCCTTTTTTGGGATTAGAATGACATTGGCATAATTTAACCTATCGACCCTCGCGACTCCTAGATCTAGTTCTTGACAAATGCGAAGTAGATCTTTCTTGATGATGTCCCAGTCAAGGTTATAGAACAAGATCGGAAATCCATCCGGGCCAGGCGCCTTGTCCTGACCCAGTCTTTTAATTGCCTTGAGTATCTCCTCCTCTGAGAAGGGTTCTTCGACTCCTCCCATACGTCTGGTTTAAGTTTACATCTTACCAGCGTTTTCTTCCCCAACAACTCTCTGAAACTCCGATCAATATGTTGTCTTATAATTGTCTCATCTTTCGTCCACGTCCCCTCTACGAGGAGGCCGACTATGTTATTTTGTCGGTTTCTAGCATTTGCCACCTTGTGGAAGAACGCTGTGTTGGCGTCTCCCTCTCTGAGCCATTGCACCCTTGATCTTTGTCTCCAGTAGCATTCCTCAAATTCCCCAATGGAGTGTAACTCTGCCCTACTAGCAGCCAGTTCTTCTGCTTCCCCCCTTAATAAACACCTTTACTCCTCTATGACTTCCAGTTCCTGAACTCTATTCCCTAACCACTCCTTTGTATGAGTTTCTCCTAGTTCCTCTTTTGCCCAAATCTTCAGGCGCTTACGTAGCCTTCCCATCTTGATATTCCAAGTCGAGACCGCATCTGTGTGAATTGTGTCCTCTCCCCACGACTCCTCAATAATCTTCTTAACGTTATTGTTCAGGGTCCAGGCTTTTTCAAATCTAAACTGCCTATGTCTTGGTTGAGTAGTGACTCTCGTATCGAGCAGCAGAGGTGTATGATCAGACGTAAATCTTGGAATGGATTTAGCTTTAGCCAAAGGGAAGCGACCTTCCCAATCAGCCGAAACAAAGATTCTGTCTAGCTTAGCTAGAGTAGGGTTACTTTGCATGTTAGACCAAGTGAACCTCCTATCAGACACCCGAATTTCAATCAGCTCAAGCTCATTGACGGTGTAATTGAAATCACGTCTATCCCCTTCACTCGCCCCCCTCCCTCTATGTTCATGTTGGAATCTAGTGATGTTAAAGTCACCCCCAATCACCCACGGCCCCTCCCATCTAAATCGAATTAATTTTAACTCATTCCAAAAACTCTCTCTATGGTTAGCGGTATAGGGTCCATACACCGACGTGATCATATGCTCCCACCCGTCCGATCTCCTAACAACTCTAATTGACACTGCGAAGTGGCCTACATACTCGTCCACAATCTGAAACACGTTCGAGTCTACACCTATAGCAATCCCTCCCGACATTCCCCTGGAAGTTTTGAACCTCCAGTGATAGTTTTTCAGTGCTCTAAGACCCTCCAACTCTTTAGAAAGTGGATCGACAATCCTAGTTTCTTGGAGCGCACAACACGATGGTTTAAACCTAGCGATCGTGTCGTTCACCAGTCTACATTTCACCTTAGACCGTATCCCTCTCACGTTCCAAAAGATATACGACATAAACGCTAAATCTTTAAAATCTAATACTCTATGCCCCTTCCCAACCGAGACTGTTATAGGCATTGCCTATATGCCTCGACTCTAATCGTATGAACCTTGTCTAACTGTTCCGTAGCGGTAAGTCCCATATCCACCCCTAACATGCTAGCATAGTAAAGAAGCATATTATCTGAGATACAACTTAAAATTGAGAACGAACCTCCACAGGCCGACGCTGGTTCCTTTGCTTTGGCCATCGATCGGATGAGGTCCTCCTCACTAGGTCCATTCGATCCCCACCTGTCAATTTGTCTTTTGCTCTTCCTCTTAGCCTCCTCAACTCCACCCCCTCCTGGCTGAACTCCCGCCTCTGACCCTGGCGCTAGATCTCTCACTTGCTGTGCCCATCTTTCGTGTTCGCTATCGTAGTCATTGTTTCCATCTCCTATGCTGGCAAGTGCCCCAATAATTTCATCCTCTCCTATTTCCTCTAACTGCTTCTCGACCTCACTGCACTCTCCCGCTTCCCTCTCCCCACTCTTCTTCTCCTCCAGTAGTCCCTCCTCTATCTCCTTGAGCGTCTCTTCATCCTCGTCAAAAACACCTTGTAAATCGTCTTTGATTGGCAGCTGTTCGGGATACCGCATAGAATTGTCTAATGTTGCACCGGCATACCCTTCATCTCTAGGTGGGCCTCCACTCCATGGGCCTGGTCCAGTAGCCGTTAAGGAATTTGTTGCAGCCCTCAATGCCGTTTGAAGTGCTTCTTGAAATTGACTTTTCGTAAGAGTGATCACCTTTGCTTCGGATTCATTGGGACCCCGCACCCACCCTCCCATCTATCCTCGTACCGTGACCAGTCAACATCATCTGACCCGCCCTCTGCTCCAGCCCTCTGTCTCCCATACCTAATGTCTTGTCTCCATCACTCTTTTCCAACCCGTCCCTTATCAGCCAATCGCCTCCTAGTAACCCAACAGCTCTCGTCAACTCTCTCCCTTTACAACTGTCACCCATACCTTCCGTTAGATCCGCTATTCCCCCCATACACCTTGAGTGCTGTTTGCCTTTCCCCAAAGTCACGTGGTCATGATCCTTGACTTGCTGATCCAATGCCTGTGCACAGATCACATCCTTTCCCCTGTTTGATTTCAACGGTTGATCTGCCAATGTTCTTCTAGCCTCCAACACTGTTAGATCATCTTCCACCTCCAGCGCCTTGTTGCTTCTCCCCACCGAGCATGCTGAGTATTCCGGTGACCCCCTAAATGATACTCTTTTTTTTCTCTCGACAATAACCTTTATTTCATGGCGCTCCTCGAATTCTGCGATAATCACTGAAGGGATTAGGCTCGTGTCCCGAACCCCTGGAACTCTCGCATATTCCCTTCTAAGTTGCAGATTTGTGTTGTTGTCGATGTCGAGCAAAAACCCAAAGCTCCCAACGACGTTCTGAAACGCCGATCTAACCCAACACTGGAAAGGCATATTAAACAAACGTATCCATACTGCCGGCATCGACTCAGGTTTGAGAGCCCCAAATTTTCTCGTCCACCTACTCATCGAGACATAGTATCCATCGCCTTCAAGACTCCCCATCATCAAAAGCTCTTTCAACCTCTCTTCGGACCCACAGTAAACCATCCATATATCTTGCTTGACTTTCTGCAGCTCCCATCGCCACACCGACGTCGGCCTAATGCTCTCCACGATCTTCTCGTTCAATTCCTCTATGGATGGGTTACCCAAATGTACCTTAAGCATAAGACATAGTTGAAGACGGCGTCGAAATCTGCCATAATTGGAGTCGGCACGATGACAGCCTTTATCGTTTTCCTTCCATCGTCCTTTCTCTCCTCTGATATAGCTGGGACTTTCTTGCACTCGCCGCTCCTGTCTTGCTTGAGAGACTGCCCGGAGCTAGCTCCACTTCCTGCCTTGTTAAGCTTAGGGCACACCATCGAAATGTGCCCATATTTTCTAAGGCATAATGAAACCAGTCCTTTACGCACTCATTGATCGTGTGACCCCTCTCCGCACATTTATGGCACTGCGGCATCTTCTTTGCCGTCGCCGTCGCCGAGGACGAAGATGAGTTTACCTTTGCTGCTTTCTTCTCAGCTTTGACAGCTTTCTTGTGCTTAACTTAAATCCACTCCTCTTCGTCACTCTCCTTCCTCTTCACTCCCTCTTGCTCCGGCGAGCTGTCCCTCCTGCGTAGCCCCTCACGACCTGTCTCCTCCCTTCCTCTCTTGGTAACTTCTAGATAGGACTCCCTGCGTCCACCTTGAGGTCGGTGTATCACTCTCCGACCCTCTGGAGAATGATGTCGCCTCTCATCTAGTCTCGGTGGACCTCTACGGTGTACCGTGTACCCGAGTCTCCTTCACCTTCACATCTCCTCTAACTCTCGGTGTCTCTATCTTCTCACTTCTTGGGAACCCTCTGTAGACCGAACGTCTGCCGTCATCTTCTTCTCTAACCCTCTGTAGACCGAAAGTCTTCACTATTAAGCTTTGCTTTTGGGAGGATGGTTGACTAATACTGGAGTCATGGTCTTTGTGGAAGAATTCATTCCCTGAGTTATGATGGTCACAGATGATGCAGTCAGTAGTCAAGGTCTTTGGCGTTGAACAATTCATGAAGACAGAATTTTGCAATCCACCACTGTTTCTGGTCCAACTGAAAAGATAATGGGGAGCAATACTTCTTAAATAAGAAGACTCAAGTATATGATGTTTGACTAATTGTAGTTACCCAATTAGTCATTGTTTGATTAGTCATTGTTTGACTAATTGTAGTTTATGATGCTAGTTTGGGATGTTAGTTGCCTGTAGGGATTATGAATGTAATTTGATTGAAGGGAAGCATTTATTGTTGTGGAAAATGTTGTACTGAAGTCAGGGTCTCCGTTTGAAAGTTTCATTTCCACTTCTCCATCTCCTTAGAGCATCCACAGTCGTTCATGCCAAAATTTGGGTATATAGCATTTTAGAAATAAGAAAAAGGGAATGTTGCTGCAGTCATCGAAAGCTAAAATATAACCGCACGGAAGATTATCAACCGTCCATTAAGAATGACGGAATATAATCGTCCGTCCCTCTTTTTTTTTTTTTTTTTTTTTTTAATCACTAAAAGACAAACAAAAAAAAAAAATGGAAAAATTCCTCACACGGTACATTATGTTCCTTCTAGCAACATTGACGGTGCACTATAAACCGTCCCATTTTTGGCTGTTTAATTTTTTTTTTTTTTCTTTTTTTTTCTTTCTGTCTTCTAAAAAAAAAAAAAAAAAAAAAAAAAAGGAAAAAATCCTCACACGGTACATTATGATCCGTGTAGCAACATTGACGCTACATTATGTACCGTCGGTTGACTTTTCTTTTTTTTTTTTCAAGAAAACCCAGCGACGGATTATAATGTACTGTTAATCTCCTCACACGGAAGATTATCAACCGTCCGTTGTCAATTTTTTTTTTTCTTTTTTTTTTTTTAAAAGCTGCTTAATCATTGGCTCAGTACTTTTTGTACGAGACGGCATATTATCCACCGTTAATTAGATCGGACGGAGTATTATGTGCCGTTAGCTATATTTTGCATTTGGCCATTCCACCTGCTATATTTGGCACGCAACTGTTCATCGTATACCCAAATTTTGGGTTTTTAGACAACGACTGCAGCTCGATTTTTTCTATATTTTCCATATTTTGGGTATATAGCAAACGACTGTGGATGCTCTTACCAATCCAATCAACCTCCGCCGCGTCAGTTTGTCCCACCCTTCCCACCCTTGTTTTTTTGTTAATAATACCGTATTAGCCTATACTATTGGTTAGTATGCCAGAGTTTGAAGTCAGGTTCCGCATGAGAGTTATTGGCCCAAAGTGATGGGAAATGCTTTGTAGATTTTGTTAATGGCAAAATTTAAAAAAACAACACAAAAGTTTGGAACTGTTTAAAAAAACAGCACAAAAGTTTCACTTTTTAAAAAAACAGCACAATCTTTAAATCTCAACAGACAGAGTTAACAAAACGTTAACTCCCTTATACGTGCAGTGCACGTACTAACAGAAAATGTCCAAAATACCCCCTATACACATCGATTCGTTCCCCTCCCTCTTCTTCCCCAATTACCCAGCGGTAAAAAAAAAAACCCCCGATCGGAGAAAACCCTAATTTACCCAGCGGTAAAAAAACCCCCAAATCGGAGAAGACCCTATTGCGGAGCCTGTTGTCGACATTAGAGCCGCGGTGAGAAAACCCTACCACTGAAAGCCCCAAATTGTCGACATTAGAGACGCGGTGAATCATTCGAAGGTGCCGAGTCTGTGTGGGTTGCAAAGCTGTCGAAAGTTGGAATTTGTCAGGGTGTTTTGTGATCGATTCGCAGTTGAGCCATCGACGAAGGTTAGTTCTACTATTTTTTCCGTTAGTTAAGTTGGTTTCATTATATTTGGTGGGTTATGTACTATGAATATTTTTTGAATTTGATAATAATCTATTGTGGGGGACCATTGTTTGAATTTAGAAAGAAATATGAATAATGTTGTGAGTGTCGGTCTGATCTCATTTGTTAAATCAAATAATTGGATGTGATGCAGGACAATGCTAAACCTAAACATCCAGTGCAGTGGGTATTCTGTGAAGAATCGCACTTGGAAATACGTGGGAGGGAAGAAGGGGAGATATAGATTCATCATCCCCGAATTGACCAAATGGGAAGGGTTGAAGTACATCTTGAAGAAGGTGTGTGATTACAATGAGTCACATCATGTATACTACAAAATTGGAGTAGGGGATTTTGCCTACAATTTCACATTGGTAGATGATGATGCCAAAACTAAGGAGATGTGAGATGAACACAATGTGGAACCCGAAGTTGGTGAAGTGTATTTGTATGTTGATAATCGAACGGGTGTTGTAGAACAAACCAGCATTGTTGATGTGGAGATGGAAGGTAAGTTATATGTGTATATTGTTCCATAACTGTACGTAAATGTTAATTTGAATTAATGTGCTAATATATCTATCTTCTCTCGTTGGAATTGGATAACTTTGCAGATGATATTACCGTCCTAGAAGAGCCTATCGAAGTTGTCACGATTGTTGATGATTCGCAGTTGAGCGGAGTAGAACAAACCGGCGTTGAGGTTGTGGGCATGGAAGGTATTTTTTTGTTGCTAATCTTATTCGACAACCTTGCATAATATTTTGCATATGTTCAAGATTGCAATATATGTATCTTATCTTGTTGGACTTTGAAAACTTTGTAGGTGATGTTCCAAGTGAAGGAAAACCTATAGAAGTTGCTTCGATTGTTGGTGACACACAGCTGGCAGTGGAACACTCCGGCAATGTGGTTGTGGAGTCGCAAGGTAATTTTTTCTTGTTTTGTAAACAATCCATACACTGTTGTTTTCAAATAATGTACTAGTATATGTGTCTTATCTTTTTGGAATTTGCTAAATTTGCAGATGATATTACGATCGAAGATAAACATATGGAAGTTGTAACGATGATTGATGATACACAGTTGGGGGAAGTGGAACACACCAGCATTGAGGTTGTGGAGATGGAAGGTAAATTTTTATGTAATTTTATCTACATCCCTGCATACTCTTTTGTTTTTCAAACAATGTTCTAATATTTGTATGTTCTCTTGCTGGATTTTGATAATTTTGTAGCTGATATTCCAATGCGAGGAGACCTTACCGAAGTTGCGACATCTAGTGTACCCTTTGGTAGTTCCAGCCAGTATACATTTGTACATGAGGCTCAAGTAAATGTCAGCATGGGTGCGAAACATGGAGGTGGTAGGCCATCTACTTCAAGGTATAAAGTAGAGGAGAAATTTTGTGGAGAAGAATGTGATGTTCCCTATTTGGATTCCGACTATGCTGATAGTGAGGAACTGGGAGATGTAGTCAGCTCAGATGATGACACTCTGGGGAACATACAGTACAATGAAGAGAGACATCTGGCGGATCCAGTGATTCTAGTAGGTATGTAGTTCCCACACGCGCGAGACTTTCGAGCATGTGTACGAGAGTGGGCAATTAGGAATGGTTATGATCTTTTTTGGAGAAGAAATACTTTGGTGAGGATTACAGTAGAATGTGCATCTCAGAATGGGTGTCCTTTCTACGTTGGAGGTGCATGGAAAGAAGCTGCCAGGATATTTAGGATTGTTTCTCTTTGTGAAGAGCATACTTGTGAGAGGGGAATGGAGAACAGTCAAGTGAGTGCTCCTTGGCTGGCTAACAAGTACCTGGAGTCGTTTCGAGATGATCCAACCTGGAATGTTAATGCCTTCATTTCAGCGGTGAATAGAGATTACGGTGTGACCATCAACAAACAAACGGCTTATAGGGCAAGGAGAATGGCCATTGATGAGGTGGATGGGAAGCATGTGGAGCAGTATCGTAGACTATGGGATTATGCGAACGAAATGTTGAAGAAAATGCCGGATACTGCAGTGGTAATCAAAACTGAGGAGATTGTAGGTTGTGAGGATAGAAGATTTGGTGGTATGTTTGTGTGTTTTGGCGCACTTGTGAAGGGAATGTTGAACGGATGTCGGAAGATAATTGGGATGGATGGTTGTCATTTGAAAACCGTCTCTGGTGGTGTGTTATTGACGGCATGTTCAAGAGATCCCAACAATCAAATGTGGCCAATTGCATGGGCGGTGGTCGGCGTAGAGAACAAGGAGACATGGACTTGGTTTTTGAATAACATAATAGAAGCAATAGGGGTCGTATCACTGCGGGGATGGACCTTCATTTCGGATAGACAAAAGGTACTTATTCTTCTCGGTAATTTAATTCCTTAAATAATATACTTACTAAGTATCGTGAGATGTTACTTTGAAACCTCTTCTATTGCAGGGGTTACTGGAGACATTTAAGGAGCTAGTTCCCGAGGCTCAAGTCAGGTACTGTGTACGGCATTTATATGCCAACTTTGCAAAGAAGTTTAGGGGGCTAGACCTAAAGGGTCATCTATGGGCTGCGGCGAGGTCGTACACAAAGCATGGGTGGGAGACTTCAATGAAAGCCATGAGCAATGTAGATGAGGAGGCCGCAAAGTGGTGGATGGATGTAGGTCCAGAGAAATGGGCAAGGTCACACTTTCAAGACTCCAACAAATGTGATCTACTTTGCAACAATATATGCGAAGCATGGAACAAGTACATTATGGAGGCAGAGATTGCCCAATAATCACTATGTTGGAAAAATCAGGCGTTTGGTTATGGTGAGATTGCAGAAGAAAAGGGAGATGATTGAAAAGTACACTGGAATTGTCACTCCAAAGATAAGAGAAAAGTTGAGGTCGCAGTATCAAAGGTCTAGAGCTTGTTTTATATTTAGATCATCAGAAAGTAAGTACGAGATAATGGAGCATGGGACCAATTTTGGGGTCGACTTGGAAGCAAGATCATGCGACTGTGGAGAGTGGCAATTGAGTGGGGTGGTGTGCAGGCATGCGTTGGTCTGCCTGAACAATGCAAGGAAGAATGTTGAGGAGTACTGCGACACAAGCTATAGTAGGAGTACGTATGTGAAAGTGTACTAAGGTACCCTTTTTTCTTTAAGTACCGACTACTTATTTTAGCATCTGATACCATCAAGTTTCGCTAGTTTTCAATTTGTTACATCTGTTTTTTTGCAGGCACCATAGATCCAATTCCAAACTCCTTACTTTGGGACAAGTTGGAATATGCGCGGAAGCTACCCCCTAAAATGAGAAGATCGGCAGGTAGACCACCAAAAGCTAGGAAGAAAGACACTGATGAGTCAAAGAAAAAAATCTCAGGAGTCCAAGCTAGCATGCAAAGAGCAGGCAGGGGTGGGTATAAACTGAAATGTACAAGGTGTCAACAATTTGGGCACAATATTAGAAGTTGCAAAAATGAAGCGGCACCACCACCACCACCACCAGAAAGATCCCCCAATAAGGGTGGAAGACCTAAGGGTAAGAGAACAGATGAGGTGGTAAGTAGGATAAGAAAGACATTAGCTAATCTTGGAGGAGGAGAGGTGGGAAATGAAGCTAGTGGTAGTGGTGTAGGTAGAGTTATCCATCGTGGAAAGTCTTCTGGAAGTACAGCTGATGCTAACCCACTAGGATTTGGTACCGGTAAGAAGAAGTGTGGGAGAAAAAGGAAGGAGAAGGAGCCATATGTGCAAGGAAGTCAACATAAGAAGCAAAAGGTAAGTGTACGAAACAATTTTATTTTGGAAAAATTAGATCATACAAAGTCTTGCAGTACATATCCTTGTTCATTTTTTTGCTGACAACTTATAGGTGTCAAACAAGGTAGATGGGCCTACAGAGAGTCAAAGCCAGACTCAGCCTACCCAAGAATGAAGCCAGACTCATTCGGTAACACTGTTGATGTATCAAATTTTTTTTTGGTATTTGATGCACTTGTATCCCTTCAATACATTATCGTAGTTTTGGTATCAGATTTTCATTTTATGTTACATATGCAGTGAAAAAGAGGGAGAAGAGGGAGAATGTTTACCAGAAATAGTCCTAATACAGTATCTTAGTTTTGGTGGAAGATTTTCATTTTTTGTTTCGTATTGTTGTTATTGTTGTACTCTTTTTTAGTTGTTCACTTGTTTCACACTAAGTTTCAGAAACATTTCTATTTACAAAGCTATGTGTTGTTCAAAATCTATAAGTACATCATTTTCTTGCAATCATTTAACATTCCTGTGCTTGCTTGCAATTTAATTTTCAACATTCCTGTGCTTGCTTAAACTATTGTGTTTTGAGCTGCTTTATAATTGAGTTTTGGAAAGAGGAGATCAGATCGTTCAAGATACAGATGATCTGACAAACCCTTTACCTCGCAAACTTTTATTTTAATTTTTGATTATATTAGCAGGACCTATACTCGAGACTAATTGTGTGTACCTTTTTATTAGATAAACAGGTCCATATGATGTTCTCCGTTCATTTGTCCATTCCTTGTACACTGCAGAAGTGCTTCTAGATGAGCAGATGGCTGGTGAATTGTTAATCCTAGCAGAGAAATACCAAGTGAAGCATCTCAAAGCATTTTGCGAGAAGCTCCTGAGCAATTGCTTGATGCTGCTCTTTCTTTCCTCATCAAAAAACTAAAAGTGGAAGTGGATTTTGTACACAATGCCAATAATTTTGTATACTGTGGACTGTCTATGCTATAAATTTTGTATAGCAACTGTCTATGCTATAAAGTGGAAGTGGAAGTGGAAGTGAATATATACTGTGGACTGTCTATGCTATAAATTTTGTATCAGAATATACTGTGGAGTGTACACATGTGAATTTTGTATCATAATTTTGTATCAGAATTTTCAATCAGAATTTTGTACACATCATAATTGATCTCCATGCTATAAATGTGTGTCTTGTGATACCGGTTCATTTTGTATCAGAATTCATCTTGTCTATTCAATTTGAGCACTGTAAATAACTATTTTGATCACTCATTTCTTGTCTATTCAGTTTTGCCCCAAAATGCCCAATATTTTGTCTGAGTGTGTTTCTCACTGATTGTGTTTCTACTGAGTGTGTTTCTTACTAATTAATGTTCCTTACTGTGGTGTGAAGAACTTGGAAAATGTTCAGAACTTCATTAATATATGTTGATACAGTATCACCTGCAAATATCCATCTTTATAATTCTGTGAATACTTGGATTTCTTATCATTTTTTTTGGATGGTTTTGATTTATACACAACCTGTTTTCTGTACATAACTTATTCCCTTGCATGATGTGTATTGAAATGTGCATTCTGATTATAGTACTTCATACAACTACACAAATCAAAAGGTAAATGAATCCCTCATCAGAAAATTTGAGGAATTTGCCATGGAAATCTCATAGGGACTGCAACTTGTGGGTCGATCAATCACTATTCTTGAGCAATCTCCAGCCGACTGATCTCTACTAAAGCTGCTGATATCATAGCAAGTATACAAGTAGGCCAATACCGATCCTTTGGAGCTCAGAGAAACTAGTGGGAAATTACAAGCACTGCATATATTAACATTACAAGCACCAAATGAAACTCCGCAAACAACCCAAGTATTCATAAGTTAATCCATGGTTCACATTTCAAAAAACATCGATTACATTGTCATCAAGATACATTCATTGAACATTACAATGCTGCTATTTCAAGACATACAATAAGAACAAAACAAATACAAACAACGACAAAGCAAACCCCTTCACTGTTCCCTCCTTCACCTTCAAAGCGACCAGCTTTTTACGCAATGAGTCGCACTCCACTTCCAATTTTTTTAACCTACTAGCTGTTTCCTCAATTACCAAACTCATCTTCACATTCTCCGCCATCAAATCAGAGTGTGCTTTCTCCCTCTTGTTATCTCCCACAATTTCTACCCACCTAAAAAAACGGTAATTATCAGTTTCCCATCTTGGGCATCCAGCGAAATACCTTCCAGCATTGGTACGGGTACTGGCTATCTTCACTACTGCTGGCTCCTTGTGATGACACAATAGGGTTCCACCTCCATCACTATTCTTTGTGAACCTCCTCATTGGAGCTTTCGAAATTGTCGAATCTGCAAGAAAAGTATGCGAAGATTTAAATTGTACAACAAAAAGAAAAAGATTATATGAGACATGGAAACATCAAAATTATATGATAGATTTAAGTTGAAATAAAGATTCAACCTGACATGGAGCTTTTGGAAAGAATAATCACTTCCGATTACATCATCAGATCTGGTAACAAAGATGAATATATGGGTTGATTAACTAAATCTAGTCCCAAACCACATTAACAACCAAAAAATTATTCAAATTCGTCCACCCACCCAAACAGCACTTTCAATTGGTTTAAACAAAATCGAAATGGTTCAAACAAAATTGGAATACCAGTACCAACATACAAAAATATAATAATTTCACAACAAACCTTGTTCGATTTGGGAGCTATTGACGAATCGAAGAGTGAGGGTGTCATCGAATTGGGAACACGTTCTTGATCGGTGAGTTAGTTAGGGTTTTCTCCGATTTGGGGTTTTTTTTGGCTGGGTAATTGGGGAAGAAGAGACGGGAGTAATTTTCGATCACTAAAATAAGAACGAATCGATGTGTATAGGGGGTATTTTGGACATTTTCTGTTAGTACGTGCACTGCACGTATAAGGGAGTTAACGTTTTGTTAACTCTGTCTGTTGAGATTTAAAGATTGTGCTGTTTTTTTTAAAAAGTGAAACTTTTGTGCTGTTTTTTTAAACAATTCCAAACTTTTGTGCTGTTTTTTTAAATTTTGCCTTTTGTTAATCAAGGTTCCCTGGTTTTCAAAGAATGCATAAGATAGCTTAGTAATGCTGATGTTGTACTATTTTCAATTTACCATGTTCACTTTTCCCCCTCAAACAAATTTGACGATACATAAAAAAGGAAAGGACCATAGTTATCTCCGACTACACATGAAAAGGAAAGGACCATCGTCAAACAATTTTGATGATACATGAAAAACTAAAGGAATTTCCCCGCTCAAACAATTTTGATGATACATGAAAAAGGAAAGGGTCATAGTTATCTCCGACTATAGCCGTATACAAAGCAGTTAAATCAGAACTAAGGTTAAAAACTACATAGTTTTCACCTCAGAAGTGGAAATTGCATGTTCGCAACAACACAGTCTTCATAAAGCTTAAAGACTACTAATCTCGTATATGTACTCACTAAAAGCTTACAAAAGAAAGACGAGTAGTCGATCTCATATACTACAAATAAACACGCAGAACTAGCAGTTCATTTACTGATCATTAATTTCTTTCAAATAGTTAAGGTTTGACGTATATCACTTGTTAAGAGTAATACTTTTTGTTCTAACACAAGAATATGAGCTCATATGAGATCTTATTGTAATTATTGTTGTGGGCGCCGCTTTTGCTCTCTTTTAATACAATGTGAGTATGAAAGTATTGAGTACATTTAGCATTACTTTATTATTGATTATGACCGGTGGAACAATTTCACTTGTTATTTGTGCAGAAGCAAGGTGAATTGAACCGGCAATTAATAGCTGCATCATTTATCATCACCAGACACCAACACCATCTTTAGCAAGGTCTCAAAGTAGGAAGTAGGGAAAAGAAACGAAATAATGATATGGTAAGAAAGAAGAGTGAGTTGATATGTGGAGTAGTATTTGAGAAGCTAGGCTTATTAAAGTTAACTTAAAACCTTGAAAGTGAGTGCTACTTAATTACCTTCTTCAATATTATATATATATTTTTTATATTATACTAACAAGAGACAGTGTCACGTCCCGCTTCCCACTATACGGAAATACAGGCACGCAATTGAGGCCCAGCGAATGATATACATCATCCATAAGCTGTACAATTATAAGCTTAACAAGATATTTATAACACATTTATACAGGCAAATATAATGATCATATGAGCTGAAAATAAAATAACCATCATCCAGATAATACATCAACATCGGGTCAAGTTGCCCGGGAATACAAGGTTCCATAATTAAAATAATACAATAAGCAGTTCGTTATAACAACTAGATAAGATAGCGACTGAAAGAAAAACAACATGAAGTAGTAAGAAAGCAGCAACGATCGTCTAGAAAGTCTGTTCTGTGGGTCTATCAGTACCTGTATAATTATCAACTCAAAGAAAAGTAGAAAAGGTACCAGTTAAAGCAAGTTTCGGGCAGCAAGTAGCAACAAGCAGTAAAAGGGGTAATATAACAAGATATAACATGGAAGAAACAAGAAGTAGTAGTGCAAATACAATATGGAAGGAAGCAAAGAATTGGGACAATATGATCATGTAAGTAATAACTATAACTAGTGTATTCAAGACTTCAAGGTATAAGCAATTGATAACCTAGGCTCAGTTAATCGCTAATCATGTAATCAAGGATCGAGAGTTATGTAATTAAGAGTCATGTAATCAAGAATCATGTAATCAAGAATTATGTAATCAAGAATCAAGAGTCATGTAATCAAGGATCGAGAGTTATGTAATTAAGAGTCATGTAATCAAGAATCATGTAATCAAGAATTATGTAATCAAGAATCAAGAGTCATGTAATCAAGAATCATGCTTAGTGAAAATCTCAAGTTTATCTATTTTATTAACTTATCTAATGCACGCAATCCTATGTCCCATATCACAAGTTCGGTGCATATCAATCATGTGACGTTTAGACTTAAGTAGTGAATTCTATAGGATTATGTACTCGGGTCTTCCAGTGATAGTATCAAGACATGTAATCATGAATCATATAATCGAAAATTATGTAATCAAGAATTGTGTAATCAAGAATTAAGAATCAAGAATCACTATTTCGGGAAACACGAGCCCCCTTCCGAGTATACTCCCCAATATTATCCACTATTAAGTCGTACCCTTATAACCCTGACTTGTTATTCTTTTATAATTGATTATGAACATGCAATTGGTACAACTAGTGGAATGGTGTAATCAAGACAGTTTAATCAAGTAAAATATCAAGGGCAGTAATCATGGATATGAGACGTAAAACGAGTACATGTATCGAGAGTAGTTATTATAAATTATCAAGTGGTATAAAATGCATGCTATCAACCTATTATATCTATGCAAGTTATTATTACAAGAACAATAATACACTCAGTTCATTAAATATGAAAAGTAACGGGTTTATATGCAAAACGTAGAGATAAATTTTTAGACAACTTGACATATCTGCATTCAAACTCACTTTTCCATTGTTACAGAAAAGCAAATCCGATTTCGTTAGAGATTCTAGATAGTAGACTCTTCCGGTTTCAACGCATATTCACACGATACATTCTGAAGACAGTAGCTATGCGTACAAATTCATTCTTTCGCTGGTTTCGATGTTTCGCGCGCATTCTGAAAATCCAGAGTCACAATACTAAAATTGCAATATCTCATAATCTATATATCGGATTGAGAAATTGTAGGATGTTCCGGATATCTAGACTCGAAGGGCTACGATTTTCATGTAGAAAGTTTTTCGATCCAGTGTCGGGAACATTGTCGAATTCTCAGTACAAGAGACCGGTTAGTATTCCCGTGCAGGTTCAGAAATTTATGATATGCCAGTACTAAAATCGCGATATCTCACAATCTATACATCCGATTAAGAAACAGTAAGATGTTCTGGATTCGGGACTCGATGGGCTACGATTTTCATGTAGAAAATCTTCAATCCAGTATCGGGAATATAATCGAATGTTTAGTGCAAGGTCAAGAAATTTAGAGATAGTAAGGTTGAATATTCGATATTTAATAACACGATTCGAAATATGCTAACGGTTCACTCTTGAGTTGAATAGCATGGGACAAGTGACTAGAACAGAATTTGACAATAAAACATGATAATAACTAGACTACTTACCACGAGTCCAATGAAAATGCTTGTACGAGAACAAAAAGAGTGTACAAGATACTTGCCTTATAACGTGACGATTTCGATGGTGGTGTTAACGACGAAAAGAAGAAGCGACGTCGGCAACGGACAGCGGCACAACGGCAGTAAGAATGGCAGCAAGACGGCAGCGAGCGAGCAACGGTGAGCGATGGTGATGAGCGACAACAACAACGAGGAGATGGCGCGGCGTCGGGTTGTTTTTCGGGGTTCATGGGGCCGTAGAAATGGAGTCGTCTGCTCGAAGGTGGAGGGTAAAGTGAAGCTCGGGTGTTGCTTGAGCTCTCGGTGTGAAGAAGGCAGAGGAAGAGAAGGAGAAGTGAAAATGAGACGTAGAGATGAGGGTGAGGTGTGTATGTGTGTGTGTATATATATAAAAAGAAAGGGAGAGACACAGCATGCATGCATGTGCATGCAAGTGTGTATGCATGTGTATATTATATAGGTAGTGTAGTGTTAGGTGTGGAAAATGAGAGGGGTTAGTGGGGATTAGGTTAGAAAATAAGAGTAAGGAGGAGAAGTCAGGAGTATGAGTTAGGCTGTAGGAGAAAAATGGGAGGGAGAGATTGGCGTATGCAGAAGTGGAGAAGTAGGGAGGGAGAAAAAGAAGCGTAGGAAGGAAGAAAATAAGGTGTAGGAGAGTTAGGTTAGCTGTTGGATTAAGAATTAGGATTAGGATTAATCAGAATTTAAAATTTGTATGTAAACTCCGGTCGAAAAATCACAAAATTATAGAATTGATCAGAAAAATATTCTGCCTTTAGATAAAGAGTCCAAAGAGAAAATAAAATTGATCTAAAGATTGAAGTATAAAAATTCACGTAATAAAATACGTACAACTGGAATAGAGATTAGAAATAGGAATTAGAAATAGGAAAAAAAGAATCTTGTTGTAGTCGTTCAAAGCTATATTCGATTCGTCGTTTGTTTTTTTTTAAAGACGGAAGATTGTCTATCGTTGTGTAGTGTGCGGTTTGAAAAAATTTCCGCGACGCAAAATAATGTACCGTCTTCCAATCGAAAAAATATTAAAAAAATCAAATTGAAGTACGGA
This sequence comes from Hemerocallis citrina, assembly GCA_017893485.1. NCBI lineage: Eukaryota > Viridiplantae > Streptophyta > Magnoliopsida > Asparagales > Asphodelaceae > Hemerocallis > Hemerocallis citrina. The sequence goes on from CM030366.1 coordinate 196,832,118, forward strand.
CGGCGTATGATCAATCGTCTGTTTAAATTTTTTTTTTTTTTTTAAAAGCAAGGACAGGAGATAATCTCCCGTCAATCTCCCTACCCCATATGTGGATGGCGTATGATCACTCGTCTGCTTCCTCTTTTTTTTTTAAAAAAAAAAAGCAAGGACGGGAGATAATCTCCCGTCAATCTCCTCGGACGGGGTGTAATCGGCAGTCGTTGGTTTTGTTTTATTATTTTTTTTTTAAAGGGTGGGCAGGCCAATTGACGGTGTATAATCACTCATCGGTGGTTTTGTTATATATATATATATATATTTTTTTTTTTTTTTTAAGTGAGCAGGCCAATTGACGGTGTATAATCACTCGTCGGTAGTTTTTTTTAAGTTTTTTTTTAATTGGTGGGACGATGTATATTAACTCGTCCTTCAATTACGGCATGATTGAAGGTTTGGAATTTATCGTCACGGGGGTGTGTGGGTTTGGGCACTTCCGATAAAGTTAAAAAAAAAAAATCCAAAAGGCAAATGATCTTGCCTGCCATACTTAATCTTTGTGACTTTTATACCCTTGTATGTGTTCCCCATTCTCCATATAAATTGGTACTGAGCCGAAGAAGATTAAGCACACTAAACTTTGTGACACTAAACAATATATCTTCAAGTTACTTATAGTTTCGGCTTCACGGAGAAAAACATCCTTCGTTCTACATCATTCAACTCTCGAAGCCAAAATATTGCAAAATGTCGATCCGACGTTTTATTGGCAGACTAAAATCAAAGGGTGTATCTAGTTCTGATCAAGGAAATAGAGGCAAACAACCTGAAGTAGATACTGAAGAAGTTGATTTAAGCGATCCAACAATGTGGACACAGGTATTCGACAATGAATTTCATATATGTAAGAATGTTGCTGAAAATTTTTTTGGTGGGTTCTGTAACTTTAGGGGTAGTTGGAAGGTTCCAATTAAAGCCTACAAAATATGCTCTCGTATCCCCGTTGTAAAACAAATAATAGATAACACTGGTTGGCAAAGATTTTTTACAATTGATACAGAAAAATCATCCCAGAAGATTACCGAGTCTTTGGTTGAGAGGTGGTGGGACACTACCCACACATTTCATCTTCCGTGCGGCGAGTTAGGATTTACCCCGTTAGATTGGGCAATGTTAACGGGAATATCCATTGGGATCGGCGATCAACCACCATGTCTGGATGAGGAATATCCATTTGAAATTGTACAATCCCGCTTCTTTCCAGAAATTACTGAAGATAATTGGAAGTCTCAAGGAATACGCTGTTCGTTCCTGAAGAAATATTTCCACAACAGTGTGATTGAGGAAGCAATAACAGACAACAATGTTGCTGCGAGAGTCGCAAGGGCTTTTTTTGTTTACTTCTTGGGCGAATTTCTTTTTGCCAATGGTGCTTCAGTAATTAGGTGTGGATGGCTTGCAGCTCTTGAAGATTTGACTAAAGTTGGTACATTTGATTGGGGTGGTCAAGCTGTGGCACTCTTGTACATGTCTCTGGATGCTTGTTCCAGGCAGAAGGTTAAATCATTCAACGGTCCATGGCAAGTATTACAGGTAATTTTATTATTTACTGGAAATACTTGATTTATTATTTACATATTCGATATTAATACATCTTTATATTTTTAGTACTGGGCATATGAATACACACTGATGTGGCCAAAAACAGGGGTCCAATCGAGACCGTCCAAATGGGGCACGAATCTTACAGCTCAGGGGCAAGATGGTAATTTCACATAACAAACAGATCCACCTCAACTGGGCACGGGTTCCAACCCGCTGCACGCCCGGTCCAGCAAGATACAATCAAGGTCCCTGATTAGATCTAAATCAACGGCCATGATTCACATCTATCTTTTCACTGGGGATTAGGGATTAAATTCCTTAACTGATTACAGGGAATATACCTTATCAGATTACATGCCTTATCTGACTACGAGGAATATTCCTTATCTAATCACGGGGATTACATTCCTAAAACCAGTTCCTAAGACGCCTATAAATACCCCTCACCCATCTCCATTAAGAGGTAATCAATCTTTTTCTAGTTAAACGCTCTTTCATAATCAATCCTGGTTACTGACTTGAGCGTCGGAGGGTGCGTCGCCGGGAACAACCCCGATGTCTCACACTTTTTGCAGGTCTACGGCGGGAGCAACGATCAGAGTTCGACGGAATAGGTATACAGGTTCTCCTATTCAGTTTCCTCAAGAACTCACAAATTCATCTGTTTGCCCCCACACCGAATTTAGCGGCAACAGATTGGCGCCGTCTGTGGGAAACTAACGAATAGCAACCTTTCCTCCTTCCGGTGAACAGGTTTTCTCCTGCCATGCCGCCTCGCAAAGTTAGATCTAGGGGCTCCAACCGAGCGCCCAACCCTGACCAGCAAGAAGTCCTTCCTGATCCCGCTCAGCAACAAGGGCAACTCCCTCCTACCGTGGAAGAGCCGCTCCAACGGAACCCTCCACATCCTGATCCAAAGGGGCCTAACCCCCAGAAACAGCCTCTTCACCAAGAGAACATCCCCATCCACACCGCCTCCAGTGCCTCCATGGCCTCCCATCATCCCCGAGCCTCTGGTCGCCACAATACCCCTCCCAAACGCCCGGAAGATGATGACCTTCGTCGCCATCTGGATGAAAAGCGGGCTCGGGGGGAAGCCTCCCACCAGCGAGAGCAATCCCCCCGACACCGAGAGCGCAGGAGGTCCCCCGTCCGAAGAGGGAGAAAGGACTCCCCCGATCACTACCGAAGGAGGCACTCTCCAGCAGGTCGGCAGCAGCCCAGGAACAATGAGGCACCCATCACCCGTGCCGAGTTCCAACAATTCCAAGCAATGGTACAACAGGCCCTCAACCTCCGTCAGAACCCCAGTGAGCAAAGGGCCCCATCCCCTCCTCCGGTCCGGAGCCCTCGCCAACGGTCCCCTTCTCCTCGACCCGCTCCTACCAATTCCAGACGCACCCCGAGTCCTCGTCGTTCTCGAAGCTACCATCGCCGCAGCCCTCGCTCCCCCTCATACGAAGACGAGTCCCGTGGCTCGGCAGATCACCGTCGGAGAGATGACACCATGAACCGCCGTCTGAACGAGGTGGAAAAACTCTTGGGACAGATAAACCGAGAAGAAGAGTTCAGGAGGAGGACCCTACGTCCTAGCCGACCCCCGTTCTCCCGGACCATAGTAGATGCTCCTGTTCCCTTCGGTTCCAAACCTCCCCAGTTCGAGAACTACACTGGGGAGACCGATCCAGTTGACCACATCGAAAGCTTTAAGACCTTGATGCTCCTCCATCAAGCTTCCGATGCCCTCCTCTGCAAAACATTCCCTGCAACTCTGAAAGGTCCGGCTCGAGAATGGTACTCTCGCCTTGCCCCGGCGTCGATATTTTCCTTCGAACAGTTCGAAACCCTGTTCATCACCCACTTCGTCAGCAGCCGAAGGGCCGAGAAGACCAGCATCTCCCTATTGCACCTCCGTCAGCAGAAGGGGGAGAAATTAAGGGACTACGTGAAGAGGTTCACAGCTGAGGCCAGAACCATCGCATCCCTCGATCAATCCGTCGCTACCGCAGCGTTCCAATCCAATATCCTCAATTCCAATCTCCGCTCCTCCCTCGCCAAGAAACCGCCGCACGACTTTTCTGACCTCCTCCTCCGCACTGAAAAATACATCCGAGCTGAGGAGGCCGAGGAACAGCCCAACTGGGAAGTAACCGCCTCCGGGTCCAAGAGGAAGGGAACGGAAGAAGAGGGACCCAAAAAGTTTCAGAAGGATAATGCTGGCCAGCGCCGGCCTCCCCCTAGATTTGAAAAGTTTACTCCCCTCTCCACAAACATCTCCGCCATTTTCATGGAAGTCGAAAAGGAAGGGGTCCTGCCTCCAGCTCCAAAGATGAACACCCCAGCCAAAAGAAGGGATAGAGAGAAATGGTGCCGCTATCACCGGGACCATGGGCACGACACTAACGATTGCCGAGCGCTAAGAAACGAGATCGAGGCCCTTATCCAGAGGGGGCAGTTGGCAAAATTCGTGAGAAAGGACCAAGGCGAGCTTCCCCCCCAGCCTCGGGGGGCTAACAAACGTCCAGAGCGAGAAGAGACGCCAGAGTTTGAGGAAGAACGAGTCCTCCACCTCATCCACGGGGGTCCAATGGGGGGCTCCTCGAACTCTTCTCGGAAAGCTTTTATTAGAGAAGTGAACTCTGTCCGAGCCACCCCTCCTCCCAAAGGCCTCGGGGTGCCCGTCACCTTTTCTGACGAAGATCTCGAGGGAGTCCGCACCCCCCATTGTGACGCACTTGTCATCAGCCTTCACATGGCCAATTTCAAAGTCGAAAGAATCCTAGTAGATAACGGCTCCTCCGTAAACATCCTATTCCTCGATGCTTTTAAGGGGCTGAAGCTCTCCCGAGACAGACTCAAGCCCGCCGGGTATACGCTCCATGGGTTCACGGGAGTGCCGGTGACGATCGAAGGGGTGATTACCCTCGATGTCACAGCAGGTAAAACTCCTACTACCCGCACGGAGTCCATGGATTTCATGGTCGTAGATGTCCCAGCGGCCTACAACGTCATTTTGGGTCGGCCCGGCCTAGCCGCCCTTGAAGCCGTCCCTTCTGCCTATCATCTCAAAATGAAATTCCCCACTCGGGCTGGGGTGGGAGAGGTAAGGGGCAATCAGGAGCAAGCCCGCAAGTGTTATATGACTTCCACCCTCGGACCCGTCCTCTCCTTAGAAACACTCGAGATCCCCCAAGATGCTGCTCGGCCAACTTCCGAGCCGGTAGACGAGTTGGAAGAGGTACTCTTCTCGGAGCAGGAGCCGACCCGCAGGTTCTTCGTCAGCAAAACCCTCCCATCCGCACTATACGCGGATATTGTAGAATGCATCCGAGCCAACCAAGACCTCTTCGCATGGACAGCTGCAGACATGCCCGGTATCTCCGAAGAACTCTTGGTCCACCGCCTCAGTGTTGATCCGGGGTCCAAACCGGTCCAGCAGAAGAGGCGCAAGTTCGCTCCCGAGCGTCAGCTCGCTATCAAAGAAGAGGTGGACAAATTGCTGAAGGCCCGGTTCATACAGGAAGTAAATTATCCTGAGTGGTTGTCAAACGTAGTGATGGTGAAGAAGTCCAACGGTACATGGAGAATCTGTATTGATTTCACTGACCTCAACAAGGCCTGCCCTAAAGACCCCTTCCCTCTGCCGAGCATCGACACTCTGATTGACGCAACCTCGGGACATGAGCTCCTCAGCTTCATGGACGCTTTCTCGGGTTACAATCAGATAAGGATGTTCCCCCCGGATATTCCGAAGACATCTTTTGTGACCGACCAAGGGCTCTACTGCTACAGAGTCATGCCTTTCGGCCTAAAGAATGCCGGGGCAACGTACCAGCGCCTTGTTAACAAGGTATTTCAGGCGCAGATCGGTCGAAACATGGAAGTATACGTGGACGACATGCTTGTGAAAAGCATCCGAGGCGTTGATCATGTGGCCGACCTTCAAGAAGCGTTTGATGTTTTAAGAAAGCACAATATGAGACTCAACCCGAACAAGTGTGCGTTCGGCGTCTCATCAGGGAAGTTCCTCGGCTTCATGGTTAGCCAACGAGGAATTGAAGCGAATCCAGAAAAGATCAAGGCCATACTGGACATGGCCCCTCCTAGAAATGTCAAGGAAGTTCAAAGGTTGACTGGTCGCCTAGCCGCCATAGGGCGCTTTCTGTCGAAGTCCGGGGAGAAGTGCCTCCCGTTCTTCAAAGCCCTCAGGGGGGCAAAGGGATTCGAGTGGGGGCAGCAACAACAAGATTCCTTCGACCAGCTTAAGGCTTACCTCGTCAATCCACCTCTCCTCAGCAAGCCCATATCAGGCGAACCACTCTACCTCTACTTGGCAGCCTCGGAACAGACGCTAAGTGCGGTCTTAGTCAGGGAAGAAGAAAGAACTCAGAAGCCCATTTACTACGTCAGCAAAGTGCTCCGGGACGCCGAGCTCCGGTACCCGAAAATTGAGAAAATAGCCTACGCCCTGATAATGGCTGCCAGAAAGCTTCGGCCATACTTCCAGTCTCATTCGATGGTCGTTCTTACCGACCAGCCGTTGAAACAGATCCTTCACAAGCCAGAGACTTCCGGCCGCCTCATGAAGTGGTCGATCGAGCTGAGCCAACATGATATTACCTATCAGCCTCGATCCGCAATCAAGGCGCAGGCGCTGGCCGAATTCATAGTTGAAACAACTATCCCGACTCCGAGCAGACAACGAAGGGACCGCCTATCGGGTCGGTATATGTCGATGGATCCTCTTGCAACGAGGGGAGCGGGGCTGGAGTCATCCTTGCGGGCCCAGATGACTTTGTCCTTCAATATTCCCTCCGGATAAACTTTAAAGCCTCGAATAACGAAGCCGAATACGAGGCACTCATAGCCGGCCTCGGGATGGCCCGAAACGCAGGGGCGCGACGCCTGCGGATCTTCAGCGACTCTCAGTTGGTCGTCAACCAGGTCCTCGGCGAATATGAAGCCCGCGATGACAGGATGGTAAAGTACTTGGCTAAAGTGAAGAGCCTCATGGCGCTCTTCGAGGAGGCCCTCATCCGAAGAATCCCCAGAGAGGAAAATGCCCAGGCCGACGCCCTGTCCAAATTAGCTTCCTCATCCCTGCAAGGCCTCGAACAAACTGTTCTGATAGAAGTCCTCCTCAAGCCAAGCATAGAGGACGAGGCTTTCAACTCCGTCGGAACACTGCCATTCCCCCTCGAAGATAATTGGATGAAGCCCCTCGTCGAGTTTTTAAGAGACGGACTCCTCCCAAGGGATCCGAAGGAAGCCCGAAAGATAAGGACCCGAGCCGAGCGTTACATACTGGTCGAAGGCATTCTGTATAAGCGCTCCTTCACACAGGTGGATGGTCGACCCTACCTAAGATGCCTCTCCCCCGGACAAGCCGATTACGCCCTGCAAGAGCTCCATGAGGGCATCAGCGGAGCTCACTCCGGCTCCAGAGCCTTGGCACGCAAAGTGTTAAACTACGGGTATTACTGGCCCACTCTCCTACGGGACGCCGAACGACACGTTCGGCAATGCACCTCCTGCCAGAAGTATTCCGACATCCGACGCCTTCCACAAGCACCACTCTCCTCCCTATCGAGTCCGATCCCCTTTGCAATGTGGGGGATGGATTTACTTGGGCCATTTCCACCGGCCCCCGGACAATTGAAGTTCCTAGTCGTGGCAGTCGACTATTTCTCGAAATGGATAGAGGCCGAGCCCCTGGCTACAATTACCGAACATAGAGTCGTTCAATTCTTCTGGAAAAATGTAATCTGCCGGTTCGGTGCTCCCCGAGTCGTAGTTACAGATAACGGTACGCAGTTCGCTGGAGCTGCCTTCCGAGCCTTATGTGAAGACCTAGCCATACAGCACCGCTTCTCCTCAGTCTCTCATCCCCAGTCAAATGGCCAAGCCGAGAATGCCAACCGACAGATCCTCTCCGGCATCAAGAAGAGACTCGACAAGTGCTCCAAGGGATTGTGGGTCGATCAACTGCCCAATGTGTTGTGGAACTACCGAACCACGAAGCGGACCCCGACAGGCGAGAGTCCGTTCAATCTCACCTATGGGTCCGAAGCCCTTATCCCACTAGAAGTTGGAATACCCTCTCCTCGCCTGGTAGCCTTTGAAGAAGAACAGAATGCCAGGGAGCTCAGAACGAGCCTGGACTTGATAGACGAAATCCGGGAAAGGGCAGCCATACGGCAGCAAAGTTATCGGAGAAGAATCGAACTCGCCTACAACAAACGGGTCCGCCCAACCGACCTGAAAGAAGGGGATCTGGTCCTCCGAAAACTGGCCATTTCGTTCCCCGGACAGAAGAGCAAATTGGCCCCAAATTGGGAGGGACCGTACAAAGTCTCCAAAGTGATCCGCCCCGGTGCATACAAGCTAGAAGATCTTGAGGGTAGAGAAATTCCCAGGACTTGGAACGCCGACCATCTTTTGAAATACCAAGAGAAGGCAACCCCGCCTATCTAAGTAACTCGAGATGTCGGGCCGCTCCTCTCCTGCTACTAGTAATTTTTCCTTTGTTCTTTTTTCATTGTAATAACGGCTAGCAACTTTAGAAGCAGCCGACCATTAGATATTAATAAATAAAGTTTTTTACATTATCGCATACTTCCGCCTCTAATTCCCTTACCACACGATGGTTCGGAGTCCAGCACTCGGCTCGACTCTTCCTCCTCGGCTCGTCCTCAGACGGGCCGGGGGTAGATCGCCGTTCGAAATTGCTCCTGCAGCCGTTGAATGGATCGGAGTCCAACACTTGGCTCGATTTTGCTTCGCAAGTCCGCTCCTAAGCGGACTAGAAGTAACTCGCCATTCGAAACTGCTCCTGCATCTCTTAAACTAATCACACAATGGTTCGGAGTCCAGCACTCGGCTCGACTCTTCCTCCTCGGCTCCTCTTCAGACGGGCCGGGGGCAGATCGCCGTTCGAAATTGCTCCTGCAGCCGTTGAATGGATCGGAGTCCAACACTTGGCTCGATTTTGCTTCGCAAGTCCGCTCCTAAGCGGACTAGAAGTAGCTCGCCATTCGAAACTGCTCCTGCATCTCTTAAACTAACCACACAATGGTTGGGAATTCGTTTCGACCATAAATTGTGCCGAACTAACGAGGTACCGACCCTCGTTTTTGGCAAAAAATCATCCCGAAGGCAACTCACCGTTAGATCCTCTCAAATTGTGTGCCAGAGCGTGATGAGTGGATCCAGTTGTGCCACGTGCCCACAAAACGACAAGATAACGTTTTCTTGGGACTTGGGCCTGCCTCTGGATTCGTGCCACCATCCAGCGGCTATGGACACCCCACGTCGATCGGCACCAAAAGCCGAGCGACAGAATCAGAGCAACACAATGGTTGGGAATTCGTCTCGACCATAAATTGTGCCGAACTAACGAGGTACCGACCCTCGTTTTTGGCAAAAAATCATCCCGAAGGCAACTCGCCGTTAGATCCTCTCAAATTGTGTGCCAGAGCGTGATGAGTGGATCCAGTTGTGCCACGTGCCCACAAAACGACAAGATAACGTTTTCTTGGGACTTGGGCCTGCCTCTGGATTCGTGCCACCACCCAACGGCTATGGACACCCCACGTCGATCGGCACCAAAAGCCGAGCAACAGAATCAGAGCTGCGACAAAAGACTCGATAAACAGCCAATAGAGGACACCTCGGATAAATCAACCCCTATTTTATTAATAACTTGGACGAGATTACAAAAAGATTACAACAGCGAGTTCAGCGAAAATATCAGAAGGCATGGCCCGCTCACTTCCTCCGAGGAAGGGGGACACTCCGGTTCAACGACACTTTGGGTCGGCGCTTCTTGGCCTCCGAGCTCGTCTCCAAGCCGACGAACCGGGACGCCTCCTCGCCGCTGACCCTCACAGTCGCCCCGACCGAAGCACCGCTTGAAGACACCGCCACACCGCTTTGTGCGTCGGCGGCTGACCTACCTATGATAGGAGTCCGGGTCGCCGCTTGATAGAACGTGATCCCTCGCTCAATCTCTTCGCGAGTACACGAGGTGCTCCGGACGTTAGCCCTCGCCGGCTGAGGCTTGAGCCGAGCGACCTCCTCCTCCAGTTCGACGATCCGGTCCTTCAGCGCCTCGTCCCTCACGACGATTTTGAACCGAGGAAGCTTCGCCGAACCGGGGTACTCGGCGCTGTCAGATATAACACGGCGCAGATGGGTCACCTCGATACTCTTGTCGACCGTCACCCTTTGCAAATGCTCGACCTTCTTCACGAGCTCATCTCGTTCGGCCAAAACCGAAGCCAATTCTTCCTCCTTAGCGAATAGCTCGGCTTCGGCTATCCGCAAGTGGTACACTTCGGCCAACAGCTCTCCGTTCTTCTTCTCCACATTGTACAGTATCCTCCTCGTCAGGTCTATCTCGCCCTCGAGGCGTTCCACGAGAGATAGATGAAACAGCTCTACTTGCCACCGAGCCATCGCCGTGACGGGGGCCTACCCTATGACCGAACCAAACACTTAGACAAAATTTCAAAGACAAAACGTTCTTTCATTCATCAAGAAGCGGTGGCCAGTCCGCAAAAGGCGTTACAAGGTTCGGAAGAGAAAGCAAAACAAAAACTACAAAAGGTTTAACGAAAGAATCAGGGGTCCACCTGCGTCTCCGCTCCGACCCCGGGCGCATCGACGGGCGGCCCCTCGATCTCCCCCTTAGCCGGGTCGTCCTCTCCCCCCCCGTCTTCGCCTTCGGCCTCGTCCTCATCATCTCCCTCCTCATCGTCTACGGGCGACTCGGGCCACAGTCGATAGCCGACTCGCTCGAAGCCGGGGACGCGAGCCTGAACGTGGTCCAGGGCCATCTGATAGGATTTCTCCATGTTTTCAGCCATATGTTTCTTCGCCTCGGCCTCGATCTCGGCTTCAACCTCTGCCCTGATCCTCGCGGCCTGTGCTCCCCTCTCCGCCTTCTCGTCGGCCAAAGACTTCACCGCCGCAGCAAGCTCTTCGGCGGCCTTGGCGGCTTTGGCGGACTCCGCTTCAAGGCTCTCCTTTGCTTTCTTCAGGTCGGCAGTAAGGTCGGCCACCCGAACGTCCAGGGCCTCGGCTCGCCTCTGCTCGGCCTCGAGTTCCTTGACCGCCCTGACCTTCGCCAGCCTGTCTTTCTCGCTGGCGGACTTCAGCTCCTTCTCCTGCTCGGCGAACGCCTCGATGAGATGGCCGAAGTGAACGGTGGCCTACGAAGACAACGATAAGTACAAAGTACAAACCGAGTAAAAAACTTGAAGAAATTTGCGAACACTTACCGAAACAAGCCCCCGGGCGACTTCATAAGTGTCGTCGCCGACCTTTCCTGCCTTCAGCGCGGCCTTATCCTTCGGGGTCGCCAAGTGCTTGACGACCTGCATTGACATTTGCGAGTTGCCGAGGAAACCATCATGGTTCTTCACCCGCCAGTTCGGCACAAACAACTGTTTGTGCTGCTCGGTCAGGATTTCCTCGGCCGCCTTAGTCAACGGGGGAAACTCGAGCGCCAGCGCCGCATTGACATCAAAGACACCCTCGTTCGCAGACGGGGCGACAGGGGCCGAGGTCCCCTCCACCACCACAACCTCCGAAGGCACCTCGGTAACCGGGGGAGGCGGGGTAACGTTAGTAGCGACCGCGAGCTGCGCACCCGAAGATGCACCCTCGGCCGCCCTCTTCCTCTTTCTGGCCCCGGTCAGCTTGGACCTATCGGCCATCATAGCTTTAAAGTCAATCTTCATCGACTCTGCATCAACGAAAAAAGAAAACGAATCAAGCCAAACGGATTGAAGACTTGAGAAAAAAAAAAATAAAAATGAATGAGATGTCAAGAGCGTACTCGGGTCGATGGGGCTTAGTCCGGACCCGAACAACACTTCTTCGGTCAACTCCCTCCAACTCAGTACCGGAAGGGCCGTGATCCTCCTCGCTACATCCTCCTCGGCCTCAGATAGTGCGGGGTCGCTTCGCACAAATTTCGGCACCTCCACCTTCCACCGGGACGGAATATGCCGAATCACTTCACCCCTTATGATAAAATACTTCTCCCTCCAACCCTTAAGTGAGTCGGGGTTCTCTACAATCTTAACGCCTCTCCTCGGCCCCAAGTAGTACCGGTACTCCGTCTGGTGTTGCCTGTTTATCCGATACAGGCCCCGGAAAACTGATAAGTCCGGCATTACCTCGGCTCGGTGGCACTGAAGCAAGAATGCGTTCACATGACGCCAGGTGTTCGGACTGAATTGAGTAGGGGCGAGACAATACCAGCCGAGGATCTGGAGTATGAAAGGGTGCAGCGGAAAACGCAGTCCCGCGTTCAAGGAGTCGACGTCAAACATGCACATGTCCGACGACGGCAACTTAGAGTTTGCTCGCATCCCGGGGCCAGCGACCATCAGCTTGTACTCCGACGGGATAGCGAATGCCTTCCTGATCCGGAGAAGATCCTTCTCAGACAACGACGAAGTGAGCTCGTCGGCTTCGGAGTGAAGGAACGGGCTAGGCTCCTCGACGATCTTCGACTTCCCGTAGATCGCTTTCTCCAGAAGATCGCCCTCGTACTGCCTGACTCCCGAATGCCCGGACAGGACGGAAGGGAATTGTCTCATCTCGGGGGCTCGCTTCGGGTTCTCCACAATCACCCCCACTATGGGGGGCGAGGTCTCCCCCATCTTCCTCTTCTTCCCGATCCTCGACTCGGTAACCAACGGTTCGGCCATCTGTTTCCCCTTTCTTCGAGCTTCCGCCCTACTCCTCTCCCCGGCGCTATCATCGCCCGAGGACGAGGTACCACTCCCCGAGCTAACCCTTGACATCTCTTGAAAAAGCAAAGGCAAAAGCAAACTAACCTTTGAAGTGACGTTCACGGTCGGAAAATGCTCGCCGGAAATCGCCTGGCCCACGCGACAGCTAACGTCAACACCGTGGAGCAAGAGCGCCGCTAGCAGAAGACTTAGAGAACAAAAGTAAAATCGTGGAGTGAAAAGTGAGAAATGAGCTCAGGGGTGAAGAAATGGTAACTTATAACCCCAAGTGGTAACGGGCCTCCTTGGGAATCCCAAAGGCCCACTAAGAAGCCAAAACGCCCAGCGAGAAGGGGGCGACGGTACGAGAGATGAAGGAACTCCTCAAAAACACAAGTAACGACTCGGCCACCGGTCTAACGAGCCGAGCTATCGAACGAAAGGCTCAGTAACCGAGCTACCGAGTTGACCCAAAAACACTCAACTCGTTCCCCGGGAAACGGCGCGGAGGAATGCAAACCGAGGTGACGAGATACCGACCCTCGTTTTTGGCAAAAAATCCTCCCGAGGCAAAGTCGCCGTCGGATCTCTCCGAAATTCGCGTCAGAATTTGATGGACGGTTCAGATTGCGCCACGCCCACAAAACGACAAGATAGCGTTTTTTCGTGATCTGAACCCCATCCTCGTGATGCGTGCCAAGATGAACGGCCCAGATCCGTCCACGCAGACCTTCCGAACTGCCTGCCATCGGCTTGGTCGGCCGAGCTACCGAACAGCTCAGCCGAGCAACCGAGGTACTTAACACGGAGTGACGGAACCCTCAAAAACACAAGCAGCGACTCGGGGACCGGTCTAACGAGCCGAGCTATCGAACGAAAGGCTCAGTAACCGAGTTACCGAGTTGACCCAAAAACACTCAACTCGTTCCCCGGGAAACGGCGCGGAGGAATGCAAACCGAGGCGCCGACCCTTCGAACCGAGTCACCGACCCCTCGAGCCGCGGCGCTACACCTCCGAGCCGGGACGCTGGGGTACCGACCCTCGTTTTTGGCAAAAAAACGCTTCGACCCTTCTGAGCCGTTAGATCTTGTAGAAGAGCGCGCTCGTCATGATGGACGACCCAGATCTTGCCACGTCCACAAAACGACAAGATAGCATTTTATGGGGATCCACGCTGGAGATGGACGGCCTAGATAATGCCACATACCTCGGATTCTCCGAACCGAGGTACCGACCCTTCAAACCAAGTCGCCGACCCCTCGAGCCGCGGCACTACACCTCCGAGCCGGGACGCTGGGGTACCGACCCTCGTTTTTGGCAAAAAAACGCTCCGACCCTTCTGAGCCGTTAGATCTTGTAGAAAAGCGCGCTCGTCATGATGGACGACCCAGATCTTGCCACGTCCACAAAATGACAAGATAGCGTTTTATGGGGATCCACGCTGGAGATGGACGGCCTAGATGATGCCACGTACCTCGGATTCCCCGAACCGAGGTACCGACCCTTCAAACCAAGACGCCGACCCCTCGAGCCGCGGCGCCACGCCTCCGAGACGAGGTGACGGAGTGCCGACCCTCGTTTTTGGGAAAAAATCCTTCCGAGGATCAGGGATCGTCTGATCGTTCCGAAACTCGCGCTCCGCCTTGATCGAAGGTCCAGATGACGCCACGCCATAAATAGGTATTAAAAATTGATTTTTATTTATTTAAATCGTTTTACTTATTTAAAACATTGCGAAAAATCGCTAAAAATTCGGGAAAATTAGCTAAAAATTCCAGGAAATAATTAAAAATTCGGGGGATATTTCTAAGCCACCGAACGAGCAATTATCGCCTAGAATATACGGTTAAAACCCCCGAACAATTAGCCAATGCATCGCAAAGTTAAATAAATAATCCGGAAAAATAGATAAAAACTCGATACAGCTTTGGAGCATCGTAGGGCATCAAAAAAGGAGGAACTAACCTACCCCCGCGCTCCAGGATTCAAAAATCACCCATTCAGGCTACGATACAGCTCCACTGACCACTGAGTTAGTCAAATTACTCCTCAAAGACTGATCACCCTCAGCCTTTAGGAGTGGGGGGCTCGTGATGTGGCCAAAAACAGGGGTCCAATCGAGACCGTCCAAATGGGGCACGAATCCTACAGCTCAGGGGCAAGATGGTAATTTCACATAACAAACAGATCCACCTCAACTGGGCACGGGTTCCAACCCGCTGCACGCCCGGTCCAGCAAGATACAATCAAGGTCCCTGATTAGATCTAAATCAACGGCCATGATTCACATCTATCTTTTCACTGGGGATTAGGGATTAAATTCCTTAACTGGTTACAGGGAATATACCTTATCAGATTACATGCCTTATCTGACTACGAGGAATATTCCTTATCTAATCACGGGGATTACATTCCTAAAACCAGTCCCTAAGACGCCTATAAATACCCCTCACCCATCTCCATTAAGAGGTAATCAATCTTTTTCTAGTTAAACGCTCTTTCATAATCAATCCTGGTTACTGACTTGAGCGTCGGAGGGTGCGTCGCCGGGAACAACCCCGGTGTCTCGCACTTTTTGCAGGTCTACGGCGGGAGCAACGATCAGAGTTTGACGGAATAGGTATACAGGTTCTCCTATTCAGTTTTCCCAAGAACTCACAAATTCATCTGTTTGCCCCCACACCGAATTTAGCGGCAACACACACATTGTTGTGTTCCAATCAATGTAAATACGGGAAATGTTGCCAACGATGTCCAGGCCGCTGATAAAAGGCCAAGAATAACACGTTGGAACAAAAGTGAAATTGACACCCGAAGAACGGATCAAGTTAGATACAATGTATCTATAGCTAGGTACCAATTAGAAATGAGAACTCCTGCATCAATTATATGGCAACCGTATTTGGGGTCTTCCCATGAAATTGAGAATGATATTACGTTCGCTAATATCATGTCTCGTCACCAAGTGATTCTCCAGTATTGGAATCAGGTAATAGTTTATATTTGTCAATCTATCCAATGTGGCTAATTTTCAAGTTATTCATGTAATGTTCAATTTTATTTATATGTTACAAAAATGTTCTGTAGGGTGTCTGGTATCTTGGTGATCGGTGTTACCGTTAATTGACTGGAATTATAGCAATACCAAAACAACCACCAGTTGTTAAGAAAAGAATACCTGCAAATGATATATGCCCACCGATTGACGCTTCCCAATTGGTCCAACCAGTAACCCAAAGAATATATGATAAGTATTGGTCCAAAGTATCAATAGGTGCTATAATGAAGAAAGTATCACATGCAGCAAATATTGATTTCATCGGACCAGCTAGCGTTACTGATTCAGCTGCACAGTTACTCTTCCCTGCTTCGCCATTTTAGGCGCCTTCTGAGTACGTAACACAACCAATTAAAGATCAGTCTGTTGACTACGGGGATTGTATAGTGGAAATTCCACCGTATTCCGGGGGTACAGTTAGAAGAAGTTGTCCGCGAGAACCAGTTTATGTAGAACCACGTGGGTCAAAGTCTTATGTAAGTTTACTTTCCAACATTCATAATTTACCCCCATATATTTCCATTTATTTACTATATATATCTTTCAACAGGAGGAATTGTACCAAAAGCATGCTCTATTGTCTAATACGGAAGTACAATTACGACGGCTGATTCTAACCGACACGGTATTAAGGTCGTTTATTCCAACACAAGTTGTCGATCGTCGGAGATCAATATCTGGAGAACGGCCTTCACAGTCAGTTTGGGGAGGGAGGCGTTGGAATTTTGACTACACTAATACTCATTTTGGATCATCTAACCAATCACAGGAATATATGCCTGAAACTCAAAATGAGTATAGTGAATAGATATGTTTTGTCTTTATTTATAAATTATGTATTACGAATTTACATTAAGTTGTGTTTAAGTTAGTTTTATTAGTGAAATTTATGGGCATTTTAGACAATTGGTAAAATGGTCATTGATGTGACAAATGATAAGTCGCATACTGTCTTTATTTGCACTTTTGTTTGTGTCCATTGTGTTTGGAGTCCAAAAAGATCAATAATCCTAATTCTATTTAAACCCATCTTCACCCTTTCCGAATGAGAAACCAGTAGACCAAAAAACAACCCAAACCTTCTGGAAATGGCTTCTTCAAGTAACGCTATGGATTCATCGTCATCCGACGAAGAGAATGACATGGTAGCGAGGATTATTAATCAACGCATGACTGTGTTGTCGTTAGTTGTTCAAGAAAATCGTGATACACACCACCACCGCTATATTCGTCGGGAAAGAGAAGATGGTGATAGACGGCTTCACAGAGATTATTTTGCCAATAATCCTATCTACGGCGATAGTCTATTTTGACGTCGTTTCTGTATGCGCCGGGATTTATTTTGCCGAATACTCCAAGCAACTGTAAGTTTTGATACTTATTTTGTTAAACGACAAGATGCAACAAAAATATTTGGCTTATCCCCGCATCAAAAAATTACTGCCGCAATCCGTTGTTTAGCATATGGATCATCGACCGATGCAATTGACGAGTATGTACGTATTGGCGAAAGTACGGTATTGAAGACATTGCGACGCTTTTGTGTGGCAATTGTTAATGTCTTTGGTCCAGAATACATGAGACATCCAACGGTTAATGATGTGAAAAGACTATTGGCGGAAAATTCAGCTAGGGGATTTCCTGAAATGTTAGGAAGTATTGACTGCATGCATTGGGCATGGAAAAATTGTCCGGCAGCCTGGCATGGTCAATACACGGGTCACGTACGTGAACCAACTATTGTGCTTGAAGCAGTTGCATCCTACGATCTATGGTTTTGGGATTCTTTTTTTGGAATGTCGGGGTGCAATAATGATCTGAACGTACTTAACCGTTCTCCACTGTTCAACAACATCCTCGATGGTTGTGCACCACCCGCTGAATTTGTAATAAACAATCATACATACAATATGGGGTACTATTTAGCTGATGGTATATACCCTCCATTGGCGACTATAGTTAAGACTTACTCAGCCCCAGATACACCGAAAAAGAAGAAATTTGCACAGATGCAAGAGGCTGCACGAAAGGATGTTGAGCGCGCCTTCGGGGTTTTACAAGCACGATTTGGTATAGTGAAAAGACCATCCAGACTTTGGGATGCGGACAGCCTATCATACATCATGAAAACGTGTATCATATTACATAATATGATTGTTGAAGATGAAAGGAAAGCAGGGATCAGTGACTATGTGTACGACCATGATTCCAACTCGTCATTTGTCATACCTAGTAGGTATGACCCAACTGAGCGTGCAGCGCGAACGGCACGCACTGTGCAGCTTCATGACAGACAAATCCATCATGCACTGCGTCTTGATTTAGTTGAGCACATTTGGAACACATATGGGGAAGATGAAGAGAATGAAGATTAAGTGAAGATGTACTGGAGAGCAAATGGATTACATGGAGAATTTGGGTCATGTTCTTTTCATTAATGTTGCAATATCAGTTTCTTAATGTAATGTTTTTTCTATTTTGATAATGAATGTGTTACGTTTTTAATTCTGAAGAAGATTGTTTAATTAAGTTCGAAAGTGAATGGATTATCTTCATTTCACAAGAAATAATTAGATAACAACTTTAATGTTAACCAATACATCAATAATCTCATTTAAGAACAGGAATAATAAGCATAAGAACAACATACGAACAATACTAACAAAAATTAAAGATAAGTAGATGGAATTTAATACATCTTTAACCCGGCTAATAGCCCCTTTTTGAGCGATTTCATGTTGTCGACTTAGAAAATAATAACGTTGATGATCAGGTAAGCTACTTAGATCCATAGCCATTATACGATCTTCTTCATTTGACACTCTAAAATCGAAATCTCTTTATTTCAGCTCAAGCCTGTCTTTCTGATTGCTCATATAAAAATTGTTAAAATTGCGCGTTTCTGTACCATAGCGAAAACGTCACTGGCTTCAACAGTGCGCTTCCCTTTTTTCTTTGCTTCTTTCCTGCCGGGTGGTCGCGATAATGGCGAAGGTGCATTTAAATCAATTGGTATATCTGAATCTCACTGAACGGATGTGGGGGAATGTGCTGAACTACCACCATCGGTATATTGACTATTCGGGACATTCTCGAAAACTTGTGTAGTACGCATGGAAATTTTTGGTTGATCTTTCAAAATTTCATAGCACTCTTCAAATTTGAAGGGCTTCCCAGCCGATTGCATATATTCTGGTCTTGCATCGCGTACCTATCATAGTTTAGTAATTGTTAAAAAAAAATACGTGAACAAATTTATAATAAAAAAGTTACATAATCATTGCAATAAAATACATTAAAACAAAACAAACCTTATCCGCGTTCGTCGTACCACTTGCCGCTATATTTGTCACACCGCTCAACTTTGCAATGTACAATGATACTTCCTTTGACATGGTGGAAAATCTACTAGAAAGATAACCGGCCGTTCGATCTGTTGCACACCCAGACAGATTCTCAAATGTGAGATAAATCCTATTCCAAAATTGATTGCCAGTTTGATCGCTACCGATCAACAGATCTTGGGTTATAGCAACTCAACTTTGTGCCAAAAGAATATCCTCATACACGGTATCTGCTCGGCCTCTAAATGGACGGGGATTGGCCATAAAATCAAATGAAAATAAATTTGAAAAATTATAGAGATAGGAAGAAATAAGAATGAAAATTAAAGGATATTCTCTATTTTGAATACCCTGCTGATAACGAACAGAGAGAGAGAGGAACTAAGATAACAGAGAGTAGGAGGAGATGTGAAGAAGCATACAATTTAAGGCTGTGTTTATTTTGTAACACCCCGAATTCCAAATAAGGACAAATTCGAGATTCCACAGGATCTTTACTTCACTTCGTACAATTTTACAAGGAATTTAAAATTTTTCATCAACAATACATCGGAGTTAAATTACAACTTGGTTTTACACAGCGGAAGAATGAAATTTACAATAAAACATTTACAACATCTTTAAAATAAAACAGCATCAGCATATCCACTTTATAGCTCCATGAATAGTCCATTACCTGCATGTTAATCTGTGGGCACGTCAGTTACTTACAACTGACGAAATGTTATACACGGCTATCCTCTCTATGCCGGGAATAGTATAACGATCTCATACTTTAACATATCACAAAAAGATTGAATGAACAAGTAAAGTGTCAAAAGTGATTATTCAAAACATAAGTGTATGTCATGCCTTAATGCCTAATGCACACATTTCTATACTAGGATGACACTAATGCACACTTGTTCGGATTCTATGCATCCCATACTACATAGGTCCGAGGGCAAGCGCCTACGTTCTTCACAATACAGGGCTCGATCCCTCGCCATGAAAACTACCGGGTAGCAAAACAAAGTTCAGACTATTCCACGAATTTGAATCCCAGCCTTGAAGTCCACCGCCGGCTGTTATAACAGATTCCACATCGTGCGAATCGTCCCGTATGTGACCCTCTAGCCCAGTATATATATATATATACATTGGAGATGGTAAACACAAAAATTCATCCGTCCGACTACTCAAGATCTTGGAGTCCACCGCCGACCCGTCCTCATAGTCCCGGATTAAAATATAATAATCCATCTCCCACGGGGCAACCTCCGTCCACCAACTGGGTCTATAGTCTTGGAGTCCACCGCCGACTATATAGAGCAGCCCACTTACGTTTCACTAAGTTTACTACATCTTCACTTATGTGCCTAAATTTTCTTAAGTTTAAGACATGAATAATTTCCACACGTAGAATTAGTTTTTACCTCCTACCGGACTTAATCAACAAATACGAGATGGCTCCTTAGCCATATCTCCAAATCATTTCTCAAATTCTTTCTTTCAATAATGCCGGTACCGAGGTCTTACTAACTCTGCATCATAAACTTTCATGTACAAGAAACATGGGTACATATACCCTTCATCAAACATGTCTTAACTCAAAGTACTTTTTATCTATTCACAACTTGGTATAGGTCTTGTTAACATCATTCAATTCATTCACTATCTTTCTAAGACATCAATTCTTTTCATGAGTCTATGGCATAAATCCAAATCTCTTTTTGGGAAAAATTAATCATATAAAAGTTCGCGACTACAAACAAGCATATTTACATGATCTCGTCAACAAATAAACATATTTACATGATCTTGTCAAGTCAAACAATTTATAAATAATTTATTTCCAAACTTTATATGAATTCACACAAACTTTTAATCTCATTTAGCATTCTTGCTCAACCCAATGGTTATTCATAACGAGAGAATCTCATTACATATTTTTCTTTTCTTCAAAATAATTATTTATTCAATAATAATAATTTCGGAACCAAGGCGCATTTACCTTTTTACAAAAAAAGAATACGAGATTGTAATTAAAAAAAACTATTTCTAATAAATCTTTTATGATATTTCATTCAAAAAAAGAGTTCATTTTTCCAATGTTATCAAGTCAGTAAAGTCCCAAAAGAAATGAAAGTGGAACTCCAATTCAAAAAGGAAAAAAAATGGCCTAAGGGTTTCGAACCCGGGTTGGCTGACACACCAATGCAGTGCCCAAAGTCCAAGTGACCAACCACTAAGTCATTTATGGACTTGTGTATTCGTTCGGGTTAAAAATCATTTTATACAGGCTGTACAGATTCGGAATTTTATTAAGTAAAAACAAAATAAAAGGTGACTACCAAGATTCGAACCCAAGGCCTTTTATAAAGAGTGCTCTTTAGTGCACTGGCTAACCAGTAAGTCCAAGTATAATTTTTATTTAGGAGTTGTATTAGTGTACTGTTGTTTATACTATTTTGAATTTAGTTCTTTTCGAAAATTCATTTATCCAACAATCTAATCTTTTAGAATTGTGGATAAACTTTTCTTTTGGGACTGAGATGAATCAAGTAAAAAAAAATAAATCAGTTCAAACTTATTATTAGAATATGTCTTCGTTTTTTTTATAGTTTCTCCTTTCTTTATAAAATTTTCATCTCTTCTCAAAACTCAAATATGTAGAAATCATGTTTATTAAAAACTAGTTTAAGTTCATTATCATACTAATAAAAATTTTGTGCTAAAAACCAAATGTGTCTCTAAATTAACCATGGATATCTCAAGGGTTCCTTTCATCCGAAATCTTGTATTTTTCACATATGTCAACATGTCAAAAACAATATTTATTTTTCTCTTTTCTTTTTCTTCTTAAGCATCATGTTTCTAAAGCATGTATCAAAATATAATATTCTCTAACAATTACTCATAACTATCACACATTTGACAAGCACAAATTTGCAAACATTCTAACATGGTCCATATGATTATTTCTTTAGTTGAACTCCACCTTTTCAATTAGCATGGTAATCAAATATTCACTAAACTTCAACAAGATCGTTGCTAGCATGGATTTTATCTACACATTTCTCATCACATTCATTTCATACTAGTCATATAAAATAATTAGCATACAATTTCTACAATTAGAAAGCATAGGATCACCCACTAACACAATGTTAATCTATTTGTCAACATAGCATGATTCACTATTAATCTCACCACAATCATAGTATAGTTATTCTATTTTATCAAAACTACTCATTCACTTTTATTAGCATGTACATTCTAAAAATTAGAAAGTAGGAGAACACCCACCTTGATTGAAAGCTTGAACAATTGAAAGGAAGAACACCACTTCTAGCTTCAAGGGCTCCTAGCTCTTCTCCTCCTAGCAATGGCCTCCAAGCACAAAACTCTCTTCTCTCTTATTTTTCTTTTGTTTTTGGTGTGAAAAGAATTAGAAATGGAGGGTGCTATTTATAGGATATGTAGAGGGTTCAAAGTGCAAAAATCCCTCCCTAATAACTCTTCAAATTAATTCATACAACCATTCAAGTCCTAAACTCCTAAAACCCCCATCTCTTCACCTCCCCACTCTTCACAACTCTAACTCCAAAACCCTTCTCCTCCCCACTCCAAGACCGGCCCCATGAAGAATATTTTTTTGCCACGTCAACATGGCAAATGCACAGCACATAGGTGCTGTGCTATTAATCCCCCGTGGACCCCCTCTCCATATCAACTATTCAATTATTTTACCTTTCTTTATCAATCTGCATATATATATAGTCATATATTACTATAATACCAAACAGCCACACTTACGTGGGCCCCCATCCACACACATACCATACTCACTTATTTTTATTTGAACATATAATCTTATATATACTATGCATACTAATCAAGCCAACTCATTTCAATATATATATGTTTATATATATATATCTATACTCTATATATTATACTTTAGAAGTTACGGGTGTTTCACATTCTCCGAAATTTATTTTGAAAGCAAATATGCCCAAATACGTTTACTGAAAACACGTGCATAGCACGTAAAATATCAAAATGCGAAAATTGACTTTATTGATGAAAAATTATTAAATATAATAAAAAACAATATAAGCAAAAATTATATTTACTAATTTATATATATTTCTTGATGAAATCACAACACGTAGGAAGCACGTGCATTATACGTGCAGAAAATCGAAAAATGCATTTTAATCAAAATAGGGGAAAAATAAATTTCAGTTTTATAAAATAGATTTAAATACATAAAAATAAATAATTTAAACACATAGAAAATATTGTACGTAGTGGTGGAAACACGTGCATCAAAACACGTAAAAAGCACGTAGAATACAAGAATTGAAATATTATATTTTAGTTGACTCAAAATTGTGTAAAAATCAATAAAGGAAAATGCATAAATAGTCGTCAATCAAAATACGTGATGAAAACATGTTACAAAATATACGTGCGTAACACACAGGGGCAAAATTGTAATTTCCAATTTTGCGGGGTGTTACATATTTGTAGTAGACGATTCATTATATATTATGAATATTTTTTTATCTGTTGGGCACAAAAAAAAATAAGAGCCGTTGAACGTTACCTAAAACAGCATCTGAAGTATTCTAGCCGTTGTAAAAAAAAAAAAGAGATCGGATTAAAGCAAAGAGTAAATTGGTAATCATACAATGGTTAACCCAATTTTTTTTTTAGAACGGACGGTAGATAATCTATACCGTCATTTTCCTAAAGTGTTCAGACGGTGTATATTACACCGTCTGTCAACTTTTAAAATTTTTTTTGACTAATGACACCCACATGGGCTTAAAGGGTCCTGAGATATATGGTTATAGCTTACTAACATGAAACAGTGAAAATCCCTCTATTTTTTTCCCTTGCTGAAGGGGTCTTTGAATTTACCTTTTTCAGGAAAATTATAATTATATAAAAAAAAATAATTGCATGATAAGAGAATGTATTCATTTCATAGATTTTAGTGGTCATAATCATCAATCATTTAAATAATTGTGTAATTTTATTTTTAGAAAATTCTCTAAAAATGTTAAACACCATTGAAATTCTATTTACAACATACTTGTTATTGTTACTAAATACACATAAGTTATATATAAATTTTGTATTGCTAAAAATATGGAAAACTGTAACGACCCGAAAAATAGCATATGGCTATTTTGCATCGAAATGTGTGCGCGATTGAGAATTTCGCGCGATCATGGATTTTCTGATAACAATTATTGTAATTGAGAAATATAAGATATATTGTCTATTTTTATTTTATTATTATTTTAAAAATGAAATTATTTTATACGGGTTATTACAAAGTCGTTTTAATGTACTTTGTATTGTTGGTGTTATTAAAGAATAGGTTCGGGGTTTATTTGAAATACTTTGGAGGTCTGGGGGCCTATTTGTAAATATTCCCTTATAAAAATATATTTATATTATACTTTTATATAAACACTCCCCCCCCCTGTAATACCCTGATTTTTCAATTAATGAAAAATTATTTATTTTGCACGTGTTGTGCACGTGCAATACTTTTTTGGACTATTTTATCATGATGTGTATGTTTAAATATAATTTTCTCAAATTATTTTAGTACAAAAGCCTTCTTTAAAAGCCTTATTTGATTTAACTAAAAAGCCTTTTCTGAAAAAGCCCAAAAGCATTTTTTATTTTAATTATTTTTATAAAATTATTTTGGCCCAAAAAGAAAGCCCATGAATTAAGTTTGTCATATAGAAGACTTTTTTAAACAAAATTATTTTTATACAATTTTAGAATGTACAAAATTTGGCCTAGTTGCATGCACGTGCACTACACGTACACATGCATTGCACACTCTATTTTTGGGCCGGTAGCATTCTTCTTTGGAGGGAAATTGAAATTTTGGTGTGGAGAACATGGGGGTAGTTTCAAGGAGGTGGGTAGTTTTCCTAACTCCTACTTGGATCTAAGCCTTTCATTTTGCAACCACCAAGATGATCTTAGCCCTCCATTCCCCTCATTTTTTAGTATAAATACCCCCCTTCTCATGGCTAATTTTTCATATGCAAAGTGTAATTTCTAAAGCTAATAGTATTATAATTGTGAGTTATAAAAGATAAGAGAGTGTGTGGTTCCTTGGGTTGCTTGGAGCATTTCGGTCAAGGGCTTGGGGGAGCATTCGGTTGGATTGGAGAAGCATTCGGCTAGGCTTGGGAGCTTGGAGTGGTGCACTCTTTGGCTAGGAGGAGGTGTTCTCATCTACTAGGACTTATTGCTTTTGTGTTCTCTCCATTAAGGTGGGTAAAACAATTCATGTTTCTAATATAGGATTCATGCTAGTTATATTGTCAACACTATACATGGAAAATACTAATAAGAGTCCATTCTAATTAAAAAGTTAGTATGTGAATGGTTTAGAATGATGTGATCAATTGTGTATGTGAAATGCTAGTATGAAATTAAACTATATGAAGCACTTTCTAGGATTGTTAGTTAATTGAATAATGATGCGATGTGATTAGTATGATGTGTGAAATCTTCATTAATTGCTTGTAAATTGTATGTTGGAAACATGACAATTGATAAAGATATTGACCCCATGGAATTTGAATAGAAAAGTATATTGAATGCTTGAGTTATGAGTATGTTAAATTCATGTGTAGAAGTGGCATAAATGAACCAAAGAATTGCTTGTTGTCATCAAAAATTAGTAATTTTCGAGTTTCACCTATTCATGTGCTATATGAATTCTTTTGCTAGTATGAGTATGGGAAAATCCAAATTTGTATGTGTTGTGAATATAGATTAATAAACAGTAAATTATCATGGAAAATTTGGGAATAAAAGAGAGATTAGAAGATCAATTGATTTCTTTTTTTTCAATGTCGAAAATAAAAGTTATTATAGTTTTAATAAACAAATTATTAAATTGGGTGGAGAAAAATTATGTTTTAGTACAAAATTTATTTTTTATACTTGCTGTATGAAGATTAAATAAAGGAGAATAAATCTGGAATTTTTCTGTAGTTTGTATAAAGGCAATTTGAACCTAATTGATTTGAACATCGAGTTGTTTTCTAAAACAGTACGAATATGAAACTAATGGACTTAAACCCAGTGTTGTGACAACCTGAGCCAGTGGCTCAGGCGGTCGGTGACTGTGTTCGGTTTCCCTGAGCGGCGTGGTTCGAAACCCGGCCTCACCATCTTTTATCCCAACTGTATATATATGAATATGAGACTGCGAAATGACAGCACATATACTTAATTCACCCTCTTCTAATCGCTAGCACAGATTGGCCTGATGGCGGGTGCTCTGGCCTTCTTCTCTACTGTGCTGGGTTCGAATCCTTCCTTTAGCACTTAGGGAAAAATTTTTTTTTTGTGAGATTTTGATGTCCAAAAAATATGAGAAAAATATGGTAATTTTCATAAAAATACAAGGAATTTTATGGGATTGAGTTGGGTATTATTGGAAGAAAATATAATGTAGTTTATGAACAAATAGTATAATTAAAGCTATGGTTCTAAGACACTTTTATGGAAATTTTCACTTTATAAAGATATATTGAAGGGGTTTATTAAGAAGTAATTGACACAAAGAATTTTGTGGTGTGACTTGATGTTATTAATTCTCACTTGAGAATATTGTGTAAAATGTGAAGTATGAGTGTTTAATCATAAAGTGCATGAGTCCATTGTATGATTATGGAATTTAGAAATCATGTTGATGAAATTGTTGGCCATGAATATGAATTTTATGAGTTATAAGTATTCACTATGGACTTGTGAACAAAGAGTAATCATGAATAAGAAAGAATATGAAATTGTGACATGAAAGTGGTTATGACTTAAAGATTGTGAAATGAAATTTGAAATAGAGTAGCTAAGTCTCCCCGGCATTGAGAAAGATGAATTGAATTGAAATTAGACCAAGGTTGGTCATGTTGAAACAAATGAATAAGTCCGGTTGATGGAGAGGCTAACTCTAGTGATTATTTTGTTAATGATTTTTAAATAAAACTAAGGACTAGTACATAGTGGAGATGTGATGAAAGTAGAAGAAAAACATGAGTATGAGGGCCAACGGATAGCGGTGTGAGAGCGATTCACAGGTTGCCTGCTTGATGCGTCAAGACAGTGCGTGGGCGCTACTCCGGAATTATCGTCCCGGTGGCGACGCTCGTGGGATGTTCGAGTGGCTATGGGTGGTGCCATTGTTCCATGGCGGAGGCTGAATTGTCCATAGGTTGCCTGCTCGATGCGTCGTGACAGTGCGTGGGATTTCCCTCCAGGCTGCCTGGACATGGGCTCATAGATCATAGGACATCTAAGACACTACCGTAGTTACAGTAGTAGTTTAAGACATAACGGGGGATTGAACCCTATCAAGATGAAGAACGAATAAGGGCTTGCCCTCGGACCTATGTAGTATGGGATGCATAGAATCCGAACAAGTGTGCATTAGTGTCATGTAACATAATTAACCGCATTAAGGATTAAGTGCACAATCACAACACGACATTAATAGGGTAGTCCCTTTAGTTTGAATGTGACAAGTTTGTGTTTGCTAAATATGAAATGTTAAGTTATACTATTTCCGGCAAAGCGAGGACGGCCGTGTATAATGATCATCGGTTGAATAAACTGACGTACCCACAGTCTAACATGCAGGTAAATGTCATGCTAAAGATTAAAGAAGATTTGGATGCTTAAAGATTTTATCAAGCTGTTGTACTTGTACTTAATTGTTGTATTTTACTTCCGCTGTGCAAAAAGAAAGATGTAATTATAATGTAATTTCTGATGTATGATGAAAAGTTTTAATTTCCCTGTAAAAGTGTACTAAGAAAGTGAAAAGATCCTGTAGAACATCTCGAATTCAGTGTATTTGGGATTCGGGGCGTTACACCCCCCTTTCTCCTTCCTTCTAATTCTTTCTTCTTTTCTGTTCGATTCTTTCCCGATCCCAACCGAACTCAAAGAAACCCCGGCCTCCTTCTCCATTCCCTTCTCCTTCTCCGTTCGCTTCCAACCGACGGAAACCCACACCCCGTTTCCCTTCTTCCTTCTCCTTCTTCTCCTTCCTATCGTTTCGATCCCCAACCCGCTGGAACCCACCCGACCTCCCTCTCCCTTCCTCCCTCCCCCGTCCACGCCAGCAATCGAAACGAACCCCGACCGTCCATTCCCTTCTCCCTTCTTCTTCTCCTTCCTTTCCCCTTCCATTCCGAACCCAAAAGACCCAAAAGAACCATCGATCGATGCTTTCCCCCATGCTCAAATCCCCTACGATTCTTCGTCGATTCCAAATTAAATCGAGGGGTAGACTAATGGAGGGATTCTCTACATCGTAGTAGCGTCGGATTTTCAATTGGATTTCGGGAAGGTAAAACCCTAACTATTTTATTTTATAAAATTTAGTTGGGTTAATTTTTATTGAGTTGGAATGTTAGGGTAGAGAGATTTGGAGATATTAGAAATTGTAGATATGAGAAATTAGTGGATTGTTAGAGAGATTGTAAGTTATTAGTAAATTGGGATTTTGGGTTTGTAAAAGAGAATTATATGGATATAAATTAATTCTCGTATGGTAGTAGAAATTGTAGTAGGACTATTAGAATATTTTGGGGGTGATTTAGTAATTGTTTGGAAATAAGAATCTCGTCAGCATTAGTTTATTACGTGCATCACACGTGTATATTCCAAGCGTTCAATAAACGTTTGTGTGATATTTGGGATGTTGTTATTGGCTTTTATAATTGGCTTGAACGATTTGAGTGATTACGTGCAAAGCGCGTGTGCATCCTAGGCGTTCAATAGAATGCCTGTGTGATATTGGAGTTAGTATTATTATTTTCCCGTAATTGTTTTTGGATGCTTGAGCCTTGATTGCTTTGAACTCTGATGATAGGATATACTGGCGGCTTTGGAGGCGTGGTAGCGCTTCAAGTCTTTGCGGGACAATTTGTGAGTATGATGTCTTTTATTTTATGCACATGGTGCGTTGTGAAAATTTTAAACTATGAATTGCTGTGTATTTTTGTTTTTGTACCGTAGTGTAGCATGGATGTTTGAGTTAAGGATTGGTGTGGACACTCTTGTATGTGTCCACAACTGTAGGTTAAATTTCATAAATTATCGAGGTCGGTTGATACCTCAGAACTTGCAGAGTTCAGCTGGTCTGAAAGGGCAGAGCTGAAGCCAGTCGCTTTTGGACTGAAGTCCAAAAGGTCATAACCATTTGTGTAGGTATGATCTTGCTATGAACCTTGAGAGTAGCTTTTGGTATGGGTTTATTTGATGATTCTCAAGCATTAGAAATTCTAGAGTTCGTTTGGTCAAGGGTAGTAAACGCTCTGCTGAAGGAGTGATTGAATTTGTGTGCTATGTTGGAAGAGTCGTAGCTCATGGTGTGAGACGAATCTAAATGTGAATTGGGGACTTGAGCTCTTAAATATTTGAAAGAGTCGCCCACTGGGGAATTACTGTGGATCCCCCTACTCTTCTAGAAGTCTGATCGTGTTGAATTCTGATGAGCGTAGCTTGGGCCACAGCTACTGCTATTTCTTGGGTTATTCCATCGGATAATTGATGAGGAGCCCTCTGCATATCGCAGTGGTGATTATGAGCTATCGAGTTTGATTGATGTTTTAGCATTTCAATTGGGACTTAGATAAGTTCCTGTGCTTAGTACTCATCGTGGACACGAACGGGTCGTACGGACTACGGTCCGGTGAATTACGATGCTATAGGTATACTGCGGTATATCTTTAAGTTCGTCACAACTGTTGAACGGGATTCAGGTATATGCTAGTGGACACGAACGGAGCGTACGGACTGCGGTCTGGTGAAATACGATGCTATAGGTATACTGCGGTATATCTTTAAGTTCGTCACGGCTGTTGAATGGGATCCAGGTATATGCTAGTGGACACGAACGGGTCGTACGGACTGCGGTCCGGTGAAAATACAATGCTATAGGTATACTGCGGTATATCTTTAAGTTCGTCACGGCTGTTGAATGGGATCCAGGTATATGCTAGTGGACACGAACGGGTCGTACGGACTGCGGTCTGGTGAAATACGAGGCTATAGGTATACTGCGGTATATCTTTAAGTTCGTCACAGCTGTTGAATGGGATCCAGGTATATGCTAGTGGACACGAACGGGTCGTACGGACTGCGGTCCGGTGAATTACGATGCTATAGGTATATTGCGGTATATCTTTAAGTTCGTCACAGCTGTTGAACGGGATCCAGGTATATGCTAGTGGACACGAACGGGTCGTACGGACTGCGGTCTGGTGAAATATGATGCTATAGGTATACTGCGGTATATCTTTAAGTTCGTCACGACTGTTGAATGGGATCCAGGTATATGCTAGTGGACACGAACGGGTCGTACGGACTGCGGTCCGGTGAAATACGATGCTATAGGTATACTGCGGTATAACTTTAAGTTCATCACAGCTGTTGAATGGGATCCAGGTATATGCTAGTGGACACGAACGGGTCGTACGGACTGCGGTTCGGTGAAATACGATGCTATAGGTATACTGCGGTATATCTTTAAGTTCGTCACAGCTGTTAAACAGGATCCAGGTATATGCTAGTGGACACGAACGGATCGTACGGACTGCGGTCTGGTGAAATACGATGCTATAGGTATACTACGGTATATCTTTAAGTTCGTCACAGCTGTGAACCCGACCATGTCATACTATCAGGAACAGGAAGTAGACCAAATTAGAATGCATTGCATAGCGAGGGTTCGAATCCCTAACTTAGAAACAACGGCTTGATTTGGAAAGTATGTAGTATGGGATGCATACATTTCCAAAGTCTCGCTTGCATTGGACTAAGTATGTTGGCTTGACCTGGGTCACATGTAGTATGGGATGCATGTGCAACCAGAATCTTGCTGATATTAGATTAAGTGCATCTGTTCTATATTCTGTATTGTTGCATTAGACTCAGGTCATGGTATACACAAACACTAGGAAATTAGGATACACGTTTATTTTCCATTTAAGATGAATCATGAGTGTGAAAGTGATGTATTGCGAGACGTGATGATATGTGTTGTAAGAATGAATGAATACGATGTTATGTGATATGAAATTGGAAAGGAATATTTGCATAAGGCGTAAAGTAATGGGCCTTAAGCAATTAATTTGGAAATGATTTTCCAAATTAAAGTTAAGTATGTTTGTGAGCAGGTGTGGATATGCATACAGGAAGTGATGCAGCGAGTATTTGATGTGAAATTCCATTTATGATATTTATGTGCTCAGGTTTATTTTGGTATTCGTAAGTTCATTCTGTTTTACTTATAAGTTTAATTGAGTTGCTTATTAATAAATTATACTCACACCAGAAATGGCTAACCCCTTAGTGTTTGGGGGGTTAGGGAGTCTCTGGACTACCTAGGCCCCTACTGTTACAGGTCCTCAGCGGTGCAGAGGTGAGGTGTAGACTCTGTGAATGGAGCTTCATTTTACCATGGTCACTTAAGGTTTAATTGTGTGAATAGCGCATTTTATGATTTAAATTGTATTTTTGCTGTATAAGTATGTAGATGATGATGGAGAGTAGAGTGTGGAGTGGCATGGTATGGTTTGGACCCGTACCCATCTCGTTGTGGAGTACCGGGCGCTGTGGTAAGCTTTTATAAGTTATTTTCTAAAAACTTACTACGTTTTCAAAAGGATTTATGGTTTTTAATTAATAATTGATAAACCGTCATGAGTTTGGCCCCCAGAGCATATATATATATTGCCTGTGTGATGATGCTCATTTTGGCCTGGGGAGCCCGTGATATTATCGCCTGTGATGTGAGCTACGGAATTTAGAGCAGAATTCCGTAAGCTTTTTGTGTTTCGGGGTAGAAATTACAGGGGAGACTCTGTCGAAATTTTCTCTGAAACACAACTATCTTAGTTTATGGTTAAAGTGATATAGAAATTGGAAGAATTGAGTTTGGAGTCAAAAAAGGGAAAAAGGGCAGGCGCTACAGTTGGTATTACAAACTGATATTTGTAATTACTGCGGGGTAACTCTGTATTGAATAAAAAGTTTTAATTTCCGGCATTTTGTGTATCGGGATTAATTGAAGGAAAGATCTTGGCATGTGTCACGGTTTTCCAGTTATATGGGAATCGGGGCGCTACAAAAACTTTTAAACGGATAATTATTCTTGTTTTTTTTATAGAAAGTTTGTTAAAATTTTTGCTATTGGACTTATGTTGAAGAAACTTTTAAATAAATGATTATCCTATTAGACTTATGTTGAAGAAACTAAGTCCAATATCTTACTTTTATTAGGCATTCGAGAGAGGATGATATAGTGGATAATGAAGGATTAATTTATTTTATTAAAAGTGAAATAGTACTTTGGGAAGAAATGGTGGTAAACTTGTAATAGATTTTGTATTTGCTTTTTTTTTCTTTCTTCTTTCTATTTCTCTAAAAAAAATATATTTTTTGGTACATATGAAATGTGAATATGTTTGAGCTTGACCGATACATCATATTAATGGAGTCCGAAGACACTGTTCCACTGACTGCAATAACAAGTTGCTCTAAGGAATTTTGATCTATAAACCCACATTATTAGATACTAGTAATTTACACGTGCGATGCATGTCTTAATATTTTTTTTTTATGAGTATAAACTTTATCGTAGTTTGACCTTGAACTTGATACCTCATTCATATTAGTTATCTATATACGATACACATAAGTTGGTATTTTATAAACGAACAACTTCAAATTTTCAATTATAATATTATAGATTAGAGATTAGAGTGTTTTTTTTGTTTTGTTTTGGGTAATCACATTATTGGGTATGTTTTAACCTTGATTCGGCAACACGCACATTGAGGACTGCCTAGGCTTTTTATTGGGCTGGAGAACCTTTTCTTTTTGGGCTTCAGATTGATAATTAGTAAAGTAACTATTGGGCTTATTGTTTGTGTTGATTAGCCTAATCCGTACGCTAAGTACACGTGCTTAGTATCTAAGCTGACACGGTTTAGACAGCGGGGCCCACGCGGTTTGGGAACCGCATTCGCTATTATAAATATAGAGCACTGTTCCTTAGAGTTTCGGACAAAAGCCCTCTCAAAATCCACAACCCGATCACTTTTCATTAGCGTTTCGAAGTCCTCTCAAATTCCTCAACCCGACCCAATCCTAATTTCATCCCAATCTCCAATCTTCTCTTCTCTGGCCCATGAGTTAATAGTTTCGAAACTAGATCATAATCGTAAATATTTTTTAAAAGTGGTTAAGTACGGCAAAAAATTCCTCGTCATGAGCCTTCATGACTCTCTCCCAACAATCAACACTCCATGGCCGCTGCCACCGCCGATGCCGCAGCCGCGACCCCCCGCCGAATATGTGAAACCACGATTCCAACTCCGATGCGAAACCCTAAGTTTGGGAACCCTAATCCTCCTCTTTCTTCGCAGTTTCCAACCTATTTCGAACTATTTTGACATGTTTGGGAGAAGGCAGGTTTAACCCTAAGGACGACTTCTCATCGCCATCAAATTCAAGGTAAAGGATCCCGTTTATTTTTTATTCTTTCTTCTTTTAACAAAAAAAAAGCGAGCACGGTTTTTGAAGCAATTTTTTTGGTTTTGATTTCAGGTATGTGCAGATAAAAAGAAGAGGCGGATGGGTAGGTAGGTTTGAGGCAGCGGAACTGGATCGTCTTTGTTGATGCAAGAGTTGACATGGGAAGGAGGTATATGTAAATTTGTCCATAAACACATAGATCTTTTGTAATTTTGTGCAAAAACTGAAAATTCACCTAATAATTGGGTTGTTATTAATGCGCAGAGTGGATGGGGTTGTGGCGTTGCCGTGCTTCTGTTGGTCGGCATAAAGGGTAAGATCTTTCCCTCTCTCCCTCTCTCATAATCTCTACTACTATAATGGGAGGATGCCTTAGTGTAATTTGTCCATCTACCAATTCGTGCAACGCACGTGCATACAAATGAGGTTTTGGATCAAATCTACGCCTAAATTTTTATTTAAAAAAAAACTATATTTGTTAAGACGTGCGATGCACGTGTAAACTACTAGTTGTTGATAAAAGTAGAACTGTGTATGGAGAATCTGTTAGGTAGGGCCTATTTTGCTCGTTATAGGTGAATAACCTTGAAAGTACCTACCTTGGATTATTTTACCAAAATGACCCACCTTTGGAAAGTATTTATCAAAATGACTCACTTTCGAAACTATTCACCAAATTGACCTAGTCTAGTGAGTTCAGTTGTACTCATTTTTCATAGAAATTTTGAATATGCAATTTTTATTTGAAATGTATATAACTACACTCGCTATTGCAGATATCGAGTCTAGTCCAACTGACATTGCTATCTCAGATAGTGATTCTAGTTCAACTGACCTCGCTATCTCAAATAGCGAGTGTAGTGTACTTATTTTTTAGAAAAAATTTAAACGTGCAAATGTGTAGACCGACACTCGCTATCCGAGATAGCAAGTTCAGTTGAACTAGACTTGCTATATCGCCATCTCAGATAGCTCGCTATCTCAGATAGCGAGTGTTGTTGTATGCATTTCAGGTAGAGTTAATATAGAATGGATCTTGGATGATGGGTTTAGGGTTTGAGTGTGGGAGTAGAGAGCGTTGTGAGTGATGAAGTGGATTTCAATAGATTTTGGACGGATTTAATTGGTGAAATAACGAATTTGGGAGGCTAGAATTTTGAGTTTATTTCAGAGTTGGGAGAGAGAGTGGAAAGAGAGAAGTGGAGAAATAATGAAATAGCGTGCGAGTCATTAAAAACTCCCCAATCAACACTCGCTATCTCAGTTAGCAAGTGTGGTATAAATACATTCGCTATCTGAGATACCGAGTCTAAACTTGGTATTTTTCTTCAAGTTTTTTTCCAAGTGGTGGAGAAAAATACCTCAACAAACACTCGCTATCTGAGAGAGCGATGTTTTTTTCAGTACTCACTATCTGAGATAGCGAGTCTAAACTTTATAATTTTCTTCACGTTTTAACACCTCAACATACACTCGATATCTCAAACAGCGAGGTTATTTACACCACACTCGCTATCCGGATAGCGAGTGGGTCATTTTGGTAAATACTTTCGAAAGTGGGTCAGTTTGGTAAATACTTTGAAAAGGTGGGTCATTTTGGTAAAATAATTCCTATTTTCTTTGCTGTAAATTTAGTTGTCTGTCATTAACATATATTTAGGTCTTTACTTTTTGCAAGTTTGATTTGGTCAGTGGATACAACACCTGTCTGCCTGCATTATTAGGATTTGAAATCTAAATAGTTATCTGAGTTTTCTCTTTTCCATTGAATGACAGTGCCTATTTTGGAGTCAAATGGCAGTCTCTTTTCAGAAAATGCATGAATATGTGTGAAACCATATTCATGCACGAATCTCTCTCTCTCTCTCTCTCTCTCTATATATATATATATATATATATATATATATATATATATATATATATGGGAAATGCTCCATTGAAAATGCAAATGTCTGTGAAAACGTGGAAAACCACCCAGGCCGCTGTTGGAAACAACGGTCTAGGTTATAATGCATTATAACCTAGGCCGTTGTTTCCAACAGCGGCCTGGGTGGTTTTCCACGTTTTCACAGACATTATAACCTAGGCCGTTGTTGGAAACAACGGCCTAAGTTGTTTTTACGGGTTTTCACAACATTTACGTTTTCAACTGAGCATTTCCCTATATATATATATATACACACACACACTAGTAATTTGCACACGCGATGCACGTTTTAATAAAAAAAAATTCATAATTTTTTTTTTCAAAGTACAAAACTCTGCCGTAGACTAGCCTCGAACCTAAGACCTTCTTTATATTAATTATGCACGGGTGATGCACGGATTTGTTAAATTTTTTAGAAAATTAATTCATGGAGTACTAAGAAATAACTTGACATTTCCTTGAAACCTAAAGTGACCTATATTATGAAAAAAAAGAGGCTAGAATGACTTATATTTTGAAATGGTGGGAGTACAATTTATTGAGCATGGCGGTGGCGGCGGAGATGGTGGTGGTGATGAAGGTGGAGGAGATGACGATGACGATGGTGATGGTTGCGGAGACGGGGTGGTGATCTGAGAGAGAAAAAGATCAGATTGAGAAGTAGAAGGAAGGGGTTTTCCTCATCGGCAGTTGATCTGTCTACTAATAAAACCTGTTTTGTTTTCTTCTGCTTATGAACCTAAGTGGACTGATTTGAGAGGTCCATATCTGATGGCTATGAGTATTGGATCTCATAATAAGAATAAGACCAGATCTTAGAAGATCACTCCCGTATATATATATATACACACACACATGTCAAAGAAGTTTGCATCTGTATATTGAAGTGCGATGCCTTTAGCGTGAGAGTCATGTACTACGAAACCGATAGTCAAGAGGAATATAGCAGAGATGGTATCTTATGGAATATGTAATGTGTATTATCTTATATGAATAATTGTTTACAGTGCTGACCGAGTGTTTTTTATAATTAGGCAGTAATTCCACTACTTAAAAGTGGTTAGTCATATAGCTACGTAGCTAGTAATGGTTGGGAACAAATGGAAACAATGACCTGTTTGAATGGGAACTAATCTGATGCAGAACATATGGAAAAAGGGGGGGGGGGGGGGGTTGTAATGATGTCTTTATATGCTTAGCCTTCAATGCTACTGAGGATGCCAGCCACGCCTCAGCCAGTATTGAGTGCACGTGTGCACTGTGGGTGTTTGACAAAATGCCAATGCCAGTAATAGTGTGAAACACATTAGAGCATCCACAGTCGTTTGCTTTTTTGCCATTTTTTGGCAAAAAAGTTGTTGCAGTCATTGGCTATTTTGCCATTTTTTCCTCATTTTTGGAACAGTGCATTGCTATATTTGAGAAAAGTATTTGGCAATTGCCATATTATTTTAATATTTTTACAAACCAACGGATGAAACAAGATTCTTCCGATGAAATTTCTTTTTTATAATAAAAATCTCCGGAAAAGAAAAAAATGCGTGGTCCAAGCAAGTTGGAGATGGGCTTGTGTATGGTTTTTTGGGTGGAGGAGATGAGTGGTGGGATTAGCTTTGAGATGTGTGTTGTATTTTGTCCAACCCAAAAAATTACTTTTAATAAAAAAAATTCGAGGAACATGTTTCGTCCGTATAATTTTGTTTGCAGAATTGCTATATTTTGCATTTAACGACTGCAGCAAACAGCGAAAATTGCCAAATTCTATTTTTCCATTTTGCCATTTTTGCCACATACGACTGGGGATGCTGTTAGGCCTCAACTGGTCCATGCCAAAGCATGATAGCACTAAAAGTAAAATAGGCAGGGACTTGATTGCAAATGTACTTTATACTTTTATAATCAGGACTTGTATCAAATTTAATGAATGAAAATCACCCAAACACTCACAATATTATCTCACATTTAATGAATGAAAATCACCCAAACACTCACAATATTATCTCAGACTCACAACAACTCAAAGCACATTCACGTGCTCTCTTGGTGTTACAACACCACACCACTATTCTCACGTACTCTCTTTTCAGTTCACTTTTCACATACACAAACTGAGAGCACTTGGCTCCATTTAAAGGTGTGATAACCAACCTTCCCATTAGTTAAATATACATTTACTTTTGTCCCGGCTAACCATCATGCCTGATTCGATTCACTGAATTGAACGAGAGAATAGTGATGAAATTCCAGATGAGAACTCAGATCTTTGGTGTCATTGGTCCAGCAACAACATTTCTTCGACACTTCTCAGTTACATTTCTAATATTTCATACGTGCTGCTTTTATTAATAGGACTTCATACACTAAACAAAAGAGTGGCATAGCTCTAGGCATCCTTTGTTCGATCAAATAATATGTGTTGATAACTTTTGGGAAAAAGAAACTTGAACCAATCGTTGAATGCAGAAAGGATTCCAGTACAGTATTTAATCGAATAGTTTGAGCATCTTAAATGTACTTATTATTTAACTTACTATCCTACAACTTCATTATGAAAATTTTATTTTCAGGATGTTACTTTCATATCGCATACAGGCAACTGTCTTTAGTCTGTATGTACTCATCGATCAAATCACAAAGTTGGGTTGACTTCGTTTGGTTCCTGCGATTGGTCACAGATGCTTTGCTGCTGAGGTGTATTGGTGGTTCTGCAATTGGCCCCAGAACATCAGTCCTGCAATGTGATGATAAGTGGCATCTGGAAGCATATACTGATTTTGCCTTTTTCATTGGATACAAACATGATTTTACTTGTTTTGCCTTTTACTTTGGGTACGATTTGACGAAAATATCAGGGTTGCTAGTAATTATTTAATTACTATTTTATCTGATCTGTTGTAGATTGTAATGGAGAGGACCTGTTTCCATTATTTAGGCATGCAGAAAGGGACTGCTTCACCGTGCTTGTCTTATTAAGTGGATTGATGTACATCTCTTGCTCATAAATTTGCGTTTGTCTGTTGTTTTACTAGCATTAGCATTCATGCATAAGCAAAGTCTTTGGATGGTGTGCCTGAAAAGTAAATTGAGTTCTAGATCGGTAAATCTTGTTTGGCTCAGAATATAACACATCTTCTATATGTCCTTGGATACAAAGTTAAGGTAGCGAAGGATAGTAAGGGAGGTTAGATTAAGGCAGGAAAGGGAGGGAATCCTCGTATCTATTCAGTCATATTAGTTTATTTCATTAATCAATTTTTTTGTTTAAGTGAAAACTTGGTTCTATGTTCACTGAGATTCAATTCAGCAAACTGCCTTTTGGACAAATTGCTTCCTGCCTCTTAATTTGCATATAATTTGAAGTAGGTAGTAACCACATGGAAAGGGAAGTAAATGCGACAAGACTAGATTTTATAAAATACTCATAAAGAGTTCATAATGACTATCAACAATCATATTTTCATGTATCATAAGCATTAACACATTCAACTTGTTTACCATGGTATCTAGCAATTATAGAACCATGCAATTAATCAAACTTTTCATTTTAGTTAGGTGTCCAAATAAACTTCTGAAGGGTAACAATTAAACAAACGTATCAAGGGTGATTAAACTATGTAACATATTTAAATGTATGTACGAGAAACAACCAAAGCAAAGTAGGCGTTATGGTTAATGAGGAATGTTATCAAACACTTGATATACATATGAGTTGGTAATTTAATATTATGATGAAACATATAGATAGAGAAATTAGAGGTAATAAAATGGAGAGGATAAGAGGATTTACCAGTCGAGTACAATAGTTTTCTAGGTTGTGAATAGGGAGACCGAAGGAGGAGCTTAAAGTTTAGGGAATCAAAAATAGGCTACGAGAGAGTGAATTAGAGAGAGAGAGTGCTTCAGTTTACAAGGTTGGACCATGGCAATCCAGTAGTTACACACCCAATTCCTTTGGAAAATAGTTTGTGAAATATGAACAAAGTTTTGGCTTACAAATTTCAAATTTGCTGCCGACATATTATATCAATTTAACCTGCCAGATTTCCAGAAATTTAAAGAAAAATTTATACTACTAACACGCTTCTACACTATTTTGATTCAGGAATGACTTTACTTTTTCCAAAATTGGATTTTTAATTCATTTTGCTGTGTTCTAACTTGGGTTTTAACTTAAGGGCTTGTATTCAGAGGAGCATTGCCAAGGTCACCCGAATATGAGAAAACTCATTGAGTGGAGCATTGAGCATTCACACTAATTGTGGCAAAAGATACATCCTCGAATTCAGATTGAAGAGTCACATAAAATCAAACCACGAAATGGTAAAGACTCTTCCACCTTAGCTCAAATTGTTGTTATAAGTCTTTGTTGTGTTTTGACTTGGATTTTAACTTTAGGGCTTATGCGAAGATTCATACAAAGGAAATGCATGAGGATAGTCAAAAAAAAAGAACCGCTTGGGGTCGGAGAAGAGAGTGAAGTTCTAGAATTGAGGTACATTTAATACTTGCTTTATTCTGTTCATTGCATGCATTTTTTAGCTTTTGCTGTATTTAACTAGATAGCATTATGTTTACGGTAATGATTTCTAAACCATCTGTTAGTGTTAGGATAATAATGAAAATTTCAGTAACTGTGGTAGGTCAAGGGTAAGACCCTTACCTTTGTTTACCCTATTTGCTTCCATCATGTAGTAAATAAGCAGAATAACTTCCATAATGAACACTCGCTACGTCGCTACGTCTTGATTGTATAAAGTCCCTTGTGCCAATTGGAGTAGAAAGGGATCAGGGCCGGCCCTAGGATTTTAGGGGCCTGAAGCAAACTCTCAAAAAGGGGCCCCACATATACCAAAAAAAAAACGATCCATGTATTAGGGGAAAAAAAAGTATACCTGAGAAATCATGGATTTAGGGGCCTGAAGCTAATATAAATTTTTTTAGGGGCCTGAAGCTAATATAAAATCATGAAAAAAATAAAACAATTCATGAATTTTAGGGGCCTGAAGCTAATATAATTTTTTTTTCTTTTCTGAAAATGGGGGCGCTGAAGCTAATAATTTTTTTTTTCTTCTGAAAATGGGGGCCGCCTTTTTTTTAATGATTTTGGGGGCCTGCATCCATTGTGGACCGGGCCTGAAAGGGATGAAACCAACATATAATGATATAATAAGTTGAGAAATAACTTTAAAATAGGTTGGAAAATACTTAACTTGTAAATGCTGGATTAACTTGTAAAATGGGTAGAATTTAGTAACTTATTTTGGGCCTTCATCGTAGAACTTACATTGTTCAAGGTAAGGGTCTTTAGTGGATATGCTTTCCCAGTGGGTTGTTCTCCCAGACTTCCTGGGATTAATCATGTGTAGTAGATAATTTGCTAGCCAGCTTATTCAAATGCCATTACTGTAATTTGCTCTTAGTAGATATGCTATCTATAATTACTTTAATGAGCTCTCCCTGCACCTGGAGAAATGCTGTGGAAAACTAGTTTACTGGCTTACTGCATTATACTTGGACAGAGAGAGAGGCAAAAAATATACCCACATATGAAGTGCTCACATGCAAAACTGGAGATTACTTTATTGCTAGTTGCAGTAAAATTTACGTGTGGAATTTTCTATACTCATATTCTTAGCAGATATGTTACTGAACGTGATGCCAACATTTATATCATGATCTTAGGCTCTTAAGCATTTCATTTTAGTCTTAGTGCATTAACTTATTGAAGGCATGTTTACTTAAAATTCATGTTTCTTTATACAATTAATTTTTTGCTTCACTCTTTGGTAAAAAAAAATCTTCCAACCTGACCATCCGCTTCTCCTCATATAAATAGTCAGTACTATAATGCTATTTCTGTTGGTTTTTATTGGTCATATGCACTGCAGATTGAAGCAAACAACCCAAGGTTGCTTAAAACATTGTTCACCTGCAGATTATTGCAGGTGTTGTCTAATTTGTTGTTCTTGATTTCAATCTAATTCATTGTTTCGTCCAATTTCCTTGATTTCCTAGTTACCAGATCTAGAGAGTGGGTTTTCAGAGGTGATGGTTGAAGTTTGGATTTCAGAAGGCCAAGAGATGAAGGAAAGTTTACGAGGTAATGTGATCATTTTTTTGATTTTATTAATAAGTTTGTTTTACTGTCTTCACACACACACACACACACACTGTCTCCTATTGTATACACAGGCTGATGCCATGTCATGTGGTACTTGCAATTGGCACAGAATATGTAAGTAATCTGAAGATATCAACTCAGCAAAGAAGAAGAGGTAAGAAGAGGTAAGAGGGCAATGTGATCATTTCTTGATAAGTTTATTTGTTTTGCTTTCTTCACACATTTACTAACTGATTGTCTTTCTCTTCTATTTACAGTAAGATGGCAGCTAATCACGGAGATGGTAGGCAGTTGGCTCAGAGTGCATGCTGATGAAGCAAAGAAGATGTGCAGGAAAGACGGTGAATAGTAAGAGGTAATGTGAGTTTTTATCAGTTTCATCGATAAGTTTGTTTTACTTTCTTAACACACTTATAAACACTTGACTTGTGTTTGTCCAGTTTTCACACACTCAGCTAGTTGGAAAGGAGGCAATCAGTTAGGCTGAACGATATCATGTAGCCCAGATGCCAACTTAGTTTTTCATATGGTACATCGTCCAAGTTTTTCATTATGAGCATCTTGCTTTTACTTCAATTTTATGTTGCAAATTAAGTGTAGAAAGTAAAAAAAACAAATGGACTCGAATCCACCACAAACGTAACCACCTAAGACTTGCAGTCCCTTAAACCCAGTTTACAAGGTTGGACCATGGCAATCCAGTAGTTACACACCCAATTCCTTTGGAAAATAGTTTGTGAAATATGAACAAAGTTTTGGCCTACAAATTTCAAATTTGCTGCCGATATATTATATCAATTTAACCTGCCAGATTTCCAGAAATTTAAAGAAAAATTTATACTACTAACAGACTTCTACACTATTTTGATTCAAGAATGACTTTACTTTTTCCAAAATTGGATTTTTAATTCATTTTGTTGTGTTCTAACTTGGGTTTTAACTTAAGGGCTTGTATTCAGAGGAGCATTGCCAAGGTCACCCGAATATGAGAAAACTCATTGAGTGGAGCATTGAGCATTCACACTAATTGTGGCAAAAGATACATCCTCGAATTCAGATTGAAGAGTCACACAAAATCAAACCACGAAATGGTAAAGACTCTTCCACCTTAGCCCAAATTGTTGTTATAAGTCTTTGTTGTGTTTTGACTTGGATTTTAATTTTAGGGCTTATGCGAAGATTCATACAAAGGAAATGCATGAGGATAGTCAAAAAAAAAGAACCGCTTGGGGTCGGAGAAGAGAGTGAAGTTCTAGAATTGAGGTACATTTAATACTTGCTTTATTCTGTTCATTTCTTGCATTTTTTAGCTTTTGCTGTATTTAACTAGATAGCATTATGTTACGGTAATGATTTCTAAACCATCTGTTAGTGTTAGGATAATAATGAAAATTTCAGTAACTGTGGTAGGTCAAGGGTAAGACCCTTACCTTTGTTTACCCTATTTGCTTCCATCATGTAGTAAATAAGCAGAATAACTTCCATAATGAACACTCGCTACGTCGCTACGTCTTGATTGTATAAAGTCCCTTGCACCAATTGGAGTAGAAAGGGATGAAACCAACATATAATGATGTAATAAGTTGAGAAATAACTTTAAAATAGGTTGGAAAATACTTAACTTGTAAATGCTGGATTAACTTGTAAAATGGGTACAATTTAGTAACTTATTTTGGGCCTTCATCGTAGAACTTACATTGTTCAAGGTAAGGGCCTTTAGTGGATATGCTTTCCCAGTGGGTTGTTCTCCCAGACTTCCTGGGATTAATCATGTGTAGTAGATAATTTGCTAGCCAGCTTATTCAAATGCCATTACTGTAATTTGCTCTTAGTAGATATGCTATCTATAATTACTTTAATGAGCTCTCCCTGCACCTGGAGAAATGCTGTGGAAAACTAGTTTACTGGCTTACTGCATTATACTTGGACAGAGAGAGAGGCAAAAAATATACCCACATATGAAGTGCTCACATGCAAAACTGGAGATTACTTTATTGCTAGTTGCAGTAAAATTTACGTGTGGAATTTTCTATACTCATATTCTTAGCAGATATGTTACTGAACGTGATGCCAATATTTATATCATGATCTTAGGCTCTTAAGCATTTCATTTTAGTCTTAGTGCATTAACTTATTGAAGGCATGTTTACTTAAAATTCATGTTTCTTTATACAATTAATTTTTTGCTTCACTCTTTGGTAAAAAAAAATCTTCCAACCTGACCATCCGCTTCTCCTCATATAAATAGTCAGTACTATAATGCTATTTCTGTTGGTTTTTATTGGTCATATGCACTTCAGATTGAAGCAAACAACCCAAGGTTGCTTAAAACATTGTTCACCGGCTCATAGATTATTGCAGGTGTTGTCTAATTTGTTGTTCTTGATTTCAATCTAATTCATTGTTTCGTCCAATTTCCTTGATTTCCTAGTTACCAGATCTAGAGAATGGGTTTTCAGAGGTGATGGTTGAAGTTTGGATTGGTTGAAGTTTGGATTTCAGAAGGCCAAGAGATGAAGGAAAGTTTACAAGGTAATGTGATCATTTTTTGATTTTGTTAGTAAGTTTGTTTTACTGTTTTCACACGCACACACACACACAGTCTCCTATTGTATACACAGCTGATGCCATGTCATGTGGTACTTGCAATTGGCACAGAATATGTAAGTAACCGGAAGATATCAACTCAGCAAAGAAGAAGAGGTAAGAAGAGGTAAGAGGGCAATGTGATCATTTCTTGATAAGTTTATTTGTTTTGCTTTCTTCACACAGTTACTAACTGATTGTCTTTCTCTTCTATTTACAGTAAGATGGTAGCTAATCACGGAGATGGTAGGCAGTTGGCTCAGAGTGCATGCTGATGAAGCAAAGAAGACGTGCAGAAAAGACGGTGAATAGTAAGAGGTAATGTGAGTTTTTATCAGTTTCATCGATAAGTTTGTTTTACTTTCTTAA
Source organism: Hemerocallis citrina (assembly GCA_017893485.1). Lineage (NCBI taxonomy): Eukaryota > Viridiplantae > Streptophyta > Magnoliopsida > Asparagales > Asphodelaceae > Hemerocallis > Hemerocallis citrina. The sequence continues at coordinate 196,876,436 of CM030366.1, forward strand.
CACACTTACAAACACTTGACTTGTGTTTGTCCAGTTTTCACACACTCAGCTAGTTGGAAAGGAGGCAATCAGTTAGGCTGAACGATATCATGTAGCCCAGATGCCAACTTAGTTTTTCCTATGGTATTATGTCTCTTACTGTACATCGTCCAAGTTTTTCATTATGAGCATCTTGCTTTTACTTCAATTTGATGTTGCAAATTAAGTGTAGAAAGTTTTAAAAAAAACATATGGACTCGAATCCACCACAAACATAACCTAAGACTTGCAGTCCCTTAAACCCAGTGCCCCTGTACAGCTGTTGATGCAGCATCAGAGTTGCATCCTGAGTAGTAGATGCTCCCACCATGAGGTGACCTGCACTGGCTTAGGGTCAGGGTAGAGGGTGACTTGCATGAGTTTTGCAAGGGCATTTAACTGAGGATTCAACAATATAGTGTGTTTCGGTGCTGTCAGGGTGATTGACTCCTCTTATTGGGGCAAACAAAATCTGCTTATTTAGGTATCTGTTTGGAGCTACCATTTTTATTCATCTATGTAGCATCTTCATTTCAGGCTCATATTTATGTCATCTTAATGAAATTCACCACTGCAAAGAACTAATATTTGTGATTCTATTATTTGTTATAGTAGTGCGCACCTATTTTGGGAGTCGAAGATGGAGTTTTGTACCTCTACTTCTTTACTAAGTAACTGTTGATGTTTCCTTCTTTTAGAGTTATCTTCAGTCGAGTATTAACTGTTAAGTTTAAGCTGACGAAATTAGAGAGCTACCCATCATCAAATGGTTTATCATTCGAAGCTAATTTAAGTAGAACTTTTCACTGTCTTTCCAATCAGTGACCAAATCTTTTGTTTTGGTAATCATTGGATCTCTAATATCACCTTATTTAAGGTAGTAGTTTTTCATTTATTCAGTCCTTTGCAATATCAGATCTCTTGAACATTGTAGATGTTAAATTCCAATTGGGGGTGCAGGATCGAGAAGAAGGTGGAGTTGACTTGTTTCTCTCGGTAAAGACATTATTTTTACTTGTTTTTCATGAGTTGGGGTATATATCGTGATTGGTAACAGTAACTTTTGTTGTTTTTTGGTTCAGACTGTTTGTCGGTATATTGTAACGATGCAGGATGAGTTGCCATTTGTAGACATGCTGAAAGGAACGTGTGCGTGTTCTGGTTTTGCAATGAAAGGACTGATGTAAGTCTCTTGCTCATATTTTTTACTAGCATTCATGCATCTGTCTATCAGATTATTTGACCTTTGTAATCATTGTCTATTATCATGAATACTCTATTTCCTCAATCAAGTCCCCAGATCCGAGAGGTTTGGATTTCAGAAGCCATGGTGGAAATTCGGATTTTGAAGGCAACGAGATGAAGGAAAGAAGAAACTCTGGAAAAGTAAGACGTATTATTGATAACTTTGTTTGTTTTACTTTCTTCACACACTTACACATTCTTTCTCCTATTTATTTTAGGCTGATAGTTTTAGATGGAAATGAGCTAGATGAAGGAAAGAAGAAGTGTGGCAAAGTTGAGATCTCTCCCTCTCATAATTGTTGATAAAAGTAAAACTGTGTATGGAGAATCTATTAGGCCCTGTTTTGCTTGCTTTTGGTGAGTGACCTTGATAGTACCTATTATTTTGTTTGATGCAAATTTAGGTGTAAATTTAGGGCCTACTTTTTGCAAGTTTGATTTGGTCAGTGGATACAACACCTGCCTGCATTATTAGGATTTGAAATCTAAAGATAGTTATCGAGTTTTCCCTTTTCAGTTGAATGACAATGCCTCTTTTCGAGTCAAATGACAATCTCCTTATATATATATATATATATATATATATATATATATATATATATATATATATATATATAGGAAAATCTTCCATTGTGCACCACCCCTCCGTGTGCACTCGTGCGCACTCGGCCTTCCTGCCTTCGTATCGACGATCCGAACCGTTCACATTGATCTGCACATCTAAATTAGTCTAAATATGTAAAATCAAATCATCTGAAATTCATTTGCTCATCCATCATGTGACTATAAAAAACAATGATTTTTAGCCATACAATTTTGTAACACTTAAATAGATGGGCAAATTTATTTCAAATGATTTGATTTTACATATTTAGACTAATTTACATGTGTAGATCAATGTGAACGGTTCGGATTGTCGATACGAAGGCGGGAAGGCTGAGTGCACACGCGGTGTGTGCACCATAGGTGGTGCACAACGGAAGACTTCAAAAAAAATATATATATATATATAGGGAAGTGAGTACTAAGGCCAGATCTTATTTTGAGATCCAATCCCCCCCTATACACACCCCAAAAAATACCAACTTTAATTTAGATACCATTTATTGATTATGGCGGTGACGTGCAGTGATGGCGGTGGTGCAGGGGCGGAGATGGTGATGACGATGAAGGTGGAGGAGATGGTAATGGTGATGATGCGGTGGTGGAGATGGGGTGGTGAACTAAGGGAGAAAAAGATCAAGATCGAGAAGTAGAAGGAAGAGGTTATTTTCCCATTTTGTTGTAATTAAACCGACAGTTGAACCGGTCTACTAAAATCCAGTTGTTTTTTAGCTTGTGAACTTAGTGGACTGTTTTGAGCCATTGGATCTGGGAAGTCCAGATCTGATGGGTATGAGGCTATTGAATCTCAAAATAAGAAGAGTGTTTTGCCGTCATAGGCCATTTTTTGAAAATATTTGTGTTTAAGGGCTGGTTTCCAAACTATTAGCCCTCGTGGGTTACTCTGTGCCACGTCAGCAGCAGTCGCTATTCCCAATAGATGCCTCTTCATTTTCGAAGTCATTAATGGGAATAGCGGCATATGTTTTAATTTTTTTTGAATTTTTTGTTTGCTGTCGCTATTCTAGCGACCTTAGTATATACTAGCGACTTTAGTATATATGAGGTCACTGATGGGATTAACGACCTCAAATGAATGTATTGAGACACTGGCCACACGATGGAAGAAAGCAGTGTTCGCGTCTCCCTCTTTGAGCCACGAAATTCTGGACCGTTGTTGCCATTTGATTTCCTCCATCCTGTAGAGCCTGTCGATTTCCTGTCTGAGTTGGAGCAATCTATTCCGCTCTTCCTGTAGCAAGTCCCTAATTTCTTCTGTTTTTTCCAGTTGCTCAATACCTTCCAGAATGGATTCTTTAGCTTGCCAGATCAGCGCAAACCTGGTGCGGTTCCATTTCCTGAGTTTGCCTGTAAGTCTTCTTATTTTTTTCACACTACACTACGGTCGCCTCAGAGGCCGTTGTCGGGCGAGACCAACTTTCGTTGACCATGTGGTGGAACCTTTGGATTTCTAACCACGCTTTCTCAAACCGAAACCTTGAAGGCTTTCTTGGTTGGTCTTCCCCTGAGGATAGGAAAATAGGTACGTGGTCTGAGGTTGGTTTCGGTAGTGATCTAGCCGCGGCCAACGGAAATTTGGTCTCTCAGTCCGTGGAGACCATGATTCTATCTAACTTGGCTAGAATGGGCGCCGCTTGCATGTTAGACCAGGTGACAACTTTCAATTAGCTAGAAATCCTCTTGGTGGGTTGCTATGACAGGCCAATCTGATAAGCCTAGTTGAGTTAATGGGAATGAAGGCGACCCAAATTCGTCTTGCGGGCCTATGGTCGCTGAAATTACCATTCTTCCATGCCCGAATCGTACGATCCTGATTTGCTGCAATTTTTGCCCACATCACATATGAACTTGGCTCTGCAATGTAAGTGGTGATGGAAGGTACATAGATGTAAATCGGCAAAATGGGTGCATCTAATCAAGTCAGCATATTGAAGAAAGGACTCCTTGCATGATAAGCAAAATATTACCTTTATGTTCGAATTTTGGAGGAGAGGAGGGGGGTGGGGGGTGGGGGGGGGGTCTAACAAGACTAAGACATTTTTTTTAGCCGATATCCCGAGTTGTAAGTTTATCTTGGGGGACGAAAACTCCATTCATTTGTTAAAAGATTGTGTGGATTGATTACTTTAAGTTGTCCGTTTGCCTTTGTTTTTTAGGCAACTAAGGATGTTAGGGACAACACAAATAGATAATGGAGAACAAATATATGGGTCCCAAAAATCAGGGGCGACTGTACTTGACAACTAAAGCCGGTAAAGGGGAGATGATCTCCTTTCTCAATAATTGGATGCCTAACACGCTTGGAGTTCCTGACGAGGTTATTAGACCTTTAATGGATGGGAAATGTTTTCTATGAGATAGACCTATTCTTTTATTATCGACGGTGGCATTCAAGCAAACCATTATTTGGAAAACTAAGGTTCCGCTGAAGATGATCTTCAAGTGGCAACTGGTTAGAAAGGTCATCCTCATGAAGGGCAACCTGCCAAACGTAATTAGCTGGTCCACAACAGTGTGTCTTGTGTAACTCCAAGTTGGAAATGGTAGATAGCATGTTGCTCATGTGCGCGTTTGTCATGAGTTTGTGTAGATTGGCTATCATGTCCCCCCCTGCGCAAGTCACTTGCGTTACTTTGAGGAAAGTGAAGGACTAAAACAATTCGTAAAGAAAATAGGGAACTTTGGGATATTGAGGTAGCAGATATTTGTAGGGGGGCTTTGAACATAGAAAAATCATAGAATTTGTAAAAGCACATACGTGCATATACATCAGATTATCGATATTATCGGGTCAATATTGTTTTCTGATCTTGGAGGGCAAGGCGTGCTCCCAAAAGGAAGATCAAGAAAACAATGTACTTTCAGATTTGTCAAACATTGTTTTCAAAATTTTGTCAAACAATTTCCTTTATATTTGTTCGATTTCTTTACGTACCTACATTTTGTGTTACTCTTTTTGGTACATTGCTATGATAGTTTAGTACCAATTTCACGAACATAGATTCTTTAACAGAACACCTGACCATATATCTGCTTTGTATACTGTATTTGGGGAATCTACTTCTAGAAAAGAAAAAAATTATGGTTGGGGGTGAGGCTGGCAAAGACAGTTATTCATAGTTCACCTGAAGTGGTTGGTTTTAAGGCACTCAAACTGAGCCAGGAGAAGTATATTCTTTTATTTGTGAATATATAGGTGAATTATGGCATATCCCTTGTTTTCTTTCTTTGTTTTCTTGTAATATGGTGGTTATGTTCGTTTTCTATGATGTTGGAATTTGGTACATTTCCCCTTGAACTTAACAGATTTTGGTTTTGTGAGAAGGTGATCATTTTACTGAAGTTCATCTGGAGGGGTTGGAACTGAAAAGTTATTTATATTTTAATTTTTTTAATAATTTACGTTTATGTTTGTTCTGTTTTCATGTACTTCTTGTGTTTTATTTTGGTACATGGCTACGATGTGCAGGGCCGGCCCTGGCCCAGGGTGGGCTGGGCGACCGCCCAGGGCCCAATTCTGATGAGGGGCACAAAATTTTGTAAGTATAATAGGTTTGTAACACTTTAACTAATTAATATTTGAACTAAAAACGCAAAAGGTCTTCTAGCTTAGTTGGTTAGAGCACCCATTTAGTAAGTGGGAGGTCTTGAGTTCAACTCTCAACAACAGCAATTTTTTTTAACTTTTTATATTCTTGCTTACTAATTAATGGTTTTGTATTTTTTTATTTTTTATTTTGTACCTTTTAATTCCTGTTTGCTAATTACTAAGCAGTTAAAATTCCTGATTATACCTGATTAATTCCCGATTAATCGCTAATCGGAGGCCAAACGATTATTTTTTTAGCGATTTATAATATTTCAATAGTTAGCGGTTTAATCGGGACTAATCGGCCGATTAGTGGTTAATCGGCCGATTTTAAGTGGCCGATTAACCGATTAAATATTCTCTAATTTTCATGCTCTTTTGCATTATTTGGGCTCAATTCGGCCCAAATCCAAAATCCAAATTTAAAATCCAAATTTAAAATCCAAACCCCTTCTGGTCCTCACGCAAACCCAAATCCGACATATCGCCGCTCTCTTCTTCTTCCTCGCGCAAACCCAAACCCAAACTGATTTTCTTCAAACCCAAACCCAAACTAATTCTTTTCTTCGTCCTCGAGCAAACCCAAACCCGACCCGCCGTGGCTCCCCCTGCACCGTCGCATACTTGACCCGACCCGCATCTGCTATACGTCCTCTTGTTGCTCGCGTTGCTCCTCCCCGATTGTTTTTGTTTGATGGAACCGACTAACAAATCCGACCCGACCCACATCCAAGATCCAAACTCAGTTCAAACCAAATACTCTTTTCTTTTTCTCTATAACTATATGTTCCTATTTGATAATCTCATAATAATTTTATGTTAGGATTTAGGGTTGCTACATAATTAGAATATATCTTTTTTTAATTATATATATAACGATTTTTTCGATTTAATCTCCGATTATTTTCCCGATTAATCACTAATCACTCCTAGACCGATTAGTTCCAAAAACCAATTTTAACTGCCTAGGCTAATTAATGGTTTTCAATTTTGTAATTTTTACTTTTAAATTCCTATTTGTTAATTAATGGTTCAATAAGTGTTCTTTGTTATGTACTACATTTTGAATCAAGCTTTAATTAAATTAGCAGAAACATAGTGAGCAAAAGGTTGTAGACTGAAGATATGCTTCTTGATGTTGCAATTAAAAACTTAGAAGTGTTGGTTTAGATATTGATTTACTTTTGTTATGATTGAAGCTAAAGAAATTGCATCTAAAATGAAAATTGAGCCCTTATTTCCTTTAAACGTATGGCTTTTAAAAAGAGATTTTTTTATGAGATTCCTAATACAGATAGAGAACAACAATCTAGTCAAGAAAATTTTACAACTTATTATTTTCTTGTTTTAGCTTTATATGACTCTTTCTCAATTGAAGAGTCTATTTGAACAAATGCAATAAAATTAATCTATATTTGGCTTCTTATTTGATGCATCACAGTTAGTTTGATTAGATGATGATGAAATGAAAAATTGTTGTATGCAACTTGAAATTGCTTTGAAACATTGTGAGATGTAGTATATTGATGCGAATTATTTACTTTCAGAATTACAAAAATTTGCAAGAAATGCTATGAAATGAAGCATATGAAATAGATAAACCATGACATTCCATAAAAATTATGGAGTTTGCAAAAAAAAAGGATATGTTTCCAAATATTTTTGTTGCATATAAGATTTTATTGATTGTACTTGTGACTGGCATCTGCGAAAAAAAACTTCTAAAAGTTAAAAATATTAAAATCTTATTTACGAATAACTATGAATCAAGATATGTTAAATGGATTAGCAATTTTAAGTATTAAAAAGAATATGTTGAAAAATATTGTGGTTGAACATATAATTGATGATTTTGCTTTTAAAAATGCAAGAAGAAATAATTTTAGATGAGAAGTGATTGATTTGATTATTTATTTTTTAAATGCAAGAATTGTTGTCACTATGCTTAATGAAAAATATGAAGTATATGATGTCATAAAGCAAAACAAGGTAATCTTTATTTTTCGGGGTATTGATTTTATGTGCCCCAACGTTATATCATATTTTATTAATATATATAAAAATACATGCATATTTATAAAGGGCAAACATTTATTTTTCGCCCCGGGCCTTAAATACCACAGGACCGGCCCTGACGATGTGTTAGTGCCAAGTTGACGATCGTAGATGCTTCAACAGCCTGACCATATATATACATGTATACTGTATTGGGGGACTATTTGCTAAAAATGCTATTTATATGGTTGGGGGGCAAGGCTGTCAACACGGTCATTTATGGTTGAACTGCATTGGTGTTGTGGCACTAAAACTGAGCCAAAAGTCATGCTATTTTATTTCTATTGCATGCCAGTATATAGGCAAGTTACAGAAGTTCAATTATCTCTTTTTGTCCTCTGCATTTTTGGGTAATTTGGTGGTTTATTTTATTTTCTAGGTTCTTGCTACTTGGGATTGAGGTATATTTACCCCAGCCATTGTTTTAACTGATTTTGATTGTGAGAAGGTGATCATTTACTTTAAACACATCTAGAAAGGTAGGAATTAAGCCTTACCGCTAGAAGGGTTGGAATTAAGCAATTTTTTTTATAATAAATGTTATCTTACATTATACGTCTCTTGCTATACATTTAAACAAACATTGGAAAGGTGAGGGCGATCCCTTTAACTTTTCCTATTTATTGTACCTACAACCAAATGGAAGAAACCCAACATCAATTTTGCTTGATTGTATTTACTAATTTTAGAGGACAAGGTGAGGTAAACAGCCTCTAGCCCCTTCAAGTATGCCCTGGGAGCATTTATAAGTCCTATACCAGATTATTGGCGTCTTAACACTTCAGGTTTTGCCAACCTCTGCCAGTGCAGGAATTGTTAATCCACAAGCAAAGCACGTTCATTACTTGGGGTTATTAACAAGTTAATTTAAATGAAAGAAAATTGTAGTATAAATGTAGTATGCATTTTAAAATTGTTATCTGATTCCAACTCAGTCAAGTAGTAAGTTACTTGTTTGGTATATTAGTTTTTCTTGCATCTTGGAAGTTTTAAGATTATTTTGCTTCAGATAGGATGATAAGATCTTGATCTAGCTTTGTCTTGACCTGATACTCTATTTGCTAATACAGCCATTTATATGGTTGGGCAAGGCTGCCAAAGAAATTGTAGTTTTATGACACTCTAAACTGAGCTTAAAGAAATTGCCTACCTGTTTGATTTGACACAGGCGGGTTTTTTGTATCCTATATTCCTTTTTTTTTTGCCCGAGTTTTGTGTAATTTTGTGGTTATCTTCATATTCTAGGCTGTTGGGGTTTGTGGTCACCTAGAGGGGTTGTGAGCCAACTGATGTTAATTTTGATTGTTTTGAAGTCATTTTACTTTTCAATAAACTTTATATTTGTCAAACATGTACATTCAGATTTGCCAAACAAATTTATTTTTTAATTATGGCAAACAATTTACTTTGTGTTTGTTCAATTTCTTGATTTCTTCAGATTCTTTCACCTTTTGTGTTTTGTGCACATGGCATAAACGGTTTAGTGCCAATTTCATAAACATAGATGCCTTAATAGCAGCCCTGACCGTATGTATACATAGTATTTAGGAAAAGAGCAATTAATATGGTTTGATCGAGGCTGTCAAAGAAAGTAGATTATTGTTGACCTGAATTTGTTGCTTTATGGAACTCAAACTGTGCCGGAAGACGTAACCTACTCCATTTACTTTCCAACATATCGAATTAGATTTATCCTTTGATTTTTTTACCTGCATTTTTTGTGTGTTTATATTCCAAAATTTTAGGCTGTTCTGATTGGGTATGTTTACCACTGAACTTACTGATTTTTGTCGTGGAGTAGCAGAACATTTACTCTAGATCACCCAGATAGGTTAGATCCAAGAAAAGTTTGACTGAGATAGACATCAAAACTCTCATCCTGAAATAGAATGTTCCCACCAGCATTTGTGGGGATTCCATGTTAATGGTGATCTGCATTGAGTCCTGTGCAACCCATTTTTGCGTGTTAGCATGGACATTCGCCTGTAAGTAGACCTAACCTAGTGTCTACCGTGGAGGCGGTGTCAAGAGAGTGACTTATTCCCCACTTGTAGCATCAAATGCCTAGACTCTCACTTATGAGGCCTGTCGCCTGGCAAAACTAACCCATCTCTCCCTGGCCTCATATACCCTCCGGCCTCCACTTTCTTTTAAGAGTCAGTTCAGCCTTCCCACTCTTCCTCCAAGAGATTTGAGTCCCATCGACTCTATCCATTAACCTCACCCTCTGTAACTTTTCAGTACCGCCAAACTATTCTGTTCACTATGGATCGCTGTTGGACTCCATGAGTAGATGTGCTCTTCTCATCTTTCTCTATTGATGACACCTCAAATCTATACATGTTTAGACTTAGTTGACCATGTCTTCTTATGTCGGCTGCTAGAAACTTGTTCCTCCCAGCTCTCAGAATCAGCATATGGGTGTTTTAAGTATGGTTGTTTTATTACTTTGGATCATTACCTAGGTGAATATGTTGGACAGGACGAGGATTTGATTTTAAAGCCAGAGCTAACTTAAATTGTCGTGCTAAAAGAGAGGGCTGCAATGTCTTGTCATTGCCGGGCAATATGAAGGAGAAGTGGAAAAGGGGTTCATTAGCATTCTGGAAGAGATAAGCAGGGACACTCATCTCATTTTTTCTATCAGAAATGTCCTTTGTTTGTTTCCTGACCAACCTCTCCGTCTGATTTGATTCACTTCACTGAATTTAACAAGACACGCATAAGATGGAGGTTGACAACTCCGATCGTTCGTGTGACTGGTTTGACAATGACACTTCATGGATACTCCTCGATCACATGTTATTTCTTACCTTCTTCACACATAAGTATGCATGTAATTATGTACCCCAGAAAGCCTCTTGATATAGAACAAGTCATGTTGGGAAAAACTCGGTATTTTCCCGCTTCGTGAAGTTAAGATGGGCACTTAAAGATATAGATAGAAATAGATGCAAGAGAGATTTACAACTCAAATGGAGATTCTTCTATTATACAAAGAGTAGTAGGATTACAAGAATTTGACTCTCTATAACACACTCTCACAATTTTGTGGCTCACTCAAGCTTGAGAATTAGAACTTCTCAAGTTATCTTACTTTCTCTCAAAGTGGCTCTCTAACTCTCACTTTGGATTACAAGAACTTGTTTTTGGAGTGAGTAGGAATGAAGACTTCCACCTCTATTTATACTACTCTACACCCACAATGAACGGTGGAGATTAATTTGATCCAAGGGTGGAGATTAACTCTCTAGAATTCTCCATTTCTAGAGATCTCCATGAAACTATACCAACTCTCTAGAATTCTCTATTTCTAGAGATCTCCATGAAACTATACCTTTCAACTTCCTTCCACACTCTTCTATGAAGCTCTAGGATACTCCACATCTCTAGAGAATTCCACATTATTCTCAATTAAGGAAGGAACCCAACAAGTCGTTCTCATATAGGGAAGTCAAATCTTGTAACTGAAGAAATCTTCCTTTTGTAGTTTGAATATGTACCAGACTGCTCTTTCTTCTTTCATTTTTTCTTTCCTTCTTTCTTCACTTTACAAGTTAAATTCATGAATGCTGGAAGCCCACTATCTGCACTTTTCCCTGTGTGATATTTCAAAGAACTGCTCAATCCTTAATTCATATATTTATTAAAGTTTAAAATAAAAAAGAACTAGCTAGTTATGTTGGCTACTGACTAAGTTTGGTGGGATCGTCTACTATGAGATATAAGTCGCCAGAGTTTTCAGTTGCCTTGTTTCATTTGATACTCATACATTTGTTGTCTATATCTGGCTCTGTGGTCTTGAAAAATGATACTTGTAGCTGTTTTGATGATCTGTTCCTATTTCAGGTACTTGAGTTTTGTAGAAAGCATTTAACTGAGGATTCAATGATAATTTTAGATGTGAAATTCCAACTAGGGACTGCAGGACCGAGAAGGAGTTTACTACTTTCTCACGGTAAGGCCATGATCTTTACTTGTTTTTTCCGTATGATTTGGGGAATATACGAGGGTTGCTAACAGTAATTTTGCTTGCTATTTGGTTCAGGCTATCTGTTGTTAGATTGTAAATGCACGGGATCAGTTGACACTGGTATATAGGCATGCAAAATGGTTGTTTGTTCTGATTTTCTGCATTAGAAGTACTGATGTAAGTCTCTTGCTCTAAATGTGGCATATGTTATATTTTTTTACTAGCATTCATGCAGACCTATCTTATTATTTGACCCTCGTAATCATATAGCATTTAAGACCCTTAGTCTATTCTCATGAAGACTATTTCCTCAATTTCTAGTCACCAGATCCACTTTAGTGCATTATGCCACTGCCACTATTTCGGGAAACTGGAATTGGCACAAATTCACTGAAATCCTGCTGGTCTAATCGATTTATCGAATACATGGATTTCCACCGAATGCTTGTTGTCTATATTTGTTGGTCAGCCAGTACTCAATGGACTTGCTTTATTATGTGTTACACCATGAGCTAACTTATTTGAAGCTACTCTTATAGGATGTTGTTCTAGAAAAGTAATAATAATTAGAATACATATAAATACATAAATAGTAGTTATTAGATGATGTTAAACACATTTATGGTGAGGTAATGATGCTTCACTACTTAAATACTAAGCATATGTGACCAGTATATAGTTTGTTTGCTGCATTTTTTATATGCCCAGAGAGTAATCACTTGACTAGCCATTATCTTAGTAATTTGAACTAAATTTATCTTTTATCAAGGCTATATGAGGTATATAGTGTTGAGCATACTTCGTTTATGGCTTCTGTGGAGCTTACTATCCTCTTTCCTATTGAAGCAAGTACTTTATATCTGCAGTCCATTGCTTCATGAGCAGCATGTGTAATAGTTGTAAAACATTTCAAGACTTAATAGGTTGGGGGGTAATCGAGTCTCTGAATGGAGACTGCCCCATCTGTTGGGGCTTCAGGGGGTATCGCTCTAGGTTTTAACCCCGATACTTTTTGTTGTCTAGACGAGCTCTACGGGCAATTTTCTTTGTCGATCTTACTCCAGCGTAAAGCCGACCTGTGGACTCAATCGATTACGGTGGTCTACGGACCGCATACTTTGGCCTCTAGAATGGCCTTCTGGACGGAACTAAGAGTGATCCAAGCTCACTGGCCACACCCCTGGGTGGTGTGGGGCGACTTTAACATCACCAGATTTGCCTCAGAACACAGAGGCAGAGGATTCAGTGACATTGATAGGGAAACATTCAATGAGGTCATCACGGATCTAGAACTGGTTGACATTCCCATCTCTGATAGGCTTTTCACTTGGTCAAGCATGCAATCGTCGCCTATTCTAGCGAAATTAGATAGGATTTTGGTCTCCACTGACTGGGAGACCAAATTCCCTTGTTGGCGGCTAAATCACTTGCTAAACCCACCTCCGATCATGTATCTATTTTCCTATCCTCCGGGGAAGCTCAACCCAGGAAATCACCAAAGTTTAGATTCAAGAAGGCATGGTTAGAAATCCAAGGCTTCCACCACATGGTCTGTGAGAGTTGGTCTCGCCCCACTACGGGGATTGAGGCTACTGCGGTATGGTGTGAAAAAATCAGAAGACTTAGGGGTAAGCTCAAGAAATGGAACCGGACCAGATTTGCGCTAATTTGGAGGGCAAAAGACTCCTTTCTTGAAGGAATTGGGGAACTGGAGAAAATTGAAGAAACTAGAGATTTGCTACATGAAGAGCGTAATAGGTTGCTCCAACTCGGACAGGAAATTGACCAACTCTATAAGCTTGAGGAAATCAAATGGCAACAGCGGTCCAGAATTTCATGGCTCAATGAAGGAGACTCGAACACAACATTCTTCTACGAGTAGCCAGTGCCCGGCGTAGATCTAACCTCATTCACTCGATCCACTCAGACTCTGGAATGATCCAAGGCGACAATGATATCAGAATGGCATTCCAGTCCCATTTCAAACTACTCTTTGGACACAAAGCAGACTTGAGAGTCCCTCTCTGCCACGATTTTTGGAAGAAGCCGGACGACAACTCCGAACTTATGCTGCCATCCCTAGAAGCACCCTTCTGTGAGAAGGAAGTATGGGAGGCAGTTCAACAACTTGGAAAAGACAAGGCCCCAGGTCCATATGGTTTCCCGATGATCTTCTATCAGACGTTCTAGGAGGAAATCAAAGGCAATTTGCTGAGGATATTCGCTGATTTCTACGACCATAAGCTCATATTAGGGAGAATTTGTGTTTGGTTTGTTGTTTTGAGAGCAGTTTCTAAAGAGTTTTCTGAAAACCTTTTTCTGAAAACAGTTTTCTGAAAATGAGTGTAAAACATGTTTGGTAATAATTTTTTATGAAAATAGTTTTTTGAAAATGAGAGTATAATGTATATATAGGTTTGGTTATATGTATATACTGTATACAGTATATATATTCTTGTTGTATACATATACATACATACTGATATATAATAATATAAAATATTTTATTATAATGAACATATTTAATAATTTACATATATATAATAATATATAATAATTATAATAATATATATGTAATAATAATATATTCAAATTATATATTAAAAAATTTATTATAATAATAATAAATTATATAATAATAGTTATAATAATATATAATAGTAATATAATAATAATAATAATAATAATAATAATATATATTATAATAATAATAGATTATTATAATAGTATATATAAAATAGTATATATGAAATAATAGTAATGTTGCCGCTGAATCTGGTGTGGGGGCAAACAAATAGTATTTGTGGATTCTTAAGGAAAACTGAATAACAACACTTAACCTTTTCTGCCGGAGTTTGACAGTTGACTCCCGCCGTTCACCTGCAAAAAGTGCGAGACACCGGGGTTGATCCCGGCGACGCACCCTCCGACGCTAAAGTCAGTAATCAGGAAGATTATGAGAGAGCGTAAATTGGCAAAAGATTGATTACCTCTTAATGGTGGTGGATGGGAGGTATTTATAGTTGCCTTAGGGATCAAATTAGGAATGTAATTCCTAGTGTTCAGATTAGGAATGTAATCCCTAATTCCCAGTGAAATGATAGATATGAATTAGGGCCGTTGATTAGGATTAATCAGAAACCCTAATTCTATCCCGCTGGACTGGGTTCGTTGCGGGTTAAGACCCGCATCCAGTTGAGATGGATCCGTTCGTGGGTTATTGGGTCTTTGGGGAGGAGACCCAGTACCCATTTCAGACCCGTTTGTAGTGTAACGCCCCGGATCCCCGTCATAGGACATCCATGACAACCAGAATTTTTGCCTTGCATCTCAACACAGTAAATAGTACAGAAATTTAAGACACTTTTATTGCCATCAGAGTTAATACATTAATACTTACGAATATCAATTTATCCTATCGAACTGTAACGCCTCCATTTTGACCCCAAACCCAATTCTTTCAATTTCTATATCACTTTAATCATAAACTAAGATAATTATATTTCAAAGAAAAATCGGGCAGAGTCTCCCCTGAAATTCTGCCCCGAAACACAAAAAGCTTACGGAATTCTGTTCTAAATTTCGTAGCTCATATCACAGGCAATTATATCACGAGCTCCCCAGGCCAAAATGAGCAGAATCACACAGGCAATATTTATATATGCTCTGGGGGCCAAACTCATAATAGAATATCAAATATCAATTAAAAACCATAAATTCCTTTGAAAACATAGTAAGGTTTTTAGAAAATAATTCATAAAACATACCACAGGGCCCGGTACTCCACAACGAGATGGGTACGGGTCAACAACATAGCATACCACCCCACACTATACTCATCATCATTATCCACATACTTATACATCACAATTATAGTTTAAAGCATAAAATTCACTATTCACCCAATTAAACCTTTAAGCAACAAATAGTAAAATGAAGCTCCATCCACAGAACCATGAATCAACACCTCACCTCTGCACAGCTAAGGACCTATAACGGTAGGGGCCTAGGTAGTCCAAAGACTCCCTAACCCCCCAAACACTAAGGGGTTAGCCATTTCTGGTGTGAGTATGATTTATTAATAAGCAACTAAATTAAACTTTATAAGTAAACAGAAAGAACTTACGAATACCAAGATAAACCTAAACATGTAAATATCATAAATGGAATTTCACATCAAATACTCACTGCATCAGTTCCTGTATGCATATCCACACCTGCTCACAGCATACTTATCATAGGTTTGGAAACCATTCCAATTTGTTGCTTAAGGCCCATCACTTTACGCCTTAAGCAACCATTCCTATAGCTTTATTTTTTTTCATAAAGCTTTACATTCACAAATACTCTACTATCACATAACTGCACCATATTTACCATTCATTGCAATTACAGACTCACGACTTATCTTCTTTCCCAATCTCATATCACATAACACCGCATTCATTCATTTCTTACAACATATATCATCACGTCTCGCAATACATCACTTCCACACTCATACTTCATCTTAAATGGAAAATAAACGTGTATCCTAATTTCCTAGTGTTTGTGTATGCCATGACCTGAGTCTAATGCAACAATACAGAATATAGAACAGATGCACTTAATCTAATGTCAGCAAGATTTTGGATGCACATGCATCCCATACTACATGTGACCCAGGTCGAGCCAACATACTTAGTCTAATGCAAGCGAGACTTTGAAAATGTATGCATCCCATACTACATACTTTCCAAATCAAGTCGTTGTCTCTAAGTTTAGGGATTCGAATCCTCGCTATGCAAGGAATTCTAATTTGGTCTACTTCCTGTTCCTGATAGTATGACATGGTTGGGTTCAAGCCGTGACGAACTTAAAGATATTCCGCAGTATACCTATAGCATCGTATTTCACCGGACTGCAGCCCGTACGACCCGTTCGTGTCCACGAGCATATACCTGGATCCCATTCAACAGCCGTGACGAACTTAAAGATATACCGCAGTATACCTATAGCATCGTATTTCACCGGACCGCAGTCCGTACGACCCGTTCGTGTCCACTAGCATATACCTGGATCCCATTTAACAGCCGTGACGAACTTAAGGATATACCGCAGTATACCTATAGCATCGTATTTCACCGGACCGCAGTCCGTACGACCCGTTCGTGTCCACTAGCATATACCTGGATCCCAATTAACAGCCGTGACGAACTTAAAGATATGCCGCAGTATACCTATAGCATCGTATTTCACCGGACCGCAGTCCGTACGACCCGTTCGTGTCCACGAGCATAGAACATGACGTTGGTACCCCCGATCCGTCAGGATATCAGCATCCCGTTCTTACCATGGTACTTCAGGAATTAACAGTGCAAGATACGCACCGCAGTGCGTATCCCTAATGACAGGAAGAGACAACCAGTATCACCACTTAGTGCTAACTCTCAGAACGAGTTGGATTATAGGGAATCACCCCTAATTCGGACTTCGAGCGAAACAATAAAAGAAAACTTAATTAATGCAGTTTATTGAAAACAAGTTGTTATTCAAATCACACTCGGTGTCGATCAACAAAGTCGAGCATGACTGGTCTGTCAAGGTAACAACCATCCCGGAATCACATCCACTGATTCCCAATACCTTCATAGGTCTGCGACCAAATAATTCCAGCCCGTGACCCTCAGCGAGTGGTCCAACGGCGCCCCAAAGATGCAATATAGTCAAATGAAGGTAAGCACACACATAACCATCAATTCTTGACCATTGACAAACTCAGGCATCGAGACACCAAACACAACTCGACCATAGCTATATTTCAACTCACTCATGTCTACCATGAGTACTAAGCACCGGAACTTATCTAAGTTCCAAATGAAAATGCTAATACATCATTAAAAACCCGATAGCTCATGATCACCACGCTGCGATATGTAGAGGGCTCCTCATCAATTATCCAATGAAGTAATTCAAGAAGTAGCAGTAGCTGTAACCCAGGCTACGCTCATCGGAATTCAACACAATCAGACTTCTAGAAGGGTGGGGAGATCCCCAGCAATCCCCTAGTGGGCGACTCTCTCAACTACTTAAGAGCTCAAGTCCCCAAGCTAACTTAATCTTGAAATCAATCTCAACAACAGGGTGCTAAACTTACAACAACCACAACTTCCAACATAGCACACAAATTCAGCCACTCCTTCAGCAGAGCGTTTACTACCCTTGACCAAACGAACTCTAGAATTTCTAACGCTTGAGAATCATCAACTAAACCCATACCAAAAGCTACTCTCAAGGTTCATAGCAAGATCATACCTACACAAATGGTTATGACCTTTTGGACTTCAGTCCAAAAGCGACCGGCTTCAGCTCTGCCCTTTCAGACCAGCTGAACTCTGCAAGTTCTGAGGTATCAACCGACCTCGATAATTTATGAAATTAAACTATAGTTGTGGACACATACAAGAGTGTCCACACAAATCCTTAACTCAAAACATCCATGCTACACTAAGATACAAAAACAGAAATACACAGCAATTCATAATTTAAAATTTTCACAACGCACCATGTGCGTAAAATAAAAGATATCATACTCACAAATTGTCCTGCGAAGGCTCGAAGCGCCACCACGCCTCCAAAGCTGCCAGTACATCCTATCATCAAAATTCGAAGCAATCAAGGCTCAAGCATCCAAACCAGTTACGGGAAAACAATAATACTAATTATCTTAGTATCACACAGACGTTTTATAAAACGTCCGGGATACACGTGCGATGCACGTAATAATCTAATGTCTAAGGGATTTTTATTCCCCAAACAATTACTAGAACCATTCCCAATTTATTCTAATGGCTAAAGTACAATTTCTACTACCATGCGGAAGATAATTTATATATAAAATTCTCATTTCCAAACCCAAAACCCTAATTTATTAGCAACTTGTAAAATCTCTAAGAAATTGCTAATTTCTTGTCTCTACCATTCTCAACATCTTCCAATCTCCCTACCATAATACTCTTACTCAAAATAAAGTTACCACACTAAATTTTATACAAAAATAAAATCTAGGGTTTACCTTTTCGAAATCCTTTCGAAAAACGGACTCCGCCACGACGTAGAGGATCCTCCAATCAGTCAATCCCTCAATTTAATTTAGATTTGGCGAAGGAACGAAGCGGATTTGAGCGGGAGAAGGGGAGAGGCCGATGGGTTCGGCGCTGGGTTTTTGAGATCGGGAAAGAAAAGAGAAGGGAAGAAGAAAGAAAGGGGATGGGGTTTTATTAAATAATTAAATAAATAATAGATAAATAATTAATATAAGGGGAATATTACATATAGGCCCCAAAGTCCCAATACATTTCAAATAACCCCCAACTCTCACTCTTTAAAATACTAACAATCAAAAATACATAAAATTGTCTCATAATAACCCTCCAAAAGCATAAAATAAGATAGACAGTATATCTGATATTTCTAAATAACAATCCATTGTTATTAGAAAAACACACAATCGCGTGCAATTCTCAATTGCGCACGGATTACAATGCAAAATAGCCATATGCTATTTTTGTGGGGTATTACATGTAGGTGAAATTATCATTTTACCCCCAGGCTTTAAGATTCGCGCCCGATTTGGACGGTTCCGATTTAACCTTATTTTTAGCCAAATCAAGTATATATAAAATAATAAAATAATAATATATATATATAATATGCGAGCCGCGCTGAAAGCGGGTTCCGTTGGCGACGACACGATGCAGATCACTCGGAACACCTTGTCGGTGAGTATCAAAAACTTTTCCAAAATTTTTCTAAGTCTTTTCGCTCGGGCCTAATAGCTTCTCGTATTGCTTGCAGACCCTATGCCACTGCAACCATTTGCTCGAGGAGTTTGCGAGCAAAGAGAAGAAGATGACCGTGCTGAACGATCGGGAGCGGTCGGAACGTGCCAAGGCTGTTAAATTGCTCGAGGCCGAGCAGCTGTTCTTTGCGTCGTGCATGGCCGAGGTGGCGGGTCTGGATGTGAAGCTAGCCGAGGCTCTGAAGCACTCGGCCGCCGAGGCTGCTAAGGTCAGGGCCTTGGAGAAGGAAAAGGCCCGGCTCGAGGAGGAGCTGACTAAGGCGCTGAAGGAGTCAGAGGAGGCTCGGAAGACGTCCGAGGAGGCGCTAGCCAACCAGGCGTCGATGGTGGCGGCGGCGGAGCGGGCTATTCAGGAGGAGGCCGAAGCTCACATGTTTAAGAACATGGAGGAAGCCTATGACCGAGCGCTGCAGCATGTCGCGGCTCGGATCCCGGGGTTCGATAGCTCTGGTTACTACTTCTACGACCGCGTAGAGGGGGAAGAAGAGCTGCCCTTGGCGTCCCTTGCCCCCGAGCAGGAAGACGATAAAGCCGAGGGTGGAAGTGAGGACGAGGTGCAAGTGGAGGGGGCGATAGTCACTGTGCCGAGCGACGACACTTCCGAACAACGCCATGAGGTCGACCCCTGACTTAGTCGCCTCTTCTCCTTGTTTTTGCTTTGTTTTGTTTTGTTTTGTTTTCGTTGTAATGCCTAACTGCGGACTGGCCACCGCTTTTGTGTATATTTTGGAGTTTAGTGAAACGACCCACTTTTTGTTGGCCAAACGTTTGAAAATTTTGGACTATGATTTACCTTCGTCCTGTTTTTTGCTGTGTTGAACACTTTTTGCCCATATTGAGAACTTCAAGAGTTGTGAACGCCCTGAAATTTTGCTAAGTGTTGAACGCTTTTCACTCGTGTTGAGATTTTATGCGTTGTGCACTCATTGAAACTTCACTAAATGTTGAACTCCCTTTTCTTTCTGTGTTGACATCTTTTCGCCTTTCAGGTTGAGTTGGGTCCAGTAACCGAGGCCTCTCACCTTCGTACTGAGATGAAAAAAGCGAAGCGGGCTCTCTCTAGGAGCTGGGAATGCCTCTTCAAGTGCGGGTTGCAGCTGGAAGATGTCAAGGCAACTGTGAGAGGGTATTTTTTCGAGTTGAAACAACTACGGAAGCGATCTCGCGAGACTCGTCTCGAAGGTGAGGTGGAGCTGATTCGCAAAGCGCTGTTCGGCGTCGACGAAGAGAATGGTGAACTACTGGCGGAGGTTCGTCACTTGGAAGTAGTCGAAGGGGAACTTTTGGCAGAGGAAGAAGAATTAGCTTCGACGGTAGGGAAGCTGATGTCCGAGCGTGACGAGTTGGCAGCAAAGGTCGACAAATTGAGGAGGGTTACGATCGACAGAAGTATTGAAGTGACTCATCTTCGTCGTATCATAGCCAAGAGCGCTGATGTCGCAGGCTCATTCCAACTCCCCCCTTTCAAAACATCGGTGAAGGATGATATTTTGAAGGATAGGATCGTCAAACTAGAGGAGGAAGTTGCTCAACTCAAACCTCAGCCCGAAAGGGTCAATGTCCGCAGTACGTCGTGTACCTGAGAAGAGAGCGAGAGAGGAATCTCTTTCTATGAACTCGCGACTCGCTCGCCTGTTGTTAGGCGGAGCCCTGCTGACGCTCAGAGTGGGGTGGCCGTTTCCTCAAGCGGTGCTTTGGTTGGGGCCACCGTTAAAGGTAGTGGCGAAGAGGCGTCTCAGTTTGTTGGTTTAGAGTCGAGCTCCGAGGTTAGGCGGCGCCGTCCTCGAGTGTCCTTGAACCGGAACGTCCCCTTCCAAAAAAGCGTTGAGAGAGTTGCATTATGCTTTTGGGTTTTTGTAGCACCTTGTTGTATGAGCTTGGTCTTGTAATAACATTAAAGTTCTTTAATAAAATTAGAGTTTGTATGCTCGGGATGTACCGTGGTTACTCCAATTTTGAAACGAACCATAAGAACCAAAAGTTAGCTCCTTTAGGCGCTCTTGTTGTAGAGATTTCGCTCTTTTCGCAAGTTTTGTCTAACTGTAGACACTCTATGCGACGAAGCTTTTAATAGGTTCATGTTTGAAGCTGACATCTCTCTTGAGGAAACACGAAGAATATAGCAAATTCATATCAATGACCTTACAACTGCGAGGATCAAGAGATGCAGTGTACCAAGACTAGCATACAAATGGCAGACCCAGCACCAGCTTCTCCCATGTTTAGTATAGTTGTAGGAATTTCGCGCGCGACGGCAGAGCGAGAGTATATTTCACCGGTTGTGGGAGCAATTCCGAATGGCGAACTACTTCTAGCTCGCTTAAGAGCGAGCTTGCGAAGCGGAGTCGAGCCAAGTGTTGGACTCTGAACTCGTTGTTTGAGTCTGTTTCAATGGTTGTGGGAGCAATTCCGAATGGCGAACCACTTCTCGTTCGCTTAAGAGCGAGCTTGCGAAGCGGAGTCGAGCCAAGTGTTGGACTCCGAACTCGTCGTTTGAGTTTGTTTCAACGGTTGTGGGAGCAATTCCGAATGGCGAACCACTTCTAGCTCGCTTAAGAGCGAGCTTGCGAAGCAGAATCGAGCCAAGTGTTGGACTCCGAACTCGTCGTTAGAGTTAGTCAACGGTTGTGGGAGCAATTCCGAATGGCAAACCACTTCTAGCTCGCTTAAGAGCGAGCTTGCGAAGCGGAATCGAGCCAAGTGTTGGACTCCGAACTCGTCGTTTGAGTTAAAAGAAGGTAAAAAACAGAGAGATACAAGCAATTCACAAGTAAAATATGAAAAAATGTTCTTTATGGAAAACTAATAGTCGGCTGCTTCTAAGTTGCGAGCCGTTATTACATTGGGGAAATAAAGAAGTAAAAGCAAAATACAAGTGAAAGGAAAGGAACGGTTCGACATCCGAAGGTACCTAGCTAGGTGTTCAGGTACTCTTTTGGTACTTTAAGAGATGGTCGGCATTCCAAGTCCTGGGAATCTCTCTACCCTCAAGGTCTTCAAGACGGTATGTCCCGGGCCGAACTACTTTGGTAATCTTGTAGGGTCCTTCACAATTTGGAGCTAGCTTACTCTTCTGACTAGGAAATGAGATAGCTAACTTTCGGAGGACCAAGTCCCCTTCTTTGAGATCGGTGGGGCGGACTCTCTTATTGTAGGCCAGCTCGATCCTCCTTCAATAGCTTTGTTGGTGAATTGAAGCTCTTTCACGGAGTTCATCAATCAAATCCAAATTCACCCGAAGCCCTCTGGCATTCTGTTCTTCTTCATAAGCAATAAGGCAAGGAGAGGGTACACCGACTTCCAAGGGGATCACAGCTTCGGACCCATAGGTGAGTTGAATGGCGATTCTCCTGTGGGGGTCCGTTTCGTAGTGCGGTAGTTCCACAATACGTTGGGGAGCTGATCAACCCACAAGCCTTTGGCAGTCTTATCCAGCCTCTTCTTCATACCGGAGAGGATCTGTCGGTTGGCATTTTCTACTTGACCATTCGACTACGGGTGGGAGACGGAGGAGAAGCGTTGTTGGATGGCGAGGTCTTCACATAGGGATCAGAAAGTGGCCCCGGTGAATTGTGTTCCATTATCTGTTATGAGAACCCAAGGCACGCCGAACGTGCATATGACGCTCTTCCAGAAGAACTGGAGTACTTTGTTCTCGGTGATTGTAGCCAAGGGTTCGGCCTCTATCCACTTTGAGAAGTAGTCGATTGCCACGACTAAGAATTTGAGTTGGCCGGGAGCTGGCAGGAATGGCCCTAGTAAATCCATCCCCCACATTGCGAAAGAGATCAGACTTGATAGGGTGGTGAGTTGAGCTTGGGGTAGGCGACGAATATTGGTATACTTTTGACAAGAGCTGCACTGCCGAACGTGTCGTTCGGCATCTTGTAGGAGGGTAGGCCAGAAATATCCATAATTCAACACCTTCCGAGCAAGGGATCTGGACCCTGAATGTGCTCCGCCTATGCCTTCGTGAAGCTCTTGCAAGGCATATGTTACTTGTTCGGGGGAGAGACACCTCAAATATGGCCTACCGTCAACTTGTGTGAAGAAGCGTTTGTACAGGACCCCCTCAACAAGGGTGTACCGCTCCACTCTGGTTCTGACTCGACGAGCTTCCTTAGGGTCTTCGGGGAGGATGCCGTCCCTTAGGAATTCTATAAGGAGTTTCATCCAATTATCTCGAAGTTGAACAGGCAGTGAGTCCATTGAGTCGGAAGTTTCTCCTTCTATGCTCGGCCTCAAGAGCACTTCAATCAGAACGGTCTGCTTGAGACCTTGGAGGGAGGAAGATGCTAACTTGGAGAGGGCATCTGCTTGGGCATTTTTCTTCCTGGGAATTCGTTGGATAAGTGCCTCTTCAAATAGAGCCATGAGATTTTGGACCTTGGCTAGATACTTAGTCATTCGGTCATCCCGCGCTTCATACTCGTCCAAGACTTGATTGACGACCAGCTGAGAGTCTCTAAATATCCGGAGGCATTTTTCCCTGCCTTGCGAGCCATTCCGAGACCGGCTATAAGGGCTTCATATTCCGCTTCATTGTTGGAGGCCTTGAAGTTGATGCGGAGGGAGTATTGGAGAACGAAGTCATCTGGGCCCGCCAGAATGACCCCGGCTCCACTTCCCTCGTTGCAAGAAGATCCATCTACATACACCGACCAGATAGAGGGCCCGTTTGTTGCTTGGCTGATCTTGGGGATGGTGCTTTCAACAATGAATTCAGCTAAGGCCTGGGCCTTGATCGCGGTCCGAGGCTGGTATGATATATCATGCTGGCTCAGCTCGATCGACCACTTCATGAGGAGGCCGGAGGTCTCCGGCTTGTGAAGAACTTGCTTCAGCAGTTGGTCGGTTAGAATGACCACCGAGTGGGACTGAAAGTACGGGCGAAGCTTCCTGGCTGCCACGACTAAGGCGTAAGCCATCTTCTCAAGTCTTGGGTAGCGGAGCTCAGCATCCCGAAGTACCTTGCTCATGTAGTAGATGGGCTTCTGAGCCCTGTCTTCTTCCCTCAGCAAGACAGCACTAAGGGTCTGTTCGGAAGCAGCTAAGTAGAGGTAGAAGGTTTCCCCGGGAACAGGCTTGCTGAGGAGAGGGGGGTTGACTAGATAAGCCTTTAGCTGGTTGAATAACTCCTGTTGCTACTAACCCCATTCGAAGCCCTTAGCTCCCCTGAGAGCCTTGAAGAAGGGGAGGCTCTTCTCCCCTGACTTAGAGAGGAAATGCCCAATGGCTGCGAGGCGCCCTGTTAGCTTCTGAACCTCTTTCACGTTCTTGGGAGGAGCCATGTCCAATATGGCTTTGATCTTCTCGGGGTTAGCTTCGATTCCTCTTTGGCTGACCATAAAGCCTAGGAACTTCCCCGACGAGACTCCGAACGCACACTTGTTCGGGTTGAGTCTCATATCATGCTTCCTGAGCACATCAAACGCCTCTTGTAGATCGGTTACATGATTGGCCCCATGGATGCTCTTGATGAGCATGTCATCAACATATACCTCCATATTTCGGTCGATCTGATTTTGGAAGACTTTGGTGACGAGGCATTGATAGGTGGCTCCTGCATTCTTCAACCCAAAAGGCATTATCCTGTAGCAGTGGAGGCCCTGATCGGTAACAAAGGAGGTCTTCGGGATATCCGGGGGAAACATACGAATCTGATTGTAGCCAGAGAAGGCGTCCATGAAGCTGAGGAGTTCATGGCCCGAAGTGGCATCGATCAGGGTGTCAATATTTGGGAGAGGGAATGGATCTTTGGGACATGCCTTGTTTAGGTCGGTGAAGTCGATGCATATTCTCCAGGTTCCGTTGGACTTTTTTACCATGACTACATTGGAGAGCCATTCAGGGTAGTTGACCTCTTGTATGAACCGAGTCTCAAGGAGCTTGGGTACCTCGTCTTTGATAGCTTGTTGGCGCTCGGGAGCAAATTTGCGCCTCTTCTGTTGGTCCCGGAGGAAGACCCCTCGAAGTTGAGGCGATGTTCAGTTTTCTCGGCTCGGATATACTTCTTGCTCCGGAGAAGGAGGTCGAAGTTCTACGGGGGTTTCTTAGCAAGGGAGGACCGAATGCTGGAGTTGAGAACACTTGATTGGAATGCTGCTGCAGCGACCGACTGGTCGAGGGAAATGATGGACCTAGCTTCCGCGGTGAACCTTTCACATAATCTCTCAGCTTCTCACCCTTCTTCTGATTGAGGTAGAGTAGCGAAATGCTGGTCTTCTCAGTTCGGCGGTTACTTACGAAGTGGGTGATGAAGAGGGTCTCAAATTGCTCGAAGGAGAATATTAAGAATGGGGCCAGGTGATAGTACCATTCGCGAGTCGGACCCTTGAGAGTTGCGGGGAAGGTTTTGCAGTGCAGGGCATCGGAAGCTTGGTGGATGAGCATGAGGGTCTTAGAGCTTTCGATGTGGTCAACGGGGTCGGACTCCCCGGAATAAGTTTCGAACTGTGGGGGCTTGAAGCCTATCGGAACGGGCGGCTCCATGATTGTTCGAGAGAAAGGCGATCGGCTTGGATGGAGGGTCCTTCCTCTAAGCTCTTCTTCCCGGTCTAGCTGACCCAAGCGCCTCTCCATCTCGTATAGATGACGGTAGACGGCATCATCCCTTCGTTGATAACCGAACGAGCCTCTGGACTCGTCTTCATATGAAGGGGAGCGGGGACTACGACGACGGCAGCTTCGGGAGTGGCGAGGGCTAGGAATGTGCTGGTGGTTGCTAGGAGCTGGGGGAGGAGTCAGGGACCGATGGCGATGACTTCGGACTGGAGGAGAAGTGGGGACACTTTGAGCATTGTTATTGTTGGGTCGGAGATTGAGGGCTTGTAGGACGGTTGCTTGGAATTGCTGGAACTCGGCACGGGTGATGGGTGCGTCATTGTTCCTAGGAGGTTGCCGATCAGCAGGGAAATGGGGTCTTCTCCTATGGTGCCCAGGGGATTCTCTCCGCCCTCTGCGAGGAGGGGATCTTCTGTTGTCTCGGGGATGAGGAGATTGCTCATTTGGACGTTGTTGGCGGGAGGCTCCCTCTCGGGCCCGCCTTTCATCCAAACGGCGGCGAAAATCCTCTTCCTTCTGCTGATTGAGGATGGTATTGCGGAGGTCATCGGAAGCTCGAGGATTGTGGTATGCCATGGAATCGGTATAGGGGTTGTGGACGGAGACGCGATCATGTTGGAGAGGTTGTTTTTGAGGATTGGGACGGGAGCCCCCCGCACCGGCAATCTGGGGGCCGGTTTGACCGCGAGGGGGCGGAAGGTTCTGAGGAGGGAGCTGGTCCTGCTGCGGGGCTTGGTTGGGTTGAGGAGGGAGTCCCGGTAGCTGGACCGTTTCGAGGGGGTTCTCTTGTTGAGGTGTGGGTCCACGGTTGGACCACCGAGATCTACGTTTCTTTGGAGGCATGGCTGGGTAAGATCTGACCAACGGGAAGAGGAAGGGCTGCTACTCGTTCGTTTCCCACAGACGGTGCCAATATGTTACCGCCACTGTTTTAAATCTCGGCCATATCGGCCGATATTTCGGCCGATATCTCGTATCGGGAGCTTTGGCGAAACGAAATCTGCATTTTAAGCTATTTTTCGTTTGAACCCGAAAAGTTGATATATCGCCCGATAAGTCCGATATTTCGCCCGATACATTTCGGGCGATAATAAACTATTTCGGATCCGAAATAATCGTTTGGGTTTTAAATCCGTAACCCGTTACCCGAAACCCTAAAAACTAACCCTAAATCACTTTAATCTGTTCATTCCCTTCTCAATCTCTTTTCTCTCCACTTCTCTCCCGCCGCCTCTTCGATTCTTCGTCGCTTCTGGACATCGTCGCCTTCGATTCCTCTCCACTTCTCATCGTCGCTTCGCGCCTTCGATTCTTCGAGTCTTCATCGTCGCCAACCTCCCAATCTTCGCCGTCGCCAACTCTTCGTCGCCTTCCGGTCTTCGTCGACGCCAACCCATCTCCACCGCAGCCAACTGAAGCTCATATTCCAGCCTCCTCTCATCTTTTCGCGCCAACAACGTCCAGTCTCTTCTCGTCTTCGACTCTTCGTCAACAACCTCCCGCTCTCTCTCATCTTTCGCGCCAAAGATCTGAAGAAGAAACAACCTCCCATTCTTTTCGCGCCAAACTGCCAAAGAATCTCCCGCGCTCTCTCTTCTTCTTCGTCGCGAACAACTGTCGACTCAAGTCACTCAACTGAAGCTCCCCCTTCTCTCAGCTGAAGCTCACGCTCTCACCACTCTCTTCTACAGTTCTACGCAGTTTTGCCAGTGAGCCCCTCTCTCTCTCTCTCTTCTTCTTTGTTTTCATTTCTGTTCATTGTTAACTATTATTCACTTATTCTGTTAATCGTTAACTAGTCTGTTATTACTTTACTTATTTGATTAACTGCTAATTGTTATTATGTTAACTGTTAATTTGTTAACTGTTATTGGGCTTAATTTTCTTTTCTCTTCGATTAGTCGTTCCACGTTCTTCAATTAATTACATAATTGATTGTTAAATGTTAACTATTACTTAGTTGTTAACTCACTTAACTGTTAACAATGGAATTGTGGCAATTGATGACGAACATGTTTAATAGCTCTCATTAGTTGTTATTGTGATTGTAAAGTGTTAATTAATTTTTTTTCCTGTCTTAGTTAGTTGTTATCTTATTGTTAATTAAAAAAAATTTCTGTCTTAGTTAGTTGTTAATTAAATTTTCTTCTTGTTGTAGTTTTTAAGACACAACTCTTGTACTCTACCACCTACAATATAGCATAAAATGTCGGAAGAAGCAACAAGTTTTCCAGTTAGTAAGTCAACCAAACTCGATCGATTTTGGGAACATGCAACGAGAGTGAGTGGGGGGAAAGCCAAGTGCAAGTATTGTAGTCACCCACCTCTTAGTGGAGGAGTAAGCCGTCTCAAAGAGCATTTAGCTTGTGTTAGTGGGAATACTACCAAGTGTCCTAATGTTCCGGAACATGTAAAAGCCGATGCCTTAGCAACCTTGAATGCAATTAAAGAAGCCAAGATTTCAAAGCAAGTAAAACGACAAAATATGCTTGATAATGTGGTAATAGGAGAGGGAAGAGAATCAAGAGATACATACATTAATGTAGAAGAAATAGATATGGAAAGTCGTCCTAGCCGAATGAGCTCATCTAATAGTTCAAAAATTAAAGGGCCAATGGACATGCATGTGGTTGCGGGAAACAAAAGCAAAGGAGTACAAGTTCATCAAACTACTCTTAATGAGCATTGGAAGAAGGCGGCGAGAGAGGATGCAAGTGAGTATGTTGCAAGATATTTTTTTGATAATGCCATCCCATTTCATACGGCCAAGTCAACTTCCTTTCAAGAAATGATAGAAGCGGTTGGAAAGTACGGACCGAATATGAAAGCACCTACACCTCACGAACTTAGTATGCATTATTTGCCAAAGGAGGTAAATAGAGTAAAGGAAAATCTTGGATTTTACTTGGATAAATGCAAGTCGGGCGGTTGTAGTCTCATGACCGATGCATGGACCGATAGGAAAGGGCGAAGCATAATGAATATTGTACTTAATTCTTACAATGGCACAATTTTTTATGAATCAAAAAATACATCTAGCAATGTGCATGATGGAAGATTTATCTATGAATTCGTGAATGAAGCAATAGATAAAGTAGGAGAAGATAGTGTGGTACAAGTAGTGACCGATAATGCCTCCAATAATGTGGCGGCGTCAAATCTTCTCAAAGTGACACGACCAACTATCTTTTGGACATGGTGTGCGGCACACACGGTGAATCTCATGTTGAAAGATATAGGAAAGATCAAGCCTATCTATAATGCGATCACAATGGGGAGGAATATCACCGTTTTTATGTATGCCCACACTCTCATTCTCGAGACTATGAGGAAGGATGCTACAAATGGTTTAGACCTTGTGAGACCGGGGATGACTAGATTTGCAACCGCATTCCTTTCATTGGAAAGCCTACAAGAGCATAGGAGAGGTTTGAAATCCTTTGTAAATGGAAATTTTTGGGAGGAACATACGCATTGCAAGTCTACACAAGCGAAGAAGGTAATAAATTTTATTTTAAGAATTTATTTGGTAATATTATTTTTGTTTAACTAAGCAAAGTAAGAATATTTGTTTTTTAACTTTTTTGTTTCACATTGTCATTATGTAGGTCAAAGATATTGTGAATAGTCGTATGTTTTGGAAGAATGTTACATTTGCTTTGAAAGTTTTTGAGCCATTGGTGAAAGTTCTTCGGAGGGCGGATAGTGATCTACCATCAATGGGATGGCTTTATGGTGATTTGGAGAGGTGCAAGGAAGAAATTGCTATGGGAATTAAGCAAAATGAGAAGAAATATCTTCCTATTCATAGGATCATTGACACACGATGGGATAATAAATTAAAGTCTCATTTGCATTTGGTTGGTCACTTCATGAATCCTTTTTACTATTACCAAATTAGAGGCGAAATGAAGAACAAAGTAGCATTTTTAGATGCTTTCGCCCAATGTACATACAAGATGTATGAAAATGATCCCGAAATGCAAGACAAGATCACCTCTCAATTGCCTTTATATCAAAATAGATGTGAGTCTTTTGGAAGGCCAATGGCTCTTAGGCAAATGCAAAATCCTTCTCTTGATCTAGGTATGATGAATCATTTAAATTATGATTTATGAGAAATTGTACATTTTTTGACTAATCTTAATGTTATTGTTTAATGTAATTATATTTCTTCTTAGTTAATTGGTGGCAATTACATGGGTGCTCGGCACCGGATCTACAAAAAATGGTAATGAGAATTGTTGGATTAACTACTAGCTCATCCGGATGCGAAAGGAATTGGAGTACATTTGAGATGGTAGTATATAGCAATCTAGCAAAGAGATTTAATTAATTATTTCTTTAGTATTTTTTATATTAAATAATAATTGCATTTCTCTTCTTTCTTTTGCATAGGTTCATTCGAAAAAGAGGAATAGGCTAAGTCATGATAAAATGGAAAAATTAGTCTATGTCAAGTTCAATTCCGAAATTGAAGCAAAGTTTGCTAATAGAAAAAGAGATCCTCTTTTGGCTCCAAGCATGGATGAGGGGAGGGTAGTTGAATGGATAGACCCTCCAAGAACATCCGTAGAAAGTGAAACCGACGATGAGGTTGATGATGAGGTTTTTCCCGGGGAGCAATTGAGATGGAGGGATGTTGAAAGGGCTATGGGAGTGGATCCAAGACCAAGGTCAAGTTCAAGGCAACGAGCAGCGAAGAAAGCAAAGAGGTCTCATGGCATTGGCGCATCATCATCAAAAGGAAAAAGGATCATCGAGCAAGAAGACAGAGAGTTGGAACCTTCATTGGACTCAAATGATGATACTTCAACAAACTTGTCATTTTGGGGGTGCTCTCTGATTTGGAGTAGACAATAGGAGCAAAAAGTCAGAGAGCAACACCGTATTTTATAAATAACTTAGGCCGTTCTCTCAAACAACGGCCTAGGTTATAGTCAAAAAGTTGTCATTTTGGAGGTGCTCTCTGACTTGGAGTAGACAAAAGGAGCAAAAAGTCAGAGAGCAACACTCTATTTTATAAATAACTTAGGCCATTGTCTCAAACAACGGCCTAGGTTATAGTCAAAAAGTTGTCAACGCGCTACAAAACACAACGACCTGTATAGCGTTGCCAATGCACAACTTTTCCAGCTGTATCGGCCAGCTAAGCCTAGGTCGGCGAGCAATCGTAGATACATGAGGTGCACCGTATCCCCATATGAGTTAGACAAGAGAATCCCTCCGATCACCGTTAGAATGTAAGCTTTGGTGTAGGACTGTACATAGTTGTCGGGCGATTCATTGGTCAATGTCCCCATCAAAACGTCCCTTCAACCAAGATAGTCGGATTGATTGTCCTTAAAAAATGTCCTTATCTTCCGCGCCCACCTCATCAAACTCTGTACCGAGCAGTTCATTGCACAGCTCGATTTTATCAAAGTTTATATTACCCGTCACGGCCAACCCATCTATTGGAAGACCGGATATCATCGCTATATCCTGTAGTGACACCGTCATCTCTCCGACTGGTAGATAAAATGTGTGCGACTCTGGCCTCCGGCGCTCCACGAGTACCGAGAGAAGTGTTCGGTCGAGTTTAACCTGACCCATCATGCTAATTTCGTAGAAACCGGCCGCTACTAGGTATTCGACAATACGTGGGTGCACCTTCATGGTCTCGCGGGTGCGGAAATTACACCTCCGCGTCGTCCCACCCCACACTGCCGTGGATCTGTGGCGGTCTTGCAAGGTCAGTTCACCGGCATATATTGGTCCTGGACCACGACGTGGTGCCACCGAAGAGGTCGCACCAACCTACACGAACCAAAAAACATAATTATTATTAGTCTAATATCAATATCCCTAAATACAAAATTATGGACAATACAAATTAATAGTTCTCACATTCTATGTGGAATGTTCCCCCCGACCTTCCCGGGATGACCTTCCGGTTTTCCTCGTTCTAGCCATTTCTCTGTAACAAAGTTCGCATATATCAAACTAATTATTCGCCGAAAAATAGCAAACAAAAACCAACGAGCTGCAAAAATTTCTAAAGTTCGCTTATACGCGTCAAAACAACACAAACGAGATGCAAAAATTCCTAAATTTTGCCGTCAACTAGGGCACACCAAACATAAGCCAACGCAACTTGTAGAAGTGAGTTCCGACCCACAGTTTCGAATATACATCCGTGTATCACTTTCACTCTTTAAAAAAGAGCGGGAAGCGATATATTGACGTATCTCGCAAACCGTGGGTCGGAACTCGCAAATACAGGTTGCGTTGCGTTGTGAATGGTTAGCCCAACCCACCTTAGGCCATTTCGTATTTTTTGGACTTCGTTTAAGCATTTTTGTATTGAGACCGTACTAAAAAGTTTCGAGAAGTTTCTTCATATACGCGTCAAAACAACACAAACGAGATGCAAAAATTCCAAAACTTGGCCGTTGGGTCGGGTTCCCCGCACACAAGCCAACGAACTTGTACATGCGAGTTCCGACCCACGGTTTGAAAGGTACGGCCGTGTATCGTTTTCGCTCTTGAAAACTTTGCGGAAAGCGATACATTGACGTATCTCGCAAACCGTGAGTCGGAACTCGCATGTACAGGTTGGTATGACTTGTTAGTGGCGAGACTAACCTACTTGCACAGTTTCGTATTATTTGGACTTCGTTTAAGCAATTTTCTATTCATAACATATCCCACAAATTCCGAGGTGGATTAAAGGTGTTTCATATACGCGTCAAAACAACAAAAACGAGAAGGAAAATTTTCTAAATTTGGCAGTCAAGTCTGGCACACCAAACACAAGCTAGCGGAACTTGCAAAGGTGAGTTCTGACTCTCGGTTTGAAAGATACGGCCGTGTATCACTTTATATCCGCTTTATTGAATAAAACTGATAAGCAGACGTATCTCACAAATCATGAGACCGAAATCGCCTCTACAAGTTCCGTTACCTTCTACGCGGTGAGTCCGACCTACTCGTAAAATTTTGAAATTTTTGGATCTCGTTTGTTTCATTTTTCCTATATTCTACAACTACAACTAACACTACATCTACAAAAATGTCAACAAAATATATACAACATACATGATCAGAGCTAATTGTATACTCTCTAAATTATAGACTACTATGCATAATACAAAAAAATCCAACTCCAAAATTGGAAAAAAAATCAATAAATTAACATAGTTCATTATAGTAAATTGGGATTAATTAAATACCTGGTCCAAAGAGAGAGATAGAGAGTTGGCGAAGATGTGAGAAGTCGCTGCACGCTGTTGTAGAGAAATGAAGAAAATTTGTGCTGGGGTTCAGATGATTTGGGAATTTGGATGTGAAGTTAGGGTTTGCTGTATTCGGGAGAGGAAGAGAGAGATAGAGAGCTTTCCACAAGAGGGGGAGATCGAGAAGGCAAAGAAATCGATGCCAAGGAGTTGGGAGAGTGAACTAGGGTTTGGGGATGGGTTTCGGGAGCTCGAGAGAAAGAGAGAGAGAGAGTTTGTGACGAAGACAGAGTGAGGGAGATTTGGGTATGTACAAGTGTTTGGAAGAACACTTGTACATACCTAGGCCGTTGTTGGCAACAACGGCCGAGGTATGTTTTTTTTATAAAAAAAACAACCTAGGTCGTTGCCAACAACGGCCTAAGTGATTTTTTCGACAAAAAAAAACTCCACGCCAAAAAAACGATAAGTCTGAAACGTTTTTTCGCGTGAAGTGACGAAAATACCCCTCCGCTTTTTGGAGCTTTATTGGGAGACCTTAGCAGATCTTGATCACAGCCACTGATCAAGATCACGCTAGATCGGAGGGTGGAGATGGGTGTTTTCCAACCCATTGAAAACGGACCCGTTTTCAATGGAGCAAAACTCATATATATATATATATATATATATATATATATATATATATATATATATATTAGAAAATAAAAACAAAAATAATATATATATAATAATAATAATAATATATAATAGTAATATATTATATATTGATATATATAATAATATAATAGTAATATATAATAAAAATGATATATATAATAATAATATAATATAATAATACTATATATATATATATATATATATATATATATTAGAAAATAAAAACAAAAATAATATATATATATAATAATAATAATAATATATATATATATATATATATATATATTAGAAAATAAAAACAAAAATAATATATATATATAATAATAATAATAATATATAATAGTAATATATTATATATTGATATATTTAATAATATAATAGTAATATATAATAAAAATGATATATATAATAATAATATAATATAATAATACTATATATAAAATACTATATATAAAATAATAATATATAAAATAATAATATATTATAATAATTGTATATTATATAATAACTAGATTTGCCCGCGGGCACGTGCCTACAGCATGTCTTCGGAACGATACAACACACGAAAAGCCCTGTAAATAGTAAAACAACAATTATGTAGTTCAAGTTTGAATAGTACCAGTTTAGAGTGATAGCGAAAATTTTATTTATTTATTAGATAGTAGTACACATACAAGCACACTGAGATACAAGCACACTAGGCAAGGCTCTTACTCAGAAAGCTCTGCCTTGACACACACTATGGTCTCTCCTTATATAGAGGGAGAGATGGCTTAGGACACAAGCTAAAGGACTAAAGGAAACTTAGGCTACAAGTTAACTTAGGGTATAAGCTAACTTGGTGTACAAGCTAAAGGGAAAGCACAAGTTAACTTAGGGTATAAGCTAACTTAGTCCTATGTATAATGCAATATCGGACAAGAGTATGTGTATATTCTTAGCCTAAAATTGAAAAAATCCCCCCTAAACTATCTCATATATGCAGAAAACTTCACTCACCTTTTTTTAACGCAGAAAACTACACTCAACTATGGTGCGAAAAACCACATCATGACTCCGTTAGGGTTCCGTTGGGCTAAAATTGAAAAAAACCCCTTAAACTATCTCATATATGCTGAAAACCTCACTCTCCTTTTTTTTAATGCTGAAAACCTCACTCAACTATGGGTGCGAAAAACCACCCTTATAACGGAACCCTAACGGAGTCATGATGTGGTTTTTCGCACCATAGTTGAGTGTGGTTTTCTGCATTAAAAAAAGGTTAGTGAGGTTTTCTGCATATATGGGATAGTTTATGGGATTTTTTTCAATTTTAGCCTATATTCTTATTAAGGGATCCCATACTAAAGTTTGAAAGATAACTCTACAAAACTCTAGTTATAGTTATCATAATTGATATGGTTAAAAATGGAATTAAATTGGAACCATTCAAATTGGGCACGGATCTTAAAGTTCACAGGGGCAAAACGGTCATCTCACCTACAGATGGATTCAAAATGAGAACTGGGTCTCTTCTCTAGGGCCCAATAATCCATGAACGGATCTGTTCAACTGAGAACGGGTCCCAACCCGTTGAGAGACAGTTCAGGAAGATATGGAGAAATCCTGATCCGTCATTATCCTTAGGAGGTGGTTCTTACCACTTCCATCCAGCCACACCGGAGAGTTGAGATTCGTTCTTATCTCAAAGCAGATCCCCACGGTGACTATAAAAACTCCCATACCTCCTACTGTTACAAGGTGATCACTCTTTGCCTACCTAAAGTTTTTTCATATTCTTTTCTGAGTATTGACAAGAGCGTCGGAGGGTGCGCACCGGGATCTATCCCGGTGTTTCGCACTTTGTGAAGGTCAGCGACAGCACCAAGGAGCCAGCCTATCAACAGTGGAAGTGGTCGGGTTTGACCTCTTCGACTCCTCACGAACCCACAAATTCATCTGATTGCCCCCACACCGAAATCAGCGGCAACAAATTGGTGCCATCTGTGGAAAGACGAATAGCAATCCGACCCTACTCCATCAACAAAAGCCACTCCTAGCTATGCCTCCGAAGAAAGGAAAGTCCACTGCCTCCAACCGCAACCTCCATTCTTTCTCCGCCCGTCCAACCGGCCCAACAGCTCGAACAACCAATCCTCAATCCGTTCAGTAGCCTCTAGGGCCTCAAGTGGCTGTTGGGGAACCCTTTCGATGAAGTCGCCAGAAGCAACCCCTGCATTAGGTCCATATCTTCGTACACAACCCTTCCGCCAACTCCATGACCTCCCATAGATCTCCAATGCCGAAAGATCTGCGAGATGTTCTCAACCACCGGCAGAACGATACAGATCTTCGAATCTGCTTGGATGAGAGGCGAACTCGTAACGGGAACCCTCGCTGGGAGCATCAGAGGGACCGGTCACCCCGCAGGACAGATTGCAGAGGGTCCAACTCTCCCAGGAGGCGGAGAGAGTCGCCCCAGCATTGCCAGAGAATAAGTCGCTCCCCGACTAGCCGTCTTGCCCCTCGAGCTCATCGGGAGCAGGAGGTCCCCGTCATGAGGGCGGAGTTCCAAAAGTTCCAGGAGGCGGTCCTACGGGCACTTAATGTCGCCCCCAACAACGACCAACGGGCTCCCAGTCATTGGCCGGCTCCGAGCTATCGCTGCCGCTCTCCCAGTCCTTGGCCGGCTCCGAGCCATCATCGCCGCTCCTCCAGTCCTCGGTCCACTCCGAACCATTGCCATCGCACCCCCAGACCACGACCTACTCCAAGCTACCGCCGTCGCAGCCCCAGTCCTCTTCAACATGAAGACGAGTCTCGGGGCTCAACGAGACATGCCCGATAGGAGGACTCGATTTACAGCCGTCTCCACGAGATGGAGAGGCGTCTCGGCCAACTCGACAGAGATGAAGAACAACGGTCCAGGAACCTCCGCTCGAGCAGGTCCCCGTTCTCCCGCACTATCATGGAGGCCCCCGTCCCAGAGAACTTCAAGCCTCCACACTTTGAGTCTTATACCGGGGAGTCGGACCCCGCTGATCACATTAAGAGTTTCAAAACTCTCATGATGATCCATCATGCCTCCGACACCCTTCTCGGCACGACCTTTCCGGCCACGCTTAAGTGGTCCGCTCGGGAGTGGTATTTCAGACTTGCTCCGGCCTCCATCTTCACCTTCGACCAGTTCAAAGGTCTCTTCCTCACACACTTCGTGAGGAGCCGCTGCTCTGAGAAGACGAGCACCTCATTGCTCTTCCTAAGCCAAAAGAAGGGCGAGCGGTTGAGGGATTACGTCGAGCGGTTCACTGCGGAGGCCAGGTCTATCGCCTTCCTGGATCAGTCAGTAGCTTCGGCTGCTTTTCAATCCATTGTCATTAACCCTGATCTTAGGGCGTCCCTGGCCAAGAAGCCTCCTCGGGACTTCTCAGAGCTCCTTCTCAGGAGTGAGAAGTATATTCGGGCTAAAGAAGCCCTCAACCGCCCTACTCTTAAGGTGTCATCTTTCGGGAACAAACGGAAGACTGCTGAGGAAGGACCTAAGAAGCTCCAAAAGGACAACGGAGGTCAATGTCGCCATCTCTCCCACTTCGAAAAGTTCATTCTGCTCAATGCGAGTGTCTCCACCATCTTAATGGAAATTGGGAATGAGGGTATTCTACCACCACCTCCAAAGATGAACACCCCCGGGAAGAAGAGAAATCGGGATAAGTGGTGCCACTTCCATAGGGACCACGGGCACGACACAGACGACTGTCGGGCCTGAAGGACGAGATCGAGGCCCTCATTCAAAGAGGGCAGTTTGCTAGGTTCGTAAGGAGGGACAGGGCCGATCCACCTCCAACCCCAAGGGGGCTAATAGGCGAACCGAACAACATGCGGAGATCCCGGATGTCGAAGCAGAGGCCATCCTACACCTTATACACGGATGCCCAATGGGGAGAGATTCCAACTCCTGAAAAGCTTTCGTTCGGGAAGTGAACGCCATGCAGAGCCATCCCCCTCCGAAAGGTCTTGGGGTCCCTGTCACGTTCTCCGATAGAGACTTGGAGGGCGTCTGCACACCTTATTGCGATGCCCTTGTTATTAACCTCCGAATGGCCAACTTCGACGTACGCCGGATCTTGGTGAACAATGGCAGCTCGGTTAATATTCTTTTCTTGGAGGCGTTCAAGGGCCTCCAACTATCGAGAGATCGGCTCAAGCCTGCTGGCTACACTCTTCATGGGTTCACCGTGGTGCCGATGACGATCGAGGGGGTTATAACCCTCGATGTGACTGCTGGCAAAACCCCGGTCACCTGCACAGAGCCGATGGACTTCATGGTGGTAGATGTGAAAGCCGCCTATAATGTTATCCTGGGTCGTCCAGGTCTGGCCGCACTCCATTCAATTCCTTCAGCATATCATATGAAGATGAATTTTTCCACCCCCGTAGGAGTGGGAGAAGTAAGAGAAAGTCAGGATGTGGCTCGCAAGTGTTACATGACTTCGATGGAAGGCTCGGTCCTCTCCCTTGAAGTCCTTGAACTCCCACGGGAAAGTAGCCAGACCATCCCCGAGCCGGTGGACGAGCTGG
The DNA here is from genome assembly GCA_017893485.1 of Hemerocallis citrina. Classification (NCBI taxonomy): domain Eukaryota; kingdom Viridiplantae; phylum Streptophyta; class Magnoliopsida; order Asparagales; family Asphodelaceae; genus Hemerocallis; species Hemerocallis citrina. The sequence goes on from CM030366.1 coordinate 196,914,778, forward strand.
AAGAAATGGTCTTCTCAGAAGAAGATGCCACCAAGACATTCCAGATCAGCAAGGCCCTTTCTCCCTCCATCAAGAAAGACATCTCCCAATGCATAAGGGAAAACCACGATCTCTTCTCCTGGACTGCGGCGGATATGCCTGGGATCTCAGAGGAGCTCTTGATGCACCACCTCAACATTGCCCTGGGAGTCAAGCCCATCCAGCAGAAGCGACGTAAGTTCGCTCCTGAGCACCAACAAGCGATCAAGGAAGAGGTCGAGAAGCTCCTGAACGCCCGATTCATCCAGGAGGTGAACTACCCCGAATGGCTATCCAATGTGGTGATTGTTAAAAAAGCCAATGGGAGCTGGAGGATATGCATCGATTTTACTGACCTCAACAAGGCATGCCCAAAGGATTCATTCCCCCTCCCGAGCATCGATGCTCTGATCGATGCGACCTCCGGCCATGAGCTCCTCAGCTTCATGGATGCCTTCTCGGGATACAACCAGATCCGGATGTTCCCTCCCGGCATTTCGAAGACCTCGTTCGTGACTGACCAAGGCCTGTACTGTTACCGGGTCATGACATTCGGGCTAAAGAACGCGGGAGCTACATACCAGCGCCTAGTCAACAAGGTCTTCCGAGAACAGATTGGCCGTAACATGGAAGTCTATGTGGACGACATGTTGGTTAAGAGCATTCGCGGGTAGGAGCATGTCCTCGACCTCCAGGAAGCCTTCGGGGTGTTGAGGAGGCCCAACATGAGGTTGAATCCGAGCAAGAGTGCGTTCGGAGTCTCATCCGGCAAGTTCTTAGGGTTCATGGTCAGCCAGAGGGGCATAGAGGCCAACCCCGAGAAGATACAGGCCATACTCAACATGGCTCCCCTCTCTAGTGTTAAAGATGTGTAGAGGCTCACCGGGCGCCTTGCGGTGATTGGGCGTTTTCTCTCCAAATTCGGAGAGAAGTGCCTCCCGTTCTTCAAGGCCCTCAGGGGGGCTAAAGATTTTGAATGGGGGTAACAACAACAAGAGTCCTTCGACTAGCTGAAGGCGTACTTAGCCAACCCCCCACTCTTGAGCAAGCCAAGGCCCTGCCACTTCGGAGCAGACCCTCAGCGCTGTCTTGGTAAGAGAGGAAGACAGGACGCAGAGGCCCATATACTACGTGAGTAAGGTCCTCTGGGATGCTGAACTCCGTTACCCGAAGCTAGAGAAGATGGCCCTTGCCTTGGTTATGGCGGCCCAAAATCTCCGCCCCTACTTTCAGTCTCATTCGGTGGTCGTTCTTACCGACTAGCCGCCAAAGCAAGTTCTCCACAAGCCCGAGACATCGGGACGCTTAATGAAATGGTCCATAGAGCTGAGCCAGCATGACATCAGGTACTAACCCAGAACCGCTATCAAGGCACAAGCCCTAGCGGAATTCATTGTGGAGAGCACCATTCCCGACCCCTGCGAGTAGGCTGCCGAACCCCTGATCTGGACTATTTATGTTGACGGATCCTCGTGCGCCGACAAAAATGGGGCTGGCGTCATCCTGACCGGCTCAGACGGTTTCGTTCTGTAGTACTCCATCCGCATAAACTTCCGTGCATCGAACAACAAAGCCGAGTACGAGGCCCTCATAACGGGGCTCTGCATGGTCCGTAAAGTAGGGGCCAAGCGTATCCAAATATTCAGTGATTCGCAGCTGGTCGTGAATCAAGTGTCTGGAGAGTACGAAGCAAGAGATGAGCGCATGGCCAAGTATCTGGCGAAGGTAAAGGGACTACTGGCTTTATTTGAAGATGCTCGACTCCAGCGGGTCTCCCGAGAGGAAAACGTACAGGCGGACGCTCTCTCAAGGCTCGCCTCCTCCCTCCAGGGTCTGGAGTGAACCGTGCTGATAGAGATCCTGCTGAGACCAAGTATTGAGGAAGACAACTTAGAGCCAATGGAGACTATGCCCCTCACACTTGGGGAGAATTGGATAAAGCTCCTACTTGAGTACCTTAGAGATGGAGTTCTTCCAGCCCAAGAGAGGCGAGAAGGGTCAGGGCCAGAGCCGAGCGGTACACACTCCTTGATGGAGTCATGTACAAATGCTCCTATACTCAGATTGACGGCAGACCCTACCTGAGGTGTCTCCCCTGAAGAAGCACTCTATGCCCTGAAGGAGGCCCATGATGGTATGTGTGGCGTGCACTTGGGAGCGAGATCCCTCGCCCGTAAAATCTTAAATTACGGCTACTTCTGGCCCACACTGCTTAGTGACTCTGAAGAGTACGTTCGCCAATGCGACTCCTGCCAGAGATTCTCTCCAATTTGTCACCTACCACAAGCCCAGCTCTCCTCCTTGGCAAGTCCAATTCCTTTCGCAATGTGGGGGATGGATTTGCTCGGACCATTCCTTCCAGCGTCGGGTCAGCTGAAGTTCCTGGTCATGGTGATAGATTACTTCTCCAAGTGGATCGAGATGAACCCCTTGCAACGATCACTGAGAACAAGGTTCAAAAGTTTTTTTGGAAGAACATTATTTGCTGGTTCGGTGTACCCCGTATTCTCGTAACCGACAACGGAACCCAGTTCGCAGGGGCAACCTTCCGCAACTTTCGTGCCGACCTCGGCATCCAGTAGATACATCCTCAGTCCAACGGCCAAGCGGAGAACCCAAATCAACAAATACTCTCCGGCCTGAAGAAGAGGCTCGATAAATCCACCAAGGGATTATGGATCGAACCGCTGCCCAATGTGCTATGGAACTACCGCACCACGAAGAGAACTCTGACGGGAGAATCCCCCTTCAATCTTACCTATGACTCCGAAGCCATTATCCCCCTCGAGGTCGGCCTACCTTCCCCACGACTGATCGCTTACAATGAAGAGCAGAAAGCGAACCAGCCTCGCAACAGTTTGGACCTCATCGATAAGATCCGTGAAAGAGCTTCCATCACACAGGAGACGTAGCGATGTAGGATCACTCAGTTCTACAATAAGAAAGTCCGACCAGCTAATCTTAAAGAGGGGTGCCTAGTACTCCGGAAGTTGTCGATCTCGATTCCGAGCAAAGGGCAAGTTAGCACCCAATTGGGAAGGTCCGTATAGGGTCTCCAGAGTTATTCGCCAAGGCGCATATCAACTCGAAGACCCGGGGGGTAGGAGGATACCGAGGACATGAAATGCGGAGCACTTGATGAAGTACCAAGAGGGTGTCTGAACACCACTCCAAGCAACTTTCCCAAGAACGCTCCATAAAACATGTCGATGTTTTTTTGTTTTCCTTATCAAAGTGTAAGGCGGCTCGCAACTGAGAAGCGACCGCCTAAGTGTTTTCAATAAAAGCAATCTATCCCTGCAAGTTTCTACTTTGAGCATTCTAATTGTACTACTTTGGTGTTTAAAAAAACATTAAAACGATAAGCTCGGAGTCCAACGCTTGGTTCGATACAAGCTCGGAGTCTAACACTTGCTTCTAAGCGAGTACGAAGTGGTTCACCATTCGGAATTGCTCCCACAGCTATTGACATTCCCTAAACAACAAACTCAGGGTCCAACACTTGGTTCGATTTCGCTTCAACTACTTGCTTCTAAGCGAGTACGAAGTGGTTCACCATTCGGAATTGCTCCCACAGCTGTTGACATTCCCTAAACGACAAGCTCGGAGTCCAACACTTGGTTCGATTCCGCTTCAACTACTTGCTTCTAAGCGAGTACGGAGTGGTTCACCATTCGAAATTGCTCCCACAGCTGTTGACATTCTCTAACGACGAGCTCGGGCGACGTCCAAATACGAGAAAAATCTCTGGGACTTCGGCAACCTGTGCTGAGCGCTCTTGCCACCGATGCCCAAATGCGAGAAAAATCAATCTCTTGGACTTCGGCAACCTGCGCCGAGCATTCAATCTCGTCGTCTTCGGCGACCTGGGATGTTCCATAACTATTGACACGAATGCAAACAAAAACAAAACACAAGTTCGAGAAATGAGTTCACCATTTCATTAAAATTTGAGGTAAGAGTCTAACCATAGACCAACGACTCATCTTTACATCAAGGCACAACTCATTCGAAACAGATTACAAAATTACAAAAATATGCCCTAACCCCTCCTGGGGAGCGGGATCCTTCTCTTAATTGACAAACGAGCCGGCGAGCCCCGTGTTGTTGTGGCCTTATACTTTCGCAGAGGTATCCAGACCGGCGAGCCGAGTTGCATTGTCGGCACCTGAGAGCCTAACTGTTGCCCCAATAGACGCTCCGCTCGACGAACCAGCTACTTCGCTCTGTGCATCACTAGGGCGCCTCATGACGGGGGGTGAGCGTAGCGCCAATTCGTGGAACGACCTCCCTTGTGCGTACTCGCCTTGGGGGCAGGAAGTGCTCCTGATGTTACTCCCTTCGGAAAGCCGCCAAAGCTGATTGTTCTCCGCCTTTAGCTCTGCGACTTTTTCCTTCAGCGATTTATCTGTCACTCTGATCTTCAAGCGTGGCATTCGACTTGAGCTACCCGCACGAGAAGCCTTGATGATGGTCCTCCGAAGTTGCGTCGCCTCCAAGCTTTTTTCGAGTACCACATTCTTCAGCCCATCTGTCTCAGCCCTGACTTTGAACAGAGATTGACGAAGGAATTTTAGTCTTAAGCTCTGGCTAACTGCCATCGAGGGACACGTCTCCTCTCCTCCAGGGGGCACTTCGCGAGCCTTCTCATTTAGCCGTTTTAGCTCAGAGGTGCGACGGGCCAAGGTCAGCTTAAGGTAGTTCAGCTTCGACTCAGCTTTAAACAACCTCTCTCGAGTTCGAGCAATGCCCAGCTTTGTGATCCCAAGACCAGTCTGGAGTCGAGACACTTCGGCAATCTCAGATAGTCCGACCGACTGAGATACATCTGCGATCTGAAAAAGCCAAGGTACTTTGTTCAAACGAAGCCACAACAAGACAACTCGGGAGCAAATCAGACAAATTGCAATAAACACTTAGCCAAAAAAGATTTCAAAAAGTTTATTTCATTGAAATTCAAGTTACAAGCGGTGGCCAGTCCGTGATTAGGCAATACATTTCTTATCAAAATTGAATTACAAGTCGAGGCAGGACTTCTTTGCCGTGCCTGCCGGTCGTTGAAGGCTCCGGCCCACGCGTGGGGGCAACGATCGCCAAGGGTATGGCGTCCGGACCGGTCTCCACTTCGGGCTCGACGATCTCAACCTCCACGTCGTCGTCTCCTTCATCCTCTTCCTTAGAGGCGTCGTCGAATCCCGTGACGTGGTCGGGGAAGCGGCGCCATCCGGAGCAGTCCACCTTGGGGTAGCTCTCCTTCACTTGCTCGAGGGCCACTTCTCTTCCGTAAATCAGTAATCTTATCCTAAATTAGTAATCTCTTATCCTCTTCCCTTCTCAATCTCTTTTCTCCCCACTTCTCTTCCGCCGCCTTCAAGTCTTCGTCGTCGCCAACCCATCTTCGAGTCTTCGTCGTTGAGTCTTCGTCACCAACCTTCTTCTTCGAGTCTTCGGGTCTTCGTCGTCGCCAACCTTTGGGTCTTCGTCGTCGCCCACCCATCTCCACCGCCAGCCAACTCATCTTCCAGTCTCTTATCATCTTTTCGCGCCAACTAAAGCTCGTCTTCGTCAACAACCTCCCGCTCTCTCTCATTTTTTCGCGCCAAAGAACTGAAGAAGAAATAACCTCCTCCCTTCTTTTCGCGCCAAACTGCCAAAGAATCTCCCGCGCTCTCTCTTCTTCTTCGTCGTGAACAATTGTCAACTGAAGCTCACGCTTAACTGAAGCTCCCCTCTTCTCTCAACTGAAGCTCACGCTCTCACCCTCTCTCTTCTACTTCGTCGCCAGTGAGCCCCTACTCTCTCTCTTCTTCTTTTTCTTCGTTTTCATTTTCTTCTCTCTTTAATTTACTAGAATTTTCAAGTTAAATGTTAATTGTTAACTCTGATTTGATTAACTGTTAATTGATTAACCTTTAACTTTTCCATCTGTTATTCACTTATTCTGTTAATTGTTAACTATTATTACTAATTTGATTAACTGTTAATTGTTATTAAGTGTTAATTTGTTAATTGTTATTGGGCTTCATTTTCTTTTCTCTTTGATTTTCGTCTTTGATTAGTTGTTAACTGTTATTCTGTTAATTACTTAATTGATTGTTAACTATTAATTAGTTGTTAACTGTTAATGGTGGAATTGTGGCAATTGACGAACATGTTTAATATTTCTTATTAGTTGTTATTTTGATTGTTAAGTGTTAAGTGTTAATTAATTTTTTTTCTATCTTAGTTGTTCTCTGTTAACACTTTAATGATTTTTTCTTCTTATTGTAGTTTTTAGACTACCACCTACAATATAGCATAAAATGTCGGAATAGGGATGGCAACTGGGCCGGGTCAACCGGCGACCCGGCCCGCTTAGTTGCTAGGCGGGTTCGGGTCGAACCCGGTGAACAGTACCGGGTCGACCCGGGTCGCAATTTACGTGAATTCAGCTCGCGAAACCCGGCCCACGAACCCGGCCCAACTCGCGAATTGGACCCGGCAACCCGCGGTTTTCGACCCGTTCGACCCGTGACGGGTCGACCGTTGACCCGCGGGTCGAACGGTCGAAATTCCCGTTGCCGAGAGCTGATGCGCTCTGTCTGGGACAGAGCCGTTTGGAATGGCTCTTTGAGCCGTTGGGTAGGTTTTTTTTGTTTTTTTTAAATTTTCCCCACATTTAGCCTTTAAATATCCCCAAAAATTTCATAAAAAATCACACCCCACTCTCTTACTCTCTCTACTATTATACATCATTTGTAAAGAATTTTTGAACAATTGTAGTATTCATCAAACAAGTGTACAAGGAGGCATATACACGATCAAATTTCGGTCGTATCGGAATCAAAATTCAACGTCTTCAACGTCTTCAACTCTCTTCAACCCTCGTCAAATCTACTTCAACCTCTTCTCAACTCTTCAATTGCGGAATCGGCAAAGCGCTCCTCCATCTTTTCGATTCTATTCTTATTTTAACGGTTTTTTTTTCATACGCGTATTCCACAGTGAACGGTATCAAAATATCTCTATCTCTCTCGTTAATTTTTTTTTTGCGTTGTAGTTAAAATTATTGTTCGTTTTTTGAACTTCTCTATCTCAACCCTCTTGTTTTTTTAGATTTTTTTGTATAATTCGCCACTCCTACATTGTATTTTTTTTACATACTTTAGCACATTACCACATTATGTCTAGATCACGTGGTAGCGGTCGTAGCGGACAAGATTCCTTCTCTTCACGTAGGCCACCAATTGTTCCAACTAGTGAGCCCGCCCAAGATTACATTGATCCTGCTATGGAACAATGGGGTACACACGACAATGTTGTAGGCGACATACAATTAGAAGAAGAACAACAACAACAACAAACCGAAACCACACAACCCCGTAGTAGTTGGAAAAGTAGAGGAGAAACTAGCGATTGGCATAAGTTTTATGATTATATCCCGGACGAACATACTCAGGGTATAGGTTTGAAAGTGTGTAAAACATGTAGTAAAATATACAAATTCAAGAGGGGTGATGGCACCGGTACAATTAGTAGGCACATCCAACAATCATAAAGAACTTCTTGATCAAATACAAGGCCAACAAAAAATAAATCCTAGGACCGGTCAAGTTGATAGCCACCCTTATGATCCCGAACTTGTTCGTCGGGAAATGGCCCGATTAGTCATTAAGGAAGAGTTACCATTTTCCTATTCCGAGAGTAGGAACTTGGAAAATTTTAATCAAACAGCCTTATACCCTCATTTTAAAAGAATTCCGAGAAATACTTGCAAATCGGATTGTTTTAAAGTGTACATGGAAATGAAGGACGCTTTGATTGCAATTTTAAGGAGTTTAACTTGTAGGGTTAGTTTAACTTCGGATTGTTGGACGGGTGTCAACAATATTCCAACGATGGGAATAATCTGTCATTGGATCGACAATGATTGGATTCTTCAAAAAAGAATCATATCACTTGCGGCGTTGCCGTATCCCCATAGTGGCGCTGAAATAGCAAACCGTATTATAGAAATTTGTGATGTTTTTCATATTCACGATAAAATTATGGCTATTAGTTTTGATAATGCATCTAACAACAATGTAGCAATTACTACTTTAAAATCTGTATTAAACCCTCCATCTGACAATATTTTTCATGTTAGATTTGCATGTCATATTATAAATTTATGTGTTCAAGATGCATTAAGAATAGCTGATCCATATATAGTTAAAATTAGAAATTGTGTACATTTCATTGCATTAAGTCCAAACATTTTACAAGAATGGAAAGCTTGGTGTAGGGTTAGAAATGTTCCTTTTAGAAAATTTCCAAAGGATGTTAGACACCGATGGAATTCTACTTTTGATTTACTAAATGTTGTCACCGATTATAAAGCAGTTGTAAATGATTTTTGTATCGCAAAAAATATGGCTAATTTTGAAATGACTCCCCCCGATTGGTTTTTTGCCGAATCTTTATTGAAATTTTTAGAATCTTTTAAAACCACAACTTTAAAATTTTCAAAAACATATGAATCTACTTCTAGTAGCATTTTTATTTAATTAGTTAGCATGATGCAAACATTTAACGAAATGTTAAATGATACCCATGTTAGTGAGATTGTAAAACCTGCATTGCAAAATTTTTTGAAGTATTATTTTCCTCCTATGTTGATTTGTGTTGCTACTGTTATGGATCCTCGTATCAAATTAGAAGGTACGAAGAATTTGATAGAAATGTTTTTTGGATATTTAGAGGTAAATGTAGAATTAACAATTGATTGCGCTACTTTTATAGTTCAGTTTGAATCTACGTTAAATAACTTGTATGATTATTATGATAGACGTTTTGCTTCTAGTAGTACAACTTCTGTAGTTAGTTCTTATTCTGGTAGTTCTAAAGGTAAGGGTAAAAGTAGAATTGGTGATAAAACATTTAGTTTACTTGAACAAATTCAATCTAAAAAACCTAGGACTAATCAACCAAATGAATTAAATTGGTATAACCAACAAGATTCTGAGCCTTTTACTTCTCCACTAGATATTTTACAATGGTGGAAAGAACATGAACACACTTTTGGTATTCTGTCAATTATGGCTAAAGATTTACTAACTCCTTCTGTCTCTACAGTTGCTTCTGAGAGTGCATTTTCTACAAGTGGCAGGGTTCTATCTGATTACAGGAATCGGTTGAAGCCCGAGGAGTTAGAGATGCTCGTTTGCACAGAAGACTGGCTGAAGGCTGAAGATAGGACACAAGGGAAAGCACTATCAAGTTTCACAAGTGGGAGCAACTCGCCCGAAGAAGAAGAAGAAGAACAACAACAACAATAGCTTTGCTTGTTATGTCAAATTAGAAAACTTGTACTCAATTAAAATTGTATATAACAAATATGTTATTGTATAAAACTTATTTATGAATTGAATTCTTCATTTCGTTATAAATTGTTAAAATTGTATAACTTAAATTCATATGAATAATATTTCAAAATTTGTTGTCAATTTCACTCTTTCAATCTTATTATTATTATTACGATTTTCATTGTTTATTAGTATTATTACTTAGTATTATAATTATAATTATTATTTTAATTTAAGCTACCAAAAAAAAAAATTATTAAACGTGCCAACCCGCAGGTCGACCCGGCCCAACCCGGGTTGAACCCTAAAGGGTTCATGGGTTGGGCGGGCCACCCAAACGAAACATCAACCCGGCCCGGCCCGTTCCGGATAAGAGTGCAACCCGGCCCGGCCCGGCTAAGTGTACATGCCAACCCTTACGGGTTGTGTAACGCCCCGGATCACCGTTATCGGACATCCGTGACATTACCAAGATCATTGCCTTCAAATGCATCTCAACACAGTAAATAACGTGGAAATTTAAACATTTTTATTGCCATTAGAGTTGTTACATTAATAATTACAAATATCAAATTGTCCTTGGACCAGGAATACAAATTACATAACTTTATTATAACTGACTACAAGAATACTTAAACATTTCTTGTGAAGCCATTGGCTGTGTTTCAGATCGGCAATCCCTTGGTAACTGTCGAAACTCTGTTGAGTGGTCTATCTGCCTCCTCTGGGACCTGCCCCTCGGCTTGAGCCTTCTGCTACGCGATCCTGATAGTTCTGCACCCACTCGAAGGGTAGACGTGCATACTGCCACTACTTGGATGCCCTGCTGATCTTGGGCTCTCCTATACTCGTGACCTGATATCCATGTACCTAAAAGGTGGGGTACGTCAGTAATTCTACTGGCGCAATGCTGATAAGTTTACGGCGATCCTCAAACTATCACACACAAATTCATCTTGAATGGAAAATTCAACGTGCATCCTGATTTCCTAGTGTTCGTGTATGCCATGACCTAAAGTCTATTCAAACACAATGTACAGAACAGATGCACCTAATCTAATGTCAGCAAGACTCTGGACACGCATGCATCCCATACTACATGTGCCCCAGATCAAGTCGTTTCTCCAGTTCAGGGATTTGAACCCTCGCTATGCAATGCATTCTAACTTGGTCTACTTCCTGTTCCTGATAGTATGACATGGTTGAGGAGGTGAAAATAAAATAAAAGAAATAATGCGGGGCGCTACCCCGAAGTCACCAATAATTACTGCATCGAACCATCCTCGAAAGCTGTGACGAACTTACAGATATACCGCAGTATATCCATTGCGCAAAGATCCTTTATGATCCGTTCGTGTCCACCAACATAAAACATGACGCCGGTACCCCCGATCCGTCAGGATATCAGCATTCCGTTCTTACCATGGTACTTCAGGAATTAACAGTGCAAGATACGCACCGCAGTGCGTATCCCTAATGACAGGAAGAGATAACCAGTATCACCACTTAGTGCTAACTCTCAGAACAAGTTGGATTATAGGGAATCACCCCTAATACCAATTCAGACTTCGAGCGAAACAATAAAAGAAAAGCCTAATCAATCCAGTTTACTGAAAATATGTTGTTATTCAAACCACACTCGGTGTCGATCAACAAAGTCGAGCCTGACTGGTCTGTCAAGGTAACAACCATCCTGGAATCACATCCACTGATTCCCAATACCTTCATAGGTCAGCGACCCAAAATAATCCCGGCCCGTGACCCTCAGTGAGTGGTCCAACGGCGCCCTGATGGTGTAATACAATTTAGTGAAGGTAAGCACGCACATAATTATCCATTCTTGACTATTGACAGACTCAGGCATCGAGACACCCAATACAATCCAACAGAGCTATATCCCAATTCACTCATGTCCACCATGAGTACATGCTCAGGAACTTGCCTAAGTTCCGAATGAAAATGCTAAAAACCCATCTTTTAAATCTGATAGCTCACGATCACCATATTGCGGTAGGCAGAGGGTTCCTCATCAATTGTCCGATGGAACAATCAAGAAATACCAGTAGCTGTGATCCCAGCTACACTCATCGGAAATCAATACGCTCAGAATTTCCTAGAAGGTGAGGAGATCCGTTGCCATCCCCTAGTCGATGATTCCCTCAATTTCCTTTTAAAGGACTCAAGTCCTCGAGTTAACTCAAACCTTGAAGTCAGTCTAGACAATAGGTTGCTAAACTCACAATGTCCATAATTTCCAGCACACAAGTCAGAATTGCTTGGTATCTCTAACTCTGGAAAGGTAAGACCCTAGTTTACAATTCTTCAGTTGACTACTTCCTCAAGTTCAATCATCTCGACATCCAATATCCCTCATATACTCTTAGTAGTACGTTCCTTTTCACACTTGCTGCATTTGTCCAATATCATAAGAGTTCACTTAGTTATCGGAATTACTCGATTCCGGATCCTATGGGAAGGTGGGATTATCTACTTTAACTTCCTAGTTGGACACGTTCTCAGATTCAATTATTAATGTTCTCAAGGATACCAATTTCCATTGGGTGCATAACAAGGGAAAAGTTTATATCTCTAGTGAACATTTTCTCGACAAGGCCAAATTTGTCCCACTTAGCAAAATCATAACTTCCAACCTTCAACCTAGAATTTCAAAATCCCAGTTGGGTTAGAAGGCTATGATTCCCTACTGCCAGTCTCTAGTTGGCCAGTCGCCCAAATTTTTAACAGATAAGTCTAGGAATATCTATCTCCACGAACTAGACAACTCGTACTAGGCTGAACGTACCTTACTTTAAAATTCACTAGTAAATCATCCCTAAGTCCAACGATCATGACATGAAATTTGAGATTCTCTATCTACACATATACCATTTCATCGTGTCCAAAATTCACATTCAAATTCATTTCACACAACGATCTACGACTCCTCAAACATAGCTACATTTCAGCTGTTTATTTCCTGCAGGGCATTTACTGCCCCTCACTAATTACCCTTAAAACCTCATCAAATGACTTCTAAAAATTCTAAAATTTGAGATTCATCAAATAGACTCATACCCCAAGCTACTCCCAAAATTTCGTTGCAAAATGATAAACGTACACGAAGTTATGACTTTTTGAACTTCAGCACAAAGCCCAGTCAGCTTCAGCCGACACCTACGGACCAGTCGCATTCTACTATTTTTTCGGGGCATCAAACGACCTCGAAAAATTACGAAATTTAGGACTATGGTTGTAGACACAACAGCGTCCACAAAAATTTCCAGCTCAAAATGCCCTGTCATTTCCGATATATAAAATCGGCAAGACACAAAAATCATCACAGCCAGCAGCCATTCTGGTTGCTTACTGTCTGGACTTGGACCCGCTGTTTGGGCTACTAAAATGCATCTAAATATTATGAAAAAAATCATGGATACTCTACATACATAGAAGAACAATACCCCAGAATTTTAGCCCAAGATTCCAAACCGTTTGGGTGTAAAAAATTCCCCAATATACCCTCACAATCATGCTTCTTAACCAAAACTCAAAAGAGTAATTCTCTACCATACAATTTATCTTTCCCTAGTACTTCTCATACTCAAACATGGTAACAAATCATACCTATCACTACTACACATCCATTCATACCACAACAAAAATAAATACAAAGGAGTTTAAGAGATCACCCACATGAAGTTTTGCAAAAGAATCTCCTTGTAGCTTTACTCCTAGCTTGCTTGCTTGCTTGCCTTGCACTTGTATAACTTGGCCTACACCCTCTCCTACACTTCTTCTTCTCCTTCTCTACTACTTCTTCTATTCTAATAGACTTCTTCCTTTTCCTATATATATATATATATATATATATATATATATATATATATATATATATATATATTGAACAAAGAGGAATGGAGAAGGCTTAGGAGGAGAATAGATGGAGCTTGAAAAAATGGAGTGAAGTGAGATGGGGGGTGGGGTTTATATGGGCCGGATTGGATGGGTGGGTGTGGGTTGGAGTGTGGTGAGGTGTAGGGATGAGATGGAGTGTGGGATGGGTGAAGGAATGAAGGGTGGATTGAGTGCCAACACACCAAGCTTAGAAGCTTCATGGAAGCTTCCTTGAAGCGCCTAGGAAGCTTCCTATTCCCTAAGTCAACATACACATATAACACATGGTGAATTAGTCCTACCATTGGATCTTTATCAAGATCAAGCCATGATCATCATGATGCTAGGGTTCCTAGCCCTAGGTTAGGTCAAGGAACCCTAGGTCACCACCCTCCGATTCTAACCCTAGTGCACAAACTCATACCACATTCACTTCAAGCACTAGCTTAATTGAAAATAATCAATACATATATATTAAAATCCTATAAAATACATGTTTTATGGAAATTATAATTTCCTCCCACAAATTGTCTGGTCAAAACAATCGGGACAAAACTACAGTTTAATCGAGACGATATTCCGAGTTTACCTCATCGGATTCAGAACAGCCCGTATGTCTGAAATCTCTCAATTTAACTGATAATTTCTAGGAGAAAATGTAATCGTGTGCAATACTTAGTCAATGCACGGGTTACAGTGCAAAATAGCCATATGCTATTTTGCAGGGTATTACAGGTTGGGCCCGGCCCGGCCCACTCGACCCGTTTGCCACCCCTATGTCGGAAGAAGCAACAAGCTTTCCAGTAAGTAAGTCAACCAAACTCGATCGATTTTGGGAACATGCGACGAGAGTGAATGGGGGGAAAGCCAAGTGCAAGTATTGTAGTCACCCACCTCTTAGTGGAGGAGTAAGCCGTCTCAATGAGCATTTAGCTTGTATTAGTGGGAATACTACAAAGTGTCCTGATGTTCCGGAACATGTAAAGGCGGACGCCTTAGCTACTTTAAATGCAATTAAAGAAGTCCAGATTTCAAAGCTAGTAAAACGACAAAATATGCTAGATAATGTGGTAATAGGTGATGGAAGAGAATCAAGAGATACATACATTAATGTAGAAGAAATAGATGTGGAAAGTCATCCTAGCCGAATGAGCTCATCCAATAGTTCAAAAATTAAAGGGCCAATGGACATGCATGTGGTTGCGGGAAACAAGGGCAAAGGTGTACAAGTTCATCAAACTACTATCAATGAGCATTGGAAGAAGGCGGCAAGAGAGGATGCAAGTGAGTACGTTGCAAGATATTTTTTTTGACAATGCCATCCCATTTAATGTTGCCAAATCAACTTCCTTTCAAGAAATGTAGAAGCGGTTGGAAAGTACGGACCGAATATGAGAGCACCTACAGCTCACGAACTTAGTATGCATTATTTGCCAAAGGAGGTGAATAGGGTAAAAGGAAAATCTTGGATTTTACTTGGACAAATGCAAGTCGGGCGGTTGTGGTCTCATGACCGATGCATGGACGGATAGAAAAGGGCGAAGCATAATGAATATTGTTCTTAATTCTTACAATGGTACTATTTTTTTGAATCAAAAAATACGTCTAGCAATGTGCACGATGGAAGGTTTATCTATGAATTCGTGAATGAAGCAGATAAAGTAGGAGAAGATAGTGTGGTACAAGTAGTGACCGATAATGCCTCCAATAATGTGGCGGCATCAAATCTTCTAAAAGTGACACGACCAACTATCTTTTGGACATGGTGTGCGGCACATACGGTGAATCTCATGTTGAAAGATATAGGAAAGATCAAGCCTATCCATAATGTGATCACAGTGGGGAGGAATACCACCGTTTTTATGTATGCCCACACTCTCATTCTCAAGACTATGAGGAAGGATGCTACAAATGGTTTAGACCTTGTGAGACCGGGGATGACTAGATTTGCAACCGCATTCATTGGAAAGCCTACAAGAACATAGGAGAGGTTTGAAATCCTTTGTAAATGGAAATTTTTGGGAGGAACATACGCATTGCAAGTCTACACAGGCGAAGAAGGTAATAAATTTTATTTTAGAATTTATTTGGTAATAGTATTTTTGTTTAACTAAGAAAGTAAGAATATTAGTTTTTTAACTTTTTTGTTTCACATTATGTAGGTCAAAGATATTGTGAATAGTCGTATGTTTTGGAAGAATGTCACATTTGCTTTGAGAGTTTTTGAGCCATTGGTGAAAGTTCTTCGGCGGGCGGATAATGATCTACTATCAATGGGGTGGTTATATGGTGATTTGGAGAGGTGCAAGGAAGAAATTGTTTTGGGAATTAAGCAAAATGAGAAGAAATATCTTCCTATTCATAAGATCATTGACACACGATGGGATAATAAATTAAAGTCTCATTTGCATTTGGTTGGTCACTTCATGAATCTTTTTTTCTATTACCAAATTAGAGGCGAAATGAAGAACAAAGTACCATTTTTATATGCTTTCGCCCAATGTACATACAAGATGTATGAAAATAATCCCGAAATGCAAGACAAGATCAGCTCTCAATTGCCTCTATATCAAAATAGATGTGAGTCTTTTGGAAGGCCAATGGCTCTTAGGCAAATGCAAAATCTTTCTCTTGATACAGGTATGATGAATCATTTAAATTATGATTTATGAGAAATTGTAAATTTTTTGACTATTCTTAATGTTATTGTTATAATGTAATTATATTTCTTCTTAGTTAATTGGTGGCAATTGCATGGGTGCTCGGTACCGGATCTACAAAAAATGGTAATGAGAATTGTTGAATTAACTACTAGCTCATCCGGATGCGAAAGGAATAGGAGTACATTTGAGATGGTAGTATATGGAGTACATTTGAGATGGTAGTATATAGCAATCTACCAAGGAGATTTAATTAATTATTTCTTTAGTATTTTTTTATATTAAATAATAATTGAATTTCTCTTCTTTCCTTTGCATAGGTTCATTCGAAAAAGAGGAATAGGCTAAGTCATGATAAAATGGAAAAATAAGTCTATGTCAAGTTAAATTCCGAAATTGAAGCAAAGTTTGCTAATAGGAAAAGAGATCCTCTTTTGGCTCCAAGCATGGATGAGGGGAGGGTAGTTGAATGGGTAGACCCTCCAAGAACATCCGTAGAAAGTGAAACCGACGATGAGGTTGATGATGAGGTTTTTCTCGGGGAGCAATTGAGATGGAGGGATGTTGAAACGGCTATGGGAGTGGATCCAAGACCAAGGTCAAGTTCAAGGCAAAGAGCAGCGAAGAAAGCAAAGAGGTCTCATGGCATTGACGCATCATCATCAAAAGGGAAAAGGATCGTTAAGCAAGAAGATAGAGAGTTAGAACCTTCATTGGACTCGAATGATGATACTTCAACATCCGAGTCGGAAAGCGAAGAAGATGAGGGTCATGAGAATGAAGATTGATTACTGCTACTTACTGCTGCTTATTATTGTTGTTGCTTGTGTTTTTTACTGTTTCAATGTGTTTCATTGGACAATAGCATTAGCAGCAGTAAGCAGTAGCAGTGAGCATAAAATCTACATGTGTATGAAACTATGAATTTGCCTTGATTGCAAGTGATTTCTTCTCTTTCTTTTTTATATATTATTTTATTTTCATAGTAAATAGCATTTCTTTTGCATGATGAATAATTGATGAACCTAGCCAAGTTACTCCAGTTTTCTGTTTAAGAGATCATCTTGCTGGCATAATGCTCTTCCAGTCTTTCCTAGAAGCTTAGTTATAATTTTATGTGCCAAAATTATCTGACTTTGGTTTGGCCATTCTCTTATTTTGTACAGGACAGCTTCCTTGCTAGCTTTGCCTGCTTTTGAATGCTCAGCCCATAACAGCCCCAAGTAAGCTCAACCCCTTCAAGTTAGATTTGTTTGTCTGCTTTTGAATGTACAGTTTTATTTTCATTTTTACTGATTCTGCTATTTGAGGAAGCATGTGCTTCATTGCTATATTAATTGTTGAGTTTATTTTACTTGAATGGTTGCTAAAATTTCTACGTTCCAGTTTGAATAGAAATTGATATTGGAAGCAAAGAGTTCGCAGAAGAAGGGATCAAGTTTTCCATGTTTCAGAGTAAGAATATTGGTCCCTCTCTTTCTCTATAATAGATGGAAGAGGTTGAAATGTTGCAGCTTGTATTTAGTATTTGAGTACATGGAACATGATCTTGCTGGTCTCACAGCCAGCCCAGGAATTAAGTTCACCGAACCTCAGGTTAGATTTAAAAGATTCCTGACTTATTCTCTTTTAGAATAATGATATGTTCTGTTTTTTTCTTCTTTCTGAAGGTTATCAATGAGATGTTACGTCTTGGCAATGTTGTTAGTTTCCTTCCAAAGACGGTAACCAAAGATGTTCAATTCAAAGGTATAGTCTAACTAGTTTAATTTTATAAATTTTTACCCTCACGGAGATACTCACATTATCTATCTGGTGTAGGCTATACAATCCCCCAGGGTTATACTGTCCAGGTTCATCTAGCTGCAGTGCATTTAGACCCTTCCTTGTATGAGGATCCTGAGAGTTTCAATCCGTGGAGATGGATGGTGAGTTGTTAAACGTTAAAGAATTGGCTTCTTTTGTAATACTGAGAAATTTTCAATGTTCTTCCTTTCTTTTTTTTTTTTTTGAGAAAATGAGTGTTCTTTCTAATGGTTATTATTTCATGAAAATTGTTTTAGAATCAAACAATTGGTTCTTCTCATAAATAGTATTTATTATGCTAAACTGTTGTAATTTTCGACTGGAAAACTTTTATTCAATAGGTAGATAATATTGCACCATTTTCTTATAGTAAAGAATAATATAAAATCAAATCACAGGAAGAAAAATCCATAAGATTGTATAGTTATTTGATTTACTATGCTGGTATCATTCACTAAGACATTTTTAATGAATCACAGTGAGGCATTGAGGCTCCATTATTTTCGGTCAGAAAAAAAATGGAGTAGATTTGAAACCAAATCTTGAGAAATATTTAGTTTAACAAAACTGTTTTCATTCGCAGTCCTCATCCAACACAAATATAAATAATGGCTTCATGTCCTTTGGTGGGGGGCTACGGTTGTGCCCAGGAGCGGCTGCTAGACCTTTTGTTACTCATCACAATGATTTGAACCTATGTAGCACGGACACGGGTACGACACGACTCGAGTACGCGGATACGTGATTTCTAAAAAATTTAGGATACGGGTACGTTAAGGATACGTTGAATATAAAAATAATTAATTTAATATATATTATGTTAAAAATATAAAATTCCAAAAAAGTATAATAACTAAAAACATGATTGTAATCTAGAATATGTAACATAAAAATTAACTAACTATTAACATTAAACTATGAACTACCTATCTATTAACAGTAAACTATGAACTATCTATCTACTATCAGTAAACTATGAACTATATCTATTAACAGCAAACTAGAATTAACAGTAAACTATGAACTATCTAACAGTAAACTATAAAGTAAGTGAAAAACATCAAAGTGATATCTCAGTTTTTAACAGTAAACTAGCTCAATTTCTTCTTCTTCATGCTTCATCAATCTATTAACAGTAAACTAGCTCAATTTTTTCTTCATCATGCTTCAACTATCTAGTTTTTCTTTCCAGGAAATGAAAAACATCCAGTGTCAAGCATCAATTTAGCAAGCATATGCATCATGCATGCATCGACTGGAGGAAGAACAAGTGTGCAGTATCAAGCATAAAATTAACACACAAAAAAGCATCAAAGTGATACCTTGGGGGAACAAGGAGACAGCAAGATTCGGCGTTAAAGAGGATGAGCGACAGTGTTGTGGAGTCGAGGTCTTAGTCTAGGCAGTGGAGATTTGACATCGAGGAAAGACAGGATGAGAGACAGCGACGTCGAGGATGAGGTCGTCGAGCGTCGAGGATGAGGTCAACGTGGGCGAGAGAGACAGCGTCGAGGATGAGCCGAGGTCGTCGAGCGCGCTACGTCGATCGATTTTGGGGAGAGACGGGATCGATTTTGGAGAGGGGAGAATTTTTTTGGGGGGGATTTAGGGTTCGAAGAGATTTGAAAGGGGTTTCGATCTGTTTTTTTGAGTTAGGAGAGAGATGGAGAGAGAGAGGGGCAGATGAAAGTGTTTTGTAATTTTTTCCCCCTTAACGGGCGTACCCGAGCGCACCCATCGTGTACCCGGGCGCACCCGGGCGTACTCGATC
This sequence comes from Hemerocallis citrina, assembly GCA_017893485.1. NCBI lineage: Eukaryota > Viridiplantae > Streptophyta > Magnoliopsida > Asparagales > Asphodelaceae > Hemerocallis > Hemerocallis citrina. Next base: position 196,934,250 of record CM030366.1, read on the forward strand.
CCGTATCTGGCTTTTTTTCCTTTTTTTAATTAAAAACACCCCGGATACGTATTGGGTGCGTATCCAGAGTGTATCCGTGCGTATCCGCACCCGATACTATTACGGGGGTGTTTTTGGAGTACTCGTGCATCACAAATTTGAACATGAAGCTGTACATGGGCCAAGGTACTCTTTGAACTATTTTTCTCCTTCTGTTTTCTACATTTCTTCAGTTTGCATAATTGCATTACAAAGAGCACAAATTATGGCAACATCCAATAACTTTAATCAGATGACAACATGAATTTACAAAATCTTTGCAGCCACAATACAATATCCAAATGAATAGACTATTTAGTAGCCAAATAGTGCATATTTCTCATACAACATTACAACATGAATTTACAAATTCCTTTATCTTGTTTTCAGTTTGTTTAGCTTTTTGTATATAGTGAAGTCATCTCATTTTGGTCCTGCAACAAGAATACAACAAATGTTAAGAGTTATAGAGCATTAGAAAGTAGTAAATAGACATATTAATGTTAAATGACATGTAGAACATTTTATATATTGTTTAGTAGCAATAAATATATATTTATTGAGTGTCCGAAATGATTTTTCCGAAATCTCCTCCGATATCTCCTATCCGAGACCAAACACCCCTTGCCGAGATGAGTCCGAAATCCGAGATTTAAAAGCTTGGTGTTCCTCGGTCAGGAACACCTCGGCCTCGGCTGTCAGAGGTGCAGCCTCCATACCCAAAGCGGCAGCTAAGGGGAAGGCCCATGTCCCTGCCGAGGCCGAAGTTGCCGCTGGGGTCGGTGGCCTCTGGACCACTGTGGCCGCCACAGCCACCTGCTCTACAGCTGCGGAGACAGTCTTTGGTCTCAAAGAAGACACCTTCGAGACGACCTTCTTCCTCTTCCTCGGGGCCTTGCTTGTAAAGTCCCGAACAAAATAAAATATTTTCTATATATATGTGTGTGTGTGTGTGTGTATTATTTTTCTAAATTTACTACACGAATAAATTGGTGCATGATTATTGAAGGAAATAGCCATGCACATTTGTGCACTAGGGTTAGGGTTAGGGTATGGAGACTTAGGGTTCCTAGGGTGAAACCTAACCCTTATCCTAATCAAACCCTAGCATCAATCTTGATGAAGATCTAAAGGTGGAAATTGCACATGAAGAAGTCTTCATGAAGACTCGAAGAGAAGTCTTGAAGCTTCTAGTCTTGATAAGTTGGCACTTGATCTCACCCTCCACCTCCACTAACTCACTCAACTCCCATCCCCACCCTACACCTCATGAATTGCCGGCCTCATCTTCTAGGAGAAACCCTAACTCCTTCACTCTATAAATGCTCCTCTCATTTACTCTCTCATCCTACTTTGTCATTTGTTCTTGTTTCCAAAGAAAAAGAAAAAAAAGAAAGGGAAAGAGAGAAAGAAAGGCTAGAGTGGCTAGGTAAGAAGATCAAAAGAGATCCTTTTGTAGTAGTAGCTAGGTAGAGGAAGTGAAGAAGGAAGCAAGGAGCATCTCAAGGAGCAAGCAAAAGATCAAGGAGTTTCCACAACAACACAAGATGTGGGTGATTTCTCTAAACACTTAAAGATTAAGTTTTTCTTGTGTATGAGGATTTGCATGATAGAATAGCTAAGAAAATAAAAAAGGGGGAAAAAAAAAACTTGATTGCCATGTATGAGTAATGAGTATGCTAAGAGAAGGAAAAGTCGTATGGTGGAATAACTTCTCTTCAAAACTTTGTTAAGAACCATGTTCTTGAAGTCTAGTTTGGAAATTTTTATCTCATAAACGGTTAGGAATCTTAAGCTCAAATTTGGGAAATTGTTTTGCTATGTATCTAGGGCTTACATGATTTTTTTAATAATATTTTGAAGCCACCTAATAGCCCAAACAAGTCCCCAAATTCAGACAGCAAATGACTGCAGAAACAGCAACTTTGAGAAATTCTGTAGTAACTTCGGAAAATCATAATTAATTATTGGTTAGATATTCTTGGCTGAAAATTCTTGTGGAATCTCATGTATATGTCTACTACAAAAATCCCAAAATTTCCCCTTTTCTGAAGTGGTTTGATACCTCAAAAAATTCTCCAAATCTCGCTGGTCTAAAAGATAGAACTGCAGATTTCTGTTTAGGGACTGAATTTCTTATGCGCATAACTACTCGTATATTTATGATATTGCTATGAAATTTTGCAAGGAACTTATGGTAGGAGTCTATTTTAAGATTCCAAAATTTTAGAATTTTTAGATGACTTTTGATAAAGTTTCCAAAATAAATTGAAAGTGGAAGTGCAAACCTTGTCTGAAAAAACAGTGGAGATTTTGGGTTGTGTTTGAAAAGCTATAACTCTGTGCATATTAGGAGTTTAAATGCAATTTTTGGACTCACTGCATTTTGGACACAATGCAGTGATGGGTATCTAGTTGTGGATTCTAAAATTTCATAAGCTTTCAACAAGGGGTTGATTTTTTATGGAATTTAGCATAGACTACGTTCAACACTTAGGGCTGATTACGCAGTCTGTGCACTTTTGATTTTCTGGGTATATATGTTCGGAATTTGCCAAAGTGTTGCGCTAGGGACTTGTAGTAGAGACCCTAAGCTTTCTGAAAAGCCCAGGAACTCGTAATTCCGAGTTGTATTGTGATTAATGTGATTTTTCAAAACGCTTGACAGATCCAGCCACTCTTAAGGAGGTGATATTTTGCATATGCATGATTTTCCCCTACTCTCACGTGTTGATTGGAGATTTAGGGGTAGTTGTATACCCCCATACTTAGTTGTTTTTGGTGTCTCATGCTAATTAAGACATAGGGGAGGGCCTTGAACGACAATTGAGTCGTCGGCCATGTCTAATTAATCGCCTACGCCTACCAACCGTTAGGACAACTTCGAGACTTCCGCCATTAGCAATTAAAGATGGCCGACTCGGGCGCCGACAGAATCATGGGAGATGACCGCGGGCCGAGTTGAGGCAAGATTCATATGGGGAAGTGGCGAGCAAGGTGGTTGCATCGCCGGAGCCGCCAGTTGGTAGACAAGGATTAGAGTTCCGTTAGGGATATCGTTGAGACTAGGTGCAACCTAGACTGTGGATCAGGCTGTGACCATGCCCTTATAACACGTCTAGGTAGACTTAATGTTAGCTAGATATTGTCGAAAATTTTGCCGTACTACCCCACTTTTTGAAAATATTTAGCGCTCTGCCCCACTTCTCAAAACAATTAGCGATATGCCTTTGTTTAGGACACGTCAGCAAGAAACGTTATTGGGAAAAACGGCATAGGTTATTTCGATGCCGTTCTTCCCAATAACGACATCTGTTTGAAAAAAAAAGTGTCATGCCGTTATTTGAAATAACGGCATAGGTTGTTTTGTTTTTCGACAGCTTGTAGTCTCCACTTAGAGAAAAAATTGCAAGTGTGAAAACCTTATAACAGATGTCGTTATTTCAAATAACGGCATTCTCAATACTGATGCCGTTATTTGGAATAACGGCATCAGTTATAAATTTTTTTCATAAAAAAGTAACTTATTATTCATCCTCTCTGACGAATAAGTTTTTTTTTAAAAATTTATAACTAATGCCGTTATTCCAAATAACGGCATCAGTTATAATTTTTTTTTTAAAACTTTTATTCATTCTCTCTGTTTCCAAACAACGGCAAGAGTTCATATTTATATATAACTGATGTCGTTATCTCCAATAACGGCATCAGTCATTCGAATGCCGTTATTCAGGATAACGACATTATTTATAAGTTTTTTTCACACTTAGAACTTTTTAAAGTTAGAAGATTCACACTTGTAAGAGAAATATACTGATGCCGTTATTTCAAATAACGGCATGAAAAAAAATGTAAAATAGATGCCATTATTGGGAAGAACGGCATCGAAATAACCTATGTCGTTTTTTCCAATAACGTTTCTTGCTGACGTGTCCTAAACAAGGGCATATCGCTAATTGTTTTGGGAAGTGGGGCAGAGCGCTAAATATTTTCAAAAAGTGGGGTAGTACGGCAAAATTTTCGATATTGTCATCCCCTATAACCGCAATAGTTTCTAGCCACTAGTAATTGGGTGACGTACTCTCCTGTCATTAGGGATACGTGCTGCGGTGCGTATCTTGCACTGTTGATTCCTGAAGTACCGTGATAAGGACGGGATGGGATTTCCTGGTGGATAGGGGGATTAAACCTTCGAGGCCGTCAAGTTCTATATAGGTGGACAAAACGGGTCGTATGGGCTGCGGTCCTGTGAAATTCGGCACCATAGGTACGCTGCCGTGTATCTTTAAGTTCGTCATGGCTTTTGAATGGGGTCCGAGCGCCGGGCACTAGTGGCAAACTGAGACACCACTATGTGACTACAGAACAGGTGAGACCGATTAGTCTGCAACCTCATCAACCACGATCTATCTATCAGGAATAGGTCGAGTACGAGAGTAGGATGCATGGCGAGGGTTCAAATCCCTAAACTTGGAGACGACTTGAATTGGAAAGTAAGTAGTATGGGATGCATACATTTTCAAAGTCTCGCTTGCATTAGACTAAGTACATCTTGACGTGTGCATTAGATTACTAGGGTTCAAATCCCTAAATACACGGACGCACTTGGCTCGACCCCACCTCCCTCCCATTTAGTCATTTTTCTTTTGCATTCATATTTGATTTGTTTTGGAGATCGCTGCTTTTATCAGCTTTGCGTCATTAGAATTACTGACGTGCCCACTCTTTTAGGTGCTAGATGTCGGACCCGTGGAGTCCAGGGAAGCTCAAGCCTGATGGTGCATCCAAGTGACAGTACCAAGTGTTCCTTATTCGCTTTTGTTATTTTTTTTGTAAAACATGATTTGTAATTTCTGAACAGCGAATATTGTAATACTTGAACCTGTACATCATGGAATAAAATTTGTTAAAAAAAATTCCTGTTTTTTCCCCTGTATTGTGACTGTTTGAAGGAAAGATTCTGGATTACGTCACAGATCACCACTATGGGGATTCGGGGCACTACATTGCTGCTTAAAACCCCGTGTTGCGCCAGCATGAGGTCGAAGTCCATAGTTTCTGCGCAAAAGGGAGAGTTGATTACGCACAAGTAAACTGAACCCAAAAAGAAAAAAAGAAAAAAATAGTAGACTGCATACTGGGGCTTATGCGGCTGAGACCCCCCCTGAAGAGCACCTCCTCCATCAGGTCCCTCCAATCGAGCTTCGGTCGGTCGAGAAGAGTTCGAACCTTGTCTTCTTCATCGGGGTAAAGCACCGGACTCTCCCTCACTCTCTTCGACACCTCTTTGACCCAGGTCGTCGTGATGCCCCACAGCTCTCTACTCCGGATGAGAAAGTACTTGTCCCTCTAGTGCTTTATCGAGTTCGGGCAGCTGACGAGTCTGGCGTCGTGCCTCGGAGCCAGGTAGAACCTGAACTCTGACCTATGTTGCTGATGAAGCCGTTAGAGGGTCCGGAGCACTTTCAGGTCCGGCTCAATCTCTGCCGCCTGACAGTGGAGGATGAACCCATTGATCACCCTCCACCCATTCGGCATGAGCTGAATTGGACTGATCCGGAACCACCGCAGCACCTCGATAGCAAATGGGTGGAGAGGTAGCCGCGCCCCGGCTATGAAAGCGTCGACCGGCCAGAAGCACATATTCACCGGCATGGGTGAATTGGCCTTCACTCCAAGTCCGGGCACCATCAGCTCAAACTCCTCGGGGATCTGAGAGCACTATCGAGCTGAGGCCAAGTCCGCCTCGTTGAGTTTAGAGATGGTGTTGTCAACCTCTGAAGTCTCCCTTGCGGCATTCTCTTCGAAGCTCCGCCCCATTCCGTACATGATTCGTTCGGCATGCTCCTCCGGTAGTTCCCGAACCCTCTGAAGTTCGGTCAGAACCTCGGGCAACCTGCCGAACGCCCCCATCTTCCACGGGTTCTCAACTACAGTCTCCACTACGGCCAAAGCGGGCCCTTCTACGGCTTTCCCTTGTCGATTGGAAGAGCTTGTCTCGAGGTCGGCCCATGAGCGAGAGGGGGAGGTCTCTGGCCTCAGTAGCAAGCTAAACATTTTTCTAAAAAAATAAGCTAAGTGTTGAGTTACCTTGAAGTGACAGCGACGGTCAGAAAGATCACCGAAAGTCGGTAAATTCTTGCCTGAAGCTTCTGCTAGTGAAAACTAGTCGCCTGAGTAAAAACTAGAGAAATGAGCAAATAAGGAGTGGGGGTGAAGTTTTATAGAAGCTGCACGCAAATCGAGACCAACGGGCTTCAAAAACTCAAAAGCCCGGCCCATTAACCACAAGACGACAAGAAACTCAACAGGCCTTTGACTGGTCAACGGTCAAACGGTCAGCGCACCACGTGCCAATCTATTGGACTCCAGCAACCTGCGCCGAGCACTCTTGCCATCGACGTCCAAACGTGGGAAAGAATCCCTCTTGGACTTCGGCAGCCTGTGCCGAGCGCTCTTGCCACCGACGTCCAAATGTGAGGAAAAATCCCTCTTGGACTTTGGCGACCTGTGCCGAGCGCTCTTGCCACTAACGTCCAAATGCAAGAAAAATATCTCTTGGACTTCAGCAACCTGTGTCGAGCGCTCTTGCCACCGACGTCCAAATACGAGAAAAATCACTCCTGGATTTCGGCAACCTGTGCCGAGCACTCTTGCCAACGGCGTCCAAACGTGAGAAAAAATCTCTCTTGGACTTTGGCAACCTGTGTCGAGCGCTCTTGCCACCGACGTCCAAATGCGAGAAAAATCACTCCTGGACTTCGGCAACCTGCGCCGAGCACTCTTGCCACCGGTGTCCAAACATGAGAAAAATCTCTTTTGGACTTCGGCAATTTGTGCCGAGCACTCTTGCCCCCGACGTCCAAATACGAGAAAAACCATCCCTGGACATCGGCAACCTGTGCCAAGTGCTCTTGCCACCGATGTCCAAATACGGGAAAATACTCTGACCAGTCAACGGTCAACGGTCAACCCAGACACGTGTCATCCTCTCGAGGTCCCTCTCGACCTCGGCGCCATACGCCAAACCCCTTCAACCTCGGCCTCCACCTAGACACGTGTCATCCTCTCGTGGTCCCTCTCGACCTCAGCACCATACGCCGAACCCCTTCGACCTCGGCCTCCATCCAGACACGTGTCAACATACCGAAGTGGCTAAAGGGGGTCTGCGATAGGTGCCGAGCGCTCTTGCCACCGACCCCCAAACGGGGAAAAAGAACGCCTTCACGTCAAGAGAGCCATCCGATCTCTTGGAAGTTCTCAGCTGAGCCTAATGACCGCCTCTGATTCAGCCACGTCACCAAAGCTGAGATCCACCCTTAGATCGTTCAAATATTCGCACTAGCAAGTGATGGACGTCCCAGATTCGTCTACATCGATAATAAGGTGATTAATTCTATTTTTTATTTATTAATTCGAATTATATATTTAAAAATTGCAAAAAAAGATTAAAAATTTAGGAAAATTAATTAAAAATTCTAAAAAAATAATTATAAATTGGGGAAAATATTTTTGAGCCCCTGGGTAAATAATTATTGGTTAGGACAATTAATTAGTGCTCCTCGAAAACAAATCATTGCTTTGCAAAATTGAATAAATGGTTCGAAAAAAATAATGTGAAAATTGAGAAAAATCTCCAAAAACCCAGAAGAGCCTAAGAACAATCTTAGGTGTGTTACCAGCTCAGAAAAACACCATCACCTCTCGAACAAGATTCGAACCCCCTTTAAGAACACTGATAAAGTCCTGTATGCCATTGAAACAGCAAAACGACTCCCCAAAGGCTGTAGCAAATAGTCTTTAGGAGTGAGGGGCTCGTGATATGGCTAAAAATGGGATTAAATTGGAATCGTTCAAATTGGGCACAAATCTTAAAGTTTACAGGGGCAAAACGGTAATCTCTCTTACAGATGGGTCCGAAATGGGAACTGAGTCTCTTTTATAGGGCCCAATAACCCATGAACGGGTCCCAACCCGTTGAGAGACAGTTCAGGAAGATATGGAGAAATCCTGATCTGTCCTTATCCTTAGGAGGTGGTTCTAACCACTTCCATCCAGCCACACCGGGGAGTTGGGATTCGTTCTTATCTCAAAGCAGATTCCCACGGCGACTATAAAAACCCTCCTACCTCCTACCATTACAAGGTGATCACTCTTTGCCTACCTAAAGCTTTTTCATATTCTTTCCTGAGTATTCACAAGAGCGTCGGAGGGTGCGTCGCCGAGATCCATCCCGATGTTTCGCACTTTGTGCAGGTCAGCGGCAGCACCAAAGAGCCAGCCTATCAACAGTCGAAGTGGTCAGGTTTGACCTCTTCGACTCCTCACGAACTCACAAATTCATCTGATTGCCCCCACACCGAAATCATCGGCAACATTAACTTATCTCCATTCCCAAGACACCCTTGGGGGATTCCTCAAGAAGAAGCATGAATAAGTGTGAAACTCTTGAATTTGACAGTCATTTTTAGCACCCATGGGGGGATCTGGCTAGTGAGGCCATACAATTAGTGTTTGGTCTGAGTGCGGAAATTTGTGAGTTTGAAGCAGCAATGCAGTGTCAAAGTAGTTGTTTCCTTGTAATGTTTGTACTGATTTTGACTTGATAACATAATGGAAGTACTTGAGAATTATAGTAGCTGATTATGTATGATGATGTAGTGAAATGGTGACTGACTAGAAAGAAAGTATTGTAAGCTTTGAACTCGAGAAGTGGATACATGCTTTATGCTGGTGAACGGGTGAATGGTGAACGGGTGAATAATTGACTAGAACGGGGAGCCAACGCGAAAGTGGGGAATATTGATGTAGTTTTTAGTAAAGAATTAGGAACATAAAGTTGTTAGTGGTGATTCGGCCTTAAGTACTCAGATTGACTAAGTTTGTGGGAATCTTGACTTAATAGAGTACATGGATCTGTTTATTGAAGTGTAATGTCTTCAGTGTGGGAGTGCATGTGCTTGATAAATCAAGCTTGGCTTTCCATTGATTGTGTGCTATGTCTGGTATTGTTTGATATGAACTTTGCTTAAAGGCATCTAGCTTTCTCTATCAATTTGATCTTCTTGCTTGTTTTTCTATAGCACCTTCGACAAGACCCGATATACTTGTTTAATATATTGCCTATATAATGTTGGTTATGTTGTGATGGCTATATAAGCAGTTTGATGTTCCCTTTTACCTCAGTTACTTACTTGGAGCTACTTTGATGTTATCAAATGAATTTTTTCGTATCAAATGCATGTGAATGGCAAAAGTGAATGGATTTCAAAGGAGAAAGGTTTCCCTTTCACACAGCTGTTGCTAAAGCTTTGGGTATGATTGCAAATTATGTCTGAAAGATCAGTATTAGCTTGCTGTCATTGAGTGGGACAAGATTTATGGCTCAGAAGAGGTGGGGACTCTGAACTCTTACCTAGTTACCTATGAAGGCCAAGTATTCGAGTTGAATCTCAAATAACTTATCTTGGATAGGAGCTACCTTTAGCATGTCTCGTATATACTCGTTTTTAATTTTGTCATTCTTGGTTTTACCACACATCTATCTTAGCATTCTCATCTCCGTTACACTCATTTTTTGGACGTGTTGTTTCTTTGCTGCCTAATATTATGCTCCATACATCATTGATGGTCTAACAACCGTTCTATAAAAAAATTCTTCAACTTCAAAGGTATACGCCTATCACACAAAACACCACTGACGCTTCTCCACTTAAGCCACCCTGCTTGGATCCTATGTATAACATCTTCACAAATCTCTCTCTCTCTCTTTGTATAATCGAGCCTAAATATCGGAAACGATCTTTCTTAGGTATCTCTTGACCATCAAGCTTCACTACGTCCTCACTTGTGTTCCGAATATCACTCAAATTACACTTCATATACTCTGTTTTAGTTCTGCTTATTCTAAAGCATCTAGCTTCTAAAATTTCTCTCCACAGTTCTAATTTAGCTTTGACTCATGCTCTAGTTTCGTCCACTAAGACGACATCATTGGCAAAAAGCATACACCAACGCACCTCATCTTGTATTTCTCGCGTCAATTCATCCATAACCAAAGCAAAGAGGTAAGGGCTTAAAATCGAACCTTGGTATAAATCTACTGTAATAGAAACATCATTGGTCTCTCATGTGGTTGTTCTAATTGTGGTCTTTGTCCCTTCATACATATCCTTAATTACCTCAATATACCCACCCACCATACTATGTTTCTAGGGACTTTATCATATACTTTTTCGAGATCTATAAACACCATATGTAGAACTTTCTTATTCTCCCTATATTTTTTTTATAAGTCTTCTCGATACATAAATTGCTTCCATTATTGACCTCTTAGGCATAAATCTAAACTGATTCTCAGACACTGTAGTTTCTAGTCTCAGTCTATGTTCGATCACTCTCCTAAATTTTCATCGTATGGCTCATTAATTTAATCCCCCGGTAGTTGGCGCAACTTTATATATCTCTTTTATTTTTATATATAGGTACTAAAATACTCTTCTCCATTCATCAGGTATATTCTTAGTCATCAAGATCCCATTAAATAATTTTCTTAGCCAACTCGCTCATACATCCTCAAGACACTTCACAACTTCAATAGGTATACCATCCGGTCCTATTGCTTTTCCTATTTTTATCATTCCTAGAGCACTTCGAGCTTCTGTAGTCCTAATTCTACGGAAAAACATATGCTCTCGACTCTCCCTAGAGTCCTTTATATTTAAGTCGCCCACAACCTTTTTGTTTAATAATTTCTTAAAGTAATTTTGGCATCTTTTCTTAATTTTCTCATCTTTTCTAAGACACTTGAATTCTCGCTCTTAATACACCTAATTGTCTCTAAATCTTTTATTTTTCTATCCCTTTGTTTAGCAAGCTTATAAATGTTATTTTCTTCTTTTATTCCTAATTTTGTGTACAAATCATTTTAAGTTTTTTCTTTTGTATCTCTTACCGCAATCTTAAATTTTTTTCTAACGGTCTTATATCTCTCCAAATTTTCTTCATTTCTACTATTTTGCCATATTTTGAAGGTTGATCTTATTTTCTCTCATAATATTTTAGACTTTTTCTTGCCGCCACTATGTTTCTTTAATTATCAACCCTCTACCTTTAGATTTTCCAAGTACCTCCTTTGAAATTTCTCTTATGTACGTAGACATTTTAGTCCACATTATATTTGACTCCCCTTCTCAATTCCATGATGTTTCTTTAAGGACTTTATCTAGAAAAATCTCTAACTTCTCTCCTTTCAAGTTCCACCATCTAATTTTTGGGTTCCTAGTCTTCTTCCTTGCACATATGTGTTTCCCAATCTTAATATCCAATACCATTAATCTATTTTGTGAGGTTAACACTCTCCCTATATGACTTTACAATCTTTACATGTCAAGCGATCCACCTTTCTAGTGATGAAAAAATCAATCTGGCTCGTATTTGCTCCACTTTTAAAGGTTATCAAATGTTCATCTCTCTTCCTAAAATAAGTATTTGCTAACATAAGATCATACGAAGCCGCAAAATCTAATAGCGCTTCTCCACCATCGTTCTTATTTCCAAATCCATATCCTCCATGCACCATCTCTTATCCCATGTTATATTCTCTTACATGTCCATTGAAATCTCCTATAAATAATTTCTCACTTGAGTGCTCCTTGAGTAATCTCATCAATATCGTTCCAAAATTTATTTTTCGCTTGTGCATCTAATCCTATTTGGGGTGCATAAGCATTAATGAATAGATTTTCTTTTTTCTAATAAATGTATTTTCTCTAATTGTGCAGAAGGTGATAGTAGCTTGTATTCCATGATATTTACTTGTATTTTTTTTTGAGAGAATTTACCTGTAAATTTGTATATCCAAAACAGCTATAATTATATATTAGATGAGATTCGTACCTCAAAGTATAATTTGTGTCGTACTTTTCAATTGATATTTACCTGTGAATTTGTGCGCTAAAGTATTTTTCAATTTGTTATCTCCAATAACAACAACCACAACCATAACCACAACCACCTTTAATAATAATAATAATAACAATACATAGCCCATCTCGGCGTTTTCAACGTCGGGATAGGTTGTTTAATGAAAAATGAAATAAAATTAGAATTACCCAATCATGGCGTTTCCAAACGCCGGGGTATCCTTATAAGCTACCCCGGCGTTTGAAAACGCCGGGATAGCTCTTTCGCATCCCCGGCAGGGGAAAACACGGCGTTTGCGGCGGTGTTTTCTGAAACGCCGGGGCGGTTAATCCTGGTGTTTTCAAAACGCCGGGAATGGGGAAAAAAGCGCTGGGGATTTTGATGTAAAACTAACCCTAAATAGAGAATATTCCAAGAAATTTAAATGATTAATTTTATCAACGTGTAAGACGGACCAAGTTCGGAATTAAAACAGTTAATCGGTTCAATGGATTTTCAAGAATTGAATTAAGTTTAACAAGCCCAATTAAAAGTTCACTCCTATCAATCAACAATAATTCTTAATTGTTTTTAGTATGTAAGATATTCAATAAAGATTTGTACACTAATAGGCAAGTAGAACACACACTCAATATTTGTGTACGACAGATAAATCGAATAATATTATAGAGATGATAAAGCAGTAATACAAATATTTGTAAAGTGGAAAGAGTATACCGAGTTGCGATGAAAACGTCGTGAAGTTGTTGGATTTGAACAATAGGAAGCACCAGGGGTGCGGGCGGCTATCGATGGGGGCCGCGAGGGGCGGTCGAGGAGACTCGACGACGGCGGGAGGCAGGGAGCGGGGGTTGAGGTTGCGCGCACGGTGGCAAGGCGCTAGCGTCGAGGCTGCAGTGGGGTCGCAGGCGTCAGGGTGATGGCGAGGAGTGGCGGGTTGCAGTGGTCGAGGAGCAGAGCAGAGGTAGAAGAAGACGAAAAGGTCGGGTGGTGCGACGGTGTGAGGGCGACGGAGGAGCAGCAGGGGATTTCGAGGATGGTTCGACGGCGACGAGGAAGGGAGAGGATGGCATCGAGGTGGAGGATGATGGAGGTTGTTGGCAATGAGGGAGTGGGTTACGGGATTCAGGAGGAAGAAAAAGAAGAAGAAGAAGAATGAGAGAGAAGAGGGGCTAGGGTTTGGAGTTGGGATTAGGGTTTAGGATTTTTTTAATTTGGGGATTTTGGAGGTAGTTTAAAAGTTTATCACAAATCTTAAAATTTTATTAGGACTTCTCACAAACCCTAATAATTCTCTCAATTGTCTCACACAAAAAGAGGGATAAAGAGCTATCAAGAATAGCATATCTTCTCATTAATCTCAAAGCCTATACATAGGCTCAAAAAAAATCTTGATACAAATCTCAAAATATTATAAAATCTCAAAAATATTCTAATACATAAAAGAAAAGGGTGCAAATCGCAAAACTACTACATATGGCTATAATTGCCAAAAACAAACGAGTACTGAAATAAAAATATTAGGCTGATAGAATAGCCATGCTAGACGATGTCCTCATCAGATTTCCTTGCTGTTTGTAGTGTTGGGAGGTTCGTGAAGGAGTTTGATAGAGTGATGGACCTTACGGTGAGGCAGGTGGAGAAGTTTTTAGAGATGAGCGCACTTTATAAGATGCTGAAGGGATTAGTATTAAGAACATTATATGGGCAAAACATTAAAAAAACTGTGTATGGGATGGAAAGATGATGAGATTAACAAAATGGAAATAGCAGAGGGACTTTCGGAGCTTTAGCAACTTACACTCCGTGTCAGGTATATCTCTTACTTGAACTTAGTCTATATATGATAATTTGATTATTTGAATGCTTGTACATGCAATTGTTCAGAGTGTTTCTTATACTTTATTTTGGACTTATGTGTGGATGCTGATATATAATTATCCTAGTAGTTTATAAACGCAAACAGATGGTCTAGAGAATAGAGTGATTATTAACTTTCTCTATGGATGCTATTTTTGTTTAAACCTGCTTTGCATTTTTTGATGAAAGTCTTTGCTTTGTTAATCCCAATTTCTTCATTTAACTTGTGCTAATGATCAGGCAGCACATGTTTTTTTTTTTTTTTTGGGAATTAACAACTGGCTTATCCTAAGGAATAAACTTAATTCGTGTTAGTTTAGGTATGCCTGTAATTCGCTTTGCTCCATAATTTACAATTTAAATCCCTGTGAGTCGAAGAACTCACCATCATATTGCTGCTTTATAAACAGAAAGTGGGCACCAACTTCAACTTTTATTTGCACTAGTAATCTGCATGTGCGATGCACGCCCTAATATTTTTTTTCTTATTGTAGAAGTAAATACCAAGACATAATCTGGTCTCGAACCTTAGACCTCCCTTTACTCATCACATACTATTTACAAATTACCCCGAGTGGCTTCAACTTTTTTTTATGTAAGTGTCACTTTTGTAAATAATTATGTCTTAAATAAATTTGAACTTTGAGCGTATTATGGTAACTAACAACAGTGGAGTAAATAGTTGAGTAAATGAATGGTTAATATAACTCCCACTTAAAAATAAATGGTTGAGATTAGATGGTTGGTTTGTTGTCTACAAATGACAACCTCAACTCTCCCATTATAATATTAGAGATATATAAATGACCAACATATGTTGTAACCAATTTTATTGCTTTATTTTCTTTTCTATTTTTCCTTTGTTTTATGGTGTTTGCTCGACATCAAATAGTTTTCCCCTTAGCATGTTTGTAATTAGATGAGGAAATGGGGAATTAGATGTGGAGAACTAGTTTAAATGGGATGTTTGGATGCAATTGGAGTTTTCTTTTCTTTCCTTTTAGTGTGTGTGTGTGTGTGATTTGTGATAGTGTTTATTTGACAAAAAAAAAAAGAACCTGAACAGAATTACAGAACTGAATGCTGAAAAGGATTCATGTCTTTGATCCTTATCAGAGTTGATTAGGGAATAGGATCATGTGGCCAACCTGTTTTCCGATAAATGCTCGGTTGTTGTAACTAGACTTCTATGTTAAATATTTAAACTAAAGAAGCAAAATAATTTCTTCCATTCCTTTCTGTTTTTGCTGCTTGGGTTACACCCTTAACTAGCTAATGCTACATGCACATTCTCAATTTCATCTTCATCCCTCTAGCATGAGTTAGTGCTAATCACATCTCTGGGTACTTAATGCACAAAATGTGGTTAAGCCTTAACCACCAACGTCCAACGATTTATAAAAATTTTACAGTGACGCTTATTACCTTGGAGATTGTAGGGAATTAGGAAATTGTGCACCAGCTTTTAACCCAGGATGGTGTTTGAACTAAGAAATCATCATTTTGCATTCATGCAATGCAAATATATTCAGTTGTCATTTTGCAGATTCCGTTTGATTTTTTTGCTTACGTTTTGTTTCTTTTGCCCATGATGTTTTTTAAATTAAAAAAAAAACATTTATTGCAGTATGAACAAAAGATTGGTTTTAGGCAACAGTTGTGAACTGGAGGCGCTTGTTTCCAAGTGACAAACGGACAATGGTCACTTAGGCCATACAGAGATGTGTGGCCAACAATGCAATGTAATATGAAAAGTAAACCGATTCTTCTTGCTTTTCCTTTGAGAAATCCGGATTCTAACTTATCTTTTTTGGTTGGTGCCAAATTCTACTTGGATTTTGATCTTGATGTTTATGATTTGAAAGTCAGTAGATTCACTCTATGCTAGCAAATAGTAACACCGTACTTCTCTCCATTGGATAACACTTCTGAGTTCTTATTAGTTTTGTAAGGGCTGGTTTGGTTCGGTGGAGTACTATATGGAAATGATTGCTTAGGAATATTACTGTTCATAGTTTTGTTTAGGAGAAAAGGGGCAAAATTTTAAAAAACGTCACAATAGTTTGGTGTTGTTTAAAAAAACGTCACAAAATTTTGACTTTTTAAAACAAAGTTTAACTCTCAACTCACAAAGTTACCCAAACGTTAACTGGGTTATACGTGCACTGCACATACTTACATAAATTGACCAAAATACTCCCGTATTTAATAGGGATCGAATCGTTCCCCTGCCTCTTCTTCCCCAATTAGTCAGCGTAAAAAAAAAACCCAAATCGGAGAAAACCTAATTTGCGGAGCCTATTGCTGTCGATTTGTTTCCCTATCACTGAAAGCCCCAAATTGGAGACGTTGTCAAGCTATTGGAGACGCGGTGAAGCTATTGAAGGTGCCTCACTCAACGATTCCTCTACCCAATTTGTGTGGTGTGCAAAGCTGTCGAAAGTCGGAATTTCTGAGGGTGTTTTGTGATCGATTCGAAGTTGAGCTATCGAGGAAGGTTAGTTCTACTATTTTTTCCTTTCGTTAAGTTGGTTTCATTATATTTGGTGGGTTTTGTATTATGAATCTTTTTTGAATTTGATAATAATCTGTTGTGGGGGACCATTGTTGAGCAGTTTTATATGGTTAATATGGTATGGGTGTAGGGGTTTGAAAAAGGGGATGTCGGGCTGTGGGTGTTGAGCAAGTTTGCTTTTTTAAAACATTGGTTGTTATAGAAAACAGTGGTTTTAAAGATGTGACGTTTGAGATGAATAATGTTGTGAGTGTAGGTCTGATCTCATTTGTTAAATCAAATAATTGGATGTGATGCAGGATAATGTTAAACCTAAACATCCAGTGCAGTGGGTATTTTGTGAAGAATCGTACTTGGAAATACGTGGGAGGGAAGAAGGGGACATATAGATTTGTCATCCCTGAATTGACCAAATGGGAAGCGTTGAAGAACATCTTGAAGAAGGTGTGTGATTTCAATGAGTCACATCTTGTATACTACAAAATCGGAGTAGGGGATTTTGCCTACAATTTCACGTTGGTAGATGATGATGTCAAAACTAAGGAGATGTGGGATGAACACAATGTGGAACGCGATGTTGGTGAAGTGTATTTGTATGTTGATAATCGAACGGGTCTTGTAGAACAAACCAGCATTGTTGATGTGGAGATGGAAGGTAAGTTATCTGTGTATATTGTTCCATAACTCTACATAAATGTTAATTTGAATTAATGTGCTAATATATCTATCTTCTCTCGTTGGAATTGGATAACTTTGCAGATGATATTACCGTCCTAGAAAAGCCTATCGAAGTTGTCACGATTGTTGATGATACGTAGTTGAGCGGAGTGGAACAAACTGGCATTGAGGTTGTGGTGATGGAAGGTATTTTTTTGGTAATTTTATCGACAGCCTTGCATACAATTTTGTTTTGAATTAACGTACTAATATATGTATCTTATCTTGTTGGACTTTGAAAACTTTGTAGGTGATGTTCCAATTGAAGGAAAACCTATAGAAGTTGCTTCGATTGTTGGTGATACGCAGCTGGGGGCAGTGGAACACTCCGGCAATGAGGTTGTGGAGAGGCAAGGTAATTTTTTTGTTGTTTTGTAAACAATCCATACAATGTTGTTTTCAAATAATGTACTAGTATATGTGTCTTATCTTTTTGGAATTTGATAACTTTGTAGATGATATTACGATCGAAGATAAACCTTTCAAATAATGTACTAGTATGTGTCTTATCTTTTTAAAACAGAATAATAGTTCTGTGTTGTTTTTTTAAACAATACAATAGTTTTGTGATGTTTTTTTAAACATTTTTATACTTCTATTAACATTTCATTATACTTCTATTAACATTTCAAACACTACATCTACTAACATTCATAAACACTACATCTATTAACATTTCAAACACTACATCTAAAATGAAAAGATTTGCTTTTATTTATCATAACCACTGCATCTATTAACATTACAAGCACCAAATGAAACTCCGCAAACAACCCAACTATTCATAAACATCGAGCAGACAAGTTAAACCATGGTTCACATTTCAAAAAACATCGATTATATTGTCATCAAGATACATTCATTGAACAGTACAATACTGCTATTTCAAGACATACAATATGAACAAAACAAATATAAACAACGACAAAGCAAACCCCTTCACTGTTTCCTCCTTCACCTTCAAATCGACCACCTTTTTACGCAATGAGTTGCACTCCACTTCCAATTTTTTTAACCTACTGGCTGTTTCCTCAATTACCAAACTCATCTTCACATTCTCCGCCATCAAATCAGAGTGTACTTTCTCCCTCTTGTTGTCTCCCACAATCTCTACCCACCTAAAAAAACGGCAATTATCAGTTTCCCAATTTGGGCAGCCAGCGAAATACCTTCCAGCATTGGTACGGGTACTGGCTATCTTCACTACTGCTGGCTCCTTGTGATGACACAATAGGGTTCCACCTCCATCGCAATTCTTTGTGAACCTCCTCATTGGAGCTTTCGAAATTGTGGAATCTGCAAGAGAAGTATGCAAAGATTTAAATTGTACAACAAAAAGATTATATGAGACATGGAAACATCAAAATTATATAATAGATTTAAGTTGAAATAAAGATTCAACCTGTCATGGAGCTTTTGGAAAGAATAATCACTTCCGATTACAGCATCAGATCTGGTAAGAAAGATGAATATATGGGTTGATTATAAAAATCTAGTCCCACACCCACATTAACAACCAAAAAATTATCAAATTCGTCCACCCAAACAACACTTTCAATTGGTTCAAACAAAATCAGAATACCAATACCAATACCAACATACACAAATATAATAATTTCACAACCAACCTTGTTCGATTTGGGAGCTATTGACGAATCGTCAGGGTGTCATCGAATTGGGAACACTTTCTTGATCGGTGAGTTAGGGTTCAGCGATTTGGGGATTTTTTACAGTAAGGAGAAGGAAGAGGTCAGGGGTATTTTTGTCACGTAATTTGAGTGCGTGCAGTGCACGTATAACCCAGTTAACGGTTGGGTAACTCTGTGAGTTGAGAGTTAAACTTTGTGCGGTTTTTTTAAAAAGTCAAAGTTTTGTGACGTTTTTTTAAACAGCGCCAAACTATTGTGACGTTTTTTTAAATTTTGCCGGAGAAAAGGGCTTGAATTTGGTTTCCTAGAGGGAGAGTATTGTAGCACTTTTAAGCCCATTTTGTTTTTCGGCCAAAATGAGAGAAAAAGAGAGGAAAATCACTATTCATGAGTTTTTAAATTGATTTCTCTCTACTCTCTCTTTACATTATTCAATAAAACAATTTCACACTCTGCAACAATTTTTTACTGCTTCTAAAAAAAATTCTCCTTTCTATCCTATACTACAGTAAAACTATATCCAAACAAACCGCTTTTTAGAACTTATTTTTAAAGATTTCTTTTCCAAATAATAATCTTCATAGATTGGATAAACATTACAACTAACCAAACCACCCTCAAGTTGAATTATTCCACAAGTTGAACTACTGCATGGGTGCTTACCTTGGATATTTATACCTTATGGAAATTTAATATACTAGCAATTAGCACGTCCGATGCATGTCCTTTTTTTTTATTAAGCTCTTACATTTTATCAAAATTTTTTTAAAAAAAAAGTAAATACCACAACATTAAAAAAAAGTAAATACTACGACGTAGTCTGACCTCGAACTTGAGACCTTTCTTTACCCACTACAATTCAGTGGTTACTCTTTTAGCGATTTATAATATTTCAATAGTTAGCGATTTAATCGGGTATAATCATTCGATTAGTGGTTAATCGGCTGATTTTAAGTGGTCGATTAACCGATTAAATCTCTTTCTCTAATTTTCATACTCATTTGCTTTATTTGGGCTCAATCCGGTTCAAACTGAAATCCAAATCCAAAATCCAAACCTCTTCTGATCCTCGCTTAAACCCAAACCAAGCATGTCACTACAATCTTTTTCTTCCTCGCGCATACCCAAACCCAAACTGATTCTCTTCTTCTTCCTCGAGCAAACCCAACACCGACCTGCCATCGCTCCCCTTATGTCGTCGCATACTTGATCCGACCCGCAGCTGTTGTACCTCCTCCTGCTGTTGGCGCTGCTCCTCCCTGATTATTTTTGTTTGATGGAACCGACGAGCAAACCCGACCCAACCTACATCCAGAATCCAAACTCAGCTCAAACCAAGTACTTTCTTCTTTTTCTCTATAACTATATGTTCATATTTGATAATCTCATAATAGTTTTATGTTATGATTTAGGGTTGCTACATAATGAGGATATACATATTTTTAACTATATATATATATATATATATATAACGATTTTTCCGATTTAATTCCCGATTATTTTCCGATTAACCTATTAATCACAAATCGCTCCTAGACCGGTTAGTTCAAAAGACTGATTTTAACTGCCTAGAGTGGCACAAAAATTTTAATTTTATATGAATGACACTTTCTTAAATAATTATGTCATAAATACATTTGAACTTTGAGGGTATTATGGTAACTAACAATAATTGAGTAAATGGATGGTTAATATAACTTCTACTTAAAAATGTGTGGTTAAGATTAGATTAGTCAAGTTGGTTTCTCTGCAAATTGTCCCATTAGAGATTAGAGATTAGATGTGGTTTTGAAGATATTATTGTTGGTGTATGCCCTAGAGGCCAGTAGTGTATTGACATTACTAGTTACATTGCTTCATGACATTTATTTCATATCTGAGGCATTTTATTTATTGTGTTGTTTATTGTAATTAAATGAATATCATAAAGTCCTTGGAATAGTAGGTTCAATACAATGGGACATTAAGTGCATGACTGATGTGAGATCCTATTGGTTGTAATCTGAACAATATCCTTAAATGTCCATAGTCAAATATTATTGTGAATTAGGACAACAATAATACATAGAGACTAGTATGTGCATAAACTGATAACAATATCTCACGGATCATAGATATGAGATATCAAGTCTTCACATGGGTACGTATTAAAATAATAATGTACTGGACTGATCCACCATGAGAACGCTGCATGGATCGTTACGTGAGTGTCGTATAAGCGGTTCTCACAGTGACCATGGTGTATGTAGTCATTTCATATTTTATATTTACATTATTGTGAGGGCTATGTTTTTACCTTAGCCAATGTTTGACCGATTATGGTTGTGTGAGAAGGGAATTATTCACTTAAGGTCATCTAGAGGGGTTTGGAACTAAGAAGTTTGAACTTTTATAATGTTATCCGTTAGAAGAAAACTTTACATTAATGCATCTCCCATTTTACATGCTAACAAACCTGGGAAAGTTAGGGGTGATGCACTGAACTTTCCCATTGTTCTTGCAACAAATGGAAGAAACCCAACATCAGCTGCATTTGCTAGTATTCCATAGGTTAGCATTTTTAGGCCAAGGGTAATAGTAGGATGGTTTTTCTCTTCGATAGTCCATGCATAGGAACAATTGTAAAGAGTGGCTATTGTATAACCAATACCAAATTTTTCTTGGTGGCTAAAGCATACCCATAAGAACCGTAGCTAAAGCATACCCACTTACAAAGAAAAAAGTGTAGGCCTTCAAATTAGATTACAATTCTTTACATTTACATTGACCTGCATCTGCATGTCATAAAAAGGTCCATTCATGAAAATCATGTATTTCGAGGATGTTTTTTCCCCATGCATCAAAGCTATTATAGAGTGAACTCTCTGTCATAATAATGTCATTATGATGTTTAAGTTAGAAATTCATGAAACATGTGGTTGTTAGGATTGTGGCCTCAAATACACTTAGGCACGGGGTACATGATGTTGGAGAAGAAAATGAGAAGACGAAGACAGCTAGAAAAGACATCAATAGGTAGAAGAAGTGCAACTAAAGGAGTTGTGGTCGACTGTCTTGGGGTACGGTCGACCGACCACACAATTGCAACTAGGTTGCTAGGTATCTTCGAGTGTACAGGGTTCAACAGAGAAGGGGACGGTCGACCGTGCAATCAATCAGTCACGTCACGGGTGTGGGCCTTACACGTTGCGGTCGACCGTTAGCGGCGCTGTGTGTTTTGGGCTGACGGGATTCAGGCCCAATAAACTGAATTTGTGTGTCTTTTAGGGTTTACTTGTGGGATATATATATGGTTGTAGACTCTAGGGTTTGTGTCAACCAAAAAGAGAGATTTGGTGAGCCGTTATCATTGTTCAACTTTAAGAGGAGATTGTGCCGAGTGTTTCAAAGGTGAAGGAGAGAGATTGAGAGTTGTCATCTCTTTTGTAATCTTTGTATTTCTCGGGGAATAAGAAGTATTGGTTATCTCTGCATATTGATGGTGTTCTTGTGAGATCTTGCATATATTGTGGTGGCTTATTTTTAGTTCATCTAAGTCTTGGTAGTTGGGTTTATGTCTTGCATACTATGTTGGATACAAAGACGATAAGACAATGGAGGAATCGAGACGATCGGAGACGGAGACGTAGTGAAGCAAGAGAAAACAGTCAGCAGCAGTAGCAGCAGGTGGAGTTGCGGTCGACCACACTTGGGGTCGGTCGACCGCCGTACTATGCAGGAGTTCCCGAGAGGGGGACTTTCGACCGACCTTGGGATGCAGTTGACCGAACGCGGTGCTGATGGATTATTTGGGTCAGGTCTTGGTGATTCGTGAGAAGCCCAATTTGCTCTCCAAGTCAGATCATACGGCTCTTATCGTGGAGTTCTCTCTTCATGAATATCCAATGATTATTGTATCAAGATATCAAACTAAGGTTTCTCTAGATCTCTATATATTGTTGTTATTGGCCTCTATTGAGAGCCAAGAGAGAGTACTTCATTGAAAGCGAGATTGAGTGATTCTCTAATTGTAAACAACTAGTATTTGCTGGTGAGGCTTGAGAGAGGGTCATGGTGAGAATTGTAATATTCTTTTTTCTTCTTTAGTTGAATAACATTTTGGGTTTCTTCTCCTTCGGATTAAGGTGAAAGCCCCAACTGGATATGCTTTGGTGTGTTTGGTATAATGGTAGTATGTGCTTGGTGGTTTGTTGATTGCATCGAATAACTTAACAAGATCCTCAGTCGGGTTTTCTAGAGAAAAATTACAAACAATTAGTATCAAAGCGTCGGGTTCAAGGGTTTGTTCGAGTTCCTTGGAGATGATGGCAGATCAGATCACGAAGTTCAAGCAGTTCAAAGGTAAGATCAACTTTGATCTCTTGAAGGAGGACATGCATGAAGCATCGGTTCAATAGGACTTGGATCTAGTCCTAGAATGAGATAAAGGGAGACCAATTGGCACAAAACAGGAGAATTGAGAGGAGATTTATTCAGAAGCCTTGGGTTTAATCCGGTTGTCTCGACGAACGAAGTCACATATGGGAGAAGCGCGGCGAGTCTTTGGGCAAGATTTAGAACTGACTGCTCGGGATCGTCATCACAGGATCGGATGTACCAGCGAAGAAAGTTGTGGGGTTTCTCAATGAAGAAAAGTACCGCTCTTCTAGATCATGTAGTGGA
This sequence comes from Hemerocallis citrina, assembly GCA_017893485.1. NCBI lineage: Eukaryota > Viridiplantae > Streptophyta > Magnoliopsida > Asparagales > Asphodelaceae > Hemerocallis > Hemerocallis citrina. The sequence goes on from CM030366.1 coordinate 196,957,596, forward strand.
GTTCAATATGGAGTTATCTGAACTGAAGGCATTCAACACAGATGATCTAAAGGTTTTCAACTCGATATACTCACCATCAAATCCATCCAACATGATAACACTAAAGTTTTTCATAGCAGGTATGATCGAGGAGTTGGTGGAGGATGCACTTAGGAAGGAGAGTTAGACATCGGTGTCAACTTCTGTGAGTTGCTTGGAGATGGATTGTACTTCAAATGGAAGGAAAAGTGTATGTAGGGATTAGGTCCGTGGCTACCAGTGCAAAGGGATTGAGCATTACATGAGAGACTGTTGCAAGCGGTTGAGTCAGAGGGGTGCCAAATCCATTGCCGCTGAATCAGGTGATGCCTTAAACAGTGCTTTTGTTTCAACTCCTTTAGATGTGAATTTTGGTTGTTCTTTTGATTCTGTTAGTTCTTCTCAAGTTTGCTCTGAGAGGAAGATGGTTTTTACTTACAAGTTTGCATCATGTCGTTGCGTGAGAACGAAGGTTAATAAAATTCTTGAAGTAAGAGTTTCTACTTACAAGTTTGTCGTCGTTGTGTGAGAATGAAGATTGACAAGACTTGTGAAGTAAGGGGTGAGAAAACAAATGAGTCGAAGATGACAGACGGAAGAGGATACACACTAGAGGAGGGTATGTATATTTCTTTGATGAAGCGGAGCCTTATTTCCATGAGAACTCTAGAAGCTATGGACTGCATGTACATAGATCCAGGTAGAGTTCGTTCAGTTTAGGAAAGTTATCGCAAGGTGATGAAGGGTGAGAGGGGGATTGAGCAGAGTCAGCACAACCTCTACCAGCTTTGGAGGAACGTGAATCCTTGGCCAAGTGGTTTGAAGCCCATTGTTCATAAAGCACCATATAGTATGTCGTCGAGCGAGACTGCGACGTTCGAATATCGTCGGAAGGTTGAGAGAGCCTTGGTGTAGGTGGAGTTCGTATGGAGGGTGGCACCTCCATGATTACATCTACTGTGGTGTGCCATTTAGGGAGGCATACAACTGGAGAAAAAAAGGTGGAGATAGATTTAACTAGCAGAGGAAGCCATCAAAACGAGTTGTTTACAAGAAGAGAAGGAAAAGAGTCTAGAAGGTTTTAAATCACAAAGTGTGGATTCATGAGTATGCAATCCAATGTGGAGATTGTTGAGTTTATGTATTGCATACTATGTTGGATACGAAGACGATGAGACGATGGAGGAATCGTGACGATCGGAGACGGAGTGAAAGCAAGGAAAAAATAGTCAGCAGCAGGTGGAGTTGCGGTCGACCGCACTTGGGGTCGGTCGACCGTCGTACTATGCAGGAGTTCCCGAGAGGGGGACTATCGAACGACCTTAGGGTGCGTTCGACCGAACACAACACTGATGGATTATTTAGGCCGGGTCTTGGTGATTCGTGAGAAGCCCAACTTGCTCTCCAAGTTAGATCATACGGCTCTTATCGTGGAGTTCTCTCTTTAGGAATATCCAATGATTATTGTATCAAGATATCAAACTAGGATTTCTCTAGATCTCTATATATTGTTGTTATTGATTTCCATTGAGAGCCAAGAGAGAGTACTTCATTGAAAGAGAGATTGAATGATGCTTTAATTGTAAACAACTAGTACTTGCTGGTGAGGCTTGAGAACTAGCATTTGCTGGTGAGGCTTGAGAGAGGGTCGTGGTGAGAATTGTAATATTCTAGTATCTTCTCTAGTTGAATAACATTTTGGGTTTCTTCTCCCTCGGAATAAGCCCAAACCGGGTGTGCTTTGGTGTGTTTGGTATGATGTATTATGTGCTTGGTGGTTTGTGTTGATTGCATCGAATAACTCAACAAGATCATCAGTCAAGTTTTCTAGGGGAAAATTCCTAACAATTGGTATCAGAGCGTCGGGTTCAAGGGTTTATTCGAGTTCCTTGGAGATGATGGCAGATCAGATCAAGAAGATCAAACGGTTCAAAGATAAGATCAACTTTGATCTCTTGAAGGAGGACATGCATGAAGCATCGGTTCAACATGACTTAGATCTAGTCATAGAAGGAGATAAAGGGAGACCAATCGGCACAAAGTAGGAGAATTGGGAGGAGATTTATTTAGAAACATTGGGTTTAATCCGGTTGTCACCGACGAACGAAGTCAGGTATGGGAGAAGCGCGGCGAGTCTTTAGGCAAGATTCAGAACTAACTGCTCTGGATCGTCATCACAGGGTCGGATTTACCAGCGAAGAAAGTTGTGGGGTTTCTCAATAAAGGAAAGTACCGCTCTATTTTATGATCCGGATCCGCCCAAACCCGCCCAGTAGGCCAAACCGATTTTTTCAAATGCATAGGGCCTAGGTGAGTCGCCTTGGGACTGCCTAGACCGATTTTTAGAACAATGTTTTGGATTTCGAATTAGTGCTAGCATTTTAAGGCATTTGAATCAATTGAGGCTTGAACTTAGTTCATCTTTTTTTCTTTTTTGACAAATGACTGCGTTGTGATTCCGAGTCTCTGCTTGTTTATCAGCCTTCCATGGGAAAAATGCGTGATGCTATGTAAGCGGGTATTTCTATCAACACTTTGCTTTAAATGTTTGCATTGTCTGCACTATTATTATTTCCCTTATTATTGCTTTAATGAAGATGTTTCTTTTATTTTAATTTTTGACATTTTTTATCTTGCTTGGCCAACAACCTACAACCTATATAGCAGTAGAGGGAAACATGTTTCCTGCACTGCCAGCTAATGGATTCTTTTTGAGAATTGACTATGTCTGATTCTTGCATGTCTTAACAGGATTTTCTTTGTTTGTGAGTGGACGACTCTGAGGAGAGAGAAAACATATTGTTTCCTTTTGGGTGATAACCTGGGCAAGAGAAAGAGAGCACTAAGAAGCGAAATGGATAGACAACGACAGTTTCCTTTTCGGTGATAATTATTTTGAACTTTTGACTGAAAAATTGGGAGGAGCACTACAAACCACACAGGCTTTCCCGACGTTTTTTTTGGGCTATCCCGTCGTTTATAAACGCCGGGATAGACCTTAGCGGCGTATCTAAAAATGGTGCCAGCAACGCCATTATAGCGAGCGTCGGGACAGATATAGGGTCTATCCCAGCGTGTTTGATAAACACCGCTATAGCCTATATCTATCCCAGCGTGTCATTGAAAAATGCCGTTACAGAGCTTTCATGAGGGGAAATGGAAAAGGTCACCTATCCCGGCGTTTTTGGTCAAAAACGCCGGGATAGGCTTTTAATTTTTTTAAAAAAAATAACACCCTATACCGGCATTTTTGCCAAAAACGATAGGTAGGAATTATATATATATATATATATATATATATATATATATATATATATATTGAATTTAAAAATAATTTTTAATAAAAAATTAGCCTACATGAAATAAAATTTCCTATATATGTTAGAACAACAACATATAACTTTTCAATCCCATTCAATACAACCAATTGAATCAACGTAAACAGATGACATCACTAATCTAATGCCATGCCCTGAGTCCTAATCTCCTAATGCATGTACTCCAACAGTTAAAGAGATGGCATCGCTTAACACTGAATGAACAGTTGGTCCTCCAAAATATTCCAAACTACAATTGAATTGTCTAGTAGAATACAAGGGAAAGATGATAGTTTTGTTGTATGAAAATTCACTAAAATTCACATAATGACAACTATATTGAACCATGCAACAGAACTAGATGTAAGTAATTTAATATGCTTATTATGTGTGACATCCAAACTGAGAAACAGAAGCACCTACTTGTAGGTGTGGAATTTTATCTAAATTTCCAAGTTATTATGTTCAATAACCTTCAGTTTTGTACATAAATTTAGACTATCATCTTTACCAAGTAAATCTTATACAAGAGACTTTTAAGTACTACATGTCCCTGATGTACATATATGCAAAGCAAGCTTTTGGTGTGCATCCAACTCACATGTCCCAGATGTACATATTTAGGAAAACATATATGGAATGTATTTACCTCAAGAGGATATCTGTTAACATTCTCTCTAGCTGACGGAGTAAAATTTTGCATCTTACATACTACAGAGAGAAAGAAACTGGGGTCTTATATTTCTTATACTTGAACCTCATAAGTTTTTCAAAGTCTAAAACATACAATAACTGCTTTGTTAAGGAAGATTTAAAGAGTTAAAATAAAGAACGCAACTGTAATCTATTCGGTAGCTGAAATTTCCTATCCATAATAGAAATTTTCATTTAGAAAATTTTGTAACCGCTTGCCTTATCCAGGCTTGTATTCAAAAAGGAAGAACGAGAATATGCCAATCATGCCAAAAGTGATATTCTCAAGAGTTACTTATACTTTCATCTTAACAAACCTATGCTTTCTTTTACTGCAATCTCATGCATACGAGATAGAAAACTATTTCTTCATTTCAATGGATAGCCATTGATCTTGGTCATATTTCAAACCGGATTAATCTTCATATAACACAGTTATATAAAATAATAATAAATCATAATTAGTTATGGACATACCTACATGAGGGGAACTATTCCATTTCACAAGTCTAACATCAGTACATCACCACCGAGTTCTTGCAGATGTTGAGCAAAATTAGAAACATCTGTGTATGAGGCAAGTTCATCATCTTCTAAGCAAAGTATGAGAATTGGACCGATATTCTGCAGACATGTTTATGCTAAATAAGAATCTAATAGAAGTGCTAAATATATATGGTACATAACAAACTAAAAGAATACTTATATGTTAATATGATGGACGCCTTACAACAGAGGAGTACAGAGTCTCCCAAAATTCAGCACGTTGAGCTTCAAATCTACTGTGAAAGAGAGTGTGTCCAAACCTGAAGAAAAGGCTTTTGCAATCCAAGATACTACTCTTGGTGGTTGGGACATTTTGAGCACAGTTGGATGAAGGACGAAGCAAGTCCCCAAGTCACTCCTAAAGTCTACAGGACTTGAATCAACATCAGTCCACAAACACAATCCCTAACCAACTGATACTCTTCCTTGAGAAAGAAAAGGAGATAAATAAGAAAATTCAGTCAGTCCAGTTTCACATATTTGAGTAACATAACTTGATTACAGTTTAAAATTGAATAGACCCGTGAGTTCTGACTGCAAGGTCACTTTTTTTATTCGTCATAACGGAAAATAATTAAATGGTTTTTAACTAAAGTATATTGAGCAGATCAGTGAAGCCACTACAAAGATCCTTGAGAAGTAAATTGGAGTATATAAAATGAGTAACCCGAGAAGGGAAGCTCACAAATCTGGAGAAACTTCAATGTAATAAACGCAAGTTTAATGTATGAAATGAAACACAACGATCAAATGTCACTATGTTAAACAGCAGATATGGATACTTATAATTTATAATGACATGTGATAAACCCAGAATAAAATTGTAACGACATGGATATGAGCTTACCAGCCTCTGTTGTCCTGTGCATTTTCCTTCAATTAACTAACAAAACAGAAATGTCCATGTCGGTCTTTTTTCCACAATAATCAGATTCATTCAGAATCCACCATGTTTATATCATAAAAGATCCAAATAAAAATATGACCTGAAGAACCTTGCACAGACAGCCTTTAGGTCCACCGGAAAAAGCAGAAAATACGATAGGTAATGGCCTTAGCTTTACATCCTGTTGAACCCCAAAAAATGACGAATTAATAACAAAATGCAAACAAAAAATATCATTATATAATAAAGGATCGATGTAAGTCAGGAAATTTATGCAACTCAATTAAAAATCATTGATGCACCTGTGGCCTAACAATATAACTTTCTATCAGAGCGTGGACTACAATTCAAGAACAACAAAGTGACCCCCGAACACCAATACTCCCAGCATCCAAGTAAACTTAATTCCACTTATTTTTCCCCAATTAATTCAAAAGATTGTCTTAAAACCGACGGATCAAACTGCATGAGAAAAAGAATTTTCAGTTTTAGATGAAAATGGCATGAGAAAATATCATATACCCATGTGGAAATATAAGTATTTTCCTCAGCTAAGACCTGATCAGTGTCTCAAGCTAAGCATTATGTCACTGGATGTAACTTCTATCTAATTCTCAGGCATTCATATTCCCAAGAAAAATTTGAAGCTTGATTGTACTTTTTCTGGCTTGTAATTGGTCCATTTTTCTTCCAAAGTTTGTATTTTGCACTTCCAAAGATGACAGCTAATGGACTAATCTTAGTTTTAAGGTAGAGAGAGATAGAGATTGGATGCTTTCTCTTTTTGGGTTGTAACCTGGGTGATAACCTGGAAAGAGCATAACAAAGTGAGAGAGAGAGATAGAGATAGAACTAGAAGAGGAACTTTTTTAGGAAGCACTATAATAGAAACTGAGAGACAATGACATAGTTTCCTTTTGAGTGATAAGCTAGAAACCTATCGTTCTTAATTTGAACTTGATTATATAAGGAAATCGAGACATTCAAGACATCCTTGAAAGCAGTGAGAGCAGTGCAAAAGAAATATTGAATTTCCTTATGAAGGGTATGTCTCCATGTGGCTGTGTTTTGTAATTTTTGAGGTTTGCAAATTAAGACAGCTTTGATGTGGATCTGGATTGTCTCTATCGGTGCAAGAATTGAATTAGGTAAGGTGGTTTGTGTAAAAATGGCCATAAGAATTTTGTGATTTTTGAAATTAGGAAATTCGCCTGATTAGTTGTTGTTGTTGTTTTTTTTTTTTTTTTTTTGATAAAAGATGACTCAGTCATCGCTTCATTAATACGATATTAAAGAAACACAGTAGAACTAATTACATGAAATCCACGAACCAAACTACCACATCTTACACTAACTACAACCATGAGAAGACATAAGCAGGAAAGCAGAAATGAAGATACAAGACTATTCCCAAAACATCCATCAATACAAGATGCTGTCTACATATCCGCTAAGAGTCGATCTGGAAAAGAGAAAGACTCCCTCCCTGAACTCGAACTCCAGCATTGGGTCCTACTCCTCTTCTTCCATTCTTAGTCGTTTCATAGCTCCCCTGTTACCTATCCAATCATGTATTAGGGTCAGAATTTTATGCATGAGTCCCGAGAAGGTATATTTGATATTACAAACGTAGAAATCGTTCGTAGAAAGCCATAAACACCACATAGTTGCTGAGGCTACGATACCCCAATCCTCTCTATCTTTCTTACTAGCTAGTTCTACCCAGCAGCGCCCCCAGACATCTGCACTCCTCCTAGAACTTTGAAGACCCCCAAAACGCACACAAATCGATACCCATGCAGTTTTAGCCGTAGGGCAATCGAACAACAAATGATTGGTATCCTCGTCAGCGCATTCACATGCCCTGCATCTCACGTCGATTTGCATCTTTCTTTTTTGGAGGTTGATGTTCGTTAAAATAGCGTCATTCATAACAAGCCAAGCAAAAATTTTAACCCTCAAAGGTATGGAGACTTTCCAAATAATCTCAGCGTCCTTACATCGCAAGCCTTCGTCGTTAATCCGCTTGTACATTGAAGATACTGTAAATTCCCTAGATGACTCAAGTATCCATTCTCTGCTATCTTCGATGCCGCTGTTGTACCGCCCTTCTTCAGTGACAAATTTATTCAACTTAGTAAAATCTAATAAATCCCTCTGCGAAAGTTGTCCCCTCACCTCCAACTTCAATCTCTTTAATGACAGAATAGATGTGCTTATGAAGGAGAACGATTGTTTCTATGGTTCTATTGATCGGTGGAAAAAATTATAAGGATGAAGGTAAACACTCTGTCAATTGTATTTGTTTTTCAAGGGAAAACATGAACTTTTAAGTGCTTTATTTACGCTAGAAAGGGAAAACATGAACATTCACGTGTTATGCTTGCATTAGAAAGGAAAAATGTGAACATTCATGTGCTATGCTTGTGTTATACAAGGAAAAGGTCAACATCATGGTGCTATGCTTGTATTTTTTTTCCTTTATAATGATAGCTATTGACGACATGGGACAAACTATTTGAATATCAGTAAGATAGCTTTATTGGTTTAATATTTTTGGCTTAGATGTTTATCCATCCTCTTTCGAAAACCTTTAGGTAGGGAGGAGATTTTGGAGATGCAGGAGATATCATGTTGAAGCCTAATTTCTCTCCCATCGCAGCTACCACTTGAAATTTTTGGTTTAACAGAAATGACATTTTCGTTAGTTGTATTCATGGTATATTATCTCATATTCATTCTCTGATTTTGTCTTGGTTAGCGGCGGCATCTGAGGTGGCCTTGGCCCTGATCAATGAGACATTTCAAGAGATGCATTATGATGATTAGGAGGTGGAGATTGGACCAACGCTGGAGTATGAGAGAGGGAGGTGATGAGAGAGAGAGATTGTGAGTTCCTACCCCATAGGTATGTTAAGGGAGGAGACTTTTTCTTCTTATTTTAGTTTATGTTAGCCTATTACCTAGAATTGTTGGGGTTTCTATTGATGTCTTTATTTCTGCTTTTAGTTTGGCTAGCCCTTATTCCCTTGATTTTTATGGGTATGTTTGGTTGGTAGCTCATTTTATTTAAATAGGGAGGTGATACTCCACTTTTCTTAAAAAATAACAACCATGTAAAGATCAATTTAGAAGAACATGTGCGACTTTAAAACCTATAAACCATCATGCAATTATCGTAGTATTTGGTATTTCAAATTCCCAAAGCATAATTGTATTAAAAGTGATCTTTGCATGTTCTTAAAATTTATTTTATGATTCACTTTCAATTTCCATCTGTTTATTGTTTAGGTTGAGAAAACAAGAACTAGTATTTACTGAGTCGAGTGATGGTATTCTGAAAGTTGCAAGTGAATATGTTAAATAAAAGCACAATTCTACAAAACCTGTGGTAGTCGATTTTGACTAGCCATCTAAACCTGAAAGACAAAAGATCATCTTCTCTATCTAAGACAAGTGTGGATTTTTTATTTTTTTTACATGTTCATAGTAACGCTCTTAAACTATTTTGGTTTATGCTTATTTTAAGAAAAAAATTCATATGCTTGCTTGATGTTATGATCTTTCACACCAAACGTTTTACCTTCTTATAATTTCTAAGTACATTAAGGACAAAATTTGTATTTGATTAAATTAGAGTTTAATCATTCAAGAACATTACCATTTCCAGATTAGATTAACTAGTATAACCATGTGCAATATATTGCATGTGATTTTTAAATATAACCGTGTACATTATATTGCATATAATATTTAAAAAGTGAGAAAATAACATAACTATTTTTGAAAAAAAAACTATAATAACATCTATACAATATTGCACGCTTTTTATGTTTTGATTAAGGAATATGATTGCACTTCAAATTTTGGATGGAGAAAGAGTGAGAAGTTGCCTCCTACATTTGCTCTCAATTTATTTTTTTTGTTTTAAAAAGAAAAAATTAGAAAAATCCTTGGACCAAAAGTGGTTTAGCATAATATATTGCATTGTAAATAAGAGATTGGTCTACAATTAGGGAGTACGAGTAACATTAGGGAATGTGTGACATCCTAATTTTGTTTTAAACTATACCAGTACAATGTGAGTTTCGTAAGAGTTATTTCCTATCCTTCCATGTGATCTAGGTAGGAGTGTAAAATGAAAAGGACGGCCCGTCGTCCGTCCGAGTCCAGCTCGAGAAATGGTCCAACCGTGGACCGTCCGAACTGTTATACGAACTAAACATGAAAAAATTACTAGGTCCGATGTTTACCGAGCTCGAGCTGGACATAAGCCCATCCGAGTATTATTGTGGTCCGATGCTTTACCGAACTGAGTCCTGACTATAAATTTTTGTCCGATCTGGACCGAGCCGGACATAACCCCCCCCCCCCCCCCCCCCCGAGTAAAATTTCGGTCCGAGCTTGAACATATGACTGTCTGGTCCCATCCGGTCCGATTTACAGCCCTAGATCTAGGAGAGTATGAACGGTGCAAGCAAGAAAGGAAATAAATTGGAACTTTATTAGTTTTCTAAAAATGATAAGAAACGGGATTAAACGGGATGTAGAAAGGGAGAAAAATGCATTTTCTTTCTACAAGGATTAATCTCTTCAATGCTGTTCTTTATCGTAGTCTACTTTCTGCCTTTATGATGTTGTAATATACACTCCCCTTTTTTCTCTGCAGGATGGCAAGCTTGAGAGGCTATTTAAAATGTATGCGGACAGGTCTCAGCTAAAGTTAGATACTATGGTTTTCTATTTCACAAATATAAACTCAATCCAGCTACAACTCCTGCAAGACTTGGCTTGGAGAATGATGACATAATTGAAGTTCTCATAATGTAAGGAGTAAAGCTATTTTGTTCAACTTTTCTTTTTTGTATGGCATGTCTTAGATTTTGGAATTTCATATTTGCATGAGATGGTAACATGTGTCTAATTGTACATAAAACAATTAGACATTGTGACTTTTGTCTCTTTTAATGCATTTTCTGTAGTCTAAAGTTTATTTATTTTCGTTCTCAAACTTTCCATTTATCATATTGTTATTCTCCTTGTTTAGAATGATTGACAAATTTCAACTATTTAGCAAATATATTTACTTGAGCTGGTCTTTCTTTTGTATGTTTCTATGTTTTGTAGCAGTAAGATATGCGTTAACTAACCTTTTTTCTTTCTTGAAAACCCGATAGCATTCAATTTGGAAGGTGAATTAAATTGTTGACCTTTTAGGGCCCAACTTGTTAACAGTGAATAAGCCCAAATTAAATGAGCATAACTACCACTGTAACTACCAACCTTTGTCATGCTTGTTGGCAAGTCAGACCCTAGTAGTAGTCGCAGTAACTTTAGGTTGAGACAAGATCGTAGCTCATGATTCCAAATAGATATTTTTATGGTAGTTTCGCGTACTAGTTTTTTTGACATTTTTTTTCTCTCTCACTATTTCTCTCTCCCAAACATGACTAACAATGAGATTCAACAAAGCTTGCAACTGGACGACATTAACATGGATTATATAAAGGGTCCCAAGTGAACTATATACCTACTTAGCCCATTCACACTAAAATAATATGTGATCGACGTCCTCCCTCTCTTGCATATAGGGATGATAATGGGTTGGCGCCCCCTGACCCCGGCCCTAAAAAAACCCTACCTTGGCCTCAACCCTCTTGTAAAAGGGTAGGGCTTGAGCCTGAAATTTGGGCCCTTCTAAAGATAGGGCCGGAATCGTGGTTTAACATAGACCCTACTCCGACCCGGCCTTGAATCTAACCCTTTAAGGCCCTAAGTAGGCCCCTGATAATGCTATACTATTTTAGTATAGTAAATACACATATTGTATATTGACAATTTTATCAAAAGTCATACATACTATCTAAAGATAAAACAGGAAATACCAAAACTCTTATTATATTTAGGAATGAAACCCATGTTGCCGATTTTTTTTCTCCCTACTATTACGAGTTTATAATATGAGATGAGAAATATAGTTTTCACTTTATGTTGCATTTTGAGTTTCACGAGGTTGCACTGAGTAGCTGCTATTGTAAATTTGTAGTATTCTTTGAGTTCTATATTAAACGATTAACTATTTAATTAGTGATGTCATTGATCATCTTTGAGTCGAAAAAACCATTTGGCAATCTTATTTTAAACAAAATTTTCATGCTATTCTCATTGCACGATCATGGATGATATTCGTTCCAATGATAAACTTATAGAATAGTGAAAGTTTGAAGTAATGTTTGTGTGATAACGGATAAATTTTGATAAAATTCATCTAAACTAAAAGTCTAGAGCCAGATGAAGGCCGTGGGTTGTAATAGTGTAGGGCGGAGACTGAGATAAATAAAGCCCAGTGTCGGGATTGGGCCAAAAACCGAAGCCCTTAAGATAGTCGAGGCTTATCTTAACCAAGCCCATTATCATCCCTACTTGCGTACATCTAGTGCAAAAGTTAGAGGGATATAAATTCATGTTTTCAAAGAAACTCTTTGTAGGCAGCAAGTCCATGAATGCCTTAAAATAATTTTATTTTAATTTTATATGAAGTAGCATGCACACTTATATGATAGACTATAGCATAAATGGTCCTTAAGAGCATCTGCAGTCGTTTTGTTAAAAAAAGGGGTATATGGAAAATATAGAAATAGCAAAACTAAAAAAAAGCTTTTTTGGGATGAAACCGTCACGCCCCGCTTCCTACTATACGGAAATACAGGCATGCAACTGAGGCCCAGCGAATGATATACATCATCCATAAGCTGTACAATTATAAGCTCAACAAGATATTTATAACACATTTACGCAGACAAATATAATGATCACATGAGCTGAAAATAAAATAACCATCATCCAGATAATACATCAACATCGGGTCAAGTTGCCCAGGCATACAAGGTGCCATAATTAAAACAGTACGATAAGCAGTTCGCTATAACAACTAGATAAAATAGCGACTGAATGAAAAACAACATGAAGTAGTAATAAAGCAGCAACAATCATCTAGAAAGTCTGTTCCGCGGGTCCATCAGTACCTGTATAATTATTAACTCAAAAAAAATAGAAAAGTACCCATTAGAGCAAGTTTCGGGCAGCAAGTAGCAACAAGCAGTAAAAGAGGTAATATAACAAAATATAACATGGAATAAATAAGAAGTAGAAGTACAAATACAATATGAAAATAAGCAAGGAACTGGGACAATATGATCATGTAACTAATAACCGTAAACTAGTGTAATCAAGATTTCAAAGTATAATCAATTGATAACCAAGTCTTAGCTAATCAATAATCATGTAATCAAGATTCGAGAGTCATGTAATGAAGTCATGTAATCAAGAATCATGTAATCAAGAATCATGCTTAGTGAAAATCTCAAGTTTATCTGTTTTATTAACTTATCTAATGCACGCAATCCTGTGTCCCATATCACAAGTTCGGTGCATATCAATCATGTGACGTTTAGACTTAAGTAGTGAATTCTATAGGATTATGTACTCGGGTCTTCCAGTGATAGTATCAAGACATGTAATTATGAATCATGTAATCGAGAATTATGTAATCAAGAATTGTGTAATCAAGAATCAAGAATCAAGAATCACTATTTCGGGAAACACGACCCCCCTTCCGAGTATACTCTCCTATATTGTTCACTATTAAGTCGTACCCTTATAACCCCGGCTTGTTATTCTTTTATAATTAATTATGAACATGTAGTTGGTACGACTAGTGGAACGGTGTAATCAAAACAGTTAATCTAGAAAAATATCAAGGGCAGTAATCATGGTATGAGATGAAACGGGTACATGTATCAAGAGTAGTTATTATAAATTATCAAGTGGTATAAAATGCTTGCTATCAACCTATTATATCTATGCAAATTTTTATAAGAACAATAATACTCTTGGTTCATTAAATATGAAAAATAACGGGTTTATATGCAAAAACGTAGAGATGGATTTTTGGACAACTTGACATATCTGCATTCAAATTCACTTTTCCATTGTTACAGAAAAGCAAATATGATTCTGTCAGAAATTCTAGAAAGTAGACTCTCTTCCGGTTCCAACGCATATTCACACGATACATTCTAGGGGCAGTATCTATGCGTACAAATCCCATTCTTCGCTGGTTTCGATGTTTCGCATGCATTCTGAAAATTCAGAGTCACAATACTAAAAATCACGATATCTCACAATCTATACATCAGATTGAGAAATTGTAAGATGTTCTGGATATCTAGACTCGAAGGGCTACGATTTTCATGTAGAAAGTTTTTCGATCCAGCGTCGGGAACATGGTCGAATTCTTAGTACACGAGATTGGTTAATGATCCCGTGCAGGTTCAGAAATTTACGATATGACAGTACTAAAATCGCGATATTGCCCAACTTATACATCGGATTGAGAAACCGTAAGATGTTCTGAATTCGGGACTCGTTGGGCTACGATTTTCACGTAGAAAATCTACAATCCAGTATCGAGAACATAGTCTAATTCTCAGTGCAAGGTCAAGAAATTTAAAGATAGTAAAGTTGAATATTCGATATTCGATAACACTATTCGAAATGTGTTAACGGTTCACTCTTGAGTTGATATAGCATGGAACAAGTGAGTAGAATGAAATTTGACAATAAAACATGATGATAACTAGATTACTTGCAACGAATCCTAGGAAAATGCTTGTACGAGAACAAAAAGAGTGTATAAGATACTTGCCTTATAACGTGACGATTACGATGGTGGTGTTAACCACGGAAAAAGAAGCGATGTCGGCAACGGATGGCGGCACGACGGCAAGAATGGCAGCAAGACGACAACGAGTGAGCAACGGTAGCAATGGTGAGTGACAACAATAACAAGGTGGCACGGCGTGCGGAGACGGAGTGAGTTCGGGTTGTTCTTCGGGGTTCACGGGGCCGTAAAAGCGGAGTTGTCGGGTCGAAGGTGGAGGATAAAGTGGAGCTCGGGTGTTGGCTTGGGCTATCGGGTGTGAAGAAGGCAGAGGAAAAAGGAAGGAGACGTAGAGATGAGGGGTTTATGTGTTATGTGTGTGTGTATATATATAGAAAGAAAGGGAGAGACACAGCATGATGAATGCATGCATGGTGTATATTATATGTAGTGTTAGGAGTAGGACTATGGAAAAAATAAAGGGAGGGGTGTGTATATATTGAAAATGTTAAAGAAGACAGACGAGGGGGTTGATGGATTAGAGAGGATTAGGAGTAGTAGGGTGGTGGAGGCAGAGTAGAGTAGGAGAAATATGAGATGGAGAGATTGGTTGTATGTAGAAATGGAGAAGTAGAGATTATAGGGAGGGAGAAAAAGAAGCGTAAGGAGGAAGAAAATAAGGTGTAGGAGAGTTAGGTTAGCTGTTGGATTAAGAATTAGGATTAGGATTAGGATTAGGATTAATCTGTAATACCCCGTGGCTATTTTGCATCGTAATCTGTGCGCAATTGAGAATTGCACGCGATTATGTATTTTTCTAATAACAATTGATTTTAATTGAGAAATATCAGATATTTTGTCTGCTTTATTTTATAATTTTGAAGGATTATTATAAGGTTATTTTAATGTATTTTGTATTGTTGGTATTATTAAAGAAAAGAGTTGGGATTTATTTGAAATATATTTGAGACTTGGGGTCTTATATATAATATTCCCTTATATTATTTATTTATCTATTTATTTATTTATTTACTTTTATAAACCCCTTCCCCCACCTTTTCCTTCCTCCTTTCTTTCTCCCGTGCCTTTCCCAACCGAAAGGAAAAACCTAACGAAACCCCAAATCGGTTGACGTCTTCCCCC
Source organism: Hemerocallis citrina (assembly GCA_017893485.1). Classification (NCBI taxonomy): domain Eukaryota; kingdom Viridiplantae; phylum Streptophyta; class Magnoliopsida; order Asparagales; family Asphodelaceae; genus Hemerocallis; species Hemerocallis citrina. The sequence continues at coordinate 196,972,861 of CM030366.1, forward strand.
GCCTAAATCCACCCTATTTCTTCGTCGTTTTCAAATTAATTTGAGGGGATGGCTAATTGGAGGGTGCCCTAGCTCGTGGTAGCGTCGTTTTTTGGAGAGGGCTTGGGCAAGGTATACCCTATTTTATTTTATTGTATAAAATTAAGTGTGGATAATTTCTATTGAATAGGAATATTATGGTAGGGAGATTTGGAGATGTTAGGAGTAGTAGAGGCGAGAAATTAGCAAGTTATTAGAGAATTTGTAAGTTGCTAATAAATTAGGGTTTGGGGTTTATAAAGGGGGAGCAAATATATGAGAATTTGTCTCTTTTATAGTAATAGAATTTTTGTTGGGCCATTTGGATATTTTGGGGGGAGCAAATATATGAGAATTTGTCTCTTTTATAGTAATAGAATTTTTGTTGGGCCATTTGGATATTTTGGGGTAATTTTAGTTATTGTTTAGGAGATAAAAATCCCGTAGGATTTTGAATATCCCGTGCTTCGCACGTGTGCATCCTACGCATTTAATTAAACGCCTATGGGATGTTAGGATTTGTGTTATTACTATCTGTGACTGGTTTGGATGTTTGAGCCTTGATTGCTTTGAAATTTTGTGAGTTTTTAGTGACTTTGGATGCGGGATGACGTACTGGCGCTTCGAGTATTCGCAGGATACTATGTGAGTATGATATCCTTTATTTTACGTACATGGTGTTGTGAAAATTCTAAATTACGAGTTGCTGTGTATTTCCGATTTCGTATCGCAGTATAGCCTGGGTAATTGAGTTGAGAATTTTTGTGGACACTCTTGTATGTGTCCACAACTATAGTCTAAATTTCATAAGTTTTCAGGGTCGTTTGATACCTAAAAAATTGTTGAGTGCAGCTGGTCTGAAAGGGCAGAGCTGATTGCTTTTGGACTGAAGTCCAAAAGGTCATAACCAGTTGTGTATGTATGATCGCTATGAAATCTTGGGAGTAGCTTTTGGTATGAGTCTTTTGATGATTATCAAATTTTAGGATTTTTAGAGGTCATTTGATGGGGTTTCTAAAATAATTAGTGAAGGGTAGTAAATACCCTGTTGAAGAGCAACTGAAATTTGTGCTTGTTTGAGGTGTCATAACTTATTGTGTGATATGAATCTTAATACAAATTTTGGACACAATGAAATGGCACATGTGTGGATTAAGAATCTCAAATTTTATGAGCAAGTTTTTATGATATCAGAAGGGTGCATCGAGCGCGTAAAGGGATATACTATTGAGAGTATATGAGATTTTTATAGTATCAAGATGATTGAATTGAGGAAATGGTTAGCTGGAGAGTTGTAGACTAGGGTTTTATCTCTCCAGTGTGGGTAGTATCAAGCAATTTTGTATTGTGTGTTGGAAGTTATGGATGTTGCAAGTTGACAACTTGTTGTTTAAGACCAAACTTCAAGCTTAAGTTGACTTAGGGACTTGAGTTCTATAAGAAATTGAAGGAGTCGTCCTCAAGGGGGTTGCAGTGGATCTCCCTACCCTTCTAGAAATTCTGAGTGTGTTGGATTCCGATGAGCGTAACTTGGGTTACAGCTACTGCTTTTTCTTGAACTATTTCATCGGACAATTGATGAGGAACCCTCTGCATACCGCAGTGTGGTGATCATGAGCTGTCGGGTTTTTAATGATGTTTTAGTATTTCATTTGGAACTTAGATAAGTTCCTGTGCTTAGTACTCATGGTGGACATGAATAAGTTGGAATATAGCTTTGGTCGGTTTGTGTTTGGTGTCTCGATGCCTGAGTCTGTCATGGTCGAGAATTGATGGTTATGTGTGTGCTTACCTTCATTTGATATGTATTGCATCCTTGGGGCGCCGTTGGACCACTCGCTGAGGGTCACGAGCTGGGATTATTTGGTCGCTGACCTGTGAAGGTATTGAGAATCAGTGGATGTGATTCCTGTGATGATTGTTGTTTGACAGACCGGACAGGCTTGACATTGTTGATCGACACTGAGTGTGATTTGGAAAACAGCTTGTCTTTAGTAAACTGCATTGATTAGGTCTTTCTTTATTGATTCGCTCGAAGACCGAATTGGTGTTAGGCGTGATTCCCTATAATCCAACTCATTCTGAGAGTTAGCACTAGGAGGTGATACTATGGGGTTGTCTCATCCTGTCATTAGGGATACGTGCTGCAGTGCGTATCTTGCACTGTTAATTCCTGAAGTACCGTGGTAAGGACGGGATGGGATTTCCTGGCGGATAGGGGGATTAAACCTTCGAGGCCATCAAATCCATGCTGGTGGACACAAACGGGTCGTATGGGCTGTGGTCCTGTGAAATATGGCACCATAGGTATGCTGTGGTGGTATATCTTTAAGTTCGTCACGGCTGTTGAATGGGGTCCGGTCATATGCTGGTGGACACGAACGGGTCGTATGGGCTGCAGTCCTGTGAAATACGGCATCATAGGTATGCTACGGTATGTCTTTAAGTTCGTCACGGCTGTTGAATGGGGTCCGGGCATATGCTGGTGGACACGAACGGGTCGTATGGGCTGCAGTTCTGTGAAATACGGTGTCATAGGTATGCTGCGGTATATCTTTAAGTTCGTCACAGCTTTCGAGGAGGGTCCGATGTGACAATTATGGGTGACAACGGGGTAGCGCTCCGAACTATGTCTTTTATTTACACCTCAACCATGTCATACTATCAAGAACAGGAAGTGGACCGAATTAGAATGCATTGCATAATGAGGATTCAAATTCCTGAAACTGGAGAAACGACTTGATCTGGGGCACATGTAGTATGGGATGCATGTGTGTCCAGAGTCTTGCTAACATTAGATTAAGTGCATCTGTTCTGTACTCTGTATTTTGTATTAGACTTCAAGTCATGACATACACGAACACTAGAAAATCAGGATACACGTTTATTTTCCATTCAAGATGAATTGTGAGTGTGATAGTTGAAGTGTATAGTGAGTGTGAAAGTGATGTATTGCGAGACGTGATGATATATGTTGTAAGAAATGCAAATGAATGGTAAATGAGGTGCAGTTTATGTGAAAGTAGAGTTATTTGTGAATGTAAAGCTTTATGAAAAAATAAAGTTATAGAAATATTTGCATAAGGCATAAAGTGATGGGTGTTAAGCGACTAATTTGGGAATGATGTCCAAACTAAGGATAAGTATGTTATGAGCGGGTATGGATATACATACAGGTGATGACTCAGAGGGTATTTGATGTGAAATCCCATTTACGATGTTTACATGTTCAGATTTTAAGTAAAGTTTGATTATCTTGGTATTTATTTGCTTAATTAGTAGATTATACTTACATCAGAAATGGCTAACCCCCTAGTGTTTGGGGGGTTAGGGAGTCCCTGAACTACCCTAGATCCCCTACTGTTACAGGTCCTCAGCAGTGCAGAGGTGAGCTGTAAATTCTGTGGAGCGGAGTTTTTATTTTAAAATTGTTGTTTAAGTTTAATTATGTGAATAGTGAAATTTATGATTTAAATTATATTTTAGATGTAATAGTACGTGGATGATGATGATGAGTAATAATGTGGAGTAGCATGATATGTTGACCCGTACCCATCTCGTTGTGGAGTACCGGGCCCTGTGGTGTGTTTTATAAGTTATTTTCTAAAAACTTTACTATGTTTTCAAAGAAATTTATGGTTTTTAATTTATAATTGATATCCTATTATGAGTTTGGCCCCCAGAGCATGATATTTATATTGCCTGTGTGATTCTGCTCATTTTGGCCTGATGAGCCCATGATATTATTGCCTGTGATGTGATCTACAGAATTTAGGGCAGAATTCCGTAAGCTTTTTGTGTTTCGGGGCAGAAATTTCAGGGAAAATTCTGCCAAAATTTTCTGTGAAATATAACTCTTAGTTTATGTTTAAAGTGGTATAGAAATTGGAAGAATTGAATTTTGGAGTCAAAAAGAAAAGGGGGGAGGCATTACAGTTTGATATGGCAGATTGATATTTGTAATTTTTGATGTAATAACTCTGATGCCAATAAAAAGTGTTTAAATTTCCATGTTATTTACTGTGTTGAGATGCATTTGAAGGCAAAGATTCTGGTTGTGTCACGGATGTCCGATAACGGGAATCCGGGGCGTTACATAATCAGGGTTAAAGTTTGTATTTAAACTCCGATCGAAAAATCACAAAATTATGGAATTGATCAAAAAAATATTCCGGCTCTAGATAAAGAGTCCAAAGAGAAGAAAAATAAAATTGATCTGAAAATTGAAGTACAAAAATTCACGTAATAAAATACGTACAACTGGAACAGGAAGTTACGGAAACGGAAAATCATCTACCGTTTGAAGATTTGTGTATTTTTTTAAAAATTTTTTGTGAAGGACGGCAGATGATCTGCTGTCCCGTAATTAAAAGAAAATTTCAAAAAAGTGAAGGACGTCACATGATGTGCCGTCCAACACTTTTGGTCACCTGCCACCTTTTCTCTCTCTTCGAGAGACGGAAGATCATTTTCCCTTTTTTTTAATATTTTTTTTTATTCAAACGGCAGATCATATGCCGTCTCTATATTTTGCAATTAAAAATTCCTCTCAGATATGTCGTCCGACACAGACGGTAAATCATCTTCCGATTTCTATAATATAATATGCATATTGCCAAATCTGCTGCCAAATATAGACGGCTACTGCAGATCGAAAACCCAAAAAATGGGTATTTAGCAAACAACTACAGATGCTTTTTTTTTTTTCCATTTTTTGCATATATAGAAAACGACTGCAGATGCTCAAATGCAGCTAAATTGATAATTTTTGCTGCTCTGTATCTAATAGCTAGCATGGTAAAGACATGATTTTTGCGTTTTTTTTCCATACGATTTGGGGGTAAACGATTTAGGTTGCTAACAAATAGCAACAATTATTTCATTGTTATGTGTTGTTAGGTTGTAATGCTAACAATTATTTGTTCTAGATTTCTATGAAAGTGAAATTAATGGAAGTTTGGGAAACCTAATCTTCCTCTTTCATAGTTTCTAATTGATTGGATCACATTATTGCATTGACTACCTGATTACTTGACCTTTTTCATTTTGGAAAGCAACCTTAGTAGCCACTTATCATGAAAACTCTTTTTTCCCCCTTAATTTTGGCCATCAGATCCGAAATACAGAGGCCATGTTGTTAATTTGAACTTCACAAGGCAACAAGTGAGTAAAAAGAAGATACACTGGTATCCACACTTTTTCCTCAATATGACTTGCTTCTTATTTCATCCGCATCCTCTTTCCATGTTTCATACACTGAATAACTTCATCCAACTTTTTAGTTAATGCATATGCATTTTACATCTATAGATGCCATACTGGGCTGCAGTCAGAGGCACTCACTTCTTGGCCGAGCGTATAGTGGAGAAGGGGTTATTTGGAATTGTCTTTCAAAGGTATCATTACAGTATGTTTCTAGGTCTCTTTCAGCTTTAATTTGCTTTTCGTTTCATATTTGGTAATTTTGTTTTGTAGGCCAAATGCTTGGAAACATGGGAGACTCGTGCTATTGCAGGACAAGATAAGATTTCCAAGAACAAGAGCTGCAACTGATGCGTTCGATGGATCATCCTACTGTGATTTCTTTGCAGCATTGTTTCTTCTTTACTCAAGTATGTTTCCGAACTTTATTCCAATTCTTATTTCTGAAGCATTAATACAACGTGCCCAGAGTATGCCATTTATAATTGTGAACCTTTACACTTATCAGGTTGATCTCCTTTTCTCTGGCTCGTGCTTGCAATAGTATATCGGAAAATGGTTGGGTTGGTTAGATCAGTTAGGTGTTTAATATGCAGATCTTTAGAGGACTGGCTTTATATATTCATGTTGTCCTGGAAGCAGAAATTTGAAGCAACAATAGCTGCTGGTATGCTCCGGAAAGCTTTATATTTAGTTCCTTATGAATAGGCGTCTTTTTTTGGGTATTATTTACCTCCTAACAATAATGGCATTATGCAGGTTCATCTTCTTTCTCACCTGTTCGAGCTCTGTGATTTTGTAATTGCTAATTCGCTGGCAATATTTCCTAACCTTACAAGGCACTTGCACTATAAGATTGCGTTATTGACTATGCTGGTTAAAGAAACATCATATGTGCTTTTCCTTAATATTCTGCTTGATACTTGGCTACCAGAGAAATCTATCCAACTTCATCATAGTGGAAAATTTCCTTGGATGTTTAGTCACTTTTATTGACTGGATTTAGTGAAGTGTGTATTATTAGGGTTTTGTGCTCCTTAGAATTCATTGTCCTAATGCTAGAGTTACAACACTTTTGATACGCTGTATGGCTGTATCATTAGTATGTGAACACTGTGACAGTATGACTAGAGAAGATGAAACATTCTACAATCTTTAGGTTCAGTTAATTAATTAGAATTAATTTAGTAAAGTTTGATTGATGGCAATTTATGGTCCTATGGCAGTATTCCGACACTTTCCTATATCATTAGTATGTGCTTAAACTATATTAGATGGTATGGAGCAGAATTAGGCTGTACTACTCCCAGGAAGTTTCACTTTCTGGTTTGTTCAGTTAATTAGTTAGAGAGGGGGAAGTGTTTATTGATGCAAGTCATGTCCTAATGGGCACTATTTCAACAGTTCCCTGATTACTTACTTTTTTAGAATGTGCATGTTCAGACTATTGAAGAAGAGAAGATATCCACATTCTGCTTGACACTGATAAATGCCAGGAAATTTTCAAATAAGGTTAGAAGTCAGCTAATAAATTCTAGGTCTAGTCTTGACTCTTTTGAAGGTAGAAAATTAGTGTCAAATGCCAGGAAATTTTCAAATAAGGTTAGAAGTCAGCTAATAAATTCTAGGTCTAGTCTTGACTCTTTTGAAGGTAGAAAATGAACATTTTATGAAATGTTAGAACCAAACTAGTCCAAATACTCAAGACAACTAATTGCTTTTTCTAAAACAAGATGAAAACAGAGCAGAAGATAGGATTGGGTTTCCTAATTCATGAAGTTGTGAAATATAAGAAATGTAAAACTATTGCAATATGAAGACTGAAGCAAATAAGTACAAATCCTTGGCCTATTTAAAGGTGTCGCTGTATCTATATCCGTAGATATCAACTTGAATCTGTATCACACCCTACCTTCAACGGACATCTTTGATATTTCTAATTCCAAAACTAGTTTTAGCAATTTTTTTGTGTGATTTGGATACATACTAAAATAAATAAACCATTAAACATTACATGCTTCAGCCTGTCAGTTTGCCTATAGGCATATGAGAGTATCTTGGTTAGTGTTTAATAGAAACTTAGTCCATTGCCTACAACATAACTATGCCATCACAAAATATAAGGGTGCAATGCTTAAATAAGTGGCTAAAATTGAAAAACCCCCCTTAAACTATCCCATACATGTAGAAAACCTCACTCACCTTTTTTGTGTGCAGAAAACCGCACTCAACTATAGGTGCGAAAAACCATAGCATTACTCTGTTTGTTAGGCTTTGTTCTGTTATTTTTTGGTCACGTGCAATGCACGTGACTTACAAAATGACGAAATTACCCCCGACTGTTTCTTCTTCCTTTCTTTTCTTCCTCCTTTATTCAGAAGTCAGAACCCATTATTTCTCCCCCCAAAACAAACCCTAATCCCAAATGAGCCCCCCTATCTACACTCTCCAACTCCCAAATCAACCTAATCAAAATCAAAAACCAAATCCCCTTCGACGTCGCCGAATATTCAAGTAAGACAACCTGGGTAAAGCAAATGCAGCAGCTTTTGGTTTTTTTTGAATATTCGGCGATGCTTTATGGTTTCGCTCCATTCACTAAATTTTTTTCATCAATGCAAAACACTTAGTTCATATAGAAGAGGACAAAGGCTTCATATGTAATTGGATAAAAGAAAAGAACAAAATCCAGTCCAGCAAATCACTAACTAAATGGGAACTAGATACAATCACATGACCAGAAATAACATTGTTCCAAATATACTGAGTAACTGAAAAATGTTTATAAGACTTTTAAATCTTCAAAGTATCATGATGTGTAGAGGCTTTAGTAAGTTAAGTTACTAAATCTGTGTCCCAATCATTTTCACTATTATAAAAAAAAAAATACTTGACTGCAATTCAAGTAAGAAGCAGAGGTTGAGGAAACATACCCAGCATCCACAAATTCAACTGATTCTACAGTTGATTTATCATTGTCAATTGGTGCATATGGCATATGCTAATGAGATCAGGCACTGTTCTTTAACTTATTTGAACCTTTACATGTGTGGTGTCACATTAACAAATGATGAATAACAATCTAGTACTGTAATGTGTTGGATATGGGTGGATGGATCTTTGTTAAATGAAATGTTTTAAGTGTTTAGTTTACTTGATGCACCTCCATAACCATAAATGTTAACTGATTGACTTACTAATCCTACATTCCGCTGGCAGGACCTTGGGAGATATTTTAAGCAGTCTTCTAAATCACTAGAGCAGCAAGTTGCAAGAGAAGCCAGATTTTATGGTTCCTTGATAATGTACCTTTATTTGGGACTCTGATATGCATGTTGAACTGTGAGCATTTGTCTTACCTTAATAAACCAGCAGATTACAGCAGAATTGGAAAGTAAAGCGCCACCGACTAGGTGTGACTGGTCCTGGCAGTGAGAGTTTCACAATTGATCTGCAAGATAATACAATGTCAGAAGCAACATTGTTGTCTCACCCATCTTCATCTATAGTTCGAGTTGATGCAGATTCTGCAGGCATTCTGACTGTTCGCAGGCCATTGAATTCATGCCACACTGTGTCTCTTAGATTTCTGGGCGGTCATCCGAATGGCATGCCAAAATGTAGCTTAATTAAAAGGAAAATGGATGGCTCGGAGCATCTTCCAGATGTTAAAAAAGATGCTTTGACCGATGAAGACGTCAATGAGTGTGTTAAAGATTCACATTCAACGCTCCGCGAGCTTCATCAATCTATATTTCAAGAGCAGGTAGTTCTTATAAACATTCTTTGTTTGTTCCTTCTGTGTTTTGCCATTGCTTATTGCTGTTTGGTTGTGATTTCAGGTTTTTGATTTGGTGAACCGTGAGACCTGCAAACCTTTCCCAGGAATTAATATGACTGAGATGCGAGAAGACTTTTTACAGTTAGCAATCGGGCAAGACACTACATTATGTCTGCACCTTTTGCCCTCAGGAAGAGATGATGAATCTGAAGTGAGCAAATCCTTAGGTCAGACTCAAAATGTGGGCTTACCAAGGACTTGGAAGACTTACCAAGGACTCTCTTGCAGCAGGTACGCTTCTAGCTTTTTAATCATAGGTTATGATGCATGTATTTGTTTGTTGCTCGAAGGGTCAGTTTGTTATATTGACATATATCTACTCTAAATTATGAGAAGGGTTATGGCTCCTTCATACATATTCGGCGGTAAGCTGCTGCATTTGCTTTACTCAGGTTGTCTTACTTGAATATTCGGCGACGTCGAAGGGGATTTGGTTTTGATTTTGATTGGGTTGATTTGGGAGTTGGAGAATGTAGATAGGGGGGCTGATTTGGAATTAGGGTTTGTTTTCTGGGGAGAAATAATGGGTTCTGACTTCTGAATAAATGAGGAAGAAAAGAAGAGAAGAAACAGTCGGGGGTAATTCCGTCATTTTGTAAGTCACGTGCATTACACGTGACCAAAAAATAACAGAACCCTAACAGAGTAATGCTGTGGTTTTTCGCACCCATAGTTGAGTGCGGTTTTCTGCACAAAAAAAGGTGAGTGAGGTTTTCTGCACATATGAAATAGTTTAAGGGTTTTTTTTTTCTTTCAATTTTATCCTTAAATAAGTATAAATACAGCTAAGTATTAACTAATTAGGATGCAAAGTGTGTGTGGATTCTTGCTAGATGAGACTAAATGAACTTAAGTAAAATGCAAAGCTAGGGTATTCTAAATTGGATGCAAATAATTTTTTTGGGGATTTTTGTTGGGTTTTGAGATGTAAATGCAGTAGATTATAAATTTTTTGGTTTTTTTTATTTTCGAGAATTTTTAGTGAATTTTGGGATTTTTTGCAAAAATGCATCATTATAATAACAATATTATTCTAATATAGAAAAATGCTTCGATTAGAAATTTTGCAGAGTTTTGAAAATTTTATAGATATGCATAGGAGAGTGAATTGCTATTTATATGGTGAGAGAGCATCATTTTTCTGCGAAATTGTTAGATTCTTCTCACAGTAACAATCTCTTTCTCACAGTACTAGTAATATGCACGTGCGATGCACATTCTAATCAAATTTTTTTATAGAGTAAATAATAAGATGTAATCTGGCCTCGAACCTGAGACATTCCTTTACTCATACATACTCTTTATAAATTACCCCTAGTGGCACACACTTTTATTTTATACGAGTGTCACTTTTGTAAATAATAACGTCGCAAATAAATTTGAACTTTGAGGGTATTATGGTAACTAACAACAATTGAGTAAATGAATGGTTAATATAACTCCCACTTAAAAATGAATGGATGAGATTAGATGGTTGAATGTCTACAAATTAGAGGTTGTCTACAAATGACAACCCCAACTCTCCAATTATAGTATTAGAGATAAAAGGCATTGTTCATATGTCTATTTTCTGGTTCCTTAACTTCAATTTGCTATTCATTTCATTTTTGGTAATTTTGTTTGTGCCGGGAAACAAATTGTTGGGGAGGGGGGGGGGGGGGGGGGGGGGGGGCACTGTTGGTTGCAGGACAAGAGAAATGAGAACCAGGAGCAGCAATTGATTCAGGTCAATGGATCCTACCAGTGTGATTCCTAGTTTATTCTCAACGTGGATTCTGAAACATTATGACATTGTGATAAAGGATGCCACATACATATGTGAGGCCTCAGACTTATCAGGTGATATCCTTTTCTCTGGCTCTTGCTTGCATTACTATATTGGAAAATTGATGAGTTGGTAAAATCAGTTGGCGTTCTGTGCAGATCTTTAAAGGTCAGCGTATATATGTTCATGTTGTTCTGGGAGCAGAGTTTTGAATCTGCAAAATCTTCAGGTAAGCTTTGTATTTAGTTGTTTCCTTATGATTAAGTGTTAAAAAAATAAAATATTTACCTCCTACCTTTAAGGGTATTTTGTAGGTTGGTCACCAGGTCGAGTTTTTGATATTGGAATTGCTAAAACGCTAGTAGTATTTCTTGACCTTAGAATACACTTGCACTATAACATTACATTCTTGACTATGGATACAATTACAACTTTCTATTCCGATAATCTGAGAAATTCCAGAAGGGTTTGGCTGCTAAAATTATTTGCTATAAAGAGACAGTGTTCATTGTTAGGAGGCGGATTACGGAAAAGCAGAGTAGGGTTTGGTTGCCAAAAATGACAACCCCCTTCTTCTGTCTCCTTTCTCTTTCACTGTTTCTTTCTAAAAGAGAAAATATATGAAGCAGATTACTATGTTTGTGGAATTTCTCAGATTTACGATTCAAAAAAGAAAAGAAAATCCCTACTACTACTTCTTCCTTCTCTCCTTCTACAGCGAAGGTAACGCAACTTGTAGCCACTCGCTTGTGCAGATGAGAGGGAGAAAGGATGGTAGGGTTTATCTGCCCTCCTCTTTCTTATATTTTCCTTCAATTTCTTATCTGTATGGTTTTTTTAAAAATGATTTTTGTTTGTTTGTTTGTTTGTTTGTTTGTTTGTTTGTTTGTCTGTTTTTTTGTTTTTTTGTTTTTTTTTCTTTTCTTTAGGGGGGGGGGGGATTCTAGAAGGGAAATCTATGGGATATACATGTTTTTGGGGGGTAAGATTTGTCTATGAAGTTTATTTTTTTTCTAATTATCTTTGAAATTATCTTCTTTTTGATGATTTGGTTTTGCTTGCATGTTGGAGAAATACTTTTTTTAAATAGTTTGCTTTTTTTTTTCTTCTTCTATGTATATCTGTGATTTATTGTTTATGTATCTTTAGTTGTTTTTTTACTTTTTGATGATTTCTTGCTTGTTTTGTTAAATGGCTATGATAGTTAAGTGCCAATTTCACGAAAACTATGTTTTGACAGCAGCCATGACCATATATATACATTGTATTATGTATATATTGTGTACAGTATTAAGAGACTCTTTGCTAAAAGCGCTATTTATGTGGTTGGGGGTGAGGCTGTCAAATACATGGTAATTTACGGTTGACCTGACTTGGTGGTTTTGGCACTTCAACAAAGCCAATAAAATTATCCCTATTCTGGAAGGGAAATCTATGGGATATACATGTTTTTGAGGGGTAAGATTTGTCTATGAAGTTTAATTTTTTTATAATTATTTTTGAAATTTTCTTCTTTTTGATGGTTTGGTTTTGCTTGCATGTTGGAGAAATACTTTTTTAAATAGTTTGCTTTTTTTTTCTTCTTCTATGTATATCTGTGATTTAATGTTTATGTATCTTTAGTAGTTTTTAATTTTTGATGATTTCTTGCTTGTTTTGTTAAATGGCTAGGATAGTTAAGTGCCAATTTCATGAAAACTGTGTTTTGACAGCAACCATGACCATATATATACATTGTATTATGTATATATTGTGTACAGTATTAAGGGACTCTTTGCTAAAAGCGCTATTTATGTGGTTGGTGGTGAGGCTGTCAAATACATGGTGATTTATGGTTGACCTGACTTGGTGGTTTTGGCACTTCAACCAAGCCAATAAAATTATCCTACTTTTTTTATTTGCCAATATATAAGCAAAATTGCTGTTGTGATGTATTCTATGTATTTTACTATGCTTTTGTGTAATTTAGTTGATATTTTCATTTTCTTGGCTGTTCAAATTGGGTACATTTACCTCAGAATTTTACTGATATTGGTTGTTTGGGAAAGTCATCATTTACTATCACCTAGAGGGTATAACTGAGTACAATGTTTGAATGTTTTTTATGTCATTTTACTTCACAATTATTGTATAATTGACAAATGTTGTACTATCAGATTTGTCAAACAATATATTCAATTTTTTGGTTAAAAAATTTACTTCATATTTGTTCAATTAACTCAGGTATTTTTATGTTTTGTGATTTATTGATCATTTTGGTTCACGGCTACGATGGTTTAGTACCAATTTGGCAATTTCACTAACAAAGATGTCTTAACAGCATCCCCGACCATATGCATCCCTGACCATAGATATATGCTCTTTATACTGTTTTGGGGGACACCATTTGCGAAAAAAAGCTATTAAATTGGTTTTGAGCGAGGCTGAAAAGATATCAATTTACGATTGACCAAAATAAGTGGTTTCATGGCACTCGAATTGAGGCAAATGAAGTATCTTCTTTTATTTGCCTATAAAAAGGAAAATTGTGAACCCTTTGTTTTTTGCCTATGCTTTCGTGTAATTTGGTGGTTATTTTGTTTTTCTACGCTGTTGGGACTTGGTATGTTTACCCAAGATTTAACTTATTTTGGTTGTGAGAAGATGACCATTTACTTAAGATCACTTAGAGGGGTTGGAAACGAGTAAAAGTTTAAAAATTTTAGTGTCATCTTACGTCACAGTATACTTTACATTTGTTAAGCATTGTAATTAAAAAATAATTTCAAGCAATTTCCTTTTTATTTGTTTAATTTCTTCAGGTATTTACTTTTTGTGTTACTTAATTTGCTACATGGCTATGATAGTTTAGCATACTGTTCCCAACTCCCAACTGCGGCCTTTGTTGTATTTAGGCCGTTGTTGGGATCTGCAGCCTATGTTTAACATATTTTAAATATGAATTGAACCATTGCCTCGAAAAAACACATTTGTGAAGAGGCCGCAGTTCCACAATTGCTGCAGCCAATGAGGATTGGTCCACCCTAGGAATTAGTTTGGAAAGTGGGTCATCTTCGGAAATAGTTTCAAAAAGTGGGTCAACTCAGGAACAATGTCCGTCAAATCATGCCCATCATCAAACTCTGCTAGGATGTTCATTCCCTTCATCTCTCATGCCTACATATGACCCAGGCATAGAAATGTTTCAAGAAGAATTATATTGGAAAATCTGTTAACCTTCTCCTTGTATTTGCCTTGCCTTCGGCTTCTTAAACTAATATCTTATCAACTACAGTAAGCTATATAAAACCCTATCTGAACTAGTGAAACTGTTAAATGTTTGTTTTCTGACAATCTTTTCTCAGGTCAGGTACCTGAGTTTTGATGGTACATGCCATCTTAAAGCGTGTCCGCACTCACATTTAAGTTTGGTACAGGATCTCAACTCAGGGTTCAACCATATTTTTCCTGTTGTGACTGAGTTTGTTGCACTGTCCTTGTCGGAGCCAAATGATCAGGAGATTCTGGTATTTTCTAGTTTTGTAGTTTCTCTGTTACTACCTTCACATTGCCTTTGATTCAGGTCCATGTTAATTGCTTCCTGTATGTACTACATTAACCTCTATTTTTTTTCGCAGTTTAATTTTTATCAGTTTTTGTCCTTCACTGTTGTTTTACTTTGTTTTAAAATGTACATACACAAATACATGCTTGTATACACATAGGGAGAGGCTTAATTGGACAATCCGCCCAATTTACTTTGATCCACATATAAAAATTCATTAAATGCCACTGTTTCGAGGGTTTTTTTGCCCAGGCATCAAGCTATCACAAAATAAACTGTTCTCCATCATAAATAACAAAGCTCATACTGTGTGGGTTAGAAATTCTTGGAACACTTAAATTTTCATTTAGAGATGTTTCAAGACATTTCGATTTTAGCATTAGGGTTACTGCTTTATTGATCAAGCAATATCATTCTCTGTTTTGCGACTACGGTCTCTATATATTTTGGACACTTCTAGCCTTCAGTCAGAACTTAACAAATACTGGTTTGAATTTGCTGGATTGTTAGTCGTGACAGTTCTTAGTTAAGTGGGAAGAAACTTGAGTGCATTATAAATTTGGCCGTCGCATTGTATTAACTATCTTAATATTGATCATGAGAAATGCAATGGTTACAATTATTGTTGTACACACTAATACATTATAAATTTGGGTGACTTTGTTTCTGATATGATCTCAGTCTTCTATCTATAATCTCACCGATGTTCAATAATTGGGCCAGATCGGCCACTATCTTTGGCTCGTATTATGCATGGCCCATACAATTTTCAGCTCCCCCTCTTCCCTCTCTGTGCAATATTCTGAGAAATATCACAATTGGGGATGGTGTTCTTATCTTAGGAGGGGAATTAAGGGAAAAGCAGAGAATAGTCTGGCTGCCAAAAATGGCAACCCCATTCCTTCTTCTCTCTCTTTCCAAAAGAGGCGATCCATCGTGGAGCTATTTTTTGTTTTAAGAGAGGAGTTAGGAACTAGCTGAGAAAGGTTTGGAGAGAATTTCAAATTCCACAAGTGGGGATGATGTTCTTATTTTAGGAGGGGAATTAGAGGAAAGCAGGCTGCCCAAAATGGCAACCCCCTTCATTTCTCTCTCTCCTCTTCTAAATAAGGCCATCAGGGAGTTTTGTGTAGAGGGGGCGAGAAGTAAGGTTTGGCTGCCAAAAAAGGTAACCCCCTTCATTTCTCTCTCTCCTCTTCTAAATAAGGCCATCAGGGAGTTTTGCGTAGAGGGGGCGAGAAGTAAGGTCTGGCTGCCAAAAAAGGTAACCCCCTCTTCTCCTCTCTCTCTCTGTGTCTGTGTCTAAAATATGGGAAATCTATGAAAGAAATGACTTGTTTGTGTTTCTTGTCTATGAAAGAAATGACTTGTCTGTGTGAAATTTATTAATATAGGGTTTTGCTCCATTGAAAACGGTTCCGTTTTCAATGGGTTGGAAAACACCAATCTCCACCGTCTGATCCATCTTGATCTTGATCAGCGGATCAGATCAAGATCCGCTTAAGTCTCCCACTAACGTTTCAAAAGCGGAGGGGTATTTTCGTTACTTCACGCCAAAAAACGTTTGGGACTTAGCTTTTTTTTGGCGTGGAGTTTTTTTTTGTCGAAAAATTCACTTAGGACGTTGGAAACAATGGCCTAGGTTGTTTCTTTTATAAAAACAACATACCTTGGCCGTTGTTTCCAACAACGGCCTAGGTATGTACAAGTGTTTTTCCAAACACTTGTACATACTCGATCTTCCATCTCCCTGTTTTCGTCACAAACACTATCTCTCTTTCTCTCGAGCTCCCGAAACCCATCTCCAAACCCTGGTTCACCCTTCCAACTCCTTGTCATCGATTTCTTTGCCTTCTCGATCTCTGCCCCTTGTGGAAAGCTCCCTATCTCTCTATTCCTCTTCCGAATACAGCAAACCCTAACTTCACATCCAAATTCCCAAATCATCTAAATCCTAGCACAAATTATCTTCCTTTGTCTACAACAGCGTGCAGCGGCTTCTCACATCTTCGTCCACTCTCTATCTCTCTCTTTGGACCAGGTATTTTCTTAATCCCAATTTACTATAATGAACTCATTGAATTTATTGATTTTTTTTTTCAATTTTGGAGTTGGGTTTTTTTGTATTATGCGTAGTAGTCTAGTCTATAATTTAGAGAGTATATAATTAGCTCTGATCATGTATGTTGTATATATTTTGTTGATATTTTCGTAGATGTAGTGCTAGTTGTAGTGGTGGGAATATAGGAGAAGAAAAAAAACGAGATGAAAAAATTCGGAGTTGTACGAGTAGGTCGGACTCGCCGCGTAGAAGGTAATGGATCTTGTAGAGGCGATTTCCGTCTCACGATTTGTGAGATACGTCCGTTTATCATTTTAATTCAATACAACGGATATAAAGTGATACACGGCCGTATCCTTCAAACCAAGAGTCAAAACTCACCTCTGCAAGTTCTGCTGGCTCGTGTTTGGTGTGCCAGAGTTGACGCCCAAATTTAGGAAATTTTCCTTCTCATTTTTGTTGTTTTGACGCGTATATAAAAAACCTTTAATCCACCTCGGAATTTGTGGAATACGTTATGAGGTGAAAATAGCTTAAACGAAGTCCAAATAAAACGAAACTTTGCGAGTAGGTTGGTCTCGCCACTCACAAGTCATACCAACCTGTACATGCGAGTTTTGACCCGCGGTTTGCGAGATACGTCAATGTATCGCTTTCCGCTCAATTTTCAATAGTGAAACCGATACATGGCCGTATCTTTCAAACCGTGGTTTGGAACTCCCATGTACTAGTTGCATTGGCTTGTGTGCGGGGAGCCCGATCCAAAGTCCAATTTTTGGATTTTTTGCATCTCGTTTATGTTGTTTTTACGCGTATATGAAAAAATTTCAATATACTTCGAATTTTTTTTAGTACGGTCGCAATACAAAAATACTTAAACGAAGTCGAAAAAATTCGGAACGGTGCACGTAGGTTCGGCTAACCATTCACAACGCAACGGAACTTGTATTTGCGAGTTTCGACTCATGGTTTGCAAGATACGTTAATGTATCGCTTCCCACTCTATTTTAAAGAGTGAAAGTGATACACGGGCGTATATTTCAAACTGTGGGTCGGAACTCACTTCTACAAGTTGCGTTGGTTTGTGTTTGGTGTGCCCTAGTTGACGGTGAAATTTAGAAATTTTTGCATCTCGTTTGTGTTGTTTTGATGCGTATAAGCCAACTCTTGGAATTTTTTCATCTCGTTGGTTTATGTTTGCTAATTTTTGGCGAGTAATTAGTTTTATATATGCAAACTTTGTTACAGAGAAATGGCTAGAACGAGGGGAACCGGAAGGGGAAGGACATCCCAGGAAGCACGGGGGGAACATTTCACAGAGAATGTGAGAACTAATAATTTGTATTGTCCCTAATTTTGTATTTAGTGATATTGATTTTAGACTAATAATAATTATGTTTTTTGGTTCGTGTAGGTTGGTGCATCCTCTTCGACGACAGGAAGTCGTGGTCCAGGACCAATATATCTCGACGAACTGACCTTGCAAGATCGTCACAGATCCACGGAAGTGTGGGGTGGGACGACACGTAGGTGTAATTTTCGCACCCACGAGACCATGAAGGTGCATCCACATATTGTCGAGTACCTAGTAGCAGCCGGTTTCTATGGAATCAGCATGATGGGGAATGTTAAACTCGACCGAGCACTTCTCTCGGCACTCGTGGAGCGCTGGAGGCCAGAGTCGCACACGTTCCATCTACCGATCGGAAAGATGACGGTGTCGCTACAGGATATAACGATGATATCTGGTCTTCTAATAGATGGGTTGGCCGTGACGGGTAATATTAACTTTGATAAAATAGAGATGTGCAATGAACTGCTCGGTACAGAGTTTGATGAGTTGGCTGCGGAAGATGATGACATTTTTAAGGACAATCAATCCGACTATCTTGGTTGAAGGGACGTTTTGATGGGACGCTAACCAACGAATCGCCCGACGACTATGTACAGTTCTACACCAGAGCCTACATTCTAACGGTGATAGGAGGGATTCTATTGCCTAACTCATCGGGCGATACGGTGCACTTCATGTACCTACGATTGCTCGCCGACCTAGGCTTAGCTGGCCGGTGCAGTTAGGGAAGCTGCGCGTTGGCAACGCTATACAGGGTGTTGTGTCATGTAGCGCTAGAATCATCAGAAATGACCGGACCGATGGTTTTGTTACAGATTTGGTCCTGGGAGCGACTGCACCTGGGTCGTCCCCGCATTAGGAGACCGGCGGCCGGTTGGATGGCCCAACCAGAAGATCCTGCTATGTTAGCACCCTTAGGGATATATTGGGCTGGTAGTCGGAGTTACAAAGACAAACCCAAGGGTGTAATAACGTATTACAGAGACGAGCTCGACCAACTACGTGAAGAATTTGTGATTTGGGCGCCGTATACACCCGAGCGGGTGGGAAGACTACCGCCAATGTGCACCACCGGGTCACAGTTGTGACTTACGATGGCTCTCCTCATCAACTTCGGTATAGTGGAGCATCCGCGATCGGAGCGAGTCCTTCGTCAGTTCAATCTTCAACAAGATAGTCCTCCAAGCTGCGCAAACCTATACGATCATGAGTTACACGCCGTTAGGGGTACCGGCCACATGCCTACTCATGATTGGGCAGATTTCCATCGTGTTCACGTTGCAGAATGGAACGAGCGACGGTTTGAACTTGTACTCGTCAATGTTCCAGAGTACGATGGAAGAGTGCAAGGAAAGTACATGACTTGGTTCCAATCATATACACGTTTGTACATCTCTCCAGATACAGTACTACCTGCTGGTGTTCAACGAGAAATTGAGGAGAGGGAGATTGAACCACCACCCGCATATTCCAGTTCACAATCCATGTTCTAACCGAAGGCCACAGCTATACGTACAGTGGTAACTTCAATCTTCATATTTATTTTAATGTTCGTTATACGTGAAGTTCATGAATTCTTTAAATTATTGAATTTGTGTAATTATTTTTGTTGGTTTTTTCTGATTTAGATTGATAATACGATGGACATGGCAAAAGAATGCGCGGAGGTAATAAAAAGTAATGTGGGCACGGCTATGAAGAAGTTCGCTCAGAGGATGCTCTCTTCATGCCGTACCAATTTGGATGTTTTGGGAGAAGCCGAACGTTTGTATCGAGCATTAAACGGATCGAGGGGCCGACGTAAAAGTGTGAGGGGGTAGGCCAGCTGCATTGATGGGGCGACAACGGGAACGTGAGATGAGAGAACAACAAGCTTCAACTTCACATCCATCTCACGAACAAGCACAGGAAGAAGAGACTGAGGAGAGGGTTGTTGGAGACGTACAACAAGAGGAGGGAGGATCTGAACAAATTCCCGAGTCGCCAACCACGATCCGGCGCCGAAACCCTGCTCGGAAGAGGCGAGCACCATAGGCATACACTCCCGGTACTTAGCCAATACATTTTGTTTGTTGTAATTTTTTTAATTTTTTTTTTGGGTTTTATCCTGTTGTAACTAAACTAGTGGAAAGTGTGGTTCGTAAGTTTAAGTGTAATTGATGTTGTTGTTATTAATTTCTAATAGTCAATTATGGTTGGTGATTTTGGCGGTTGTAGATATGAATTTATTCGGAGAGTGTATGTGATGGCAAAGTATTTGGAATTTGGTTAAATTTTCAAGTGTAGCAGCTTCAGCT
Organism: Hemerocallis citrina; assembly: GCA_017893485.1. Lineage (NCBI taxonomy): Eukaryota > Viridiplantae > Streptophyta > Magnoliopsida > Asparagales > Asphodelaceae > Hemerocallis > Hemerocallis citrina. Next base: position 196,992,944 of record CM030366.1, read on the forward strand.
GCTTTGTACAAATGTAGATTATTTTTTTTATTTTAAAACCTAGGCCGTTGTCTCCAACAACGGCCTAGGTAACAGGACTAAGGTTGGAGGATTTGTCTTGCTGTCTAACTTGTTGGCTTTAAAAATAGCAACAAGTCAGTGAGCAGCTTCACTCTATTGTTTATACCTTAGGCCGTTGTCGGCCTCCGACAACGGCCTAAGTTGTAGGACAAAAATATAGACAATTTGTCTTGCTCTCTGACTTGTTGGCTTTAAAAATAGCAACAAGTCAGAGAGCAGCTCCACTTTGTTGTTTATACCCTAGGCCGTTGTCGGAGACAACGGCCTAAGTTGTAGGACAAAAATATAGACAATTTGTCTTGCTCTCTGACTTGTTGGCTTTAAAAATAGTATCAAGTCAGAGAGCAGCTCCACTTTATTGTTTATACCCTAGGCCGTTGTCGGACAACGGCCTAAGTTGTGGGACAAAAATATAGACAATTTGTCTTGCTTTCTGACTTGTTGGCCTAAGGTATTTATAAGAAATGGGGTTGCTCTCTGACTTGTTGCTCCTTTTGTCTTCTCCAAGTCAGAGAGCACCCCCAAAATCACAACTTTTTGACTATAACCTAGGCCGTTGTCTCCAACAAAGGTCTAAGGTATTTATAAGAAATGAGGTTGCTCTCTGACTTGTTGCTTCTTTTGTCTTCAACAAGTCAGAGAGCACTCCCAAAATCACAACTTTTTGACTATAACCTCGGCCGTTGTCTCCAACAACGGCCTAAGGTATTTATAAGAAATGGGGTTGCTCTCTGACTTGTTGCTCCTTTTGTCTTTAACAAGTCAGAGAACACCCCCAAAATCTCAACTTTTTGACTACAACCTAGGCCGTTGTTAGAGACAACGGCCTAAGGTATTTATAAGAAATGGGGTTGCTTTCTGACTAGTTGCTCCTTTTGTCTTCAACAAGTCAGAGAGCACCCCCAAAATCACAACTTTTTGACTATAACTTAGGTCGTTGTCTTCAACAATGGCCTAAGGTATATATAAGAAATGGGGTTGCTCTCTGACTTGTTGCTCCTTTTCTCTTCTCCAAGTCAGAGAGCACCCCCCAAACCAAATTCATGAAATAACTGAAGCCGTTGCCTCCAACAACGACCTTGGTTTTAAAAAAAAATATTTACAAATACAAGTACAGCTACAGCTGATACAATTGCGTTACAAACCAACATTTGCGTACAACAACAATATTAACAAACGACACAAACAAACGACACTTAAGTCTCGAGAACATTTATAGTTACCAATCAAAGGTAATTAACTAAGTTGCATAAAGAGTTATAAATATACGGAACAATTATATTTTAAAAATTACAAATCACAGTGGATCGTCATATCTCGACTCAGAACTGTCTTCTTCGGAAGGAATTACTTCTTGCTTTCATTGAAAGATTAGGTTTAGTTAGTAAGAAACTCATTTGCCACAAATAAAGTATAATAAATTTAAACGAGTGACAAACATAAAAATTACGAGTCATACCCCTCAAATAAACTTGGACAATTTCTTGAATCATGATTCATATGGACAATGCCGCATCTTCGGCATCTTCTCGGTTTTTTTATGCGGAGTTGCTCTCTAATTGGCCTCAATCTTTTGGCTCGAGGCATTCCCTTTGTTGTGCACTGCTGTGGGTCACTAATGCGTGTAGGTATGTGTCCACTCTCTTGATTATGAGGTTGTGCACTACCATGCGGTTGTGAACTACCTCCAGGTTCGACACTATCATGTGGTTGTGAGGCATGTTCCGGTTGTTCACCTAATCTGGGTTGTAGCCGAGAAACCCCGTCAATGATCTGCAAATTCTCCAACGTGTATTTGTAACTTTCATTGGAGGAACAACCGAGATCGACAATTTGTTTTGCATGGTAGCTCAACTCACAATATCGAGAAGCAAAATTCTCGGTATTGGGTTCGGTTGGAACTGATGTATAACTTCTTCTCATCACATCTCTAGTCCATCTTTTTTTAATATATACATCCGGGAGGGATGTGTGATGGCAGAAACGAAGTACAGCTAAAATATGCCTGCAAGGAATGGCAACGAATTCGAACAAGTGACATGCACATGTAATAATTCCATTGATTTTGCATAATTGAAGAAGGCGAGCCGGTTCTGATTCTCCACAGAGTATCACATGGAAGGTTGAACTATCCGGTATCTCAAGATCGGCAACAAATGTCACATTGTACATGAAGTTTTTTGTAACTTCATCTTGGAATTTGTAAAATATTTTCAAAGTATATGTTTTTGCCATTTGTGTCTCCAAAGCCCATTCGCTCTTCAACTTCGGTCTCTTCTCACGGTTACGATGATTTTCTTTCAATTTATCGTGTCTTTGCCTTCTTAAAAAACGGTCGAAGATGACGGCAAATTTATGCAGGGAATGTTTTTTTCTGTATGATGCTTCAGGGCAGAATGTGCAGACTCAACCCGTTGGCTACTCAACATGCCGGCCCAAAAAGAATCTTTAGCGTAGATGGGTGCCCAACTTTCACGGATATCGAATATATCGTTCAACCATTTGTTACTCTCTAATCCGTATTGCGAAATCAAAATATTCCACTTTTCTACAAATTCATGTATATATTCAGAATTGTAGATTACATTCTTCAAGGACTCTCTAAACTTGTCGACATCGAAACCAAGACGAACCTCCTAGGGTAACTTATCCAGAATGTGCCAAATACAAAAACGATGCCGAGTCTGTGGAAAAACTTTCTTAATTGTGGCGGCGATCCCACGGTCTTGATCGGTGACAATACCGGATGGAGCACGATTCATAACCCCTAACCACTTTTCAAAGAACCATTCAAACGAAGAGGCCGTCTCATTTGGAATGAACCCACCTCCTAAGAAAGTCGATTGCCAATGTTGATTCACTCCAACAAACGGAACAAATAACATTCCGTAACGGTTCGTATTGTACGTGGCATCAAAGCAAACTACATCGCCAAATTCTTCATAATTCATTCTACAAATACCATCTACCCACATACAATGTGACAACCGACCTTCAGAATCGACTTGAATGTCATAAAAAAATGAAGGATCCGTCTGTTTCTTAGATTCGAAAAAATCAATTAGCATTGTAGAATCGTGTCCTTTCAATGCTTCTTGCGAATCTCTAACTAAATTTCTAACATCTTTTTCTGTGAATCCTACTTGATCGTGACCACCACTAGCACTTTCGAAGAAGAGCATTTGTCGACATGTTTGGATATTAGCTTGGTTCATTTGATTTATAATCCTTTTGTCCGTATTTGACACGGAGCTGTTCCGGGGCAAAAGGTGCCTTCTACCGGGTGAGGTGAATTCGTGATTGTGTTCTTCATGAAATGAATACACCACCCATGTATTACTTGTTTCGTTCAATTTTACACGAACACAAGCCTTGCAACCCGTTCTACTGGTTGTTCCACGTCTACCATCACTATGTTGACCCGGCGACGACCCAGCTTTATTACAAAGATATGACTTATCTACTTCCATTCCCCCATTAATTTATTCCCACACTTACGCATTGCAAAACCCCTACAACGAGCATATGAAGAATAAAAATTCTCGGCCTCAACTAAAGTGGAGAATGTCATACCTAACTTTGGTTTCATATGGTCTTCGACTATCGACATGGAATCAGTGATTGGTTCTACCCGCACAAAATTATCGCCGGCAGCAGAACTCTCCATATCGTTGTTCATTTGCAGTAAAAATATATTATTGGTCAATTAATAACACATTATATATAAAACAGGTTGTTAACAAACGACTGCGATATATATACATACGAAGCAAAATAAGTCACAACATGTCGAAAATGACGTCATATAAATACAAAACTCTTCTATTGTCTCCGGCTTGCCGCGCACAAGGTAACAGAACTTCTACAAGTAAGTTCCGATTCACGGTTTGCAAAATAAGGCCGTGTCTCGCTCGCATTCCCCTCATTCTTGAACTGAGGTTGTTGTTTGATATACGGTATAAATCCGCACAAACGAGATCAAAAAATTCCTAAACTTTCGGAGTTGGACGGTGGCAGAACACATGAGCCAACCAAATTTGTAGAGGTCAATTTCGACTCACGGATTGCAAAATACACCGATGTATCGCTTTCACTCATGGGAATGAATTGAAAAAGATACACGGCCGTACACTGCAAACCGTGAATCCGAACACACTTCTACGAATTGCGTTGGGTTGTGTATGGCGTGTCCGACGTACTCGCAAAGTGACATAAAATTTATTCCGCTTTGTGCGCTATTACTAACATCGAACAACAAACAACAACAACTAATACAACATCTACTTTCCCAATCAAACTAGAATTACCTACTCTATAAAAACCTATGCATAATATAACAATTGTACACTGAAACATGGGTGAAAAATTTCCAATGAATTAGCCTAGTTAGAACTACTCAAGTGGTAACTAATTAGTACCTTCAACACTATCGGTGTTCGGGAGGCCGCAAAGTTGCTGCTGTAGAGAAAGGAAGGGGAGTAGGGTTTGGCTAATTTAGGGGGATTAGGGTTTTAGGGTTGGATAGATTTTGTATGGGTTAAGGTTTGTTTGTAATTGGGATCTCCAAAGGAAGAGATCTAGAGACTGAGAATAGGGGAAGATTCGGTGAAAAGCAACGATCAAGAGAGATTTAGGATTTTCAGTTCGATAGAGAGACAGCTCCGGTTGGGGAATTGGGTTTATCGAACTCAACTAGCGAGAGAGTTGTGAGGGAGATGAAGATCTGAGTATGTACAAGTGTTTGGAAAAACACTTGTACATAGTTAAGCCGTTGTTCCATACAACGACCTAAGTTGATTTTTTTTTTATAAAAAACAACCTAAGTACAGACAACGGCCTAAGTACAATTTTTTTCAAAAAAAAAAACAACGGCCTAAGTGAATTTTTCGACAAAAAAAATTCCACGCCAAAAAAAGGCTAAGTCCCAAACGTTTTTTAGCGTGAAGTGACGAAAATACCCCTCCACTTTTGGGAACGTTAGTGGGAGACTTAAGCGGATCTTGATCTAATCCGCTGATCAAGATCAAGATGGATCAGACGGTGGAGATTGGTGTTTTCAACCCATTGAAAACGGACCCGTTTTCAATGGAGCAAAACCCATATATATATATATATATATATATATATATATATATATATATATATATATATATATATATAAATCAATTTTACTAAAGACATTTTGCTGACAAGTTGTTACTTTCTTTTTCGCACTTTTACTGTAAGCCCTGTTTCCCAAATACATATTTTTAGAATATTTTCCGTATTTTAATTATTTATAAATTCGTTATTATTTTAAACTCGACTTAGGTCTTCTATTAAAATCTTTTCGAACCGAAAATTATAATTACTCCGAAAAATAGTATATTCCAACTTTATTGTCTATTCTTGTTATCGGTACTATTATTAGTATTTTTACTATTAATATTATTACCCTTGATATTTAATCGCTCATTTCCAATAATTTTTCATATTGTAGTACAAATATATTTTATTATACAATCCTAATTTTTATTTATTATTTTATCTACTCTATTGGATATTTTCATTTGATCCTAATAACCCCTAATCACTCCCCACTCACCCCACATCCCCGTAACTAAATCCCTAATACTTAGCCTCTAATCTCTCTCTTTACCTTTTCAACCAATTCTAAATACAGCATATACTCTCTCTCTCTCTCTCTTCCCCTTCTCTGATAAAAAAAACAAATCAGAACGAAACCCAAACAGAACAAAACAAAACCAAACCCAAACACCCCCGTTCACCTTCTCCATCTCCTTCTTCCTTCATCATTCGAACCCAACTTCGATGCCTCGACCCTCCGACGCTCCCTCTCCCTTCTCCTCCCTGTCGCGCTGCACGAAGGCAGCGCATCGCTGGCAACAACCGGCCGCCACAGCCAGCCCCCCAACCTCCTCTTCTCCTCCGTCGCGTCGTAGACATCGCGACGCCACCACCCGTTCGCCAGCGCCCCCTCGCGGCCTTGTCGCGACATCGCGCGACAGAAGCAACCGCCCCGCCTCCCTGAGTCGACCGCGACGCTTCGCGGTGCCAGCCGCCGTTTCTCCCGAAGCGACTACAACAGACGACGCCGACCCTGTGCTCCTCCGCAAGCCAAGTCGCACCATCTCAACTGTGCCCCTGGCCGTTGCCGCCATGGCCGCCGCCCCCTGCCGTCGCCCTCCGCCTTTGCCTCGCCGCCTCGCCGCTAGCCGCCTTTGGTCTCCCGCTCTCATGCTCTGTTTTGAAGTGGGAAGAAGAAGAAGGAGGAAAACAGTGGATGGTGGGATTTAATCTCGGCCGTTAGATTCGATCAAGATCTGATCTTGATCAGATCTGATCTTTTTAGTCAGATCTGATCTCATCCGTCCATCCGATCGTGATCCTCAACTCAGATCAAAGTAGATCCAGCCGACCGATCGTCCTGATCTTGATCTTCCATCAAGATCCACTCCGGATCCGACCTTGGGTGATTGCTTGTGCGTGTCTCGTACGTGCGCGTGTCCGTGCTAGTGCCTCACCTCTCGGGATTTGCATCCCGTATTGGTTCGTGTTCGGATTCTTCGTCCAAAAAGGCAAGTCACTCTTATCGAATGTATTTTTTTTGTATCATATTCGATAAATATTGTTGAAATTCCGCAAGTGGATCTTATTTTAAAATCGTAAAATATTGCTGTATCAATCGTCGAGATGCCACGGATTTACACGAGCGAATTCAAGTGGTAGTCTCGACATCGTGCCATCTTTTTGCCTCTAAAGTATAGAAATGTTCATACATCATATAGTTATAAATATTGATTATAAAAATAGGAAATTGTAGACACATTTCATATCATGAAATTGAATGACAAATAGCTATGGTAGATTGTAGAAATTGTTGATCGTTAATGTGATTGTTATTGCTAAATTGTTGAATTGTAATTATTAAAATGTTAGACGTCGCCTACATCATTACCATGTTCACCTAAAGTTGATTCGCTGCGATTAAGATTAATTAAACTCCAAATTTCTATGATGAGATTTTATTTTTATTATTTTACTTAAAATAAACATATAGAGTACTATTCAGAAAACTACGCTAATCTGAACCTTAACGTGCTGTTTAGACCTAGAACACTTCATTAAAATCAGAAACTCCCTGAAAGTAAATCGTAGCCCTATCTGTCTAGATGTCGATAGACACCAAAACTTTCGAATTCGGAGTTATATTGCTCCAGTTATGAACCTTTTACCACAGCTGCGCTGAAATTACAGATTCACGTACATAACAACTTAGGCTAATGAATTAAGTGAACTATTAATCACACATGGCCAAGATAAATTCCAGATTTGTAAATAACATGTTTAGGGTGTTAAAAAGTATTTTTACTGATTTTTATAATATTTATTTACTGCCTTTATAATTAAAATTAGGCAACATCTACACCCAGCCAGAAACTAAAACCTATAAAGAACACCGAATTTCACCTAGCTACCGTTGTCGGAATGTAACTTTTAAGTATGCGTTGGAACCGGGCGGGAGTCTAGTTTCTAGACCACCTGACGGATCCACATTTGCTGCCCTGTAGCAACGGAAATTCTCATTTTGGTGCAGCAACCTACTGCTGTCCAGAATTGGGATTCTACATTTTATAATTTACAATTGTGTTTATAATGTTATATTCAGTGTATTTAATTGTGTATAGTATATTGCATGATCTTAGGATTGTTTTGTCACCTTCTCTAGCGTTCCTTATTAATTGCATTATTGTATGATAATTGAGTAAAGAAAGTAAAGCAAGCCGGGGTTAAGGGTTGATTAGGGTAGTTGACAATATAGTAAGTGTACTCGGATGATGGCCAGTGTTTATCGTTATCGGCATCGTGTAAGAAATTACACATGTCCCGTGTTTTATCGTTATCGGCATCGTGTAAGAAATTACACATGTCCCGTGTTTTATCGTTATCGGCATCGTGTAAGAAATTACACATGTCCCGTGTTTATCGCTATCGTCATCATTCCTAGTACATGAACTATAGAATCTACCACCTTAATCTAAACGAAATTGATTGTATGCATCGAACCTGTGGTACGGCACATATGGGACACAGTAGTACGTGCATTAGCTAGGATTAAAAATGAATAATAGACTTAAGGCCCCACCACATTATCATTGCATATTGTTATCTCAATGAACAGTGTTATCTTTATTATTGCCTTTATTGGTATTGTTTATCGTTATCGTGGTAAATCGTATTTAATGCATATTATACTGTTATCTGTTTTACACTGTTCAATACTATCGACTCCATTGTTTATTTGAATTCATTGCTATACCACTATTTCCATTGCTTCTCTGTTTCTCCACTTGCATGTCCACGACTTGCTCTAAGGACAAATTATTCTTTCTTTTTAGATGAACAAGTACAGGTGAACAAAGAGAATTTTCAGAAGGCATTGGTGAGCAGTTCCTCTACAATTGGAGCAGGAATCTCTCGAGCTATTTGGTAAGTTCTTGTATTTCAGATTTGGTTATTGAATTTCATTATCGTTTATGTGATTATATTTTCTGCGTGGTTGTGATTCATTTTTCTTATATTGTTGAGTTAAGACTGGTACAGCTTATGGATGATATGAGTTGGCGTACTTATATCATTCGCTGGGCCTCAGTTACGTGCCTGCGATCCCGTATTCCGGGAAGCGGGGCGTGACATTTACAGACATCTGTCACACATATATATATACCCATCTCATGAATGAGTTGAGCGGACAACATCTGGTTCGTGCTGTTGGCCACAAATGTGGTGGTTCTTGCAAGTGGCTACGAAACATCAGTCCTGTAATGTGATGGTAAGATGGCATCTCCATGCAAACTGATAATGACTTTTTCTCTGGGTAAATCATGATTTTACTTGTTTTTCCATACAAGTTGCGAAAATATCAGCGTTGCTAACTATTTATTTCATTGTTGTTTGGTTTGGACTATCAGTTGTTAGGTTGTGATAGCAAGGATATCAGTTGTCATTGTGTAGGCATCCAGAATGGGACTGCTTCATCATGCATATCGTATTAAAAGAATTTGCGTAAGGCTCTTGTTCAAAAAATTGCATATGTTAATATTTTTCTTTCTGGTGTTAGCATGCTTGCTTAATCAGAGTTCTATTGATGGTGCACTTGAAAAGAAAACCGATGGTTCAGGTCTTTTTTGGTTACCAATTTATGATAATTCTAAGTTACATTTTAGTGGTGGGGTAGAGGTTATACAAACAAAGTTAATGTACTCAAAACATATACAAAGTTAATATAGGGAAGGATAGCAAGGAAGGGAGGGAATCCTCAATTCCTTTCATTCAGTTGGATTAGCTTATTTCTTTAGTCATTAATTTGGTTAGGTAAATCGTCGATTCTATCTTTTCTGAAATTCCACTTAGCGAATTTCTCTACATTGCATCTATATCTCTCTTGTGCAATATGTTGCAACTGAAAGTCAACAAATTTGTATAATTTCCATCAAACGGTTATTTTCATGTAGATATCTCTCTCATTAATTCATTGATGAGTTCAGGGTTATATATAGGCATTGTTGCTGATTATCTGTCAACCTATCAAATATGTACAATAGCGCATGATGCAGAAAAATTGGGAAGTTTGGTATCCTCGTCATTTTGTTCTGGTACACCTAATGGGATTGAATCATCACATCATTTTGTAGCATTTGTTAATAGGTACCTGTAGTGATCGTTTTCAGTTTTTTTATACACAGATGTATACGAGTCTGGCATTTAGTTCAAAATAAATGTTTATGCTTTGTTGAATTAGTTTGGAATGTTCTATCCAGTTGCTAAATAAGTACATTTGCATCTGTTCCATCTACTGAAGATCGAAAATAAGTTATGTTTTGTAAATAGGCCATGGAGGAAACACCAGTGTAGGTCATAGACAACAACATTCTTAAATTGCTCATGTTTGAATGATCTGACCTAATGGAGACCTTGAAAATGACGAAATTCGTAGATACAAAGGCCAAACTTGACTACATATAATTTGTTAGCTAGAGCAATATGTCCCTACAAAATCAGGATTAGCTTTAACAAATCCAGTGGTTCTGACTGTAAAAGGGACTTAATTATGATGAAGATAGTCAGTGTTTTCAATAGTTTCGGATCTGGTCCTAATCTTAATTATTTGTTTTGATTGTTTAATTAATGCTCTTTTACATCAATATATCTTTAGGCTTACAAGCTTTCATATGTGACCAGCTTAAATATATTTTTTCATTTCTGAAAATGTTTACTTTATTGTTTGGAATCAGTCCTGCCTTGATTGGTTCCCTTGTGTTTTGTTTTGCACTATCGATTGTAGCTTTAAAGTCTCCTTATACTGTAGTGCAACTAATAAATGTATAAAACAAAAAATTATTGCTTTACGTTTGAAAGTATAGATCAATCCACTATTTGCTATTATATTATCCAAATTTAAGATTGTCAGGTCCCTTAACTCTAGCCTGATATTATAAGTAACTTTTTCTTATTATGGAAAGGAACGGTCCGTTTTCCATGAATTTTGTAATGAACCTTTGGTTCAAATGTTATAGGTGGCATCATGTTGGATTTGAATCAGCTGCAAGGGTTCGCTTGCGGTAGCAGGTTGTAGGATCCAAACCTGATTGGTTCAGGTAGTATTCTGATCAAGTCATTAATTAGCTCCATTTCTATCCCATATATATTTGACTGCTGGTATGTAAATGCTCAATGCAATGTAAAACTAGTCTCACATAGTGAAAATGTTTAGTGAAAATCTATAAGTATGTCATAAAGAATCGTCTATGGAGATATAAATATTAAAATATAGAATGCAGTTTCATCAGTACTCCAAATAGAAAATTCCTAGGAGTAAGCATGTTCACTTAGATTCAATTATCTCTCATGACGTTAAATTGGTGAGTAATTCCTCTACTAAAAATGATATGATGTTGTGTATACACTCATAAGAGTAAGTCCATCTTCTCATTTGACCAGTTTGAAGAGCTCTTCCTCACCCACTTTGTTAGCAGTTGCCGAGCCGAGAAAACATGTGCATCATTGCCAGCCCTCAGTCAAAGAAAGGGTGAACGCCTAAGAGATTATGTTCGGTGCTTTACCGCTGAAGCTTGGTCTATTGCCTCTCTCAACCAATCGGTAGCCTCTGTAGCATTCAGACACAACGTCACTAACTCCAACCTCAAGGCGTTCCTTGCAAAGAAGCCTTCTAGGGACTTTTTAGAACTCCTGCTTAGAAGTGAGAAGTATATCCGAGCGGAAGAGGCTCTCAACCCCCTCAGTCGAGAGGAGCCATCTTCCGGAAACAAACAGAAGAATACAAGCAAAGAAGGGTCCAAGAAATTTCAGAAGGACGACAGTGGTCAGCGCCGCCTAGCTCCTCATGTTGAGAGGTTCACCCCCATCAATGTCAGTATATCAGCAGTTCTTATGATAGTGAACAAGGAAGGGCTACTCTGCGGTTCCCCTAGAATGAATATCCCTGGCAAGAAAAAGAACAGAGATAAGTGGTGCCCCTTTCATAGGGACCACGACCATGACACGAATGATTGTCGGACTCTCAAGGAGGAGATCGAAGAACTCATACAGCGGGGACATCTGGCCAAGTTCGTCAGAAAGGATGGGGCTGATCCTCCACCCTGAGGAGCCAACAAGCGAACCGAAAGGCCCACCGAGTTTCAAGACTCCAAACCTGGGGCCATCTTCCACCTCATCCACGGAGGTCCAATAGGGGGAGAACCAAACTCCTCCGGAAAGGCCTTCATCCGAGAGGTGAGTTCGGTCCAGAACTTTCCCCGGCAAAGAACCCTAGGGTCTCAGTGACATTCTTAGACGGAGACTTGAAGGGCGTCTGAACGCCCCACTGTGACGCGCTCGTAATTAGTCTTCACATGGCCAACCACGAGGTGCGTCGAATCCTGGTTGACAGCGGCAGTTCCGTCAATATCCTCTTCCTAGAAGCCTTCCAAGGTCTCAAACTTTCTCGAAATCGTATCAAGCTTGCCGGATACACACTCCACGGGTTCTCTGGGGTTCCGATCCCAATCAAGAAATAGTCACTCATAATATGACCGCAGGAAAAATCCCGACTACCCGGACAAAGGCAATGGACTTCATGGTCGTCGATGTAAAGGCCGCTTACAATGCTATCCTGGGCTGACCAGGCCTAGCAGTACTTCATGCCGTATCCTCAGCTTTTCACATGAAAATAAAGTTTCCTACATCTGCAGGAGAAGGAGAAGGAAATCAAGAGACAGCTCGGAGGTGCTACGCAACCGCAATGGGGGGCTCGGTCCTCCCACTTAAAGCATTAGAGCTCCCCCAATGGAACAGTCAAGTCAAACCCGAACTAGTTAATGAACTCAAGGAGATCCTCCTCTTCGGGGAAGGTGGACTTGGAATATTGAGCATCGAATAAAGTGCCACGAGGGTGCCTAACACCCTCTCGTGGAAATAAGTTTTCAGTTTTCAATAAGGCCGCCACTAGCGATATGGCTAAAGCATGTAATAAAGGCTCGCACCATTGAAGCGATTACTTAGTTTGTTTTAATAAAATTTGGCTTTTTTCTGTTGAAAATTATTGCATTGGCCTCATGTCTATCTCTATGAGTCACATCTATGACTCGTTAAACAGTAAGTTCGGAGTCCAGCTTGTCCAACAGTGCCACTCCCACAACTTGCTAGGCTCAAAAGACGAGTTTGGAGTCCAATATTTGGTTCGATGCCGCTTTAGCCGCTTGCAAACAAGCAAGTGCCGAGTAGCTCACCATTCGGAATTGCTCCTACAACTCGTTAAAATTTCCAAACAAGTTTGGAGTCAACACTTGGTTCGACGCCGCTTTAGCCGTTTGCAAACAAGCAAGTGCGGAGCAGCTCACCATTCGGAAATGCTCCTACAACTCGTTGAAACCCCCAAACAACAAGTTTAAAGTCCCACATTTGGTTCGACGCCGCTTTAGCCGTTTGTAAACAAAGTGCGGAGCGGCTCACTATTCGGAATTGCTCTTACAACAAGTTGAAACCCCCAAATAATAAGTTTGGAGTTCAATACTTGGTTCGACGCTGCTTTAGTCGCTTGCAAACAAGCATGTGCAGAGCATCTCACCATTCGGAATTGCTCCTACAACTCGTTGATAACTTAGAAACAACTAGTTCGAAGTTTACAACCATGATTCGAAAATTGCCCTCATGGCTTGCAAATATGCAGTTTCGGGGCTCAAAACGACCATTCATACTACTCTCACTAATGGTTAAAATTTGCAACAAGCAAGTTGGAAGACCAGCTCTTTTCCAGGGCTATCTCCAAAATTTTCCTCGAACATACTGAACCTAGAGCCCGGTGATGCTCTTCGCCCCGCTCGCCTCCCGAGCGGCCTTCTTCCTAACAAGTTCGGAGCTCAACTCTCCCCTAGAGATGCTCCTCAAACTCGTCTCCCAAACGGCTCTCTCCTAGAGCCCGGTGATGCTCTTCGCCCCGCTCGCCTCTCGAGCGGCCTTCTTCCCAACAAGTTCGGAGCTCAACTCTCCCCTAGAGATGCTCCTCAAACTTGTCTCCCGAACGGTTCTCTCGTAGAGCCTGGTGATGCTCTTCGCTCCGCTCGCCTCCCGTGCGGCCTTCTTCTAAGCGAATTCAGAGCACAACTCACCCCTAGAGTTGCTCCTCAAACTTGTCTCCCAAACGGATCTCTTCTAGAGCCCGGTGATGCTCTTCGTCCCGCTCGCCTCCTGAGCGGCCTTCTTCCCAACAAGTTCGGAGCTCAACTCTCCCCTAGAGATGCTCCCTAAACTCGTCTCCCGAACGGCTCTCTCCTAGAGCCTGGTTATGCTCATCGCCCCGCCCGCCTCCCGAGCGGCCTTCTTTCCAACAAGTTCGGAGCTCAACTCTCCCCTAGAGATGCTCCTCAAACTCGTCTCCCGAACGGCTCTCTTCTAGAGTCTGGTGACACTCTTCGCTCCGCTCGCTTCTCGTGCGGCCTTCTTCTCAGCGAATTCGGAGCACAATTCACCCCTAGAGATGCTCCTCAAACTCGTCTCCCGAACGGTTCTCTCCTAGACCGTGGTGATGCTTTTCGCTCCGCTCGCCTCCCATGCGGCCTTCTTCCAAGCGAATTTGGAGCACAACTCACCCCTAGGGTTTCTCCTTAAACTTGTCTCCCGAAAGGCTCTCCTAGAGCCTGGTGTTGCTCTTCGATCCACTCGCCTTTCGAGCGGCCTTCTTCCCAACAAGTTCGGAGCTCAGCTCTCCCCTAGATGCTCCTTATACTCGTCCCCCGAACGGCTCTCTCCTAGAGCCTGGTGATGCTCTTCGCTCTGCTCGCCTCTCGTGCAGCCTTCTTCCAAGCGAATTCGGAGTACAATTCATCCCTAGAGTTGCTCCTCAAACTTATCTCCCAAATGGCTCTCTCCCAATGTTTTAAATTTCATCCAATATGGCCAAAATTTTGGTCGAATTTTTTTCCCGGCTAGCTTGCCGATACGAAATCATTGATTTTATGCTTCACATCGTTTTTGACTGAAATGCGTAGATTTCGGCCGAAATGCCAAAATATTGCTAAAAGATTGGCCAAAATTGCTGAAATGTTGGCTAAAATCGACACTAATGTTATTGTGAATATATAATTTTTATTTACTTAAATTGCTGAAATATTGGCCAAAATCGACACTAATGTTATTGTGAATATATAAATTTTTATTTACTTTTAGCATATAAGTCTTTCAATATAGAACCTTAAGCTAAGATAATGTGACGATTTTGTCTCTCTATTATCTGTGTATATGCAAAGTCAAGCAAGTCTATTAACTAATAAATTTTTCTGAATCAATGCAAATTAATTTAGTTATATACTTATATTACATTCTTTTTATATTGTTGTTAAATTCTGTGAATATTTACTGTGATTGATTCCTTAGTTACATTATACAATAATTTATATGATAAATGACATGTAGAAGATATAATATTTTGTTTAGTAACAAAAAAATATGTTTATTGAGTGTCTGAAATGAACATCCGAGATGATCACATTTTCCCGATATCTCTTCCGATATCTCCGATCCGAGACGAAACACCCTTTGCCGAGATGAATCCGAAATCCGAGATTTAAAACCATGCTCTCTCCTAGAGCCCGGTGATGCTCTTCGTCCCGCTCGCCTCCCGAGCGGCCTTCTTCCCAACAAGTTTGGAGCTCAACTCTCCCATAGAGATGCTCCTTAAACTCGTCTCCCGAACGACTCCTCCTAGAGCCTCGTGATGCTCTTCGCTCCGCTCGCCTCCCGTGTGGCCTTCCAAGAAAATTCGGAGCACAACTCACCTTTAGAGTTGCTCCTCAAACTTGTCTCCCAAATGCTCTCTCCTAGAGTCTGGTGATGCTCTTCGACCCGCTCGCCTCCCGAGCGGCCTTCCCAACAAGTTCGGAGCTCAACTCTCCCCTAGAGATGCTCCTCAAACTCGTCTCTCGAATGGCTCTCTCCTAGAGCGTGGTGATGCTCTTCGCTCCGCTTGCCTCCCGTGCAGCCTTACTCCAAGCGAATTCGGGGCACAACTCACCTCTAGAGTTGCTCCTCAAACTTGTCTTCCAAACGGCTCTCTTTTAGAGCTTGGTGATGCTCTTCGATCTGCTCGCCTCCCGAGCGGCTTTCTTCCAAAAAAGTTCGGAGCTCAACTCTCCTTTAGAAATGCTCCTTAAACTCGTCTTTTGAACGGCTCTCTCCTAGAGTCTGGTGATGCTTTTCGCTCCGCTCGCCTCCCGAGTGCCCTTTTTTCAAGGGAATTTGGAGCCTAACTCGTCTAGAGACGCTTCCTTAAACTCGCCTCCAAGAACGGATCTCCCCAAGAGTCATGTAAAACTCTTCTCAAACTTCGTGGAGGCAAAGATATTGCGGGCCTATTTTGACCATGAAGAATGATGATTCTTCATCTGACTTCTGAAAAGAATTGTAGATCAAGTCAGCTTCGAAACGAGGGGTCAAACTCCCCGATCGGACCTCTGTAGCTCTGGTAAAGCTGGTTACAACACAGATGTGCTGAGCCAACAAATCGTTGACTGGTCAATGGTCAAACTGGACATGTGTCAATCAGTCGAACCCCCATAGCGCTTTGGTGGAAGGATCCGAGCGAATGTCTCTCTGAGCGCGAAATTGCGCAAAAAAGGTCAACGGTCAATGGTCAAAGGACACGTGTCGCTCTCGCTTCTTCTGATCGTTCGATTTATTTGGTTTTCGAGCTCAATCGTGATCAGCGGCCCAGATTTTGCCACATCATCAGCTTAAAAAAGTCAACGGTGAACGTTGACCGCCATGTGTCGACCATTCGAAGCATCGTCGAAGCTCAGTGGCGCGCGCCGAGCAAACCTGCCCCCAAACTGGAAAATGGCGAAGAAACTTTGCCTCCCGATGCACGCTCAATCTGATCGACGGTTGAGATTCGCCAAAAAAAGAAAAAAAATCTGCAAAAAGTCAACGGTCAATGTTGACCGAGTCTGCAGTCAACCGTTGACCGCCATGTGTCGCCATCGCGAGCGCTCTCAGCGCTGTTCGGCGCAATCCGAACAAAAGCGGTTCCGAACGAGAAATGAGACAAAACACTATGCCTCCCGAAGCGCGCTCGATCGTGATCAACGGCTGAGATTCGCCCCCCCAAAAGAAGTCAGGGTCAATGTTGATCGTTGACCGAGTCAACGACACGTGTCAGCACGTCAGCCGTCCATGTCCTTCGGGGACGCGCGCCAAGCACTTCTGCCATCGAACGGGAATGGTGAGAAAAGTTCTTCCTCCCGATGCGCGCTCGATCGTGATCAACGGCCGTGATTAAATCAAGGCAATTTCTTTTATTTAATTCTTTTATTTAATTATTAGATTGAATTAATTATGTAAAAATTCCGAAAAATAATAAAAAATTCGAAGAAAATTAATTAAAAATTCTAAAAATAAATTTTAATTCGGAAAAATATTTTTATATTCCAAAAATAATTATTATTTTTAGAATAAATAATTAAAATTTTAAAATTAATTATTAAAATTCGGAAATTGAATAAAAATTCAAAAAAATTCAAAAAATCGGGAAAATCACAAAAATTCTAGAAAATTCTGAGAATGATTTTGGGTGTTTTACAAGCTCAGAAAAACACTGTTACACCTCGAGGAAGATCCAAACTCCCCCTAGAATGCCGATAAATTTTATAAGCCTATTAAAAAGTGTGAACTACTCCTCAAAGGCTGTGAAACTCAGTTTTTAGGAGGGGCTTATGATATGGCTAAAAATAGAACCAAATCGGGACCGTTCAAATCGGGCACGAATCTTGAAGCTCCCAGGGGTGAAACGGTAATTTTCACCATAAACGGGTCTGAAATGGGATCTGTCTTTTCCAAGCTCAATAACCAAAAAACAGGTATGTCCCACTGGGTAAGGGTGACAACCCATTACAAACCAGCCCAGGTAATTTAAAGAGTAATTCAAATTCATGATTATCTCTAAGAGACGGTTTGAACCAAATCTCTTATCATGAAATGATTTATACTATGTTTCTTATCAAAAAAACACCGAGATATAGAGATAAATGATTATCTCTAAACTGTCTCTAAAGTTGACTATAAATACCCCTCTACCCCACCATAAAAAAAAGTAATCAGTATTTTTTCTACAAAACGCTCTTCCATAATCTTCCTGATTAATGACTTGAGCATCGGAGGGTTCGTCGCCGGGATCCATCTCGGTGTTTTAAACTTTTTGCATGTTAGCGACAGCGGCAAGAAACAATCAAACGCCGACAAGAAGTTAACATGTTCGCTTTTATTATTTCTAGAAGAATTTACGAATCATCTGTTTGCCCCCTCACCGAAATTAGCAGCAACAGTTTTAAACACCAAAAAAGTACATGAAACTCTTCTATTTTGTGATGATCATCAATTTTCTTTAACACAAGCAACTTGCCCTTCACATACTTCATACGCAAAACATTCTATGATTTCAACTTAACATCCCTTGTATGTTTTTTAAATTCATCCTTTGCTATTTGCATTTAAAAAATTTGTCTCACTCGGATACTCTTCTCAAACCTTATATATGCCTATCTATTTTGACTAATTTATTAACTTCATTCTTCCACCACCAACTCTTCATGTGTACCAATGTTTATATCCAGATAATGTACTTTCCTTGCCTTTTTGGCATATGTATTTTGTCCCTTTAAATGTATTATATTATTTGCTATGCTAATCTTGTTATCAACTATTTCCAACCCTTTCTATGTGGGTGGACCTGATACTCCAACTAGCTTATCCAATATTAGTTTGTTGTACATGATTCCTACCATTGTATCTCAAATGTTCTACTTTTCAAATCCTATGTCCTAAAGAGGAAAAAGGGTACCTGGAACGCTTAAATTTTGAAAATGCCTGTATTTTTTTTAATTAATTAGAGTAACTTAGCTCATCAATATATTTCATTACCTTTGTATTTTCTTACCTCATATGTAAATTATGTTAAGGTTTAAATTTAACATCACTTATTGGTTTTAGATTAATTCTATGCGATTTCTATTTTTCAAAATTTTCTCGCTTGGATACTCTTTTTGAACCGTACAAGAAGTCCTCTATGTTTTGACTAACTTTTGAACATCATCATTCCACCACCAATTCTTTCCATGTGATAATGTTTTCCAAAGACATCTAACTTACCTTTTTGACATACATTTTGTTTCCCCTAAACATATTATATTATTTGCCCAGATAATCAAAGGTATCAACTTGATCTAATCAGATAATTGAACTGACTTATCTAGTATTACTTTTTCCTACAAGATTCATACTATTGTCTTAGGTATTTTTTACCCTTCTAATTCTCTCTGTCCTAAAATCTAAAAGGTGCCTGAAACTCTTGAATTTTATGAAGACATTTTTATTAATACGAGCACCTTAGCTTTTATATATCTTTCATTCCCCCTTTCTTCTTACTTCATTTGTAGATATGCCGAATAATTAAACTTAACATCTCATATTAGTTTATTAGATTCATCCTCAGCTATTTGCATTTAATTTTTTTCTTTCGATTCCACTCTTCTTGAACCATATAAGAAGTCATTTTAACTAAGTTTAGAACTTCATCATTCCACCACCAACTCGTGTGGGCGGGTCGCGGGTCAACCCGGCACGGTTGCCATCCCTAGGATTGCGAGCAAAGAATCTCAAATCCACAACCCGACCCCAAAACCGAATCGCATCGGATCCCAAAATTCTCAATCTCCATCTCTCTCACCACTTCCGCCGCCGCCGCCCTAAAACCCTAATAGACACCGTTCAACTCCAGTTGTGAGGTCACGTTGGTGAGTTCATTTATTTTCGCTTTCCTTTTCCTTTTCGAAACATGTATCTAGGGTTTTGTTTAGTCAGTTAATTCATCAAGAATAAAGAGGGGTTTTCGTTCTAGATTTCTATCAAATATGAAATTATTACAAGTTTGGGAACCCTAATCTTCCCCTTTCCTCATAGTTTGCAACCGATTTACAACAAATTCTACAAGTTTGGAAGAAGGTGGGTTCAAAATTGGCAAAAGTGAAGGACGATTTCTCATCGTCGTCGAATTCGAAGTTTGCAACTGATATCCCCCTTTATAAAGTATTTTGATTTCAGATTTTAAAGTATTTTGCCTTTTTGATTTCAGGTTTGAAAGATATAGGAAGGGATGTAACCGGTTTGATGCGGAACTGGATTGTCTCTTGGTGCGAGAGTTGACAAGGTATAAGGAGGTATGCGTAATTTAGCCAGAAATAAATAGAATTTGTGATTTTGTGCAAAACTGAAAGGTAAGAATTTCACCTAATTAGTTGTTTAATGTGCAGAGTAGATGAGATTGTGAAGAAGTAGAGCATTTCTGTGTTTCTGTTGGTTGGCGTGATGGTTAAGCTCTCTCTCTCTGACATATTTGTTTTAAGTATGTGTTTGTCTATTACCTTGTAAGAATATATTAGGAAAGTCAATAGCAATTGAATTGTGTATGGAGAATCTAGTAGGCCCTGTTTTTCTAGCTGTAGATGAATGAACTTGAAACCGCGTACTATATTGATATGTGCGACAACATATTTTTTGATGTTATTGTATTGTTTGTTAGATGAGTGAAATGAATGTAGAACGGTGAAACACATTTAAAATGCAATTTCATCACTACTCCAAACAGAAACCAAGGTGTTTGGTAGGAAATTCCGACCAGTAAGCATGTCACTGCAGTCATTTCTCATATGATATGTGATTCGTCAATTGAAGATAGTATGAAGTAGTGTGCGCACCTAGGAAACACAGACTCTTTACGGAGGTCGGACTCATATCGGACTCGAGTGCGGTGTGGGTGCGGCGGGATTCGTGTGGGGTGCGGTGGGACATGCACCCATTCTTTTACATTAAAATTTTAAATCGAGTGCGGGTTGGGTGCGGGTTAGGATTTCATATTAAAAAAGTAAACATCCTACTTTCTCTCTTTTGCGCCTGGCTTGAAGGCGACAGCAGTGACGGCTTCTATTGGCAATGGCGACGGCGACTCAGGGTTCGATTGGCGACGGCAGTGACGGCTTTGATTGACGACGGCGACTCTGGCTTCGATTGACGACGACGACTTAGGCTTCGATTGGCGATGATAGACCCCGATTAGGGAAAGAGTGAGGGAGCGATTTGTTTGAGAGAGAGAGATGAAATGAGAGAGATATATACTTATGTAAAATATATATTTTTAATAAGTTTCGTATTTTCTTTTCATTTTTTTTTCTACGTATTTTCCACATTATTGTATTTGTTATTAGGTCTTCCAAACTTGTTGCATGTATGGGTCCTCCATAATTTTTAAATTGTTATTATGATCCCAAATTTGTTAACTTCATTTGCAATAGGTTCCCATATAACGGTTATAAACACAGTCTTTTTTTGCTGTTAATGCTTGAATGCTTGATTGCTTGCTGTTTGTTTGCTTGTTGTTTGTTTATATTCATGCTTGTTTTTTTTATGATTGCTGATATATTTGATGCTTGATGCTTGATGTTTTCGCCTCTTCTTCCAATCGAGTATACAGTAGTATTCTTCAAAAAATTAGAAGGAAGAAAAATATTAATATTAATATAAATATATAATATATAAAATAATTATTTAAATATTAGCCGAATCCCAGTCGCACCCGCATCTCAATGTTTTTTGAAATTGCCGCATCTCCGCACCTGCATCTCCCTCATCTCCGCACCCGAATCGGTGCTTCCTAGGTGCGCACTCATATATATGATAGACTATAGCATAAATATAAGGGTGCATTGGTGCAATTCTTAATATGACTAATTGTTAATTAAATAAGATGCAAACTGTGTGTGGATACTGCTAGATGAGACTAAATGAACTATATCGGATGCAAATGATATTTTTGGGATTTTTGTTGGGTTTGAGATGAACATGCGGTAGATAATAAAATTTTGAGATTTTTTTATTTTCAAATTTTTTTTAGTGATTTTTCAGATTTTTTGGAAAAAAAACCACAATACAATATAATGATAATATTATAATATAGAAAAAACGTGTCGGTTGGAAATTTTTGTAGAGTTTTGGGATTTGAAAATTTTGTGGATTTTGATAAATATGCATAGGAGGGTGAATTGCTAATTATAATTTTATCTGGTTTGGGGTGAGTCTGGCAAAGGCGGTAATTTATGGTTGACCTGAATTGGTTGTTTTATGGCACTCAAACCGAGTCAAAAGAAGCTGCAGTACCTGTTTATATATATATATAAATTAGAGTTTATCGCCAAACTCTCTCTCTCTCTCTCTCTCTCTCTAATTTTCTTATTTTCTGGTCAACAGGTCAGGGTGAGTTGCACTAAATGTTCATTTTACTGAGAAATTGTTTGATTCTTTACACAATATCAATCTTGTTCTCCTGTTTATACTCAGATTGTGACAGTAGAGTGCGTGAGGCTGATATCATGTGGTATTGTCGATGAGGTGGAATGAGTTCAACCTGTTGCCAAGTGTCGAGGCTTCTACCATCTCCATATACATTGATCTGACCTGAAGGCCAAACATAATCCTGCAGTCCGATGGGTAAGATGATATCTACACTTTTTCGTAGTATAGTTTTGCTTTCGTTTTCATTCACATGCTCTTTACTTGCTTCGTACTCTGTATAACATCATCCAACTTTCTATTTCGCGGAAATTCATTTTACTTTGTAGATGCCATTTCAGGACTGCATTCTGAGGAGCTCACTGAATTTTCATATATTAAAAAAAATGGTCAGAGTAAAGAGGGAAGGTGGAACTAGCTTCATTTTTACTCGCAGTGAAGGCAAATTGTATGTTATTGGATTGTAAGATTTGAAACTCTTGTTTCAAGTTGATATTCCTCAGTTTACTTTATAATAACTGCTAGAATTTTTTGGTGCAGGAAAAATCTGTTGTAGAGGCGGAGGATTCGGATACCAGGCAGTATCTTCTACGCAACTATTGAAGGCAAGAATGGTTAAGCAAACAGAGTGAGTAGTTTTTGGATCAAAGTGTTTATGTACAATCCCGCCAATTTAGATTTATAGAAAATTTAATGGGTTATATTCATTTACTTAGAATGCAGACTATTAGGTACATGACCGAGCATATAATGAGGAAGGGGTCATTTGGAATAGTCTTTAAAAGGTACTATCAAAATGTCTGTTTCTTGGTTCCTTTTAACTTTAATTTACGTTTTGTTTCATTTTTGGTAATTTTGTTTGTAGACCAAATGCCTGGAATATAGGAGACATCGGAACTGAGGGGACTGTTGGTAGCGGGACAAGATACACCAGAACCTAGAGCAGCAATTGATGCAGTCGACGGTGGTACCAGTGTGATTCCTAGTTTTTTCTCAACCTAAATTTTGAAGCATTATAACATTGTGACAAAGGATGCCACGTACATATCAGGGCTTCAAACCTATCAGGTGATATCCATTTCTCTGGCTTGTGCTTGCATTATTATAATCGAAAATTGGTGAGTCGGTAAAATCAGTTGGTGTTCTGTGCAGAAAATGTCGGCATATATTCATATTGTTTCGGGAGCAGGGATTTAAAGCCACAAAATCTTCTGATATGTTTCGGAAAGCTTTGTATTTAGTTGTTTCTATGATTAAGTGTTTTTTTTATAAAAATAATTAATTTACCTCCTATTATTAATGGTATTCTGTAGGTTGATCCTCTTACTCACCAGGTCAAGCTTGTGATAATGGAATTGCTATGGTAATATTTCTTGACCTTAGAATGCACTTGCACTGTAACATTACATTGTTGACTATGGCTACAATTACAAGGTCTAGACTACAACATAAAATCCTGCATAAGTGATGAGGACTCCAACTATAGAGCTGGAATAAAATTAAGGAAACATGTAGAGAAATCTAAAGATGGGATGTGAGAAAACCAAGTTTCCTGAAGCTTGACTAAAACTGAATCATTTGACTATAAGGCTCAAATGTAGATGATATGGGCTAAATGCATCGAACCTTTAGTTCGTCTTAATCCGTAACAGGATGGCCATAGACGTAATCCTCAACATGTCTATTTTTTTAGCACTAAGTGAAACATGTATATAGTAACTATTATCTATCAGATCTAGAATTGACTATCATTATAACTATTTTAGTGATGGGTAATTGACTATTTGGTGAATTGAGTTGGAACACTTGTAGAATATTCATTTCTTTGCCTTTCATATCATTTTCTTGTTCTGTGATTGTATCATGAGCAATAATGCAACATAAACATGTCTTACATCTTTTTTGAGAAAGACTACTTATGTTGTGTTGCATTTGTTTGAAATTTAGTTGAACATAAATTTTTTGTTAAGCATGAATGTAGTTGAAGATTTATTTGTCTATCCGCTTCAAGTAATGATCTATTTTGCAATATTCAGTGAATTTGTAATCTCATGTTGGTCACTAGATTTTTGAAGGTGTGAAAAGATGATATATGTGGTTTTATGTAGTTACAGATTCATTGGGATGATCACTTTGTTCTTCTATGTGTTAGATACTTAGATATTAGTTTACTCTACATATTTTGTTTGATACCTGAAATGCACCTATTATCTCACATGAGGTGATAGTACTCTGTAAACTTTGTTTGATGCCTAAAATGCACCTGTTATCTTACATGAGGTGATAGTACTCTATAAACTCTGATAACTGAAATGCACTTGTTATCTTACATAAGGTGATATCGCATTTCTCAAGGATTTACTAGTTATAGAACTAATTGCTTAGTTACCCTACATGTTTCCGTATAAGCACATCTTATTATTTGCGGGCAAGGGTGCACAGAGCTTAGTTATACAAACAGTAAAATACTTGTTCGGGTGCACTATTATAGGTGGCAGCTTTAGGATTTTATTAGCTTGAAATAGTAACATTCGAAAACTCTATTACAAGTGACGATGATCTCTCTCTCTCTTCTCATTCTTCTTCTATTGTGACAATCTGAGAAATTTCACAAGGGTTTGGCTCCTAAAATTATTTGGTATGAAGAGACGGTGTTCGTTGTTAGGAGGGGGGGATTAGGGAAAAACAGAGTAGGGTTTGGCTGCCAAAAATGGCAGCCCCCTTATTCTCTTTGTTTCTCTTTCTCTCTGTATCTTTCTAAAAGAGGAAGTCTATGAAGCAGATGACTTTGTTTGTGAAATTTCTCAGATTTACGGTACAAAAAAGAAGAACAGAAATCCCAACTACTTCTTCTTCCTTCTCTCCTTCTACAGCGAAGGCGAGGCAACTTGCAGCCACTCGCCTGTAAAGGAGAGAGGGAGAACGGATGGTAGGGTTTATCTAGTTCTCTTTCTTATCCTGTTCTTCAATTTACTTTCTATTCGCTTACTTTTTTTAAAAATTTTGGAGGGATGAAGGTGGGGGTGGAACGGATGGTAGGGTTTATTTGGTTCTCTTTCTTATCCTGTTCTTCAATTTACTTTCTATTCGCTTACTTTTTTTTTAATTTTGGAGGGATGAAGGTGGGGGTGGATTCTGAAAGCGGAATCTATGGGATATACATTTTTTTGGGGGGTAAGATTTGACTATGAAGTTTATTTTTTTCCTAATTATTTTTAGGCATAATTTGAAAAAAAAAAAAGACCCTTGAACTATCTCCTTTATGCAGAAAACCTCATTGAACTTTTTTTTACGCAGAAAACCACAATCAACTATGGTTGCAAAAAACCCACTCCGGCAGCGTGAGTTTTTTGCTGAAGTTGAATGAGGTTTTTGACAATAATGAGAAAGATGCATAATGTTTTCTGAAGCAACGTGCAAAGATGAATGAGGTTATCTAATACAAGTAGACAAGTTAGATGTGAGTTATTACCCTTATGGCTAAAATTGTCTGAGGGATCGTCGGCTAGAATAGTTTTCTTGATTTGAGTTGTCTGAGGGATCGTCTAGGGTAAGGTATTACCCTACGACTAGCAACCCTTATGGCTAAAATTGAATTCTTCTGCCTCGAGAATTGGATAGTCATCCCTGCCAACGAAAACTTACCCAATAGGTAATTGATCACGGGCCGGAATACTGGATGCAATCCAAGTCAGAGGTAGTAGCGACCGATGGAGATTGGGTCGTCGGTGTTTGGTTGACTCTATCAGGTTAGATCCATTACTGACCTAGGTATTACCGAAATTAATTGTGATTGGTATCTTGATGCCCTGAGTCTGTCAATGGTCAGGTGTTTGTGTTTGTGTATGTTTACCTTCATTCACAAAGTTTTATGCATTCCTTGGGCGCCGATGTACTGCTCGATGAGGGTCATGGGCCGAGGACATGGTCGAAGACTTATGAAGGAATTGGCAATCGATGAATGTTGATTCACCCTGATTAATTACTATTTTGACAGACAAGTCAGGCTCAATTTTTATTTTAAAACATTGTGCATATTTTGAATATACAACATTTTTCGGTAACACTGTTAACTAATTATTTTTCCTTTCATCTTGAGGATCGAGTTGGTGTTAGGGGTGATTCCCTATAATTCGACTTGTTCTAAGGGCCAGCACTAGGCAGTGATAACTAGGGTTGTCTCTTCCTGTCAACAAGATACGAGACCCATATCTCGCTCTGTTAATTCCCGAAGTGCCGTGGTAAGAACGGGAAAGTTCCTGTCGGACAGAGGATTAGACAATCGAGGTCTTCATGTTCTTATGTTGAGTGGATACGAACGGACCATTAGGCTGCTGTACTATGGATCTTCGGCGCCATAGATATGCGGTAGTGTATTGGTAAGATCATCACGGCATTTGGTGTGATCCAGACCGGATTGGTGCACTAGTGGCAAACGGGAACACCACTGTGTTTAGCAGTATTAACTGTAGGATTCACCAGTCACATTGTATTTATCAGGAACCAAAGCGTACAGTAGTATAATTCATTGCATGGCGAGGGTTCGAAACCCTGAAACTGGAGAAGACTTGATTTGGAGCGTATGTAGTATAAGATGCATGCGTGTCCAAAGTTTTGTTGACATTAGACTAAGTGCATCTGTTTTCTGTGCATTGTGTACTATGCATTAGACTTCAAGTCATGACATACACTGACATTAGGAAATTAGGATGCACGTTTTTGTTTTCATCAAAGGTTGGTTGTGATTGTTAGTTGGAGATCACTGTTTTCTTATCAGCGTTGCGTCAGTATATGTACTGACGTGCCCTCTCAATTAGGTGCTAGATACTGGGTCGCGAGTGCAGGACTCAAGACAAGCAGGGCATCCAAGTGGAGTAGTTATGTACCTATCTACCATTCGAGCAGGTGCATGAATATCAGAGTAGCGCAGCAGAAGGTTCGAGCTACAAGACACATCTCAGGGAAGCAGATTGACACTGAGTTCCAGTGGAAGATCAGTTGACTACCGATCTGAAGGGCAGGCGAATGTTTGAGTAGTATTTGTAATGCTTTAATGTAATTTGTATTCCTTGTTCAAGAACAAGATAATGATTGTACTTGATGATGAAATAATCTTATTTGGCAGTAAAAAGTTTTTAAATTTTCGTGTTATTACTGCGTTAAGATGCATTTGAAGGAAAAGATTCTGGTTTGTGTCACGGATTTCCGGCAGTAGGAATCTGGGGCGCTACAGAAGCCCTGGGCGATTTCCTTCCCATCGAAGCCGGGAATGCGCTCTACCATATCCGCTGTGGCCTTGCCGTATGACTGATTTATCACATCGTTGAGATGAACCAGCGCCTTTGCCTCAGTCTTAGCCACCGTGGCTGCTACCGCTGCTTCTAGATTCTTTGCGGCCTCCTTCCCTTTTTCGCTCTTCCTCAAAGCCAGCAAGGAGGGCAGCCTCCTTACCCTTCACCGCCTCCAGCTCCTGAACAACTTTCTTCCTTTGCCTCTCGGCCTTAACTGCCTAATCCCTCCAAGCCTTCTCCTCTGCACGAATGAGTTTGATCGAGTTCCCTATTTGACAAGCCATCTGCAAAATGAAAAAAGAAGAGACTTAGAAAATCTTGAAATGCAAATGGAAATTTTAAAGAAACTAAGAGTACAACTACTTACAAAGACAGCGCATCGAGAAAGCTCAATGATGGAACCATCGATTGTCTCCTTCTCTAAGACCTTCTAGTCCCGATGAGGGGGAAGATTCTGCACCACATCGATACCTCACCATGTCCCCTAGGATGGCATCACACCGCTTCACCCCCCAATATGGACTATACACTTTATTCTCTTCCTTGGTAAATACCTCGTCGGCTGTAAGGGTTAGAGGAGTCTGTTGGAGGTCCAAGACAGCGTTGGAACATGAGCTCCCCTCGGTAGGGCTCATCCTTGTTGTCCCCTTCCTCTTTTTATCATCCGGGCCCTTGTTGTGAAGAGGAAACCGAGTAGCAAGGAGAGCCCAGAAGTCCATACCGATAGCCTCTACAAGAAACGGAACAAGAAGTAGTATTAGAACAAGGGCATATCATAAAAGAAAAGACAAGAAGTTGAAAGTGTTGGAATTGAAATGTGAAAACTAAATGCAAGAATTAGAAAGCCATACTAAGGTTCATCAGTCTCACTCCCCCCGAATGAAGAACTTCCTCAGTAACATCCCTTCACTTCATCTCCCCTCCAACAAGAAGAGCCTCGCCAATCTTTTCCTCCTCTTCCATCAGTTCCGGCTCCATTGTCAACCTCCATAGTACGTGACTCCCCCATCTAGTAGGGAACCCCCGCAGCCTAGAACTCTTGATGATGAAATACTTGCACTTCCAGTGCTTGATAGAGGTGGGAGTGGTGATCACCCCAATGAGAATAATGAGTCAGTTCAAGAGAACTTGCCTTATGTGACGATTACAACGGAATAATGAAGAAAAGAGCGAGACGGCTCACGGCAACAGCGACTACAAGTGCAATGGCAACACATAACAACAACAAACAACAACCGCGAGAACGAGCAGCAGTGAGGGGGTTCGGCTTCGTTCGAGGCTACGATGGAGCAAAGGGCAGCGTCGGGTGTTGGCGAGAGTAGGGGTCGCAACAAGGAGAGAGATTGCAGTGGCGAGGAGGTTGGTCGGGACTGGCGATGGCTGCAGCAATGGCAGGAGGTCGGGATGGTGTGCAGACAGTGGTTGCGGTGGTGCGGTTCGGCAGCGGGTGGAGGAGGGAGGCAATGGAGATGATGAAGGAGAGGTGATGGGTTTTGTTGGTGATCGAGTGCAGAAGGGGTGAAGAAGATGATGGGTCGGCTGTTGGTTTAGGGTGAAGGGTAATTAGGTTTAATGAGTGATTAGGAGGGGTAAGAGAGTTTGATTATGCAGTTGTGGGGATTAGTGGTTAGCAGAAATTAGGGAAAATGGGGCCGGGATTTGGGGATTAGTTAATAGGGATACGAAGAGATTTGTGTGTGTGTGTGGGGGGGGGGGGGAATTAGTTGAACAGTAATAGGAGTATGTAGTTACCGGTCATGGGTTGACAAATTTAATAATTAAATAGGGCACAAATATTAAAATAATCAACATACTAAAATAAAATAGGATGTATTAGAATTTTAGGGTTCAACTTGAAACTTGACTGACTGAAAAATACTTTAGATTGAAGAGGACAACAAGATTTATTATTAAATAAATCAAAATACAAGAATTTAAGAAAATAAAAGAATTACAAATAGAATTCCTTAAAATCAAAAACAGGGGTTACAGATAACGCCGTAAGCACTTAACCATTTATAATTTTGTATCTCAGTTTTTAAGGAAAACTAAGATTACTTTATACATGGTTGTTTTTCCCAGTATTAATTGTTACTCTACATGGGATTGTGCATACTTCTCATGGAGATTATTTAAAATTTGTATACCATCTATTGGTATTAAAAATATCGGGAATTTGTGATTTGATGAATTGTTACGGGATGGAAGTAGATTCTGAGATGAAGAATAAATGGGGGTTAATCATCATATGGGAATGTATCAGTCCAAATGTAGCTGTATCAGTTGTATATACCTTAGTTTGTGTGTGGATTACCGTTTATTCTGAACAGGTACTTCAGGTGCGGGTTGTAGAGTCGGGTCGGGTTGTAAATGAGTTTGTTGTGGGCAGTTATTTTGTTCACTGTAGCGGCACGTGTTGTGCTTATAAAAGAGTGTAATTGGCTCGGATGTAAGGCATTGAAGATTTAATACAAAATTCCCAAATTCAGTCTCAAATTCTCCCTCTCAAACCCTAAACTCAATCTCATGGCGAAGAAAAAGCATAACCAGGTTTCGGCTCATATCAACATGGTATCAGAGCCAACCACTGGTGATGATGACGAATGTGATTTCGGAGGGCCATCGGTGGTGGAGTCGGAGATTGCGGAGATGAAGAATCAGATGGCGACAGTTCAAACGCAACTCGAATTTGTGGTGGAGCAACTACGTGAGATGGCGATCCAACGTCAATCTCCGTCGACCTCAAATCCTTTCGCAAATCAGCCTCCAGATTCTAGTCGTGAGGTATCAAATCCTAACTCTCTTCAATCTAGGGTTTCATTTGGATCGGAAATGCTCCTAAAACTCCATTCAGGATGGAGTTTCCTGCATTTACTGAGGGAGATCCTGAATGGAGTTTCCTGCATTTACTGAGGGAGATCCTACGGAATGGATCTGTAGTGCTGAACAGTTTTAGACTTCTATGAGGTTGAAGATAAACAAAAGTTAAGATTCACGTCTTTGAATCTCAAGGGTAGAGTTGCGCAATGGTATCGTAGACATGTTAAGAGTAGAAAAGATTCCATCTCATGGTCTCAATTTTTAGAGGAGTTGATAACAAGGTTTGGACCTACAGAATTTTAGGATTATGAAGGCACTCTGTCGAAGCTCAGTCAGAAGGGGGATTTAGAGTTGTATGTGCAGGAATTTGACAGGCTATCAAATTTTGTAGAAGGGTGGACAGAGAAACATTATCTCAACACTTTCTTGAGTGGTTTACGGGATGAAATAAGATGGGATGTGAAGTCACAAAGGCCCAAAAATGTTAATGAAGCCATAGCTTTGGCTCATGGGTATGAGGAGAAGATACAGTGTAGTAGGAAGTTTGCTAATCCTAATTTCATTCCAAGAAGCACTGCAGCTACCACTCCTGTTCCCAAGGGAACTGAATTGCCTCAAGTTATGGCAAATTGCCCTAAACAGTTATTGCCTCATGAGCTTAAGGAGAGGAAATCTATGGGGCTTTGTTTTAATTGTGATGAGAAATATCTACCAGGCCATAGGTGCAAATCTAAAAAATTCTACTTTTTAGAAATGTTTGTAGATGATGCAGAGGAGGAGAATGTTTTAATCGATGAAGTTGTGGAGGATAGGGTTGCAGTAATGAGTATGAATGTTGAGATACCAAGGATTTCCTTCCATGCACTCAGTGGTTCATCTCTTTATCCCCAAACTCTCAGAGTTAAAGGTAGAATCAAGGGAAGGGAAGTCAATATTTTGTTAGACACTGGGTCTACCCACAATTATATAGATCCTCAGACAGCCTTAAAAACTGGTTTAGTTGTACATCCAGAGCCCAAGTTCAAGGTAACTGTTGCTAATGTGGAAATCATGCATAGTGAAGGAAGGATTGAAAAGGCAGAGTTTTCTGTTCAAGGGGTGAATCTCACTGCTCAGTTGTTGATTTTGCCACTAAGACCTTCTCAAATGGTACTTGGAGCACATTGGCTAAGATCATTGGGAAGAGTAACTATGGATTTTAGTAGTTTAACAATGGAGTTTATGCAGGAAGGGAAGTTGAGGATTTTGCAAGGGGTTAAAGATGGAAGGTTGCAGATGATTGAAGCTGAAAAATTACCAAAGGCCTTGGATCTATGAAGCACCGATACGGATACGCGTACGGGGACATGGGTACTGGGGATACGATAATTTTCAAAAAAGTAGGATACGGGATACGGCAGGGATACGGCTGTGTGTGTGTGTGTGTGTGTGTGTGTGTGTGTGTATATAATTACACAACTAAATAATCTTTCTTGTTAATAAGGAAATGGTAAATATCTTTCATTAAACATAAATAAGTTAATTCATAAAGGCTATAATAATTATTCATAAACATAAGCAATAACACAAGTAAACAAAGCAAGTTCATAAGCAATATAACATAAGTAGACAATTCAAATAGTGGGACAAGTTTCAGCCGTATCAAATAGTTGGATAATAAAAAATACAGGATACGGGGATGTACAAGATACGGGGACACGAGTATCGAATACATATAGGATATGGGGACGGCACCCTCCGTGAAGTATCCGTGCTTTAGAGCCTTGGATAATTCATGCCAACTCTTCATGCTGCAGTTGCAATAATGTGAAGAGCTCAATAGTGTCCCTCAAACTGATATTCACTCTGCTAGTTCCCTTATGCAATTGAATGCTCAAAGTGATCCCATTAAGCAGGTATTGTCTAAGTTTCCTGAAGTGTTTAGTACAACTATCAATATGCCTCCCAAGAGAACTGTTGACCACCAAATTCCACTCATAGAAGGCCACAAACCAGTTTGCATCATACATACAAACACTCTTATTACTATAAAAATGAGATTGAATGGCAGGTGAAAGAGATGTTAGAAACAGGGCTCATCAGAAACAACAGCAGTTCTTATGCTTCTCCAGCCATTTTAGTAAAGAAAGCTGATGGGAGTTGGAGGTTGTGTGTTGATTATCGGGCTCTCAACTCACAAACAGTCAAAGCTAAATTTCCCTATTCATATGATTGATGAGTTGTTGGATGAATTGTATGGTGCAAAATACTTCTCTAAGATAGATCTAAGGCATGGATATCACCAAATTAGGATGCATGAGTCAGATGTGTACAAGACTGCCTTTCGGACACATTAAGGGCACTATGAGTTCATTGTTATGCCCTTTGGACTTACAAATGCTCCAGCCACTTTTCAGAGTCATGAATGAGATATTCCAAGAACACTTGAGGAAGTTTATATTGGTTTTCTTTGATGACATTTTGGTTTATAGTCCTACTATGGAAAGTCATGTGCAGCACCTCACAAAAGCTTTGGAAAATTTGAAAACTCATCAGTTAACAGCTGAAGAAAGCAATGCAGCTTTGGTAAAGAAACTGTTGGTTACTTGGGTCATGTTATAAGTGCTGAGGGCATTGCGGTTGATCCAGCTAATATTGAAGCAGTGACCAAATGGCCAGAGACTGGCACTGTGAAAGAGCTAAGGGGATTTTTAGGCCTCATTGGCTATTATAGGAAGTTTGTAAAGGGACATGGAGGAATTGCAGCACCTTTAACTCAATTGTTAAAGAAGAATTGCTTCAAGTGGTCTCCTGTAGCTACTGCAGCTTTTGCCAAATTAAAAGAAGTTTTAACTACTCCAATCCTTCAGCTTCCTAATTTTTCTGAAAGTTTTGTTGTGGAGATAGATGCTTCTTACCAAGGTAGTGGGGCAGTATTGATGCAGGCATCTCACCCAATTGCATATATGAGTAAAGGCTTGAAGGGTAAGTCTCTCTCACTTTCAACATATGAGAAGGAAGTTTTTGCCATATTAACAGTAGTGAAGCATAACTTGATGGGGAGAGAATTTGTTATCAAAACTGACTAAAAGAGTATCAAATATATGTTGGAGCAAAGGGTGAATACTGAGATCCAAGAGAAGTGGCTATGAAAATTATTGGGTTTTAATTTCTCGGTGGAATATAAAAAAGGCAAGGAGAATGTTGGAGCTGATGGTCTCTCTCAAAGGCCTAATGAAAAGGAAATAGCTCAAGCATTGGAGCTTACTTTTGTAGTCCATCAGTGGGTGAATGAAGTTAAACTGATGGTGCAGAAAGACCCATACTTCCACACAATCTCAGATAGATTCACTAAGGGTGAATTAGATACCCAGAAATACAAGTTATTAGAGATGTTTGGTACTACAAGGGCAAGATCTTGTTGAGTCCTACTACCAACTTGTGGCTGCAAATTTTTAGTGACAATCATGATTCTAAAGTGCGAGGACACAAGGTTTCATAAGACACTGAGTAGGATCAGGAGATCCGTTGTTTGGAAGGGAATGAGCAAGCAAATTAGGCAGTTCATCAGAGAATGTGGAATCTATCAAAAGAGTAAAAGTGAGACGCAGTTGCCTGCAGGGTTACTTCAACCATTACCTATACCTGAGTTGATTTGGGAGGATATATCATTGGACTTCATAGAGGGATTACCCAAGAGCATGGGGAAATCTGTTGTTTTGGTAGTGGTAGACAGGTTGTCTAAATATGCACACTTTATGGCTTTATCTCACCCTTATTCAGCTCAAAGGGTAGCTCAAGTGTTTACTGATCGTTAGTAGGCTACATGGAATACCTCGAAGCATCATATCTGACAGAGATCCCATCTTTATAAGCTCTTTTTGGCAGGAGTATTTCAAGCTACAAACCTCTACAGCATATCACCCTTAGTCTGATGGGCAAACGGAAATTGTCAATAAAGCTTTGGAGATGTATCTTCGTTGCATGTGTGGGCAAAGACCAAAAGATTGGGTGAAATGGCTTTGTTGGGCAGAATACTGGTATAACACTAGCTGGCACACATCAATTGGAATTTCCCCTTTTGAAGCAGTCTATGGGAGGCCGCCTCCTAACCTCTATGTGAGGGGTACTGCGAACACCCAAGGAGTAGAGGAAGAATTAATGGCTGGAGATGCCATTCTGAAGCTGCTGAAGGACAATATGAAGACTGCATAGAAAAGAATGAAATATTTTGCTGATAAGAAAAGAAGAGAGAAGAGTTTTGCTGTCAATGACTGGGTCTTGTTAAGGTTGCAACCTTATAGGCAGGTCAGTTTGTGCAATCCCTATCCTCAGAAGTTATCACCAAAGTTTTTTGGACCTTATAAAGTGATTGAAAGGGTGGGTGATTTGGCGTATCGCTTGGAGTTGCCTCCTCAAGCAGCGATACACCCAGTATTTCATGTTTCCAAGCTTAAAAAGTTTTGGGGTGATCCTTCAGTGATTGTATCAGCTGAAATTCCTGACTGGTGGTCTAGTGATGACACTTCTGTTGTTCCAGAGTTGGTGCTTGATAGAAGAGTTTATAAGAAAGGGAATGGAGCTGGTGTTAAGTTGTTAATCAAGTGGGTTGATCAACCTATTAGTGCAGCTACATGGGAAGATGTAGATGACATCAGAAGATCCTTCCCTGATTTTGATCTTGGGGCAAGCTCAATCTGAGCAGGGAGGAGTTACGGGATGGAAGTAGCTTCTGAGATGAAGAATAAATGGGGATTAATCATCGTATAGGAATGTATCAGTCTAAATGTAGCTGTATCAGTTGTATATACTTGAGTTTGTGTGTGGGTTACTGTTCATTCTGAACAGGTACTTCGGGTGCAGGTTGTAGAGTCGGGTTGGGTTGTAAATGAGTTTGTTGTGGGCAGTTATTTTGTTAACAGTGTAGCGATACATGTTGTGCTTGTGGCAGCTCACTATAAAAGAGTGTAATTGGCTCCGATGTAAGGCATTGAAGATTTAATACAAATTTCCCAAATTCGGCCTTAAATTCTCCCTCTCAAACCCTAAACTCAATCTCATGGCGAAGAACAAGCATAACCAGGTTTCGGCTCATATCATGAATCAACTGTATCTAGTTATATGCCAAAGTTTCATGCACTAGGATAATTAAAATGCTGATTTATGTTTTTATCACACCCTGACATCTATTTTGAAGGATGTTTAAGTAAATCGGATGTATGTTTATAATTCCTTCCTACGGGAAACCGGATCAGCTTTCATTCTGCAGGCTTTCCCTTGTAGTAGCCATGGCCCTTTTTCTCTTGTTCTTTTGCATCTTCAGATTTCTTGCAATTTTGAATATCCACAATTATTCCGTTATTTAATGCTTAATTTCTTAGACCTGACATGCTTACACAAAGAAATCCTGCAGAAACTAATTGTAGCTCATTTTATGCGGGTGGATGGCGGCAACTTTGATTGACTTCTATACAAATATATTTTGCTATATCTGTAAGCCATGTTTGAATATACTTTCTATGTCCTCCTATGGTTTTTATTTTGATTATTCTCAAGAGGAAGACTTTTATGTGGGTCTAGTTAAAAAGCAAATACGAGAAGCAACATAGCAAATATACATGGTTGTCAACATTGGATAAGCTAACAAGCGAAGACAACCACAAAGATCTCACTTAAGAAAGTTCTACACTAGTGATAATTTTTCAAATTTGTGAACTTCCCTCCTTAAATCTCATTGTTCTCTGTAGTAAAATATGATCAAATAACATTCTTCTTTTCCTATTATGTACTTGCCAGGACAATGTAAGAGTACACCTAAAAAAGAACCCTCAATCCTCTTCCAAATGTGAAATGCACTATTCACCACAACTCTCGGATGTCTTTGATACGGTAGTTGTAGTTTGATGTGTTAGATGACATATGCTAGACATCTTCAGAAGACTTTGCGGATTTCTTCTGTTCTTAGATGTCGGTATAGGCAGAGTTCTCAGGCAAAGTCTGATGCAGGACCGATTTTCTCAAAATTTTGATAAACCCGATAAGCACTTGTACTGCAATGACAATACTTGTCACACCCATTTGTATACATACCCTGCCTTTGTTTGTTTCACTTTCTCATCATCAAATTGTGAATTAGCTCCTTGTGTACTATCTCAGTGTGATATGCTTGCTAATCTTTTCTTATTTTATATCAGGTTTGTGTTGTTCACAAAGAATCAACATGGATAAGTGCATTCATTTGGAATTGTCTTCTAATTTGTTTTGGCAGGTATTTTTCCAATTTATTTCATATCTGACTGATATGTTAGCATCTATCTTGTACTAGAGAACGTTACTGCTAGCTATAATCACTCGTGCTTACCTTTGCTTTCTATTCTCTTTGCCTTTCCGAGACACTTGTTAATCTTTGTAACAAATGCAATAACGATGACGGATCAAAAATAATGACAACCATGCCTTTACCCAACTTTTAAAGTAAAAAAGAAATTTATCCAATTCTGTATCAATAATACAAAATATAGCAGTACATCCTTTTGTGATTATGCTATGGAGCATCTTTTGAACTTTATACATTTGGGTTTGCACTGAGGCTTTGTTGTTTTAATATTTCAGCATCACTACATGTACCTACACTGCCATTCAACTTTTCAGACTCTCTGATCAAGATCCTATCTGCCACATTTTACTGGACTCTCACAGTAAGCATTCTACAAATACTGCATCAAAGTAGCCGGATGGAGTGGTCATTCTTGTATCAATCATCAATACTTTGTTCCGGAGCTAGCTAATTGCTCCATGCATTCAAGCAATGTTTGTAGTATGATTTGTTCATATAATGACATATGCTCAAGTGTAATTGTTGTGAAGATATCACGCCCCGCTTCCCGGAATACAGGAACACAGGCACGTAACTGAGGCCCAGCGAATGATATAAGTACGCCAACTCATATCATCCATAAGCTGTACCAGTATTAGCTCAACAATATAAGAAAATGAATCACAACCACGCAGGAAACATAATCACATAAACGAGAATGGAATTCAATAACCAGATCTGGAAAATAAGAACTCACTAAATAGCTCGAGAGACTCATGCTCCAATTGTAGAAGAACTGCTCATCAATGCCTTCGGACAATTTCTCTGGCTCACTTGTACTTGTTCATCTAAAAAGAAAGAATAATTTATCCTTAGAGCAAGTACGGACAGCAAGTAGTGAAAACAAAGAGTAAGGGAACAGGTTACATGAAGGAATATGAATCAAGATCAAATTAGCAATGACAATAATGGTACTAGTAACAATGGTCTTAATTAAGTATATATACATGTCAACTATGTCTATTATCAAGTTGTTTCCCCTATCTAGTGCACGTACTACTGTATCCCATACTACAGGTTCGATGCACGCACGATAGTGTTCGTTTTAGACTTCGTGGTGGGGTCTACAGAGCGTGTACTCGGGTATATCACGATAACAAGATAACAAGTTCACGTCTCCACAAGTAATTCTCCACCTTTCATGTCAAGTTCATGTAACAAGATAACAAGATAACAAGTTCACGTCTCCATAAGTAATTCTCCACCTTCTACCGAGTACATTTTCTGAGACTGTCCACTACTAGGTCAACCCTTAGAAACTCCGGTTTGTTTATTATTTTATTACTAAGTCATATATGTACATGCGAGTGGTTATAAGAATGTCAAGGGAATGGTAATAATGCAGCAATATGATGCATTGCACAATAATATACGTGAAGTAGTAATTCTAAAACAACAATTCTCTTTATATTATTTTAACTGGTTCCTGATAAAACTGGGTCGAAACCTCAGTACAGGACAGACAAGACAGTATCACATAAATGTTCATCAAGTGGGCAATTATCGAATTATTGTATCATGCATGTATCAAGATTAATGTACAACGAGTAGTGTAAATTTTTCCAGTATACAAGTCTAGTGAATTTTCTCAGTAAACAAGTCAAGTAAATTTTCCCAGTAACAAGTCAAGTTTATCATGTCGAGTTCAAGTCACGAGATCTCCAGAAATAATATGTATTTAATCACGATGTGTTTTCTCAAGTACAAGTTCTATTTATTTTATTCATGACAAATATGTATCTAGGCTTGGGTTTGAGTCAATGGATAATAATAAGAGGTCAAGAGTACGTCGGGTTAGCTCGTGTAAACCCTCGATACTCCTAACGGGAATGGACACACGGCAAATCATGATAATTGAGATGGAGCTACTTGCATAGAAATCAAAAATCTTGAACTAGAATAAATAACGGAGTTCAAGTGGACTTGCCTTTTTCTTGTAGACGGTAAGATTAGAATCACCAGAATAACGAGATCAAAATCCCAGGGAGCAGTCCCAAGAAACACGTGCAAAATGCACGTGAAGAAACTCAACAGCAACAGCAGCAAATAGTGGAGTAATCCCCCACCGGATCGGCCAGAACACGAAACAGCGAACGGGATTTGGTGCGGCAAAACAGCGAACAGCAACGGGCGGCCAATCAAAAGTCACTCCCGCAGCGGATCCATTCCAATCACGGGACAGCGAAGCAGCGGATCAGGCGAGCCGAACACAGAACAGCAAGGCGAACCACTCGTTCTTCTTCTTCTTCCTTCAATCGGAGAGAGAGAGAACGACGCGAGGGGAACGGCACGACGACTGCGATGCGATGCGGCGGGGTGCCCGGAACAACTGGCGGCGGCGGCGAACGACGGCGCTGGTCGGGAAGCGATGCAACCACAAGCGACGGCGAACGACTCCGGCGAAAGAGCGAAGCTCTGTTTCGTGATCGAAACAGAGGAAGACGGAGACGGAGTCTTCGGAGCTTGGATGGCGACGGTGAGGCAATGGGGTCTGCGGTGGATGTAGGGGTGGAGATGTTGACGACGGCAATGGAGGAGGTGGTCGGAGAAAGTGGAGTTGTCGAGGGCGATGAAGATGGCGGCACTGGATTGAGCGGGAGACGCTCGGAAGTAGAGGCGAGCGTAGTCAACGAGGTGCAAGGCGAGGAGAGGACTTGCGGAGCTTCGGCAACAATGGCAGAATGGGAGGATGGCGATGGTGATGGCAACGGCTCGGAGCGATAGGGGTGCTCGTCGAGCGAAGGAGGAAGGCAAGTGGGAAGAGCTCGCAGCGGCAACAATGGCGGAGCGAGGGCTCAGGCGGTTGCGCTTTGCAAGCGGAGAAGGAGGCACGCGGAGAAAGTGGAGTGAATTGTATGGAGATGTGTATATGGGTTTATGGGTTTGGGTTTGGGCTAACATCCAACAAGAGATGGGCTACTCTTAGGACTTCAAACGAATATAAATACAATAATAATTAATAAATGATAGTATAGATTAATTTAGGCTTCAAAATAGATAAATAAACAGAAGTGGGACAAGATTCAAGTTTGAATATAATTTGGATTTCAATAGGAGATTCAAAATGGATTTAAATGCATTGGAAGGATTTATACGGAATTTAAAATACAAGAGTACATAGAGAAGAAGGAAGGAAGTGGGAATCCGTATAATCGGAAACAGGGGTTACAGAAGATTAAATTGATTGTTGAATGACATTGAGAATACTGTTGAACTGATGTGTCCATATTCTGTAATTGTTATTAGATCTTGAATTGATTAGCTTGTAGCTAATAATAACATCCTTAAAAAAATGGAAGGCAAGTAGAGATTTTGAATTTCAAGAATTGTAGTACTTCATTTCACCTATAATTTAAACAACCCCCCCCCCCCCAACCTACCCACCAAAATAAGAATAATAATAATAAAGAGCTATCTCGGTGTTTAAGATCTCTACTTGCGTCGTGATAGGCTTTTTAATGAAAAAATTTTAAAATGAAAATTATTCTATCCTGACGTTTCCAAATGCTGGGATAGAGAAAAAGACAACCCTGGCATTTGAAAACACCAGAAAAGATTTTCTCATCTCGGGGGGGGGGAGCAAACTCGGCGCTTGCGACGGCGGTTCGCAAAGTGCCGAGGCCATCAACCCTGGTGTTTGTAAACGTCGGGAATGGGGAAAATAAACATTGGGAATTTTGGTGATGTTTGTACTGAACGTTTGAGATTTGCATTCCAAGCTGGCCATTCATGATTCTCCATTTTGGAAATGAGTGTGGAAAGCCGTGGAACCATTCAAGTGCGGCCTCCAGAAAATCTGAGGAGAAGGATCCACCGTTAGGTTGTGGTTAGATTTCTGGATTGATAACTGTAACGCCCCGGATCCCCCCTATCGGACATCCGTGACTGTAACGACCCGAAAAATAGCATATGGCTATTTTGCATCGAAATGTGTGCGCGATTGAGAATTTCGCGCGAATATGTATTTTCCGATAATAATTATTTTTATCGAGAAATATAAGATAGATTGTCTACTTTATTTTATCATTAATATTTTCGAAAATGAAATTACTTTATACAGATTATTACAAAGTCGTTTTAATGTATTTTGTATTGTTGGTGCTATTAAAGAATAGAGTTGGGGTTTGTTTGAAATACTTTGGAGGTCTGGGGCCCTAGTTATAATTATCCCTTTCTATATATTTATATTATATATATTTTTATAAAAATAAAACCCCCACCCTTTTTCTTCTCCTTCTCCATCATTCTTTCTTTCTGTTCTTTCCCTCCCGAACCCGCCGAACCCATCTCGGCCGCTACTTCCCCCGCCCGAATCCACCATTTCTCTCCATTGTTTTCGAATTAAATTGAGGGATTGACTAATTGGAGGGTCCTCTACGTCGTGGCGGAGTCCGTTTTTCGAAAGGGTTTCGAAAAGGTAAACCCTAGAATTTATTTTTTGTATAAAATTTAGTGGGGTTAATTTATTTTGAATAGGAATATTATGGTAGGGAGATTAGGAGGTGTTGGGTATTGTAGAGGCAAGAGATTAGCAAATTATTGGGGATTTTGCAAGTTGCTAAAAATTAGGGTTTTGGGTTTGTAAAAGAGAATTATGTAAGTATGAATCATCTCTTGTATAGTAAGGAAAAATATAGTTGAGTTATTAAGATATTTTGGGGGCGAGTCTAGTTATTGTTTGGGGGATGAAAATCCCACTGACATTAGATTATTACGTGCATCGCACGTGTATCCCAGACATTCAATAAAACGTCTGTGTGATAGTAAGATAATTAGTATTATTGTTTCCCGTGGCTGGTTTGAATGATTTGAGCCTTAATTGCGTAAAAATTTGATAATAGGATATGTTGGCGACTTTGGATGCGGGGTGGCGCTTCGAGTCTTCGCGGGACAATTTGTGAGTATGATATCCTTTATTTTACGCACTTGGTGCGTTGTGAAAATTTAAAGTATGAATTGTTGTGTATTTCTGTTTTTGTATCTTAGTGTAGCATGGATGTTTTGAGTTAAGGATTGGTGTGGACACTCTTGTATGTGTCCACAACTATAGTTTTATTTCATAAATTATCGAGGTCGGTTGATACCTCAGAACTTGCAGAGTTCAGCTGGTCTGAAAAGACAGAGCTGAAGCCGGTTGCTTTTGGACTGAAGTCCAAAGGGTCATAACCAATTGTATATGTATGATATTGCTATGAACTTTGAGAGTAGCTCTGGGTATGAGTTTATTTGATGATTCTCAAGTTCTAGAAATTCTAGAGTTCATTAGTAAAGGGTAGTGAACGCTCTGCTGGAAGAGTGGCCGAATTCGCGTGCTATGATGGAAGAGTCGTGGCTCTTTGTGTGAAATGAATTTAAACGAAATGGTATATGTGTAGATTGAGAATCTCAAACTGCATGAGCACTGGACTCAAGGTTGACTTATTGTTGAACTTCGAGGTGGGCCATGTTCAGCCTAGTATAAGTTGACTAGTTGGTGAAGATGAGAGACTGTGAACTATTGTTAAGAATTTGGGAGTTTGACCGACTAGAGAGTCGTAGTAGGGAGTCATAGCTTTCTGACCCATCTGGAGTTTTGTAATTCCAGTTTATAGGTTGAGAGTTATGATTTCCCAAAGATGGAACAGACCCAATTTTAGTTAAAGTATTATTGGCTAAGAAAACCAGTTTCTCTCTGCTTGCACACCTGATGGAACTTGTGTTTTCAAGAACTCAAATGATAAGAGTCTGAAAGAGTCAAATTAAGAAGTTGAAATAGACACTCCCACCTTTCCATAGGACCCGGAATCGAGAATTTCCGATGTGTGAGCAAACTCTTGTGATATTGGAAAGGTGCAGCGAGTGCAAGAAGAATGTACTATTGAGAGTACATGAGGTTTTATAGTATCAAGTAATTTCGTATCGAGTGTTGGAAGTTATGGACGTGCAAGCTAGTGACCTGTTGATTAGACTAAACTTCAGGTTTGAGTTAACTACAGAACAGTGGGACCGTTGTCTGTCATACGGTGGGACCGTATATATTTATCGTCACACCTGTTGACTGCAGAACGGTGGGACCGTTGTCTGCCATACGGTGGGACCGTATATATTTATCGTCACAGCTGTTGACTGCAGAACGGTGGGATCGTTGTCTGCCATACGGTGGGACCGTATATATTTATCGTCACGGCTGTTGACTGCAGAACGGTGGGACCGTTGACTGCCATACGGTGGGACCGTATATCTTTATCGTCACGGCTGTTGACTGCAGAACGGTGGGACCGTTGACTGCCATACGGTGGGACCGTATATCTTTATCGTCACGACTGTTGACTGCAGAACGGTGGGACCGTTGACTGCCATACGGTGGGACCGTATATCTTTATCGTCACGGCTGTTGACTGCAGAACGGTGGGACCGTTGACTGCCATACGGTGGGACCGTATATATTTATCGTCACGGCTGTTGACTGCAGAATGGTGGGACCGTTGACTGCCATACGGTGGGACCGTATATATTTATCATCACGGCTGTTGACTGCAGAACGGTGGGACCGTATATATATATATATATTTGTCGTCATGACTGTTGACTGCAGAACGGTGGGACCGTTGTCTGCCATACGGTGGGACCGTCTATCTTTAAGTTCGTCACAACCATTGACTGCAGAACGGTGGGACCGTTGACTGCAACCTCATTGCCACGATCTATCAGGAACAGGAAGTAGACCAAATTA
Organism: Hemerocallis citrina; assembly: GCA_017893485.1. Classification (NCBI taxonomy): domain Eukaryota; kingdom Viridiplantae; phylum Streptophyta; class Magnoliopsida; order Asparagales; family Asphodelaceae; genus Hemerocallis; species Hemerocallis citrina. The sequence continues at coordinate 197,036,070 of CM030366.1, forward strand.
GAATGCATTGCATAGCGAGGGTTCGAATCCCTAAACTTAGAGACAACGGCTTGATTTGGAAAGTATGTAGTATGGGATGCATACATTTCCAAAGTCTCGCTTGCATTAGACTAAGTATGTTGGCTTGACCTGGGTCACATGTAGTATTGGATGCATGTGCACCCAGAATCTTGCTAACATTAGATTAAGTGCATATGTTCTATATTCTGTATTGTTGCATTAGACTCAGGTCATGGCATACACAAACACTAGGAAATTAGGATACATGTTTATTTTCCATTTAAGATGAAGTATGAGTGTGGAAGTGATGTATTGCGAGACGTGATGATATATGTCGTAAGAAATGAATGAATGTGATGTTATGTGATATGAGATCGCGAAGGAATTTACGTCGCGAGTGTAATTGCAAATGAATGGTAAATAAGATGCAGTTATGTGGAAATAGAGTGCGTGTGAATGTAAAGCTTTCTGGAAAAAAAAAATAAAGCTATGGGAAGATTTGCTTAAGGCATAATGTGATGGGCCTTAAGCGACTAATTTGGAAATGATTTTCCAAATTAGAGTTAAGTATGTTTGTGAACAGGTATGGATACGCATACGGGAAGTGATGCAGTGAGTATTTGATGTGAATTTCCGTATATGACATTTACATGTTCAGGTTTACCTTGGTATTCGCAAGTTCATTCTGTTTTACTTATAAGTTAATTTATTTGCTTATTAATATATTGTACTCACACCAGAAATGGCTAACTCCTTAGTGTTTGGGGGGTTAGTGGATCTCTGGACTACCCTAGGCCCCTACTGTTACAGGTCCTCAGCGGTGCAGAGGTGAGGTATATGTTCAGGTTCCGGTAGAGTGGAGCTTCACCTTACTATTGGTTGTTATGGTTTAAGTGTAAATAGTAAAGGTTTTATGCTCTAAATTGTAATTCTGATGTATAAGTATGTGGATGATGATGGGGAGTAGAGTGTGGAGTGGCATGATAAGGTTTGGACCCGCACCCATCTCGTTGTGGAGTACCGGGCGCTGTGGTAAGCTTTTACAAGTTATTTTCTAAAAACTTACTACGTTTTCAAAAGGATTTATGGTTTTTAATTGATAATTGATAAACCATTATGAGTTTGGCCCCCAGAGCATATATATATATTGCCTGTGTGATGATGCTCATTTTGGCCTGGGGAGCCCGTGATATTATTGCCTGTGATGTGAGCTACGGAATTTAGAGCAGAATTCCGTAAGCTTTCTGTGTTTCGGGGTAGAAATTATAGGGGAGACTCTGCCGAAATTTTCCCTGAAACACAACTATCTTAGTTTATGGTTAAAGTGATATAGAAATTGGAAGAATTGAGTTTGGAGTCAAAAAGGGAAAAGGGCAGGCGCTACAGTTGGTATTACAAACTGATATTTGTAATTACTGCGGGGTAACTCCATATTGAATAAAAAGTTTTAATTTCCAGCATTTTGTGTATCGTGACTAATTGAAGGAAAGATCTTGGCATGTGTCACGGTTTCCCAGTTATATGGGAATCGGGGCGCTACAGAGTGGTATCAGAGCTGACTTCAATTTACAGTCCAACACAGTAGGAAAATTAAACTTGAATGCCCTTTAGGAGTCGGGTTTTAGCTAGCTGTAGATAGTTATAAATCATATTGTTGGCTCTTTCAACTTATGTTTTATAATTTTTCTATATGTGGGCTAATCCTAGTGTATGTGTTACCATCCTTTAAACACATGAATGATGTTCGAGGATGTCCTAACCAAGGAGGTGTTGATGGAAGAGAGTGAACCGACATCGATGGATGATCCGATAACCTTGAGCGAGGAGCCAAGGAGACTTCACCACCACAAGGACTACAACATGAATGGGAGCAAATTCCAAAGACCACCAAGGTTGTAGTATGCAATCTTGTGAGAGAGTCAGGCACAAGAAATCAGTCTGTCCACGACTACAAGGGACAAGATCTGCACCAGCATCAGAGTTCAAGGACCAAGGTCAGAAAACGGAGGGCAACCTTGGAGGCACCAAGCTCAGGAGGTTGTTTTATGTGGTGAGCATGGTCATCTCGAGAACCAGTGTTCGAGGAAGGACACTTAGATAGATACCAGTGCATGTCACAACGTGGGAGGATTGGTCATATCCGACCAGATTGTCCCCAGCTCCATAAGAAAGAACAACAGATCAACCCCAAAGGTGAACAACAGAGGAAAAGAGCCTGTTCACCAAGGGTAGAGTTCGCACCTATTACCAGCAAGCTGTAGAAGGCAGGAGTGCTAGTACCGGTATATGCATATAGAACTGCAACTAAGTTTAAAAGTTGTATTTTTGGAAATTATTTTGGACTAAAGGTAAGGTATGATGAAGCACTTTCGTAACCAGTTGGATTTATATATATATATATATGGAATCCATACAACTGTTTTGTTCAATTGTGGTTCATCACATTCTTTGTCTGGATTATTTTTCAAGTGTTGAGATGTGTGCGGGAGGCAACTCTAGATTTGATTCGTTTGAATACTCCACCTGGAGCATCAGCTTCGAGCAAATTACAGAAGAGAATCCTGGAAGTTTGAAGTAATGATTATAGGCCATGCCCTATTCTAAGGAGGGAGTGGCTACTGAACTGCAAAAGATCGAGATAAGGGAAGGATTGACCTCAACCAAAGACCGTGAAAGAAGCAAGAAGCTAGATGATGAGATCAAGTAAGTCATTATTAGAGTGATTACTCAAGTTCAGAGCTCAGTTTTGGCACGATGGGAGCTACAACCGAGCCCGAGTGAACAAGTCAGAAGGCTTAAGCAGGAAATGCAGGGATTGAAGCGCTGAAGCGACAGATTCTCCAAGATCAGCTTATGATTAAGCAGCCACTAAGAACACGCCCAGGGAGGAAATCTCGCTCAGACAGGGGACAATCCTGTTAACAATTCGGCAAGGTCACCGAGAGGAGCTGCTCAGGGGCTGAAGTAGAAATGCGTGACTTCGTCCTTTCTAAGGAGGGAGTGGTCACCAACCAATAGAAGTCGTAATCAAGGAGTAAATCAACATCACTTGTAGACAAGGATAGAGCAAGGTAATGCAACCATTGTCTACTCTAGAGCAAGAGCAGAGGAAGGTCAGCATCAAATTCAAATGGGTCTGTCCAGAAGGCTGAAGGACAACAGTTCAACTTGGTAGAAGACCAGTTTTCGAGAATATCACTCGAGGAACTGGTGATGGTTCAGGGAAACGTCTCATGAACCATTGATGTTGTGGTTGTCTTCCTCTCCACTAGCAGCGTTATGAGGACAGAACGATTCTAAGGAGGGAGTGATGTAACGACCCGAAAAATAGCATATGGCTATTTTGCATCGAAATGTGTGCGCGATTGAGAATTTCGCGCGAATATGTATTTTCCGATAATAATTATTTTTATCGAGAAATATAAGATAGATTGTCTACTTTATTTTATCATTATTATTTTCGAAAATGAAATTACTTTATACAGATTATTACAAAGTCGTTTTAATGTATTTTGTATTGTTGGTGCTATTAAAGAATAGAGTTGGGGTTTGTTTGAAATACTTTGGAGGTCTGGGGCCCTAGTTGTAATTATCCCTTTCTATATATTTATATTATATATATTTTTATAAAAATAAAACCCCCACCCTTTTTCTTCTCCTTCTCCATCGTTCTTTCTTTCTGTTCTTTCCCTCCCGAACCCGCCGAACCCATCTCGGCCGCTACTTCCCCCGCCCGAATCCACCATTTCTCTCCATTGTTTTCGAATTAAATTGAGGGATTGACTAATTGGAGGGTCCTCTAAGTCGTGGCGGAGTCCGTTTTTCGAAAGGGTTTCGAAAAGGTAAACCCTAGATTTTATTTTTTGTATAAAATTTAGTGGGGTTAATTTATTTTGAATAAGAATATTATGGTAGGGAGATTAGGAGGTGTTGGGTATTGTAGAGGCAAGAGATTGGCAAATTATTGGGGATTTTGCAAGTTGCTAAAAATTAGGGTTTTGGATTTGTAAAAGAGAATTATGTAAGTATGAATCATCTCTTGTATAGTAAGGAAAAATATAGTTGAGTTATTAAGATATTTTGGGGGCGAGTCTAGTTATTGTTTGGGGGATGAAAATCCCACTGACATTAGATTATTACGTGCATCGCACGTGTATCCCAGACATTCAATAAAACGTCTGTGTGATAGTAAGATAATTAGTATTATTGTTTCCCGTGGCTGGTTTGAATGATTTGAGCCTTAATTGCGTAAAAATTTGATAATAGGATATGTTGGCGACTTTGGATGCGAGGTGGCGCTTCGAGTCTTCGCGGGACAATTTGTGAGTATGATATCCTTTATTTTACGCACTTGGTGCGTTGTGAAAATTTAAAGTATGAATTGCTGTGTATTTCTGTTTTTGTATCTTAGTGTAGCATGGATGTTTTGAGTTAAGGATTGGTGTGGACACTCTTGTATGTGTCCACAACTATAGTTTTATTTCATAAATTATCGAGGTCGGTTGATACCTCAGAACTTGCAGAGTTCAGCTGGTCTGAAAAGACAGAGCTGAAGCCGGTTGCTTTTGGACTGAAGTCCAAAGGGTCATAACCAATTGTATATGTATGATATTGCTATGAACTTTGAGAGTAGCTCTGGGTATGAGTTTATTTGATGATTCTCAAGTTCTAGAAATTCTAGAGTTCATTAGTAAAGGGTAGTGAACGCTCTGCTGGAAGAGTGGCCGAATTCGCGTGCTATGATGGAAGAGTCGTGGCTCTTTGTGTGAAATGAATTTAAACGAAATGGTATATGTGTAGATTGAGAATCTCAAACTGCATGAGCACTGGACTCAAGGTTGACTTATTGTTGAACTTCGAGGTGGGCCATGTTCAGCCTAGTATAAGTTGACTAGTTGGTGAAGATGAGAGACTGTGAACTATTGTTAAGAATTTGGGAGTTTGACCGACTAGAGAGTCGTAGTAGGGAGTCATAGCTTTCTGACCCATCTGGAGTTTTGTAATTCCAGTTTATAGGTTGAGAGTTATGATTTCCCAAAGATGGAACAGACCCAATCTTAGTTAAAGTATTATTGGCTAAGAAAACCAGTTTCTCTCTGCTTGCACACCTGATGGAACTTGTGTTTTCAAGAACTCAAATGATAAGAGTCTGAAAGAGTCAAATTAAGAAGTCGAAATAGACACTCCCACCTTTCCATAGGACCCGGAATCGAGAATTTCCGATGTGTGAGCAAACTCTTGTGATATTGGAAAGGTGCAGCGAGTGCAAGAAGAATGTACTATTGAGAGTACATGAGGTTTTATAGTATCAAGTAATTTCGTATCGAGTGTTGGAAGTTATGGACGTGCAAGCTAGTGACCTGTTGATTAGACTAAACTTCAGGTTTGAGTTGACTGCAGAACGGTGGGACCGTTGTCTGCCATACGGTGGGACCGTATATATTTATCGTCACAGCTGTTGACTGCAGAACGGTGGGACCGTTGTCTGCCATACGGTGGGACCGTATATATTTATCGTCACAGCTGTTGACTATAGAACGGTGGGACCGTTGTCTGCCATACGGTGGGACCGTATTTATTTATTGTCACGGCTGTTGACTGCAGAACGGTGGGACCGTTGACTGCCATATGGTGGGACCGTATATCTTTATCGTCACGACTGTTGACTGTAGAACGGTGGGACCATTGACTGCCATACGGTGGGACCGTATATATTCATCGTCACGACTATTGACTGCAGAACGGTGGGACCGTTGACTGCCATACGGTGGGACCGTATATCTTTATCGTCACGGCTGTTGACTGCAGAACGGTGGGACCGTTGACTGCCATACGGTGGGACCGTATATCTTTATCGTCACGGCTGTTGACTGCAGAACGGTGGGACCGTTGACTGCCATACGGTGGGACCGTATATATTTATCGTCATGGCTGTTGACTGCAGAACGGTGGGACCGTTGACTGCCATACGGTGGGACCGTATATCTTTATCGTCACGGCTGTTGACTGCAGAACGGTGGGACCGTTGACTGCCATACGGTGGGACCGTATATCTTTATCGTCACGACTGTTGACTGCAGAACGGTGGGACCGTTGACTGCCATACGGTGGGACCGTATATATTTATCGTCACGGCTGTTGACTGCAGAACGGTGGGACCGTTGTCTGCTATACGATGGGACCGTATATATATATATATATATTTGTCGTCATGACTGTTGATTGCAGAACGGTGGGACCGTTGTCTGCCATACGGTGGGACCGTCTATCTTTAAGTTCATCACAACCATTGACTGCAGAACGGTGGGACCGTTGACTGCAACCTCATTGCCACGATCTATCAGGAACAGGAAGTAGACCAAATTAGAATGCATTGCATAGCGAGGGTTCGAATCCATAAACTTAGAGACAACGGCTTGATTTGGAAAGTATGTAGTATGGGATGCATACATTTCCAAAGTCTCGCTTGCATGAGACTAAGTATGTTGGCTTGACCTGGGTCACATGTAGTATGGGATGCATGTGCACCCAGAATCTTGCTAACATTAGATTAAGTGCATATGTTCTATATTCTGTATTGTTGCATTAGACTCAGGTCATGGCATACACAAACACTAGAAAATTAGGATACACGTTTATTTTCCATTTAAGATGAAGTATGAGTGTGGAAGTGATGTATTGCGAGACGTGATGATATATGTCGTAAGAAATGAATGAATGTGATGTTATGTGATATGAGATCGCAAAGGAATTTACGTCGCGAGTATGTAATTGCAAATGAATGGTAAATAAGATGCAGTTATGTGGAAATAGAATGCGTGTGAATGTAAAGCTTTCTGGAAAAAAATATTTAAGCTATGGGAAGATTTGCATAAGGCGTAATGTGATGGGCCTTAAGCGACTAATTTGGAAATGATTTTCCAAATTAGAGTTAAGTATGTTTGTGAATAGGTATGGATACGCATACGGGAAGTGATGCAGTGAGTATTTGATGTGAATTTTCGTATATGACATTTACATGTTCAGGTTTACCTTGGTATTCGCAAGTTCATTTTGTTTTACTTATAAGTTAATTTATTTGCTTATTAATATATTGTACTCACACCAGAAATGGCTAACCCCTTAGTGTTTGGGGGGTTAGGGGGTCTCTGGACTACCCTAGGCCCCTACTGTTACAGGTCCTCAGCGGTGCAGAGGTGAGGTATATGTTCAGGTTCCGGTAGAGTGGAGCTTCACCTTACTATTGGTTGTTATGGTTTAAGTGTAAATAGTAAAGGTTTTATGCTCTAAATTGTAATTCTGATGTATAAGTATGTGGATGATGATGAGGAGTAGAGTGTGGAGTGGCATGATAAGGTTTGGACCCGCACCCATCTCGTTGTGGAGTACCGGGCGCTGTGGTAAGCTTTTACAAGTTATTTTCTAAAAACTTACTACGTTTTCAAAAGGATTTATGGTTTTTAATTGATAATTGATAAACCGTTATGAGTTTGGCCCCCAGAGCATATATATATATTGCCTGTGTGATGATGCTCATTTTGGCCTGGGGAGCCCGTGATATTATTGCCTGTGATGTGAGCTACGGAATTTAGAGCAGAATTCCGTAAGCTTTCTGTGTTTCGGCGTAGAAATTATAGGAGAGACTCTGCCGAAATTTTCCCTGAAACACAACTATCTTAGTTTATGGTTAAAGTGATATAGAAATTGGAAGAATTGAGTTTGGAGTCAAAAAGGGAAAAGGGCAGGCGCTACAGTTGGTATTACAAACTGATATTTGTAATTACTGCGGGGTAACTCCGTATTGAATAAAAAGTTTTAATTTCCAGCATTTTGTGTATCGTGACTAATTGAAGGAAAGATCTTGGCATGTGTCATGGTTTCCCAGTTATATGGGAATCGGGGCGCTACAGTGACATCACCAAGATCATTGCCTTCAAATGCATCTCAACACAGTAAATAACGTGGAAATTTAAACATTTTTATTGCCATCAGAGTTTTTATATTAATAATTACAAATATCAAATTGTCCTTGGATCAGGAATACAAATTACATAACTTTATTACAACTGACTACAAGAATACTTAAACATTTCTTGTGAAGCCATTGGCTGTCTTCAAATCGGCAATCCCTTAGTAACTGCCGAAACTCCGTTGAGTGGTCTATCTGACCCCTCTGGGACTTGCCCCTCGGCTTGAGCCTTCTGCTTCGCGACCCTGATAATTCTGTACCCGCTCGAAGGGTAGATGTGCATACTGCCACTACTTGGATGCCCTGCTGATCTTGGGCTCTCCTATACTCGTGACCTGATATCCATGTACCTAAAAGGTGGGGTACGTCAGTAATTCTACTGACGCAATGTTGATAAGGAAACAGCGATCCTCAAACTATCACACTCACAAATTCATCTTGAATGGAAAATTCAACGTGCATCCTGATTTCCTAGTGTTCGTGTATGTCATGACCTGAGTCTAATGCAACAATACAGAGTATAGAACAGATGCACTTAATCTAATGTCAGCAAGATTCTGGATGCACATGCATCTCATACTACATGTCACCCAGGTCAAGCCAACGTACTTAGTCTAATGCAAGCGAGACTTTGGAAATGTATGCATCCCATACTACATACTTTCCAAATCAAGCCGTTATCTCCATGTTTAGGGATTAGAACCCTCGCTATGCAATGCATTCTAATTTGGTCTGCTTCCTGTTCCTGATAGTATGGCATGGTTGAGGAGGTGAAAATAAAATAAAAGAAATAATGCGGGGCGCTACCCCGAAGTCACCAATAATTACTACGTCGAACCATCCTCGAAAGTTGTGACGAACTTACAGATATACCGCAGTATATCCATTGCGCAAATATCCTTTATGATCCGTTCGTGTCCACCAACATAGAACATGACGACCTTGGTACCCCCGATCCGCCAGGATATCAGCATCCCGTTCTTACCATGGTACTTCAGGAATTAACAGTGCAAGACACGCACCGCAGTGCGTATCCCTAATGACAGGAAGAGACAACCAGTATCACCACTTAGTGCTAACTCTCAGAACAAGTTGGATTATAGGGAATCACCCCTAACACCAATTCGGTCTTCAAGCGAAACAATAAAAGAAAAACTAATCAATGCAGTTCACTGAAACAAGTTGTTACTCAATCATACTCGGTGTCAATTAATAAAGTCGAGCCTGACTGGTCTGTCAAGGTAACAACCATCCCGGAATCACATCCACTGATTCCCAATACCTTCATAGGTCAGCGACCCAAAATAATCCCGGCCCGTGACCCTCAGCGAGTGGTCTAACGGCGCCCTGATGGTGTAATACAATTAGTGAAGGTAAGCACGCACATAATTATCCATTCTTGACTATTGACAGACTCAGGCATCGAGACACCCAATACAATCCCACAGAGCTATATCCCAACTCACTCATGTCCACCATGAGTACATGCACAGGAACTTGTCTATGTTCCGAATGAAACACTAAAACCCATCTTTTAAATCTGATAGCTCACAATCACCATATTGCGGTAGGCAGAGGGTTCCTCATCAACTGTCCGATGGAACAATCAAGAAATACCAGTAGCTATGATCCAAGCTACATTCATCGGAAACCAATACGCTCAAAATTTCCTAGAAGGGTGAGGAGATCCGTTGCCATCCCCTAGTCGATGATTCCCTCAATTCCTTTTAAGGGACTCAAGTCTCCGGGTTAACTCAAAGCTTGAAGTCAGTCTAGACAATAGGTTGCTAAACTCATCATGTCCATAATTTCCAGCACACAAGTCAGAATTGCTTGGTACCTCCCATTCTGGAAAGGTAAGACCCTAGTCTATAACTTTTCAGTTGACTATTTCCTCAAATTTAATCATCTTGTCATCCAATAACCCTTATACACTCTTAGTAGTACGTTCCTTTTCACACTTGCTGCACTCGTCCGATATCATAAGAGTTCACTTAGTTATCGAAATTACTCGATTCCGGGTCCTATGGGAAGGTGGGATTGTCTACTTTAACTTCCTATTTGGACACGTCCTCAGATTCAATTCTTAATGTTCTCAAAGATACCAATTTCCATTGGGTGCATGACGAGGGAAAAGTTTATTTCTCTAGTAAACACTTTCTCGACAAGGCCAAATTTGTCCTACTTTGGAAAATCATAACTTCCAACCTACAACCTGGAATTTCAAAATCCCAGTTGGGTTAGAAGGCTATGATTCCCTACTGCCAGTCTCTAGTTGGTCAGTCGCCCAAATTCTTAACAGATAAGTCTAGGAATATCTATCTCCACGAACTAGACAACTCGTACTAGGCTGAACGTACCCTACTTTAAAATTCAATAGTAAATCATCCCTAAGTCCAACGATCATGAAATTTGAGATTCTCTATCTAAACATATACCATTTCATCGTGTCCAAAATTCGCATTCAAATTCATTTCACACAACGATCTACGACTCCTCAAACATAGCTACATTTCAGCTGTTTATTTCCAGCAGGGTGTTTACTGCCCCTCACTAATTACCCTTGAAACCTCATCAAATGACTTCTAAAAATTCTAAAATTTGAGATTCATCAAATAGACTCATACCCCAAGCTACTCCCAAAATTTCGTAGCAAAATAATAAACGTACACGAAGTTATGGCTTTTTGAACTTCAGCACAAAGCAAAGTCAGCTTCAGCCGACACCTACGGACCAGTCGCATTCTACATTTTTTTCGGGGCATCAAACGACCTTGGAAAATTACGAAATTTAAGACTATGGTTGTAGACACATACAAGAGCGTCCACAAAAATTTCCAGCTCAAAATGCCCTGTCATTTCCGAGATATAAAATCGGAAAGACACCCAAAAATCATCACAGCCAGCAGCCATTCTGGCTGCTTACTGTCCGGACTTGGACCCGCTGTTTGGGCTACTAAAATGCATCCAAATATTATGAAAAAAGTCATGGATACTCTACATACATATAAGAACAATACACCAGAATTTTAGCCCAAGATTCCAAACCGTTTGGGCGTAAGAAATTTCCCAATATACCCTCACAATCATGCTACTTAATCAAACTCAAAAGAATAATTCTCTACCATACAATTTATCTTTTCCTAGCACTACTCATACTCAATCATGGTAACCAAATCATAACTATCACTACTACACATCCATTCATACCAAAACAAAATAAATACCAAAGAGTTCAAAAGATTACCCACTTGAAGTTGCAAGATCTCCTTGTAGCTTGGCTCCTAGCTTTGCTTGCTTGCTTGTCTTTGCTCCTTGTGCTTGTGTACCTTGGCCAACACCTTCTCCTACACTTCTTCTTCTCCTTCTCTACTACTCCTTCTTTTCTTATAGACTTCTTCCTTTTTCCTACATATACATATACATATATATATATATATATATATATATATATATATATATATATATATATATATATATATATATTGAACAAGGAGGAGTGGAGAAAGCTTAGGAGGAGAATGAAAATGGAGTTTGAAAATGGAGTGAAGTGAGAATGGGAGGGGTTATAAGGGCCGGCCTTGGAGGGGTGGGTGTGGGGTGGATGGTGGTGAGGTGTAGGGATGAGATGGAGAGTAGAATGGGTGAAGGAATGAAGGGTGGATTGGGTGCCAACACATCCTAGTTAGAAGCTTCTTGGAAACTTCCTTGAAGCTCCTAGGAAATTTCCTATCTAAAGGTCAACTCTCACATGGTGAATTAATCCCACCATTGGATCTCATCAAGATCCAAGCCATGCTGTGATGCTAGGGTTCCTAACCCTAGGTTAGGTCAAGGAACCCTAGGTCACCATATTCCTATTCTAACCCTAGTACACAAATACAATTCACATTTAATCCAAGCACTAGCTTTAATTGAAAGTAACCCATATATTAAAATCTATAAAATATAGGTTTTGTAGAAATTATGGCTTCCTCCCGACAATTGTCTGGTCGAAACAATCGGGACGAAACTACAGTTTAATTGAGAAGATATCCCGAGTTTATCTCATCGGATTCAGAACAGCTCGTATGTCTGAAATTCCTCAATTTAACTGATAATTTCTAGAAAAAATGTAATCGTGTGCAATACTTAGTCAATGCACGGGTTACAGTGCAAAATAGCCATATGCTATTTTGCAGGGTATTATAAAATCTCCATATTGTTCCTTTCTCTTTTCCTCTTGGCCTCTAATCAAAATTCTACTGTAGCCTCCTACCTTACTTTCAACAACAATAATTAAAGAGACTGGATTATCCCTTTTAAAAGGACTCTCTTGCTCAACATTCTAAATATATTCGACTCCTTGTCTTGCTTGGCTCATATCAATGGCAAGCAAGAGACGACATTAGATGGAGATGGTCTAATATGGGTACTTATATGGTTAAATCGTTCTACACTTTTCTCAATAACGGCGATGTTATTTCCCCATTCTATAAACACATTTGGAAGAACATTACTCTGAAAGTTAGGATTCTCGTTTGGCTGACTATTCACAACAAGCTTCTTACGGTGGAAAATCTCAACAACAAATAATCTGGCCTTGGACAAAAAATGTGTCTTGTGTAATATCCACCACGAATCGAATAATCATCTTTTTATCCGCTGTCCTTTCGTTCGCTCAATTTGGTTTATTTGCAAGAAAGCTTAGCATATCCGGGGGACTCTAGGCTCCATGTCTTCGGGATGGAGAACTTGGAGACAAAAGCAGGTTCCCGCTGCTTTCTTTTTATCTTGGGATATTGCCTTTTTATCTTGGGATATTGCAATGATGGCGCTTATTTGAGTTATTTAGAATGAGAGGAATGCTAGGATTTTTCCAATCTATTGATTACCTCATTGAAGACTATTCGTTTTGTTCATTTATGGTCTAACTTACTCTCTCCTAATAACAGGGACTCTCTCAAACTCCACCTTCTTGATAACGTGGTTATATCCTTGGTTCAGCTGGGAGTAAATTTGGCTCCTTAGCTTTGTTTTATTTCGTGTCGTTCTTACGTTTTTCGTTGTTTTTGGGTGCAGATGTAATGCCTGGCCCTGTGATGCTTCTTGGTTCTTCACTGTCCTCTCCATGTATTTGGGTCTTCACTTTATATATCTCCACTATACTATGGATGTTTATTTTGTGTTGTTTTATTTCTGTGCCTTGCTATTTTTTCCACTTGTCTACTGGTTGCTTTTGTGTTGTTTTTATGATTGCAGCGGCTCTAGTTTGTTCGCTGTCATGTTCTTCCGTTCCGTCATGCTGTGTATTTGGCATCTAGACTCACTGTGCTGGTTTACTTCTTGTTCATTTCTGGTTCTTTGTATGGTGTTGCATGCTTATGGTGTTATGGTGGTGTTTGTTGGTCTAGATATGTGTGCTTTTCTTTTGCGCTGAGGCGGATATCTTAGCTTGCTGTTTTGTTGTAGCCTTGCCTGCCTCCGACATGATCGAGCACGCTCCTTTACTTTTACCTGCAGGCGGAGGCCACCTCATCTGTTCGTGGATTGTCATCTTGCTATTAATGTTATGGCTTTCATTTCTTGTTCTTTTATGTACTAGTGACTATGTTTGTTCTTTCAATCATTGCATCTTTGATGTGGCTGTATGCTGCTCTATTCCTTCGTAGACTATTTACTCTTACTATTTATGTTATTTTTTCCGGTCGGAGCTTTACGCTCTATCCTATTACATCAAAATAAAAAAAGCATTTATAAAATAAGTTCGATTAATTATTCTACAACCTGTTAGTACTAATTATAGTACAATAAACATGACTAGATTAGAGTGGTACTAATTGTACTGCTTATTTTTTCGTTAGTTTGGTACTGTTACTGTTATAGAGATTGAATCCCACCAACAAATGTCGAAAATTTATTTTATGTGGGCTCTACCTCCATGGGAAACATAAAAATAGTAAAGTTATCTTTTTCCTTCAATTTTACGTGCTTATGAACGTGTCCTATAACGATAAAGGATAAAATCTTCAACAACAAAAAAAGAAAGAAAAACAATGTACTTATGAACGTGTCCTATAACAATAAAGGATAAAATCTTCAACAAAAAAGAAAGAAAGAAAGAAAACAATGAAGGATAACAGTTTCCCATTATACTTCACTAGTAATTTACACGTGCATTGCACGGCTTAATAAATACATATATTTATTTTTAAAAGTAAAAATTCAGGCACGCGTGTTGTACGGGTTGGTAGAAGGACAAATTACACTAAGGTCTTTTCCCATTATAGTAGTAGAGATAGTAAAATAATCACACAAATTGACAATGTTCAATAAATGGGCAGTTTAGCATACATCTAAACTAGTATAATCCTGTGCAATATTGCACATAATTTTGAAAAATGAGGAAATCTTAAAAAAAATTTGAAAAATTTTGTCTAATAACATGTATACAATATTGCAATATTTTTAGATTTGATTTGCGGATATGATTCATGTGGGGGGTTACCTCTAGCATTGGTATCGAGTCGGTTAGGTTGACTTCTGCACTACTGGATCCGCTCCTCTACGATTCCAAGTATTGAATCAGGACCCGACCCGTTAGAAACGAGTCTGGGTCCTGTTAAAAAGTGCTACCCGTCAGGTCCAAATATCGGTTTGTACGGGGAGTGGGGAGTTGGTTTGACAACGTTGGGCAGTTGGCGGCGTTGGGGCTGCTGCTTCTTGAGTTTAAAAAAATTATAATGAGAAAATTAATAAAATTATTTTTGAAAAAAATCATAGAATAACATATATATACATTATTGCACAATTTTTTAGGTTTGATTATGGTATATGATTCCATTTCAAAATTTAGATGGAGAAAGAATGAGCAGTTGCCCCCTACATTTACTTTCTTTTTATTTATTTTATAAATATAAAAATAATAAAAAATTCTAGACAAAAATGATTTAGCATAACATGTTGTATAGACTGGTGTCTAAAGTATGTTCATCCAAAAGAATTGTTAAACTTAAAAATAAATTTTAAAACGCTCTTTCAACTGTTTGCCTTTTATTTAAATCACTTCTCAACTTTTTTTAAAACCCCTCTACAACTTAGTTTATCACTTTAGTCAACTAGGCGAACTCAGCTGTTGTTATATTTTTCTTTCTTTATGTGACACGCACATGATTATTTTTTGGCAAAAATATCATTTTTATTTCATATTCGCCCTATTTTCTGACTGAATTAAAGTGAGAAATGTGAAATAAGTTATACAACAAGGCTATTTTCGTCATAAAATAATCATGTGCGAGTCAAGTGACCAAAAAAGTTAACAACATTAAATTTCTTTTGGTGGGCTTAAGTGATAAGTTAAGTTTAGGGCGGCTCTTAAAAAAAATGAAATAGTTGTGAGATATTTGAAATAAACGGTCGAGGCAGATAGTTGAGACGTATTTTTTAAAAAACTTAGCCCAAATTAAAACTTAGTCTAACATTTTGTTTGATATAATAGGTTACTAGCATAAGCCTGTGCAATATTTCACATACATTTTAAGAAATGAAACATCATCTTGAAATTTATTAATTGACATACCTTATTCTTAAATTACATGTATGAAGGTCATTCTTAAAATAAAATTGTGGAATACAAAATCCAGCATGTAGACCAGGCAAATTTATAAGTCCAAGCAATTTTGGAACATATAGACTAGGAAAATTTGTTAATGCGTAATATTATTTGAGAAATTTTAGTGAGGCTAAAACCTCCCAGGATTCCATTAATAGGAGTTTAATGAAACATCTCAAGTACAACAAAAGAGTTGAAAAATAAAGAAAACAACAAAATACATAGCAAAAGCGGATACAAGCTCTCTTTGCACTACAACAGGAAGCAGCACAAGAAAGCCACAAAGTAGTCAATCACTCTCTCCCATCTTAGTCGGTATCCTATAGCTCCTCCTCGGTCCCTGTGAGTGTCTGGTGTCCAATATCCCTGTCCTGCACTGGGTCAAATCTCGCACTCACCTTGGCCCTAACTGCCTCTGATGAGAGCCCAAGGAAATTGATTAGTTTTTTGCTAATAACAAGTTGAGTGTTTTTTTTTTTTTTTGAATTTTGAATTTTGAATTTTGAATTTTACTAAAATTTCAAGGTAGTTTTTTGTGTGTGCATTTTTTGCCTATCATCTACATCCACCATATGTGATAGAAGACCTATATATATGTACAATCAAACAAACTAATGTAAAAGCAGGTTATAACATAAATAGAAATTTTTTTTAAAAATAACTACATAAATTTGCATAATAAAAAGAGCAATACTCAAGAGTGAAAACAAATCTAGCTAAATCGCTTGTTATTAGTGAGATTGGAAGGAATAACTGCATTACCTTCCATTAACCTCCATGTCTCATGAATGCGTCCCTTATTGCATGCAACTTCATTGCAGCAGCTCTCATGTTTGTTCGTTCTCTTGGCGATTCCTTGGAACAAGATATCCCGACCGATACTATAGATGCTATACATTCTTGAATTCCTCTTCTTGAACTCCAACCAATTTCTCCCTGGTCATTAGAATCTTCACCATCATTTTGTAGAAACAGAAATGGATCTGTAATGTCCATAATTCTATTAGGATATGCCATTGCGACAAACTCATGTAGGTTATAGCCATCTCTGAACATATGATCTACAGGTCGTCTTCCAGTAAACATCTCTAGCAAAAGGATTCCATAGCTATATACATCCCCAGAGGTAGACACCTTTTCCCCTCTGCCATATTCTACATATCAAACATTTTTTTTATAGTTAGTTCATATTTTTATAGGTTAATTTTTGTGCATAAGTTCTTTAAAAAGTTAACCATTTATATTGGAATATACCTGGTGCAACATACCCAATGGTTCCCCTTATCCCAACTGAAGAGCCGGAATCTTGCAAGGATTTTGCGAGTCCAAAGTCACCCACATGAGCAACCATAGCATTGTCGAGAAGAATGTTGTTGGGTTTTAGATCACAGTGAACAATTGGTGGTTGGCAGTCATGATGCATATAATCTAATGCGTCGGCAACATCAATGGCTATGTTTAACCTTTGAATCAAAGTAATGCTTTTTTTGACATGCAACCATGTCTCAAGATTCCCATTGGGCATGAACTCAAACACTAGAGCTTTGAAATCATTGCCTTGTGAATCTATTGATGAGCAAGAGGTTAGGATCTTGATGAGATTGCGATGGCGGATGTGTCTTAAAGCCTCATATTCATCTACAAAACTCTTGAAAGCTCCTTGTTCCTCTAAATTGAACACCTTCACTGCTATCACTTTATTACCATGATCAGTAGTCCCTTTATACACAGAGCCACAGCTTCCTGTTCCAATCAGATTTGCTTGAGAGAACCCGTTAGTTGCTTTGGCCAGTTCGATGTAAGAAAGTCTGAGATATTGGTCATTTGATGAAGGCAAGGAGGGGTTTTCTTTTCTTGACTTTCTTTTCCAATAAAGAAAAGGAAGAGAAGTAAACAAACTGAAGAGAATGCTTGCAGTTATAATCACTACTTTCAGCAGCAGAGATATTCCTCTTCTTTCGGTTGATTTTGTGGGGCATGGAGGCAAGTGAAGATTTCGAATTCCTCCACAAAGGCCATCATTTCCTTGGAGCAAAATTGAAGATGCATTTTGGAAGATACCCTTAATAGGAACTTCTCCTTCAAAATGATTGAAAGATAAATTCACGTAGGTATGGCTCAAGCTCGCTAGGAACTGTGGAATGAGTCCTGACAAATTATTTTGAGAAAGATCTAAATGTTGCAATTCCATCATATTGCTAAAAGTTGATGGGATGCTCCCATTGAGAAGATTTTGGCTCAAGTCTAAGATTTCTAAAAGTTGGCACTCCCCCAGCTCGCTCGGAATTACATTGGTTAACCTGTTTCCAGCAAGTAATAACCATTGTAGAGATTTCAAGTTCCTGATTTCAGAGGGAATGTGACCAACAAGAGAGTTATATGTTAGACTAATTTGTCTGAGGGACTGAAGGCTAAAAATATCTTTGGGTATTGTACCACTCAATCTATTTTTATCAAGGTACAATTGTTCTAACTGTTGAAGAGTGCCTAGGCTTGGAGGTATGAGACCCTCCAAATTATTTATATATAAATAGAGGTCTATTAAGTTGGTGAGGTTGGCTAAAGACGAAGGAATGTTTCCTACTAACCCGTTATCATATAATCCTAAAGCTTGCAATCTTTTAAGCTTTCCAATACTATCTGGAATAGCTCCTGTAAGATGGTTTTGACCTAGTTCAAGGCTAGTTAGATTAACTAGGTTTCCAATTTCTGATGGAATGTGCCCAACTATTTTGTTACCACCTAATGCTAGCCACTGAAGATTTGTAGAAAGGTTTCCTATCGATTTCGGTAACTCACCACTAATGTTGTTGTTGACTAAGACCAGCCTTTCCAAACGGCTACAGTTCCCTAGAGAAGATAGAAATTCCATATCATTCGGACTCCTTGTTCTGAGCTGGTTGGATTGTAGATCCAACCAGGAAAGAGAAGCCAACATCCCCAGATTGGGAGGCAATGTTCCACTCATTTTGTTAAAAGCTAATTGAATCAGAACGAGTTTTGTGGCATTTGGAAGAGAATGTGGAATTGGGCCTTCAAATTGATTACCACCAAACAAGATGACTTTAAGATTTGGAAGAGTGAAGCCCATAGTTGGAGGCAGGCTTCCCTCTAGTTGATTATCAGTCACATCAAAAGTGGATAATGATGATAGATTGAACATGGAGGAAGGAATCGTGCCAGAGAGTTTGTTTTCAGCTGCTTCAAAGTCTTGTAAATATTGAAGCATGCCAATTTCGTACGGGATGCTTCCCTCCAGATGATTAGATATTACGTTAAATTGCATGAGAGATGAGAGGTTACCTACCGAAGATGGAATATCTCCAGTGAGGCTGTTATTGGAAAGATCCAACACGCGGAGCTTTGACGACTCAAGCTCCACTGGAATTTTTCCTGATAGAGTATTGCCTGCCAAACTGAGTGTCATCAAGTTTGAGGAATTGGTGGTCAACTGAATAGGAATTCCTCCATGCAACGAATTGAAGCTCAAATCGAGAATTTGTAGATGGTGCATGAAATTTAGTTGGGGCGGTATTGTGCCGTAAAAACCATTATTTGATAGATTGAGATTGGTGAGGAAGGTGAGATTGGCTAAAGAAGGGGAAATGAAGCCTGCAAGACTTGAATAGCTGAGGTCCAAGGCGGTGACTCTTTGAGGATGCTTTTTGCTACTGCATGAAACCCCACTCCAGCCACAGAAATGGATTGTAGCATTCCATGAGCTTAGGGCCGATGAGGAGGAGCCAAGTTGACTCTTAAATGCAACAAGTGAGAGCATATCAGTCTCATTTCCACCGGTTATGGTAGTGGAAGTTGTGGTGGTGGTGGAAGATATTGGTGAAGAGAATGAGGATGAGAGGAGTAGAAAGAAGAGTATTATGACCTCCATAGTCACTAGCTAGCTAGCTAGCTACTTCTTTATGCTTTCCCTCGTAAAGGTTTTTGGTACATAAAAATCCTGGCAAAGTGTAGAATATAAATAGGAAGGGCAGGCTTCTCATATAGATGCATGCCGCGTAAAAGGGGTCATACATAATAGCTCCTCAAAAAATTCCATTCCCATTGTTCAATTACAAGTTGGTCCTCTTCCCAAGCTAGCTCTGATCACTGTACGTGGTGCTATGTAACTTAATTATAGCGGAAGTTAAGTTTAATTGGTTCTTTAGTTTTACATTTACTCATGAATTAAAGCTATATATATATAAATAATAGAGAGGCATATATATGGTAAAGATTTAGTTAAAAAGCAAGTTTGGTTGAGAGTCTTTTTGCAAATTTGGAGTTAAACGTATGTTATAAGTCACGTTTTATGATCGATGCTGATAGTAGCTAGTGAACATTTTCTTCCTTGATTAACATTATTATGATGGAGAGAGTTAATGAGGCAAGTTATATCTTAACCATTCATTCATGCGCTTATACAGAGTCAATTAATCAAGTCCTGGGCTGGTCTATATACACCACTCCTTTTTTCCCAATGAAAACACATGGGGAAGTGGAACACATGGGGAGGAATAATTGTGGTTGGTGATGGTGGACGATGGTGAAGGGAATGAGGATGAGAGTAGTGAGTAGAAAGATATATAGAACATGTATTTTGACCTCCATAGTCACTAGCTACTTCTTTATGCATGCTTCAATTCCTTCTTAAATTAAATTAAAGGTTTTCAGTACTTATAAATCCTAGCAAATTTTAAACCAAAAACCAAAGCAAGAATGTTATCGATCGAGTCTCTCTCTTGTGGGGTGGACTTGTTTATGCGATTATATAAGTCAGTTATATATGATGCAGACGGTGGTGAACATCGGTCGGTCTCATTTCCGGTTATGGTGGAAGTAGTGGTGGTGGAAGATGGTGATCAGGGAATGTACGTGGATGAGAGAAGGAGTAGAAAGAACAGTATTTTGACGTCCATACTCACTATTTTATGCTTCCCTCTTCAAAGGTTTTTGGTACTTGGAAATCCTTGGAAAGTTTAGAATATAAATAGTCTCATATAGATGCCGTAAAAAATAATAATCACTATTGATTCAATTTTTTTCTAGTTGACTTCAGTTGAAATAAGTCCATATCTCGGTAAATTATAATTATACGCCTATCAAGCTAAGAATTTTCCATTCCCATTGTTCAATTACAAGTTGGTCCTCTCCCCTCTCACTGTGCTATATATGTGACAGTGACTTATAGCGGAAGTTAATAAGTTTAATTGGTTCTTTTTATTTATAGGGGCCGGGGTTAATTTAGATTTACATTTACTCATGAAAGCTATACATATAATAGAGAGGCATGTACATGTGTTAAAAGAATATTTAGTTTAAAAGCAATTAAGTATGGTTGAGAGTCTTTTTTGCAAATGGGAGTTTGCGTATGTGATAAGTCAGTTATGATGCATGCTGATAGTAGTGAACATTTTCTTCGTTGAACATTAGTATGATGGAGAGAGCAGTGAGGCTAGTTTTATCTTAACCATTCATGCACGTATACTGAGTCAATCAAGTCCTGGGCTAGTATTCATACATCACTACTTTTTTTCCAAATGAAAACACATGGGGAGGAATAATTGTGGTGGTGGTGGATGATGGTGTGAAGGGAATGAGGATGAGAATAGTCACTAGTTTCTTTATGCTTCCCTCTTAAAGGTTTTCAATACTTGTAAAATCCAAGCTAGCAAATTTTAAACCAAAAACCAAAGCAAGAAGAATGGTCTCGAGTCTCTTGTGGAGGGGACTTGTTTATGCGATTATAAGTCAGTTATGATGCAGACGGCAGTGAACATGTTTAAATAAAACCCCCCGAACTAACCCTAATCCTAACTAACCCAGTGGAGTTTTTTAAAACTTTGTGTTCTTTTTTTAAACAAAAAAAAAACCGTAGTGTCCTTTTCTTAAATTGGCCCAAAACTTTGTGTCCTTTTTTTATATTTAGCCTTTTTTAAAAATAAAAAAATTGAAAAAACCCATGGACGATAAACCTTCCCTCGTCCAAGTTTTCAGGTGGGTTTTGCTTTTCATTTTTTTGGTTTTATATATA
This sequence comes from Hemerocallis citrina, assembly GCA_017893485.1. NCBI lineage: Eukaryota > Viridiplantae > Streptophyta > Magnoliopsida > Asparagales > Asphodelaceae > Hemerocallis > Hemerocallis citrina. The sequence continues at coordinate 197,057,660 of CM030366.1, forward strand.
TGGACGGAAATCGATTTCCCGTCTCTACCATTTTTTTTAAAAATTTTTTCGATCGGACGAAAAATTAAATTTCGTCCGATACTCCTGACAACGGTCAACTTCTCTCCGACGAAATTTTTTTTTTTCGTCCGATACGACAGACGATAAATTCTTTTTCATTTGCTATATTTTCCAAAATCTCAAATCGTCTGCAGGTCACGATCCCTGTTCATCAAAAATCCAAATTTTGGGTTTTTGGCCAACTACTACAGGGTCTTCATTCTCATTTTTTTGGAAAATTTGGAAATTTGGAAGAGACTACATATGCTCTTAATGAAGTCCTTAACCTGGTACATACACCACTCCATTATTCCAATAGAAATGACGTACCAGGGGAGCAATAATTCCTAACTGTAGCTGCAACTGATTGTTGAAGGTGTCCAAGTGGTCTACAGAAGTCGTCTCATCTGCAAAATCCACCAGTGGTAAGGACATGATTTCCAACTATCAATGTCATATTGCTTTGGTCAATTTGGCGTGAAAGAAGTTCTGGATTTTTTAAGCTTAACTTTTATAATTGTTATCTTTAAATTATAATAAAGACCTAAATTTCAAATGAGAAAATGGAATGAAATATGGCATAGGAGGAAATTTCCTGTATGTCACGCTTAAAAATACTATCTTCTCAATTGCACGATCCACATTGTTTAAAGTGTTCAATATGTCATTAATTAAACATGAGATAATACAATGTTTTTAAAATTGAATACGTTTTGTCTATGCATTAAGTGGTCGCAAAATTTTCATTTTGTAACCTCATAAAAAATGGGTTAAACATGTTCAAATTTAGTGATTTTATATATCAATCTGTCTTTTGTAGTATGTAGATCAACTTCAGTGGTGTAGATGATGAATTTTGAATGTAGAAACTAAATTTTTAGTGCGTCATATTCCTCCTAATTTCAAACTGTCTGTTATCTTTAAAATCCAAGAGATCATTTTTTGACGCAAAATCGATCCCCAGAGTTTTATTAAGGACAGAAACTCCGTATGGTTCATTTTTTGACTAACCAAGTTGGCTGAAGGCGGAGTTGGAGTTACTGTAGTTTCAGAAGCACTTCAAGGAGAAGCTATGTATCATCATTAGACTCAATATCGGATTTAAAATTAATCGTTGTATATACATATAACAATAAGTTTGATTCATTGTCATAATCATTTCATTTCTTGCTAAATTTCCCTCTTTTGGAAGTTATCATTGTAAAGTTCCTCATATCATATCATGAAATGTTTTAGCTGAGAAGGATCAAAATAAGATTCAATTGGGGCAGCGACGGGCAGTAGCATTGATGTTCTTGATGGTGAAATATTGGATATCTTCACCGAACACTACAGGACTTTCAGGTAAACGTTTTTGGCTTTGGAGTACACCACTTACATATTCACTATCAGTTTGCTAAAAACTCAACAAATACCTCTGCTATCGTTTGCTAAAAAATCATGTTTTAGCATAGAAATGAACAGTGCACTTCTATAAATATAGTAGATGACTTTAGCAAGTGCTAAATGTAGAAGACGGAAAAAGATCTTCCGTCCGATTAAATTTTATTTTATTTTTGAATAATATGGACGGAAGGAAGATGATCTTCCGTCTACCAAGATCTGCCAAAAAAAATTCCCAAAAAAATTATTAAGTGCCCTTCCTATAATTACGAAAATGCCATTTACATTTTTTTTTAAAAAAATAAGCTTCGGACGGAAGATCTTCTTCCGTGTTCCGTCCGGCAACAGACTCCGAAATTATTTCCCCCATATTTACTAAAATATCATTCTCTAAATTACGAAAATGCCATTTAAATTTTAAAAAAATCGGTTCGGACGGAAGAAGCTCTTTCATTCGACCAAAAAATAGCTTTAAACGACTGCAGCACTCTCCTCTAATTGCTATTTGCTAAATGTGCAAATTTTAGTACCAACGATAGTGGATGCTCTTAGTATGTAGACTGGGCAAATATTTGGACCCGACATTTTATGAACATACAGAGTAGGCAAATATATTTATGCATAATATTTTAAGTTTGTATATATATATATATATATATATATATATATATATATATATACAAACTTAAAATATTATGCATAAATATATTTGCCTACTCTGTATGTTCATAAAATGTCGGGTCCAAATATATATGCATAAATATATATATATATATATATATATATATATATATATATATAGGGTCGCCTTCGGTTGCGAACTCCTGTGTGCGAACTCAGCTTACGAACTCATGTGTCTGCCGTGGGATTCAAGGTACCTCCATCCGATGGCCGTGATGGAATCCGCACTCTTCTCAGTTAGCGGGGGTAATTTGGTCATTTAAACTTCAACTAATTACCCCTTCACGCTGTCGACATCTCAGACCCTAATCGAATGAATCCCCTTCTCTCTCTCCAGAGCGAGCGAAACCCTAATCTTCTCTGTGCGATTTCTTTGTGCGAACTCATGTGTTCTCCTCGATTCTCAAATCGAAATCGATTCCCTTCTCTCTCTCTTCTCGAAACCCTAACTCTTCCAAATAGCTCCATCGATTTTTAGATGGGTCGCCTTCGGTTGCGAATCTCTGTGTGCGAACTCAGCTTGCGAACTCCTGTGCTTGCCGTTGGATCCAAAATAGGCTCCAAAATAGATCAAAACCCTTCCTCCGACCACCCCCTACTATCTCCAATCGTCTTCGACGCTATGGAAACCCTAGGGTTTTGATCAGGTATAAATTTTTATTTTTTTTTTGTTCCGTTTTTCTTTTTTCTGCTTGAATTTGTAGGAATGAGGTAATTTTTTAAGAGATATCGAATGTTTTGTTTGAATTTGTAGGAAGCGTTGAGCTTCACTGAGTCTTTCTTCATGGCTTGATTCCGACTATGGATATATTTCTTGATATCAATCCAGGGAAGTGTTTGATTCTGACTATTCCTTTTTTTAAAATTTAATTGCTTACTTTCTTGCATTTTGGTATAGGCAGTGATGACAATCTAGAATTTACAAGCAGTTGTAGGCATTTTGTTGCTTCTTCTGTTTGTGTACTTTTGTGTTTATATTTTACAAGCATTTGTACGAACAGTTCAAATTTACAAGAGTTCGTACTCCTCCATTGCAAATTTGGTTATTTTTTCGGTTAGAGACATATACTCCTCCGTTACAAATGGAGGGGTAATTTGGTAATTTGGTAATTTTGAGGTTAGAGACATATACTCTCAGGGACATCTTTTCAGAGGTTTTATTTATTCAGATTATGGTTGCATGCATGGCATATTAATATAGCACTTATTCATAACCATGATCTCACTACGGCTGCATTATTATGCCATGCCAACTAGTTCCAACCACAATCTGAATAATAACTCATATTTCAGTTTCAGTTTCAACTCATGTTTTGTTTCAGTTTCAACTCATATTTCAGCTAAACCAAATTTTGTTTCAGTTTCACATACAAGTAAAAAAGTTTCATCTTCTCTGTGCGATTTTTTTTCCCAGCTTCAGCTAAACAAAATGCGGAAAACTCATCAAATAGAATCAGGATTTAGTATACCACTTATTCAAATGCATGATCTCACTACGGCTGCATTAATATGCCATGCCAACTGGTTACAACAATAATCTGAATAAATAAAACCTCTGAAAAGATGTCCTTCAGAGTATATGTCTCCAACCTCAAAATTACCAAATTTCCAAATTACCCCTCCATTTGCAACGGAGGAGTATATGTCTCTAACCGAAAAATAAAGCAAATTACCCCCAAAGATAATTGAGAAGAGAGCGTGAACAATCACAGCCATTCGATGGAGGGTTTTTGGATTGGACGGCCAGCGTTATGGTTTGCACGATGAGTTCAAACCATAATACAAGTATAAATTAACCCCTCTTTCATTTAAATAATTGCAACCTACTAACTCAGCAAATACAAATCAAACATGGTGAAAACAGTGAGTAAACAAACTAAATGCTACACTCATTGTACTCTATATGGGTGGCCTTCCGTTACGAACTCTTGTAAATTCGAACTGTTCGTACAAATGCTTGTAAAATATAAACACAAAAGTACACAAACAGAAGAAGCAACAAAATGCCTACAACTACTTGTAAATTCTAGATTGTCATCACTGCCTATACCAAAATGCAAGAAAGTAAGCAATTAAATTTTTAAAAAAGGAATAGTCAGAATCAAACACTTCCCTAGATTGATATCAAGAAATATATCCATAGTCGGAATCAAGCCATGCAGAAAGACTCAGTGAAGCTCAATGCTTCCTACAAATTCAAACAAAACATTCGATCTCTCTTAAAAAATTGCCTCATTCCTACAAATTCAAGCAGAAAAAAGAAAAACGGAACAAAAAAAAATTAAAAATTTATACCTGATCAAAACCCTAGGGTTTCCATAGTGTCGAAGACAATTGGAGATAGTAGGGGGCGGTAAGAGGTAGGGTTTTGATCTATTTTGGATCCAACGGCAAGCACAGGAGTTCGCAAGCTGAGTTCGCACACAGAGATTCGCAACCGAAGGCGACCCATCTAAAAATCGTTGGAGCTATTTGGAAGAGTTAGGGTTTCGAGAAGAGAGAAAGAAGGGGATCGATTTCGATTTGAGAATCGAGGAGAACACATGAGTTCGCACGAAGAAATCGCACAGAGAAGATTAGGGTTTCGCTCGCTCTAGAGAGAGAGAAGGGGATTCATTCGATTTGGGTCTGAGATGTCGACAGCGTGAAGGGGTAATTAGCTGAAGTTTAAATGACCAAATTACCCCCCGCTAACTGAGAAGAGTGCGGATTCCATCACAGCCATCGGATGGAGGTACTTTGAATCCAACGGCAGGCACATGAGTTCGTAAGCTGAGTTCGCACACAGGAGTTCGCAACCGAAGGCGACCCTATATATATATATATATATATATATATATATATATATATATATATATATATATATATATATATATATAATTAGTTGGATAAAGAATAAAGATAAATTCAAATTTAATTCAACACTATAACAAAAGGTTATACCGTTATAGTGAGTAAGAGCATCCACTATCATGCTGCTAAAATATGTATATTTGGCAATGAAAAATGGAAATGAACGAGTTTCGCTACTATCGTTTAGAGCCAAATTTGCCAAAAAGAACTAATAAAATATTCAGATGGAAGAACATCCTCTGTTAAGGTTTTTTTTTTTTTTAATATTAAACATTCGCCAAACGGAAGATCATATTCCTTCTGTGAAATTTTTAAATTTTTTTTTTTTGACAGACAGAAGATCATCTTCCGTTTGTCAAATTTTTTACGATAAGAAAAAAAGTTGATCTGCCGTCTCTAACTTTAAACATTAAAATAGGAAACATTAAAATATAATAAAAGTTGATTATTTTAAAAAATACCCAAAAGAAGGAAAATACCCGAAAACATTAAAAAAAGGAAAATACCCAAAAGAAGAGACTCTCAACTTTTATTATTTTTTATTTGAGGACGGAAGATCTTCTTCCGTCTCTTAATTTTTCTGCATTAAAAGTTGGCGGGCGGAAGAAGATCTTCTGTTCATCCTCTTTTAATATTGAAAATAATTAACAGACGAAAGAAGATCTCTCATTTTCTATATTTGGCGATTGTTATTTTTTGCTGCTATATTTAGCAGTTAACTATTCATAACTTTTCTAAAATTAACTTTTTAGCGAATAATAGTAGAAACGAAATTGCTAAAATATACATATTTTAATTTTTTAGCAAATGATAGTGGATGCTCTAATAAAAGTCTCATCAAAGAAGGTTTGTCACATATACAACAGTAGTGATATCAGGATCATATGATATGGAAAGTTATGTATACAGGTGTCTAAACTGATACATATATACAAACATCCAGTTTTTTGCTAGTCATATACAAACGGAATACAAGTTTAGCCGGAAAAATTATACACACCATACACACATACAATGATACATATATACATCTCAATATTATACAATTATAATTTTGTTGCTGGCCGGTATTTAAAGGTTCAATATAAAAAAAACCTCTCCCAAATATTGTGCATTTTTTAAAAAAACCGCACTCGACTTTTTTATTATTTAAAAACCCCATCCAACTATGTTTTTAACACAATTTTTTATAAAAAAACTCACTCACCCATACATTGAAAATATAGTTGGGTGAGGTTGTTTTTTTTTTTTTTTTTTAAGTTTTGAGTGTGATTTTTTTAAAATGCACAATACATGGGTGAGGGTTTTTTATATTTAGCCATATTTAAATTGTCCCTTGTAGGTACATCCAGAGGCCAACCTGCAAAGTCAGTAAAAAGAATTATCGTCTGCAAGTGCAATAAGCAGAGAACACCATTACTGATTTCCCTTGCAACTTATAAATAGTTCATTTGCAGTCTAATAGCACAAACTGAAGCAGAAAGAAGCTCGGAGCTGGCGTGCAATTTTTGCTGTATTTCTCTGCCATTTTGGTTTACTAGTAGTTTACACGTCCGTTGCACGTCTTAATAAATAAAGTTTTTTTTAAGAAGTAAAACTTCAGATATAGTCTGGATTTGATTTAAAACCTCATTTACAATAATTATGTACGTGCATTGCACAGGTTGGTAGATGGACAAATGACACTAAGCCATTCTCCCATTATACTAGTAGAGATTTAGCATCGATACGTATGGAGGAAATCGGGAGGAAATTTTAGTCTGTATATTAATGCATCTTTCTTTCTTTCGAAATGTACTACTAATGTTATAGAAATGTACTACTAGTGTTGTAGCTTCTGTGGTGAGTTGATTGTAAGAAAAGAATAAAAGATGAATTTTAGTATTTCTCTTGGTATCCTTATCATACAATTTGAATATCGCAATGCCAAGGAGCCTTATTTAGAAAGGTCACTTTTAATGTTTGAATGCATAAACTGGAAAAAATCTGTTTAAATTGTCAAAAAAGATGAACATATAGATCATGAATATACTTTGAGATGTGAGCTCTATATTTTTATTTTTATTTTATCAAAGGAGGATGAAATAAAAACTGTATATCCTTTTCACTACTGGGTGTTGGAAAATGTGAACTTAAAACTATTTGGGTAATGCTACACCCACAACCTTTACAACCTTACAACCTTAGATGGCGCAATCTCATTGGAGATGTGTACATCCCACTACAACCTACTCTACAATACATTCCAATGAAATTGTGCCACCTAAGGTTGTAAAGGAAAGGTTGTAAGAAAAGATTGTAGGTGCAGCATTATCCGAACTGTTTTACGTTTTTAACATGTATAGCCTAACAAATATGATAATATCATATATATACCCCTCACAAATGTGTATTTTAGTATATACCCCTAACAATTTGAACTTTATTTCATATTTACTCATATGTTAGATATCACTAAGTTAACCATGATTTTAATCTTACCAGACAAATAGAAATCAAATTGAAAGATCAAATTAAACAAACAAATGAGAAAAGATTTAAGAGTTTTAAAGAAAATAAATGAGGAAGCTTATAATCTATCATTTAAAAACTAGATTGATGGCGAATTTGGAGAAGTAACATAAGAATATGTAGTTCTCAAAGATGCACTGTTAGTTTATCCATTTCTTTTAAAAAAAATGAAGAAATTTTGAGAAGAGTTACCGAGTCTCGATTTGATTAACAAATGCCCAGATTTACGAGGACGAAGAAGATAAAGTTTGTAGGGTAGAGAAGATAATATTTTTGTTATTTTTTAGAGTCCATTAAAAAAAAAAAAACAATCTCCATCGTTTTAAGTTTTTTTAACTAGAGGGATAATTAAGAGAAGTGGCATATTTTTGTTGGGGACAAATATGAAAATACATATTTGTGAGGAGCATACATGATATTTATGTATTTGTTAGGAGCGTACTTGCTAAAAACACAACTATTTTTGTTGAGTCAAACTTAGGCCTTGGTTATGAGCTTGTTCCTCAACTGATGACGCCCATATTTTTCATGTTGAAACATTTACTTGGTATAGTTTTATATTCAAAAAATAAAAGGTTTTTGGCGCAAACACTTAACAAATTTTAATATAGTGATTTTGCCACCCTCAATCTTGTATTTGTCGAGACTAAGGCTGCAACGGGTAGAGCTTGGCTGGACTTATACAAACCCGAGATCGAAAATCTTTTTAGGCTCCAAGCCTAACCCAATTTTGGGTCGGGCCACTAAATTGAGGCCGAAGTCGGGGTCCGAGATAAATCAAAAAGCCCGAGCCAGCGCTGAAAAAACTCTTAATTGTTTCATATATCAGAAACGTTCAGTGTCTTATGTTTCAACTCTAAATTGAATACAAAGTTTATAATTTAGGATACAAAGTTTTTATAAAAAAAAAATTATAGCAATACAGAGATTAAGTATGTAATCATATTTCTCATGCAGATAATTGTATAAAACTATGATGATATAGATTACAAGTTTTTCTTTACTATAAACCAAGCCTCAACGCAATTCCGGTAACCTAGTGCAAGGGCACTCTGACACACGCATCTGATCCTAATTAGCTTCATACCTGAGTATTCAAATGGCAAATGTTGACTCTTAGTTTGGTGTGCACAAAATGTGTCCATAAATACTAATAAGTTTAAATTAAGTTGTTCAGATTTTCAGGTTAAAATAATATCAATAAGAGATTCAAAAGAGATTCATGAATAAGCAAAGAAGGAAAGCAATAAAGAAAGATTGCAAGATCAAGCAAAAGAAGAAGTTATTCAAAAAGAGCACATGTTGATTAGTGCTCAAGAAAGCTATCAAGACCAGTTGTTGCTATTCTTTATTTGTGAGATTTTATTTGTATTTGATTGATTGATGATTGATTAGTATATGGTAAGAATATAAAATGGATTCGTTATGAACAACACGATAACGGTCGACCGCACCTTATGTCGGTCGACCGCATCGCAGTCGACTGCACTTCACAGCAATATAGTGAAGCATTCGACCATTCATCTCTCGACTTTTCGTCAGAGAGATGAACGGTCGACTGCACCTAAATTGCGGTCGACCGTACTTTCCGTTGTTCACTCTTTTGGAATGTATCGTTTCTAATTTTGATAGATACACTTTCTCGTCTATATAATTGGACGAATCCACTGACTGAGTATTCTTCACCTATTACTTCTGAGAAAAATCTTCTAAACTAATCTTTCAACAATCAATCCGAGTATGTGTGATAACTATTTGTATTCTTCAGCCATGATCCTTAAGGATCTTGAGTTCTTTTCTTTTCTTCCACTTTGGTGAGATTGACAGGACTTGTGATTAGAAGTCTTGTAGGTGTAATAGGTCTCTCGGTCTGAATCGGATAATCACTGTACAAGGGTTTGAGTATAGTGGAACGCTTGTGGCAGAGAATTGCTACAAGTAGGTGGTGTGGACGTAAACCTGGGGGTCGAACCACATTATATCGCTGCGTCACTTGTGCTATCTGTGTTTGCATCTCTTATCTCTTCCTGCAACTTAGTTTTAATTTTCCTTAATTTTTTTAATTCCGCACAATCACCCTATTCACCCCCCCAGGGTGATTTACAGTGATATCAGAGCGATGTGCTTATCAAAAGCTTACAAGCTTAAGCAAAAGGTCCAATGGCCGAAATCCCTCCTCCCAAAAATTTGTACTCATCGGAGCCATTCGGCTCCAATGGGACAAGTCTTACATGCTCACCATACTTTGATGGAAAATGCTATGATGTTTAGAAAGTTCGTATGTCTCATTTTCTACAGATGCTTGGAGAAGAAGTGTGGAATGTATGCATTAATAAAACAGATATTCCGGTCAGTGACGGAAAAGACGGCCTTCACAAAAGCAGAGCTAGCACTAAAGACCGCAAATTCCAAAGCTATGACGGCTCTCTATACAGGGTTGAATAATGAAGAATTAATGCGATGCGGGCGAAACTCCAAGACAGCATACGAGATCTGGAACAACATGCTGAAACCGCATGAGGGAACCGCCTCTGAGGTAAAAGCTAAAGTAAATCTATGTTTTTATAAGTTTGATGGGTTTCGTATGTTGCCAGGAGAAAATGTAAATCAAATGCTCGTCCGCTTTGATATCATTGCACACGATCTTGAGAGCTTAGGTAAGGGGTTGGAAGATGACCGAAAGGTCGGAAAACTCATAATCTGTCTCACGCCCGAGTGGGATGTAAACGCTACTGCAATGAGGGGGACTCTTGAGGAAAAGAGATTCGACTATAACACATTCCAAGGAAAGCTGAAGACATACGAGAAGAGGATGACGGAAACCAAAAGATACAGACAGAACATTAGGATTGAACAAAAAACTGAAGAGAGGACCATCGCCCTAAAAGCAGAAAAATCCCGACCATCAAAAGCAGATTCAGACCGTGAGGAGTCAGACGAAGACATCACCCTATTGACTAAGCAATTTCATAAGTATCTAAAACATAAAAAATATGGCAGGTACCAAGGAGAGAGAGAAAAAGATAAAGATGACGTATGCTATAAGTGCAAGAAGCCCGGACACATCTGTGCAAATTGTCCCGTCTCACAGGATAGGAATAGGGATTACTACCGCTCAAATCCGGATCTGAAAAAGAAGGTGTTGAAAGCAACATGGCTATACTCGGATTCAAGTGAGGAAGAGTAAGGTTACAACGATGTCGGCTTCATGGCTCTTGGAAATGGTGAGGTGCAATCACCATCTCAAAAAGAGGTAATCGAAAAACCTACTTATGATACGCTAGTAGACATGTGCAATGGATTAAAAGACTATGCTAAGAAACTGAGTCGTGAATTAAGGCAATATAAACAAATTTCAAATGAAACACATGACTCTTGTATCGCTAAAAATCAAAAACTGAAAAACAAAAATGCTTTGATCATAGAAAAATTCAAGTCATTTAGAAAAAATCATGATGTATTGCTAGAGGAAAATGAATTTTTAAAACAGCAAATTCAAGAATTCTTAGCAACACATGATGAACACTTAAGAGAAATTCATGAGAAATATGTTTATATAGCTAAACTCAGATGTTTTAAAGGAATGCAAAAGAAAATTTGATGAGGTAGTGTAAGGATGTAATGAAGCCCTTGAACAAAATAGAATACTTGATGTTACACTAGACTCTATTCGTTGGAACACAAAAGATGATGAGATGACTAGAAAAAAACTTTGTAAAAGAGTAATTGAGCTTGAAAAAATTATAGAAAAATATGAAGGGCCCAGTTACCTTATTACAAAAAAATCAAGATCCTATCACGATAATCGAGAGCTTGGTTACGAAGAGCCAATACACTATCAAAAATTTAAATCATCATGTCATACACACTTGCACAATCACAAACCAACTCAAAACTATGCAAGCATGCATGACTCAAGACAGTCGTATCACATGTCACTATTGTTGTAGACTATGGCATATTTTTTATAATTGTCCATTAAAAAGGAATAATAATTTTGTGTGGATAAGAAATGATGTAAATGTAGGTTCAAAACAAACTTGGACACGTAAAATTATACCTACTAATCTTCATGTACGTAGCTCAGCGTTCAAGACTAAAGATCGGTGGTACCTTGATAGTGGATGCTTAAATCATATGACAGGTGACAACAGATACTTTACATCACTATCAAGAGAAAGAGGGAAGGATATCATCTTTGGAGATAATAGCATTGGTCAAACCATTGGTAAAGGTAAAATAAACTTTGGTTTTTCATGCTCCATTGAGGATGTTCTTTTGGTAAGAGGTTTAAAACATAATTTAATTAGTGTCAGCCAATTATGTGATAAAGCTTACACCATTACTTTTGATAAAAATACATGCACTGTACTAGATAGCAATAAATCTTGTTTACTTCTCGCTAACAAATGCAATAATGAATTGTTATAAATTTTAATGAATTAGCACAGGAAAATATGATATGCTTTGTTGCTAGAAATGAGGATAGTTGGTTATGACTTTGAAAACTTGGACACACAGCCATGGATAATCTCAACAAACTTGTAACCAAGGAGCTTGTGAGGAGGATCCCTAAAATCAAATTTGAGAAAGATAAACTGTGTGAGTCATGCCAATTCGGTAAGCAAACTAAAAGTTCTCACAAACCCAAGAAAATGATATCAACTTCTAGACCCCTTATACTCTTGCACATGGACCTTTTTGGACCATCACGAACACGTAGTAATGGAGGTACACGATATGCCTTTGTAATTGTTGATTATTATAGTAGATTTACTTGGATTGCCTTTTTGCCACAAAAAGATGATACATTGTATGTTTTTCAAAATATCTGTCGTAGAGTGAAAAATGAGAAAAGCCTCACTGTTGTTACTATTCGTAGTGATCATGATGGAGAATTTCAAAACAAACTTTTCACATCATTTTCTGACAAAAAGGGAATAAAATATGAGTTTGCTTGTCCTCGCACTCCCCAACAAAATGGGGTGGTTGAAAGAAAAAAACGATCTCTTCAAGAAATCGCCCGAACCATGCTTAGTGAAAAAGATTTACCTAAATCATTTTGGGCAGAGACTGTCAATACAGCATGTTATGCAATTAACCAAGTAATCATTAGGAAATATCTTGAGAAAACACCTTTTGAACTATATTATGGCAAAATTCCCAACATAAGTTACTTTCGCGTCTTTGGATGTAAAGTGTTTATCTTAAATACTCCGGATAATTTGGGAAAATTTGATCGTAAAAGTGATGAAGGCGTATTCTTAGGATATAAAGGGAAAACGATCTCTTCAAGAAATGGCCCGAACCATGCTTTATGAAAAAGATTTGCCTAAATCATTTTGGGCAGAGGCTGTCAATACAGCATGTTATACAATTAACCAAGTAATCATTAGGAAATATCTTGAGAAAATACCTTTTGAACTATATTATGGCAAAATTGCCAACATAAGTTACTTTTGTGTCTTTGGATGTAAAGTGTTTATCTTAAATACTCTAGATAATTTGGGAAAATTTGATCGTAAAAGTGATGAAGGCGTATTCTTAGGATATTCTCTCAGTAGCAAGGCATATCATGTATTTAATAAAAGAAAATGCACCATCCAAGAATCAATTGATGTTATATTTGATGAAACTAATCCTTACTCCAAAGAAATATTGCATGTTGTTGATGATAATGAGACAGGTGTTCGTATTGAAAAGAAACAGGTACACATCGACCAAGTACCAAAAGAGTTACAAAATCATAAACCTCCTTACAATGAAGATGCATCCAAATCCCAAATAGAAGAAATACCTACACAAACAATTGATGCCATGGACGATGATCCTATACAACATCAACCTTCTACAAATGAAAGGCACCCAGCATGGAAAATCATGTCCAGCCATCCACCAAATCTTATATTAAGCGACATGTCGAAAGGGGTAACTACTCGCACACAAGCTCAAAATTTCATGTGCTTTTCCGCTTTCGTTTCTATACTTGAACCTAAGAGTATTAAGGAGGCCTTGCAAGATAATGATTGGATGCAATGCAAGAAAAACTTAATTAATTCGAAAGAAATCAAGTATGGAGACTTGTTCCTAGACCTCATAATTTGACCATACTTGGAACTAAGTGGGTGTTTAGAAAAAAGTTGGATGAATCCGGCACTATCACTAGAAAAAAGGTCTGTCTTGTTACACAGGTTATAACCAACAAGAAGGGGTCGACTTTGATGAGATTTTTGCTCCTGTTGCACAGCTTGAAGCCATTCGTATTTTACTTGCTTTTGCTTCTTATATGGATTTTCCTCTTTTTCAAATGGATGTCAAAAGTGCTTTCTTAAATGGTTTTATTTCGGAAGAAGCTTATGTTACACAACCACCGGATTCACTAATCCCACACACCCAAATCATGTTTTTCGTCTTGATAAAGCTTTATATGATTTGAAGCAAGCTCCTCGTGCTTGGTATGAACGACTAAGTTCGTTTCTACTTCACATAGGCTTCTCTAAAGGGAAAGTAGACACTACATGTCACGCCCCGCTTCCCAAAACACGGGAATACGAGCGCGAGACTAAGGCCCAGCGAATGGTGCGAACACACCATTCATAAGTTGTACAAGTAAACTCAACAACAAGATAGTAAAACAATCCACGCAGGCATGTAATATCACAATATGATAATGAAAATTCATGACATAGTCCATAAATATAACCAACAACTGGGAAAAACAATAGTTACGGGTCAAACAAGCCCGGATTACAATAAATAGTTGCAAGAAATAAAATACAACTAAAGATTACATAATAATGATAAACTAGAACACTTGGTCAGCGACACCTTCTGGTAACTCTCCATTAGGGCCTGCAAGTATATTATAACAAAAGAAAAAGAAAGAAAAACAAGAAGACCCGTTAATACAAGTTACGGGCCGCAAGGGGGTACAAGCTAAGGGGAACAGGAACAACAATAAAACAAAGGAAAAACAGGAAAAGAGCAGGGAATCAAGAGTAAGGAAAATGCAATATGTAAACATGGTGTGAACAAGGCATTATGAAACAAGTGACATATAAAACAAGTAAACAAGTAAACAAGTATCGAATCAACATGAACATGTAACATATAATTGGATCATGCAAATGCACGTGTTAATCTTATGTCTAATGTCTTGATTCTATCTATGTAGCACTTCATGCATCCTATATTTTTACTACATGGTTGCTTCAGTCAATACAATTTTGTTTAGATTTAGTGGTGAGTTTTATAGGTCACGTACTCGGGAAAAACATGTACATTCAATATTGTATCGAGATACGTGCAAACTTGTAACGTGGAACATGTAGAGTGTAAACTTGTAACGTGAAACATGTAAACTTGTCATTTGCAATCTTGCAACTTGTAATTGCAACTTGCGTCGGGAAACCACGAGCTCCCGTCCGAGTACGCTCTTCTATATTGCCCACTACTTAAATCTTTCCCTTATACCCCGGCTTGTTACTTTTATTTATTTTTATTAACACAATCATAATGCAATGAGGACAAAGTCAAGATATGGACAGGGAACATCCAGGAATATGGCATGCAATATGTTCTAAGTAAGGAGATGTGAAACATGTAGTTTAATGTCATAATTGGGTATAATTTATTAATACATATATGGGTCTATTTTATTATTTCATATATGGGTCCATAATATTTTAGGATCAACTAAAATAACATTGCAACTATAAGTGACTAATTACATGCATAAAACTAAATCAGAAATTAAAGGATAATATAAACACTTAAATTATTAACAAGGGTAAAATAGTCATTCACATCAATATGTATAATCTCTAAAATTACATATATTTGTGTTTATTTTGGTGTTCGTGTCATGCGTAGGATACCAAAGTATTCACGATCACATGTGAATACAGGATCGAAGGATTAGAAATGGAAACGGGTATCAATTCGACTTATGAATGCGAATTGGAGTCAAAAAAATAGACTTGCGGTATTTTTACAAATGGCTTGTACTAGAACAATAAAAGTATACAAGAGATACTTGCCATTTTGACGAAAATGACGCGCGAAAATACGTGCAAGAAATCCAATCAATCAGCAACAAAATCGCTACACTGGATCGGTCCAAACACAGAACAGCAACCTGGGATTAAATGTGCCCAGAACGCGGGACAGCAAACACAATCCAATCAAATCCTCCCCACACCGGATCAGCTACAAACAGCAAACACCACCTTGGGATTTAGAGTGCCCAGAACACCAAACGCCAATTCCCACCAATGGGAATTCGTCTCCTTTCCTTCGATAAGAGAGAGAGAGAGCGATCGGATTCGACGGCGGGAGTGGGCTCACGACGACTGGGCGGTCGCGGCATCGAGAGGAACGGGGGGCGGCGTCAACGGCGGAGCGGCGACTGGTCGGGAAGCGACGCAGTCGGCGAGGACTCCGACGAAACGCAGAGCTCTGTTTTCGACAAAAACATAGGAGAACGAGAGTGGCGGAGCTTCGGGGTCTTCGATGGTGGCGACGAGGGCGATGGATCTTCGGGGTTGTAGGGAGGTTGTAGACGAGGAGAGAATGGTGAGGCGTCGATGGGCTCAGGGAGGTGACGAAGTCGGAGGTGTTATTTGGGTTCTATGGTGGTGCACGGGGATGGAGGGAGACGGAGCTAGGCGATGGAACGGGCGAAGCGATGTGGGGGGTCGAGAGGAGAGGTGCGGGGTGGTTCTCGGGGTTGAAGACGTTGGGGTGGAGCGAGCTCGACGGGGAGATGAGGATGCGGTGCTGCGAGCGAGAAGCGCTCGAGGACTTCGGCAAGGGCGGCAATGTGGGAGCTCGTCGATGATGGAGCTCTGAGCGGCGGGGCGGAGAAGGTGGCCGAGATGGAGTGGGTTCGGAGTTGGGCGGTTTAGGAACAAGGAGAGAGCGGGAGAGCTGAAGGGGGAGGAAGACGATGGAACATTTGGTTTTGTTTTTGTTGGTTTTGATTTGTTTGTTTGGGTTTGTTTTTAATCAGAGGAGAAAGAGAGAGAGAGAATAGGGGAAAGAATTGAATAGTATAATTGTATAAATTTAAGGAGGAGAGTGATTGTAGGGGAGGGGGTTACGGGAATCAACATTAGTGGAGGAGATATTTTAGGGAGAGGGAGTTACGGGAGAAATTTAGGGATTAGTTAGGAGTAGATCTGGTCAAAACACAATTAAGAGAAGAATCGGTTTAATGGGTTTGGGTTTAAAAATAGTTGGGCTTAATATTTGGGCTTCATAACTCAAATAAACAGTGCAAATCAATGAATATAAATTGGGCTTAAAATAATCAATTGAGTTTGGACTTTAAATTAAATAAATAATGCAAAATAGATCAAGATCAATTTGGGCTTTAAAAATAATAATATTAATAATAAAGATCAAGAAAATATAAGTAATAACATCACTAATTTTAACAATAGTAATAATAAGAACAAACAATATTAATAAAAATGGTAATAATGACAATACTAAAAATAATAGATTTAACAATGAAAATAATAAAATAATAATAGCAAGGTTATGTAAAGAAATTGGCTTTAACAAATAATTAAGAAAGTTTCGAATAATTTTAGTTTGGCTAAAATA
Organism: Hemerocallis citrina; assembly: GCA_017893485.1. Classification (NCBI taxonomy): domain Eukaryota; kingdom Viridiplantae; phylum Streptophyta; class Magnoliopsida; order Asparagales; family Asphodelaceae; genus Hemerocallis; species Hemerocallis citrina. The sequence continues at coordinate 197,074,736 of CM030366.1, forward strand.
AAAATAGTCGATCAATTGCAAAATAGAAAATAAGGTAAAATATACCCTTATTCGAAATAAACATAATTTCCGATCAGAAATATTTTAAATATAAAAAGTTAAAATGAATTTAACACAACTTAATTCGTATAAAATTCGAAATACAGAATATTATTCAGAAATTATATATTTTCGGAAACGAGGGTTACACTACATTTTTTATAAAACATGTTTTCAAAGATATTTTAATTGTTCAAATTTATGTTGATGATATTATATTTGGATTTACTAATGAAAATCTTTGCAAGGAATTCTCAAAGCAAATGCAGGATGAGTTCGAAATGAGTATGATGGGTGAACTAATTTATTTTCTTGGACTTCAAATACATCAAAGAAAGGATGACATCTTCATAAATCAATCCAAATATGCAAAGGAACTAGTCAAAAAGTTTGGGCTTGAAAATGCAAATGCGTACAAAACACCTCTGGCAACTACCACTAAGCTTTTCAATGATGAATCTGGTAATAATGTTGATATTTCTACTTATCGTGGTATGATTGGTAGTTTGCTTTATATTACTGCGTCTCGTCCAGATATCATGTTTAGTGTTTGTTTATGTGCACGTTTTTAATCGTGTCCCAAAGAATCGCATTTGGTTGTCATTAAGCGTATCATTCGATATCTTAAAGGCACACTAAATACTGGACTTTGGTGCCCGAAAAATAGAAACTTTTCCCTTGTAGGATACTCTGATGCAGATTATGCCAGCAACCTAACTGACAGAAAAAGCACTAGCGGCACATGTCACTTCTTGGGAAACTGCCTTGTCTCATGGGCATCCAAGAAGCAGAATTCTGTAACTCTCTCCACTGCAGAAGCCGAATATATTGCCGTCGGATCCTGTTGTGCGCAGGTACTATGGATGAAACACACTTTGGAAGACTACAAGGTATTCTTTGATCATATTCCAATTAAATGTGATAATATCAGTAATGTCCATATGACAAAGAATTCTGATAAACATAGTCGCGCAAAACATATTGATATTCGGTATTATTTTATTAAAGATCATTTTTATTCTTGACTATGTTTCCACTGATTCTCAACTTGCTGATATATTCACTAAGCCTTTAGATGAAAAACGGATTTATTTTTTAAAGGGGGAATTGAACGTTATTGATATTTCTGTTTAAACCTGGTTTTAGGTCGACTGAACGGGTGACTATACGCCTGTGAAGAAGTACAGTCGACTGGGCGGTCAACCGGCATGCTCTCGGTTTTTGTTTTGATTTCTGTGTTTTCAAAAATTTGAAGTTCAGAAGTTGCGGTCGACAGTGCGGTCGACCGGTTCACCCTCTGACTTTCGTTTTGTGCTTACAGGATGTGCGGTGAACCGGTTTGCTCTCGGGTTGATTCTTTGTTTTATATGCTCAATTGGTTTTGCGGTCAACCGTGCGGTTGACCGGTTCTTTTCTTGGTTACTCATTTTGAGTTTTACGAACTTTCTATAATATTGGTTTATTGAAATACTTCTTCTCCTGTTCTATGCATCTGTATTGGAAAAATCTCAAATCTATGATACCATGAAGAGCTCTCCCTGTATATCAAAGAGTTTCGCTATTAGCGGCATCATGTAAGTGAATTTTCCCCTGCTTTCAAAAATTATTATATTTTCCAAATTCATCTCATGCTTTATCATGTTCCCCAAATTAACCTCTTCATTTGCTTCATGAACGTTCTTTTATTTACAAATGGCTTTCGGGGGAGAATAAAGCATTTAATTAAATGTTCCTTTATTTAAGTCTTTTATAAATGTTCTTATTATGTCTGTGTTTTGCCCCTCTTGGTGTGTTCCAAAAAGGGGGAGAATATTTTTATGAATGTTTTAACTGAAAGTAAATATAATATTGAATATTATTATCTCTTCTTCATATATCTTCTATGAAAATCTATGCTACAGGAAGTACGAAATTCAGGGAAAGTATTTATATGCCTTATTGTTTTATTTTTAATCTCTCTTGATCTTTATCTATAAAAATCTATGCGACAGGAAGTACTAAATTCAGGGAGAGTATTTATATGCCGTATTGATTTATTTTTACTTTCAACATTCAAAGGCATGTTTTGTTCACATCAAAAGGAAAAAATTGTTGACTCTTAGTTTGGTGTGCACAAAACGTGTCCATAAATACTAATAAGTTTAAATTAAGTTGTTCAGATTTTTAGGTTAAAATAATATCAATAAGAGATTCAAAAGAGATTCAAGAATAAGCAAATAAGAAAAGCAATAAAGAAATATTGCAATATCAAGCAAAAGAAGAAGTTATTCAAAAAGAGCACATGTTTATTAGTGCTCAAGAAAGCTATCAAGACCAGTTGTTGCTATTCTTTATTTGTGAGATTTTATCCGTATTTGATTGATTGATGATTGATTAGTATATGGTAAGAATATAAAGTGGATTCGTTATGAACAGCACGATAACAGTCGACCGCACCTTATGTCGGTCGACCGCATCGCAGTCGACTGCACTTCAAAGCAATATAGTGAAGCATTCGACCATTCATCTCTCGACTTTTCGTCAGAGAGATGAACGATCGACTGCACCTAAATTGCGGTCGATCGTACTTTGCGTTGTTCACTCTTTTGGAATGTATCGTTTCTAATTTTGATAGATACACTTCCTCGTCTATATAATTGGATGAATCCACTGAGTATTCTTCACCTATTACTTCTGAGAAAAATCTTCTGAACTAATCTTTCAACTATCAATCCGAATGTGTGTGATAACTATTTATATTCTTCAGTCATGATCATTGAGGATCTTGAGTTCTTTTCTTTTCTTCCACATTGGTGAGATTAATGGGACTTGTGATTAGAACTCCTGTGGGTGTAATAGGACTCTCGGCCTGAAATCGATAATCACTGTACAAGGGTTTGAGTATAGTGGAACGCTTGTGATGCAGAATTGCTACAAGTAGGTGGTGTGGACGTAGACCTGGGGGTCAAACCACGTTATATTGCTGCATCACTTGTGCTATCTTTGTTTGCATCTCTTATCTCTTCTCATTTACTTTTGCAACTTAGTTTTAATTTACCTTAATTTTTTCTAATTCCGCACAATCACCCTGTTTATCCCCTCTAGGGTGATTTACAGCAAATTCTATACATCTCTTCATCATCACTTCCCTTTTTTCTGTTCTCCATCACACCAACAACCACTCGCCTTCCTACATTCTCAGCCTCTTCTACCTCCAATATCATCCCGTCCTTCGCAGTATCACACATTCCCACCTTGATCACAGTCATCGATGCACGAGTTATAGTCAAGAAAAAGAATAAGCAATAATAAAATCAAAGGTTGGGAAGAGAAAAGGGTAACAATGAAGAATCTTTTATAATTAGGTTTAGGAAGTTGGATAGATGAGAAGTTGGACCAAGACCGACATGGTTAGAGATCATCGGAGACAAGAAAGGACCGGAGTCACCGTCGGCCGCCATGAAAGAGAGAGAGAGAGAGAGAGAGAAAGAGAGAGAGAACTTGGGTTTTCTAGATTTTTGGGGCAAAGAGGAGACTTAGGAGAGCTACGGTGTTTTGTTGTTGTTGTTGTTTGGGGGGGAGGGGGACGCTTGTCAGTGAGGGCGTGCGAACTGCGGGGAGTTAAATACATAGTGTTTTCGAGTTGGGTTGTGAATCATATATAGATTAATAAAATAGAAGCACCAAACTGTTTAGGGGTGGCATTCAGGCTTGCCGGGACGGGCAAAGAACCACTGGGCTAGACCCGGTCCTGGGCCTAGGTGGGCCGGGCTAGTGAGGTAAAAGTTTTTAAAGTGGACTAAAATAGGACTCCACCTCCTCCCTTTCCTCATCTCACCAATGTGGACTAAAAGTTTTTAAAGTTTAAAATCCAAATATATTTAGTCCCACTTTGATGAAATAAGAAAAGTGAAGATGTGGAGTTGGCTATAAATAGCTAAGGTGAGGGTAGGCTAATTTAGTAATGGGTAGTGATCAATTAATTTTGATGTCCACACTCAATTTTATAAAATTTTGAAATATTTTAGAGTATATCTATATCTATATGCATATATACATATATGTATATATATAAACTTTGAAATATTAACCTATTCAATTTAATTAAAAAAGTAATTCAAAACCCGCGAACCCGCAAAGGCCCGACCCGACACGGCCCCAAGTCAGGGGCCTAGGGTCAAATCCAGGCCTCCCCTCCCCCCACTCCAGCCCGGCCTGGCTACGTCACTAACCCGACCCGCCTAGGCCCGGTGGTTCTTGGCCCGGCCCAGCCCGGCTAGCCCGAATGCCATCCCTACCTAGAACTATTCGATTAAAATTATTGTGAAGTCCGGGTTGGGTTCGAACCGGACTTATGCAAACCCGAACCTGGCCAGAAAACTAATTCTTTGAGCCCGAGTCTGAATTTTTTTGAAAATTCCAAGCCCATACCCTACTAAAAACGGGTAGGACTTAGTCGGGCTTGGGTTGAGTTCAGGTCAATTGCCAGCCTTACCAGACATTACTCACAAATTTGTGTATTTATCAAAATACCACTCACAAATTCGTATTTGTCTAAACACTACACATAAAATTGAGTATTTGTGTAAACTCTCTAACAATTTGTTGGATTAAGCTTTTTTCTTTTATAAACCAATATGAGAATAAGTGGTGAATATTCTTCTATTCTATAGAACTAGTAGTTTACACGTGCGATGCACATCTAAATAAATATATATTTTTTAAATTGAAAATTTTGACGTAGTCTGACCTCGAATATGAGACCTCTTTTATATTAGTTATGCATGGACAATGCACGTCTTAATATATAAAAAATTAAATTAAAATTCTTATGTGGTGAGGACTCGAACCTGAAACCTCCTTCATATTAGTTATGTATGTGCGTCACACGTGTTGGTAGATTGACAAATAACACTAAGGCCTTCTCCCATTATAATATTAGAGATATGTTAAGGATGAGGGACAATATGGTAAAGAAGGTGATTTCCATAAAATAAACTCCTAACTATAATTAAATATGACTACTTATTGGGGTGTCTTAATTTGTTAATTATGTTTATACAAATACTCAATTTGTGGGTGGTGTTTATACAAATACAAAATTGTGGGTAACATTTAGACAAATACATAAACTTGTTAGTTTAGACAAATACAAAATTGTAGGTGGCACATCATTAATCACATAATATATTAGTATGTTAATATTTAGTACAACTTTTCTGAAAACAAAATAAATAGAAAATTTACCTGGTGCAGCATACTCAGTGGTTCCTCTTATCCCAATTCAACTACTAGAATCTTGCAAGGACTTTGCGAGTGCAAAGTCACCCACATGAGCAACCATCTCACTGTCCAGAAGAATGTTGCTGCATTCTTCCACTTGAACTGATAAGTTTTGTTCTCGTAGCAAGCCATGTGTAAGTGCATGCTTCTTCTATATTTGGTTTCTTCAGTGTGTCAATTTAAATCAGATCAGACAGAGAGCTTACTAGGTTGATGTCTCTCCTTTATATTGTGTCTTTCATCATCAGTCTAATTGTTGAGGATGGTTACAAAGAAATGAGGATCCTATAGCACACTCTTCACTCAATTGCTTAATTTGGGAGCCAACTGAAAGAAGTAGGAGACAGTCACATTCAAAACAAAGACAGTGGAAAAATATTAGGCAAGCTTCGTAAGAATTAAACATTCTAACATATATTGTTTGCACTCAAAACTAACTTTATATGTACCAGTTACGATTAATTTTGTATATATACATCATACTTGCTAACTTGCATACTAAAGGTATGGCAAAAGATGACCAATCTGGTTCACTTGGGTTGAACCTGACTCGGTATATGGACATCTGGTTAACTGGTTGCCAAGTACAAAAAGTTCAAATCCAGCCACTTGTACAAATTTGTCAAAAAGTTGAATATGATTCCTTGAATTGTTAAGTTGATCCTGGACTGTTTAAACTAAATCAGCCAATTCAATCCAGATCTTTCGCTTTTTGTTAGCATTTCAATTTTTTTTTAATAATTAGGCTGATTAGGGCCCAGTTGCGGTCGAATCTAATCTGCCAATTGTTTTGATCCAGTTTTATGATACTGAAGTCCATATATACCTGAATGTGTGAGACATTACGATGTGAATAATCTGAACCTAATTTCTCACTTTTGTAAGGAATTGACAAACTTTTTTGGACCCCAGTTCTGTTCATCCTCAGATTAGCTTCAGAAAATTTGCCCCCTACAAGATCTTCTGATCTCGAACAGATATTTTAGAGGGCAGCTATGTTCATCCTTGGATTAGCTTCAGAAAATGTGCCTCCCTACAACAACTTCAACGAACGGATCGTTCCAAAGATGAAAAAATCATACTGATTTATGGACCGCAAACTTTTTTGTCATCTATATATGCATGGTTTGGGGCTGTGGTCCTCCAGATTAGTACAAATATATTGGTGAATTATTGGTGTACATGATTACATATACTAGGCTAGAAAGGGAACGGCCGAGCTGGAATCTGGTCATACTCATAATCCCGAAAGTGAATTCACAAAGGACAAAACATTTGACGAAGCCATGTGTGAACTTCGTACCCATTGTGAGCCTCAGCCTACTACTAAACTCCAGTCCTTTGATTTTTGAAATCAGTCATTGATCATCTCATTCATAGCTGTACTCTTTCCAAATAATTCTTCATGATGGATAGCATATGGGAGCCACTTCTGTGGGTTGCAGTGGGATTTGTTTGAGGACTTTTAGACAATTGCTCTCATTTATTTGGGGCTTTTTATGAAACTCCCAAATAAAAACTCAAGTATAGATTCACTAAACTCCACTAAGTTATCATGTTTTGTCAGGGAACATTTGCTTGACAACTAATCCCCTCCACCTTTCCCCAAATTTAGTATTTATAAATTTAAATACACGAAAGAAAAAATACTTATAAGTTGTAACCCAATGTTAAAATAGATAAGTATTCATGTTGTTTTTTAGTTTTGTTTTTGTGGTTGATGTTTGTAGTTATAATTTCATTCAATTATATACATTCATAAATAAATGTTATTTCGAAAGAAAATATATAATACATGTCTGGTAAGCTTTTCCACTGGTGTTATTGCCCACTTTTGATCAGGCTTCTAATCCGTTTCCATTTTCAGCCCACATATTCCGAAATTGGAGATTTGGAAGTTCTCACAACCTGTAGGCCTGATCTGAAGCATAACCCATTAACAATATATTTACACATCCCCAAACTATTTTCTCACCCTATTATGTTTCGCGAATAAGCAAAACAAAAAAACGCTTCATGATTAGCAAAAAAATTAAAAAAAATTTAAAAAAATTTAAAAAAATGTACAAGACTAACAGATTACCTGTTGGCTGTAATACTCAACTTCAACTAGTTCAAATTCTTTCAAGCTGCAGGAAATTCCGATTGTAGCCATTGCGTGATAGCAGAAGTGTCGAACATGAAAATCATGGCATTGCTCTCATCCGCTACAGAGCCGTCCATTGGTGCACCTTATTTGCTTAAACACCAGGTAATTAGTGAATGATTAATGCAAATAAAAAATCAAAAGAAAGTTAGAATATATCTCACTTGGAAGCAGCCATTGTCACCGCTCTCATCCCTGTATATGGCTGAGCTGGCAGCAGCAACAAAGCCTTTGTTAAAGCAGGATGCTTATGAACCAGCCCCAGCTATATAAAGAATAAGATACAATAAAATTAAGATATAAACAAGTTAAATTAACACTAATAGTATCTGATATACTAGAGAAACATTAAATGGCTCAACAGAGCTAGCCCACAAAGAACTAAGCGAAAGCTAACACTTAAATCTTGACAACCTAAAGTTAAAACAATTGAATGTGTCGCCTGTTGTCTTGGCCTAACCCCATAAATCTCAACCAAACAAAACAGACAAACAGACAAACATCATCAGTTCCTACAAGTAATCCCAAATTATGAGATATATGGTAACAAAATACAAAAACCTATACATGTCAACCATAAATAGTATAATCCAGTTAACTGAGACGGAATGAGAAAACTACCACAGAAAATGCATATCATGCTCATAATATAATCCTGTACTTCCTTCATGCAAATTAATTTGTTAATAATCGCAAGTTATGACATGCTACCTTTGTGGATTAACAACAACAGCAAAGCCTTTTTCCCAACAAAGCCTTCGTGGATTAACAAATCCGACAAATAAAGAGGCTGGCCAAATCTCAAGTGTATTTTGATAAAAGCAAAACCTAATGTATTAGATGCTAACAATTTGTTACAGGGCATCGAATGATCCCAATAGCATACTTGAAAGGCTTAGGGGCTGATTAATTCCTATTCATCCAAAATTAGGAAATACTATCAAGTACAATTGATGTTGGGTTTGTCAAGATTTCCTCCTGTGATAGTATTTCAGGAAATATTATCAAGTTACTTTGGGTTTCTACGGACTGTCATAGAGGAACTACGGACTGTCATATTATCAAGTCACCCAAAGTAACTACGGACTGTCATAGAGGAATCTTGGGTGGTCGCTACCACTGAGGTGTCCGCGGTGGGAATATGGATTGAAAAGACGAGAAGATTACGAAAGCACATCGAAGGCTGGGCTGGGAGGGAATTCGGGGCAGTTAAACTGAGATTGCAGGAACTGGGCAATAGGGTTGCAGAGCTGGAAGTTATTCAGGAGGAGAGGGAACTTCTGGAAATGGAGATCAACGAGCTTCGCCAAAATAGAATCGAGATACAAAATATAGGCGATAGGAAAGAGCAATATTGGAAGCAATGGTCAAGGGTACAATGGCTTAAAGAAGGTGACGCAAATACAAAATACTTTCATAAGGTGGCTAATGGAAGGAGGAGACAAAACCACATTAGCAGACTACTGATTGATGGATCATGGACGGAGAATGAAGGAATAATTAGACAAGAAGTTGACAAAAGCTTTAAGGAGCTGATCGGGAGAAGAAAGGAATTCAGATGTAAGATGAAACCTGACATGTGGAATGCCTCCAGAATTGAGGGGAGTGAAGACATAGAGGGTATGTTCATGGAGGAGGAGGTTATACTAGCTGTGAAGGCATTGGGATAGGATAAAGCCCCGGGTCCTGATGGATTCCCAATCTTCTTTTACAAGCTTTATTGGGATGTTATTAGGTCGGATCTTATGAACATCTTCTATGAATTGCATCAAGGAGTGGTGGAGCTAGATAGATTGAACTATGCGAATGTAGTCCTTATCCCAAAAAAAAGGGTTGATAGGGGTAGAGGATCTAAGGCCGATAAGCCTGCTGAACGGATCCTTCAAGATCATTACAAAAGTACTAGCACAAAGGCTATCACCACTAATGGATGGGATCGTGGGCGAAAGCCAGAGCACTTTTATCAAGGGAAGAGACATTATGGATAGTGTGGCCTAGGTCCATGAAATCGTGTATAGAGGTAACAAGGACAACTCAGACGGATTCCTATTGAAAATAGACTTCCAGAAAGCATATGACTCGCTTGAATGGGAATGCATTTATGAAGCGCTTCAGCTAAAAGGGTTTGGTAATATATGGCGTAGGTGGATTATGAAATGTGTACGAGGGGGGAAGTCCTTTATCCAAGTCAACGGGCAGTTTGGAAAAGAAATCAAATGCAGGAGGGGGCTCTGGCAGGGAGACCCGCTGTCCTCGCTTTTATTCGCCATCGTCGCAGATGGACTGGCCGAAATGATCGGCAGAGGTAAGGAGCAAGGGACCATACAGGGTATCAAAGCAAGGGGGATACCCCAAACAATTTCGATACTACAATACGCAGACGATACACTATTATTCGGAGCAACAACAAAGGAAGAAATGAAGGCTATTAGCATGGTCCTGCAGTGCTTTCGGCTCTGGTCGGGGATGACTGTGAATCGCGCAAAAACTTGTGTTCTTCCGATTAGCGGTCAAATCTCTATTCCCATCGACGACATCAAGAGTTTCTTTGGATGCGAAGCGGGCAATTTTCCACTGGTGTATCTAGGGGTCCCGATAAGACCTGGAGCACTACAAAGAGAGGATTGGCAGCCATTGATAGATAAAATTGATACCTATCAGGATGGAAGGGAAGATTACTCACGCTAGGTGGAAGAATCACACTATTAAATTCAGTTCTCAGCAGTCTCCCAACTTACCTTATGTCAGTATACGAGCTTCCACAGTGGGTAATTCAGAAGATTGACAGAATACGAAGAAGATTTCTTTGGAAAGGAACCGAGAAATCCAATGGAGGACTACCTCTAGTCAACTGGGGTAGAGTGTGCAAAATAAAGGAATATGGAGGTCTAGGTATTCAGAACATAAGGGATATGAACAGAGCCTTGCTGAGCAAATGGTGGTGGAAGATGAAGAGGCAACAGAAGAACTGGTGGTGTAAATCGTTTAATAAATATAGATGGAGGAAATCAAGTCGTTTCGGTGGGAAAACCACTTTAGGCAAGTCCTCGCAAATATGGAAAGGAGTAGCAAAGGTGGAAGTGTTGTATCACTCTAACACTATATGCAGAGTTGGAAGCGGAAAGGACACTAGATTCTGGCGGGATAAATGGTGTGGGGACAGGACATTGATGAATTTATTCCCAGCAGTGGCAGAGGCTACAGTTAATAATGATACGATGGTGGCGGATGTATGGCAGAATCAAAGGCTAAAGCTGGTTGTCAAAGGAAACTTAACCAGTGAGGCAGTTTCAGAGTTGACGGGACTTAATTGGTTTATTAGAGTAGAAGGACGGTTCATCAACGAAGAAGAGGACAGTAGAGATTGGATGCTACAACCCTCAGGGGAATTCTCAGTAGCTTCAATTTACAAGCGAATCAACGACGGGGGAGTGCGATGTAAGAATGCGGAGATCGTTTGGAAGTTATGGGTACCACTGAGGGTTAAAGTTTTTGCTTGGCTAGTCATGAACGATGCCATTCTATCAAAGTTTAACCTCAGAAAAAGGAATATGCAAGTGGAGATCAAATGCGAGGCATGCTTGACGGAAGACGAAGATACGAATCATATATTATTCTCTTGTATTAAGGCAAAACTAGCTTGGGAGGTAGTCAGCCATGGTTTTGGGGTGGTTGAAATTCTGGAGTCTAGTTCAGAGGTCTGGGATCGTTGGTGGGTAGAACTAGTTAGAAAGGAAAATAGAGAGGCGTGGGGGGTGATGGCAACAGCCACAATGTGGTGCTTGTGGTTAAACAGAAATGATTTATATTTTCGAAAAATCAGCTGTTCACTTTCTTCTATCATGCATAAAATTATATCTTTGTCTCATGATTGAACAGGAAATATGGAGGCAATGAAAAGGCTGCGCATGGAAGAAGAAGAATAGAAGGGTCAGGAGGTTGCAGAACAGGGGAAAGACCTTATTCCAAAATCAGGAGGTCTTGGAAGCAGCAGTGTTGATGTGGAACATGCCACAGGAGGGGTCGTGAGATAGTTACCCTTGTATCTTTATTTGCTTTCATTTGGGTGATGGCTTTGCGCCTCCTCTCAAGTAGACTCTGGCCAGTCAATATCATCGTAGTTAAGGGATCACATAGCATAGAAAACATAAATAATCATATGTATACAACTGGCTTAACCAGTGAAAAGTCTAGCCAATATATTGAAGGGATTCGAGAGAAGCAGTACTAAGCAAATACGCATCATAAATTGTGCCATATATGCTTTTGTATAATTGACAACTTTTATTACTGCATATCCATTCAGTTGCCTCTAAATACCATTAGCAGAAACAATAAGTACAGAGATACCCAGGGAGAATTCTCTTCTACTTGTTCTATCACTGTTGGATGCAAATCCAACATAGCTCTAATGACAAGTGGGTAAACAATATAACTTGATTGATTTGTAAGGCGAAGTTTTGGTATGACAGTAGGCTACTTCGGATAATAAGTGGGTAAACAATATTACTATACCGGTCCCATCTTTGGCATCAACATTATAAGCATTGATAATAATGAAGACCGGGATCAAGTCAGGCAGAGCATAGCTTGAAAATGCTTCTGCCAAGATTCCATCCCATTATCCTATTTTGCTAATGTACCAAATAGAGGCAATTGTAATACTTGAAAAATGAACGGAAAGATTTAAAACGAACATCTAGCTAAAGATCCCCTGAATCGCTCTTAACATGTTTTTCCCTTCCAAAATGAGGCACATTTCCTAAGGATCTAAATGCATGGAATATTAGCTCTTAGGGGGTGCCAAGGATCAATTCCCGTCCACGACTGTTTCCCATTTGTTAGTGGGAGCAGCCTAACAACATATTCAACTGTGTTATGTTTACAACTGAGCAGACAAGATAAAGAAAGATCAAATACTGACTAAAGCAGCCTTTTCCACAAAATGTCAGACTTCTGTACACATTTATAACCGACCTAAAAAAATCTAAAATGATCGGACCATAAATGATAGCCCATAATATAGAAGAAGTATATGCTTTACATATCCTTAATGATCATAACAACTTTCACCATAAATAAAAGGAATTCTGACTTGATGTCTACTTGTCTAATTACAAAACTGTTTGTACATTGATGTGATTTTAGACGAAGACTAAAATGGAGGGAAAGAAAATTTTATGCCGATTTGTGCATAAAATATTCTAGGAGGGGTGGGCATCTTGAATTTTTTTCCCCAAAATGACTCACTTTTGAAAATATTTACCAAAATGACCCACTTTCGAAACTATTTTCCGAACTAACATACTCGATATCTTAGATAACGAGTTTGGTAAAATCACACTCGCTAACTGAGATAACGAGTGCAGTATTACGAGTTTCTCTCCAACTTGAAGAAAAAATTGGAAGAAAAAATACCAAACCAGACTCGCTTGTCTCAAACAGCGAGCGTGTGTATACCACACTCACTGTTTGAGATAGCGATCCTGACTTTGATTTTTTTTTTTTTAATTTTAAAACAAACTCTCCTTCTCTCACCTCTTTAGTTCATCTCTCTCATCCTCTCTCCACCCTCACGCCCAACTTCGAACCCAAAACCCTAACTCTCAAATTCAACCTCTCACCCAAAAATACCCTCCAAATCTTTTCCAATCCACTTCGTCTCTCACAACCCTCTCTCCTCCCACTATCAAAACCCTAAACCCATCATCCAAGATCCCCAAATTTGTTGATTTCGGAAAGGGTAAAGAGGACTGCGGCAGAAGCGAGTTCATTCATCTCATCCTCATTTTATACATCCTAAAGCACCCATCTATCGTCTGGTATGTCTTCATTCGTTTGCTTTTGAATTTTGGGTTAATTTTGAGAGTGGGTTTGTTAGATTGTAATGTTGACAAATTGTGTTGTTGGAATTGGAATTTTCGGATTGGTGTAGTCGGAATTGGGTTATTGAAGTGTGATTTGTGGGATGATTTAGCGTGTTCATTGAATTCTTGCTAATGTACATTGTTAGAACGTTAGTATGTAACGTTGATAAAACCGTTGTCGGATCAATGGGTTGTTGGATAGGGTTTGTGGGATCAATGGACTGTTGTTGGATAGGGTTTGTGGGATCAATGGATTGTTGATAAATATTGAATTGTTCATAATGAGTTGTTTATTTAGCTTTAGTTTGTCAATCGGTGTAAGTTATATTTGTGTTTTGAAGTATTGAATTGTTATGTAAAAAAAAATTTGAAGTATTGAATTAATGAATTATACTAAACTGAAATACAATCACACTTGTAGTGTACTCTACCTTGTTACATATGGCACGAACACAGGGTAATAGACGGATCGAGTAGTATACCACAGGTTCGTATTATTTATTTAGATTATGAATACGTTGTTTGGGTAGTATTTAACAAATATTGAATAAATTTTGAAGAACACGTCTAATGAAGGAGTACCATGAACTTGTTACGGACGGCCTCCGGTTAATAGTGGCCACGGTGGTGGAACTGGACATACAAATGTAAGATGAAGTTTTCTTTCTTCGATCATTTTGATTTTTTGTTGTGCTAATGTTTTCATGCAAATGATATATTGTTATGCTAATGTTTTTTTTGTTTTTTTTGTAGATCTTACCTAATCTGTCTTCTTTGCCAAATGAGTCGGGCCCGTCTTCATCATCTTATGTTCCACCTGAAGATCCCGGTCCTCTCGACACAAGACTCTTGACCTTGCAAGCGCAACATCGTTCAAAATTTGTGTGGGACGGACAATCAAAGGAGTGTACTTTTTGGAGGCACGCCACCTTGCCCATGCATCCACGTATTCATGAGCTATTACGGGATTGAGGGTTGTACGATATTGGTTTGATGAGTTCAATTAAGGCTGATCGACCTCTCATAACCTTCCTTCTTGAAAGATGGCAGCCGGAAATGCACACTTTTCACTTGCCGATAGGGGAGATGTCTGTCACACTACAGAATGTTGCGGTGATCATAGGTCTTCCCATCAATGGACAAGCCATCACTGGAACGATGGACTTCGATCCATAGATTTTAGTCCCAAAATACCTTGGCGTTCAGACGGATCCTAGGGAAATTATCGGAAAATCTCTTTGGCTGAAATGGTTTAAGGATACTTTCACCGACAAGTTGAATGATGATTCGAACAAGTTCAAAGTTGAGTGCTATGTAGGGCATACATAATGTCATTGTTTAGAGGTTTCACGTTCCCGAACTCAACTGGCCACTCGGTGTCACTGATGTACTTGCCTTTGATCGCATATCTTCAGAAAGTCGGGACATACAGTTGGGGTAGTGCGGCATTGGCCACAGTGTATAGGAATTTGTGCAACTGCGCCCTCGGTGCAGTTCAAATGAATGGGCTGGTGCTTTTGCTGCATGTTTGGAGTTGGGAACATATACATGTTGGTCGGCCTTGTATCAATAGGCAATCATCAAAGTGGTTGCATGTTCCCGAGAACTGACTCATGTTACCTCCACAAGGTGTATATACTGGTTTGGATCCCTCACATGGAAGGCTAACCCAAATCGTTGTTTGACATACTATAGAGACGAGATAGATACATTGACAGATGACTGTGTTAAGTGGGAGCCTTTTATGGAAAACCATTTAGCGAGACTGCCACATGTATGCACGGCGAGTTAGGAGCTATGGTTGACAAGAGCACCACTCGTCAACTTCGGGATAGTGGAGTTCTACTTCGCCGATAGAGTACTTTGACAATTTGGTCTCCTTCATGGTATTTCTGTCGTACAACCATATAATGCCGAATTGCATGCTATAACGGGTATGGATAGGATGTCGAGTCACGATTGGACTGTTTGTTTGCAAACCCACGTGACATGTGGGATGCACACCATTTTGATGAATTTATTGTCAATATTCCTCCATTAGATGCCTTCGTACATGAGACGTACATGATGTGGTATCGGAGAATGACTAGGTGTTATATCTCTCTGACATCCCAAATGTCAGCAAGTGTACAGGTACCAATTCACCGACGAGCCACATATCCAGCTGATAACCATTCTCTTATTTTGTTGATGTTCCAACCAAATGCAACATTGATTCAGAAACTCGCAAGTTTTATTTTGTAGTTATTCATTTCACACATACATCCATACTTCATTGAACATGACATGTCTCAAGTTGTTTTTTGAAATTTAACATGTTTTCGGTTAATTTGTAGAACAGCAACAAAGTTAAAAGAGTCTTTCAAACAAAATTCAAACAGGATAACTTCCATAATTTCAGAAAGGAGTGATAAATTTCTTTACTACAAGAAAGAAATTGTCCACGACACGACCGAGAATATAATTAAAGTATAATGTAAAAGGGTAAAAATCAATAAACCCCCTAACGTTTTAAATATATATATATATATAAAATCTCATAATATTTGTTTTGAGCCAAAAGACTCGCCGCCCATTTAAAATGTACAAATTTTACCGTTTCCCTTTTTATTAATAGTTGTTGTTGATTCAAAATAAATTAAGGCATGCCCTCATAAAAGCTTAGTTGCTACAGATTGATGACCAATATTCCAAATTCACGTCGGCACTCTCTCCAATATGTTTAGGTTTCAAATCCATTTCCAATCATGCACCAACTCCCAAGAGAGAGCCTCCTTTGAAATTTCACAATTCTAGTCCCCGCATCTACTCATCATTGTTAACCATCACCAGAAGCGGGATCTCAAAAACAAGTATACAGTCTTTTGCTCACATGTTTTACTCAAGGCAACAAAGCCAACAACTGAAACAGAGACTAGAAACTAAATCCTAAACAGTCCTGTCTTTCTTATAACTACAAAAGATCGCATAAACACATAGAGAGGGTTTATATTCTACAGAAATAAAGCCTACTAATAAAGTTTTGAGCACCACGAACGCACATAGATGGACTAAGGCCTAAAATAGTTGTGCAATATATTTATATAGGAAAAGATTGTTAAAAACATACATAGATAGCATAAACTAAAGCCTAATATCAGAGTCTTCAACAATATCAATATCACAGTTAACAATTCACAGAATGTAGCTGAACAGAGGTCAAATCATTCTCACCAGCATATCTATAGAAAAAAGTTTAACAAACTAAAGCCTTGTAGAGTCTTGAATAATATAAATATCAACAGTTAAAAAGATCACAGAAAGTAGCTAACTCTATACGATCATCTCTAGCAACCTATATTGCAAAGTTATTAACAACAGTAGTTCTCACCGGCATTTCCTCAAACAGTTAGACTGCACCAACAAATTGCGAGCTTATCAGAACTCTACCAACAGTTATATATTTGTCTAGACACTCCCTTAACAATACCAAGTATTCCAAACATTAG
The DNA here is from genome assembly GCA_017893485.1 of Hemerocallis citrina. Lineage (NCBI taxonomy): Eukaryota > Viridiplantae > Streptophyta > Magnoliopsida > Asparagales > Asphodelaceae > Hemerocallis > Hemerocallis citrina. The sequence continues at coordinate 197,091,538 of CM030366.1, forward strand.
CAGTAGCATTGATAGGTCACAATTGAAAGAAAGAAAGAAAGAAAGAAACTGATGTCTGGCATCAGAACCACGATATATGTATACAAGAAAAAGTAGTGTGAACTCTAAACACATAGGTCATAATTAAACATTCACTGAAAACAGAAAGACTCACATAGTAGCAAGAATAAACTGATTCAAAAAAATAAATAAACAAATAAATAAATTGACAGAATTCTTGGGCAAGAAATACAATTTCAATACTATCAAAAAATAAATTTGCAAAGTGAGGAGAGCAACACCAAGAAGCTCTTTTCATAATATAATACTACTAGCAATTTGATGGATCAAAAAGAAGGATGCCATTCAGTATATATATCAACTGGGCAGACCGACTAGAATAGATCAATTGCAAATAATTACTATCGCACAGCAGCATAACATCAAAATAGACAATGCAATATTCGTCAGTACCAAAATATGCATACCAAACAATTGGATTGCCATGGAGATTCTTAGTGAACTGAACCTGGTTGTGGAAAAGCTCAAAGTCCAACAATAATCTCTGGCTGTGATACGAGACTTCAGAAATTGCCCTTCTCATTTGAAAATCTCCCTGGACCAAACTAGTAGCCTTCTTGGGAAAATCTTTTCATTTCACCATCCTTATAAACCAGTTCATGCTGAGAGGACCCACTTTTCACAAGTTTAAATCCTAAACTAGATATTTGCATGTGCAATATATTCATATTGAACAAGAATGTTAAAACACATATATTACATAAACTACAGCCTAATATTAGGTCTTCAACAATATAAATATCACAACATAAAGCATCACAGAAAGTAACCAACTCCATTGGTCATCTCCAAGTGACCTGCTTTGCAAAACTGAAGTTAGGTTCTTACCTGCATTTTGACTATACAAATATCTTCGTCTTGAGCACCTTCTACTACCAATCCCCCTGCTTTTCACGGTGGGTGTGTGTGCGCGCTTCAAGCACCCACACTTAATACACATACCTACGTGGATCCTCATACGTGATCTCAACAATAAACTGACATGAATCCCTCAGCTTCACCACCAATTGGAGTTTTCAGTACAGACCCCAATCAGCACTCCAACCAGCCAAGCATTATAGTCCCCCTTGATCACAGTCCCCACCAGTGCCAATGCCACGTCACGAACAACCTCCTTGTCCCAACAAAACAGCAAACACAACCCAAAATTGTAAGCCACAGTGGGATCAACAACGGTCAATGTGTGTAAGGGTATATTGACTGATTCATCCTTTTGAGCATCAGGGTGCGGGAGAAACCAAGGGGAATCGGAAAGGACTCGGATGAGTTCATGCTGATGCCGAAACTCAAAGACAAGATCTTGAGAGGCCCAATCGACATGGATGATGTTGTTGGTCTTCCACTGTTTTTCCAAGGTTGTAAATGACAGTGGTGGATGGAAGAGTAGTCAAGGTGAAGCTTCCAATAAGCATATTCTTCTTAATCTATTCTGACTGTTCTTTAGTAAAGAATAGGACATTCTCCTGCATGCACTCTAAGTTTACCGCCCTCCTCTGATGTCTAATTTATTCCATGATTCCTCTCCTTGCAGTCTATTTGTTAAAATAGTCAGCAATGGAGCCAGATTCTCAAATAGGAGAATTTTCATATTTCAACAAAAAAGATAAATCTGTTTAATAAAATAATGAAACTGTAAGGATACGACCAAGAATAATCCACATAAAGTGGAGAGACCACCAGGAGGGCATTTTGCTATGGATTAGGCACAACTGTATTGATCTTTCAGAATGTGCAGTACCGAACAATTGGGGACGAGTTAGGCTGTACGAGGAAAAGTGTTATAGCGCGGTTTATATAAAACGACATACTGGTGATAAACTAAAATGCAATAACAATCCATGGTGTCAAAATATGGCCAACTTGTCGGAACTAGACTTACTCAGCAATCTTTTCTCGCCCACACCATAAGTTACTAGTTCTTTAGTGCGTCGTAGAGCAGTTTGGTAGCTCGCAAGGCTCATAACCTTGAGGTCACAGGTTCAAATCCTGTCTCCGCAATAGCACCATTTATTCAGTGCAAACAATATCATGATTAGTATGGTATATTACTGTAGCAACTCCATTAACATAGTACCTACAAAGTAGCAACTAGACTCGCTCAAGTTCGCGACAACCTGACTGAAAGTTTTGAAATTGGGCACCCTTACAGAAAGAAAACAGTCTACACTTGCAAATTAGGGTGTTCTTCACACCCACAATTTAGAACTTAGCAATCACCCAAAAGAAACATGCACAAGTCTAAACCTCCGAGTCAATATATCAATTGACGAATTTTGATCATCATATCCTACACAATTAACATATTTCATTAAAACAACACGCAGAGTGACCTTGGATTGAAGTTTTGTTCTTGTAGATATAAGCAAATTTTCGCCAATTAACCTGCATCAACCATTTAACCAGGTCAATCCAGTTTATCATTCTCCTCTGATGAAAGAAAAGAGACACAAGTCATAGTGAACATCAAATTATCTTTAAGAAAAACTAAATTCCCTGAATTCTTCATACTGTTCGCTGCAATTCATCACAAAAAAATTCGCAACCACATCAGCAACAGTGTTTACCATTTATAGTGTTGCTTAATCAGAGGTAAAGTCTAAAATACGCCAACCTGATCCTAACATTGCCAGTCACTAGAGCATCTAAATCCAGTCTTAACTTAGTTCTCCCTCTGTTCCGTTTTTCCTCCCAGAGCAAGAGTTTAAATGGAGGATTTCAAAAACAGAGAAGATGTATCTAATGGCAGATTGCTAGGTGGGACGAGTAAGTTGTCGAGTCCAACATCAGAAATTACAACATATGTAGTTAATTGCAAAGATATAAGAGAATTGACATTTAAGGGACATTTGGACATATACCATGAATTGAAGACTTACATGGAAATATGTATGATAATAGACTTATAAGCAAAAAAAGCCAAAAGATTTCAACATTTCAATATAGTTTCTCTCTATCCATTTGAGACCCTCTTGAAAAAGTTCAGCAAATTTAAATTAACTATTTTCCTTAGAGATCACTATAATAGCCTATTTGCTTGTTGAACTTGATAATAAAACAGGAAACTAGTTCCAAAAAAAAATTCTACGAAAATATTTTAGCAACAATGTACAATATACGAAAACAACAAAGCATTTATCCCAAAATGTTGGGTCCACTACCCGGAATCCTTCTCCTCCACTCAGCTCTATTGGCTGCCAAATCCTTTGTTAAATTAACACTTTTCAAATCTTTTAATCAATAGCTTCAACCCAAGTTCGTTCGGATTACCCGTAGTTCGTTTTGCTCCTCTAACTATCATTCTACTAGTTTTCTTAACTGGGGCATTTTAGAGAAAGGATCTTCCCGATACTAATTTCATGTTGAAAATTTTAAAAATATGCATTGTAACCGGTCTCCAACAACCAAACAATTATAATTTAAAAAGGTGACAGTGACCATTAATGGGATATAAAGGGGTTAAACTCAGTTAAAAGCTGAAAAAGGCGGAGCTGCTCCTCTATATCACCAGGTAGCAGAGGACATGCATCCAATGAGTTACCCTACACCTGAAAGCTATTCAGTCTTTCACTTGAAGGTTATTTAAACAGAGGTCAAGAGAATATGAAAGTACCCTATGAATAACATAAAAAACTAATCTCCAAAGATAGCTAGGTTATGAGATCATGGTGGCTGGCAAGGGCTATGTATGAAGTGGTCATTAAGGAATCAGATAAGATTATATGATGCTTATATTGATTGTGAATATATGTTATTATAAAGAAAATGGACAGAGCAATAGGCTTCCATATGACAAAACTAAGTTTCTCTTCAAAGCTTCCATATGACAAAACTAATAAGTTTTTTAAAACTTGTTTTGTACAAGATCAAAAATGCTTCAATCTTTTTGCTAATTTCTTAAAAATACTCATGATTGATGATGACTTGCTAACTCTGATCTATGTTGATAGAGGCATGGACTGAATATCCTTTGTTCTTGATTTGCTGCTCAGTGCCTGGATACTCATCATGATATGAAACACTCCATGTTATTTGATGCCTAATCCCTTTTTTTTGGATTATGTACTTCTGTGCACCATCCCAGCAAATAGGAATAACAATGGTAAATACTTGTATCCATTTTCTCCAGGGCCACAGCTCCCAAAAGGGATTTAATGTGATCCCATTTGCACAGTAGCTGTTGCTAGTGACAACAAGTACAATTTTTCTCCACATGCACTCTCCACATATACTTAGTTAGAGGCGTTGTTTTAGCTGCCATTTACTAACAGTGCTAGCTTTACTCACCCCTTTTATTCAAGGTTCCTGGCCATACCCTTTTTTTTATATATTAAACTTCCTGGCCTTTCTCGCAGAGCTGATTCTACCAATACTCAAAAGAGGGGGTACAGATTGACTCAAATAACAATAAAAGTAAGATCCATTTTTAAAACCGGTGAAATTAAATAAATCCTATTTATAAACAAAAAATAAAATAAAATGTTCAAATTCAAATCCGAAATTAAATTTGAAACTAAAAGAAACACCAAAAAGTGTAGATAAAATATGAAGAAGTCAACAAATCAAATATAAAATATAAAATACAAAATATATTGATCAAATAAAGTAAAGTAGGAAAATTATATATGACAGTAGAAATTTAATTGATAATAAGCATAATAAAATAAATTTAAAAATATGAAACAAAAACCAAAAATAAAAACCAACAAAGAAAAAGCAGAATTTGAATTACAAATTGGAAAAAAGTTATAATACTTTATTAAAAGCTTAAAAAGTACTGGAAACATGTAATAAAAATTTGTAGAATAATGAAAATATAATCCACATTTTAAAAACCGGTGAAATTACAATTCAAAGTACAGACAGAAATATGACATGAACAGAAAGAAAAATTTGAAACTAAAATTAAAATATATATAAATGTCACAAAAAGCTGAAAGTATATATATGAAATATAGAATAATAAGATTGAAAATTTCAAATTTCAAATTCAAGAAACTAAACTGATAGAAAAGATCAAAGAATAAATTAAATAATATGAAAATAACCAAAAGTGAAACCAATTCCCAAAGAGAATGAAGGTTACACTGAAAGTTGTAAGAGAGAGATGAAGCTCCAACCAACTCCCTCAACCTTGATCTTCGCCGGAGACCCCACCCTCCGCCCCAACCTCCCCTAAACTCCCCCAGCCTTCTCTCCCTCCCTACCACCTTCTCCTACACCATTCAAACCCAACAATATACTCTCTCCAACCCAGAACTCCAATCTCTCTAACACACCACACTAGACTCATGGATTACTTGGAATAGGAGATGAAAAGCTGTGGGCCAACTGATGTGGTCCACTCCATCAATCGTCATCGATCTTCTCCTTCACCCGCACAACTACACCAATGGAGACTGCCATCCCCGGCAAAGTGCAAGGGGGACTCAAATTTCCGTCCAGTACATATCACCGAAGTGATCACTGGTGTGATGAAAATTAACATCCCCCCTCCCAAAGCACAGCACATAGGATGGGTCCAAAGCAGGGATCCTCCTACTGGCCATTGCCGGTGTAAGAAGAGTCCCAGAGGTGGTTATAGGCGGTCTATAACCCCCCCCCCCCCCCCCTTTCCCCCCCAAGAGATAGGGAGGGAATAGTTGCCATTGGGACGAAAGGAGAAGATCGAGACAGGAGGAACCCTCACCACCTACAACACAACATCTCTCACCCCCGACACCCTGTACAATACAACAGCAAACCCACTAGAACTCTCACTCATATACAAGCCATCAATCAAACCACCACTTATACAAACACCCAACTACCAATCGCCCACAATCTTGAGGTCCCCCACCACAACCCATAACACTCAAAATCAACACCTCTACAACCACCCCAACATCAAACCTCACCACCACCTCTAATCTAATATAACCAACCCCCATTACATCAAACCAACTGCCAACACCCCTGCACCAAAGCTCTGATCATGCCACACAACAACTTCTTCCTCCAAGCTCCAAAGAGGTTAGGGCTCCAGAGGGGAGTCCAACCAATGATGGAGCAGAATTAGAAGGTGCTACGGGAGAGGAACCATGGACTTTTGATCATGCCACGCAACAACTTCTTCCTCCAAGCTCCAAAGAGGTCAGGGCTCCAGAGGGGAGTCCAACAAACGATGGAGCAGAATTAGAAGGTGCTACGAGAGAGGAACCATGGACGAAGGTTGTTACCAAAGCCACAAGGAGGAGGAAAGCACTTATCAGTGGAGGTCACCACATATCGAAGAAAACCCGCAAAGTCAAGGTTAAAGCAGTCCCTTGTTTCAATTGTAGGGAATTAGGCCACATTCGAGCAGATTGTATGTAGGATATTCGCTGCTTGAAATGTATGAAGTGAGCGCACAACTCCTATGTGTGCACAAATGTGATTGTGAAGAAGAGGAAAATCGGGTTGTATAGAGAAGAAGATCACCGGAGAACCCCATTCAAATTATACTCACGAGTAGTCTCGCAAGCATCAAACATGAAGAAACTTGGCTTAGGCAGTGGTGCGCAGTGGCCAGAATCAAAAGGGGCACACATCGAAGAACCAACTCCTCGAAGATCTAGCGGAGCGGTGGCCAATGAAGGGTCACTGTGATTGGGTTGTAAAACGTATGTCACTTACAATTCTTAGTGTCGATTCCATCACCGGAAAAGATGCTCGATGTGGCGGCGATGGAGTTAGTTGATTTCGGATTCTACACAGCACACTTCACGAAATGGATACCCGAATTCGGAGTTGAAATTCCATACGCTCTGGATTTGGATCCATAACGTCCATCTCCACTGCTGGAGAAGAGAAGCCCTCGAGGAGATCATCGCCAATTTTGCAACCGTTGAAGAGATCGACCTTAAGACAGCCAGGAAATCGGATTTGATTTCGGCAAGGGTCAAGATTTGAAGCCCCGATATCAACAAGATGTCTCGGTTTGCTAAGACTTGCACCTTCAAAAAAGCTTACATTGTTCGCTTCATTCTTGAAGCTAGGGTGGAACTCGACACTAACGTCACTAGCCCCTCCACCCTCCGACCAACTTCGACGAAGTGGATGCTTGATTCTACCATAGATGGTGCTCATGAGATATAGAGAGCTCATAGGGAGCTGATTTGGGCGGCAAAAGAGGCGGAAGATCGTCGGAAACTGATGTCGACAGTGAAACAGTTTTTGACAGTTGAGGACCAAGATCTTGTATCAGGATCTGGATCCAAGGGCTAGGAAAGAGTGGGAAAAGAGGGTCAAAAGCCTGGATCTGGACCTGAGCTCACAAATCCAGTTTGCAAACCTAACAAAGAGGAAAGTATGCAAGAAATGGTAGCGGAGTTGGTGCGATACCATAATAGAGGAACAAAAAGCAGAAAGAAGAGAAGCACAGAGCGAGGATCCACCAACTCTGAGAGAGTTGGAGAAAATACACTTTTGAAGAAAAAGGAGAAAAAGTAAATGGTTTTGAATGAAGAAGGCAACGAGAGAGGAGACGAAACCGCAAGGGGGAGAAATTACCTTCCTACACCCCCTCGAAATATCAATATATATGCAGGAAGCTAATGGCAATTTATCTCTTGAACCGGAGATGGGGTCCATGAAGAAGAGTCATCTACTTGACCTGAGCCCAATGCTATCTACTCATGTGCCTACTACATCTCATATCTTGATTGGCGATGATGAGGTGGCACGTCTCAACTTTAGACGATGACGACCCATTCCAAGATGATGATTCAGACTCCACAGAAGAGATGATTGAAGATACACAGAGAATCCAGGCTCAGGAACAAGCTATGACAGTAATTCCTTCTTTGGAAGTGGTGCCCTCGACTTTTCTCGATTCACAGTCAGGAGTCAGGTGTGATAGAGCAGCAAAAGCCCAAGGGTTTTAAAGTACAGACGTTCCACAAAAGGGCTCATGCGGAGTCCTTGAACGACTATTTGGAGATTGTAGTTGCAGCTAAGGCTGCTAAAACCGACGGTGGAGGTACACGCAGTAGTGAAGTTGAAGGCGCGCCTCAGGCGCAAGGCAAAGGTGTTTTGGGCTTTTGCGCCTCACGCCTGGGCTGAAGCGTAGGCTGGTTCGAAGCGTCATCGAAGCGTGCGCTTCAATGGGCCTCAGCGCTTTTCGCCTCAGGAAAATAGCGCTATTGGATCAACATCTCAACCCCTACTGGCCCATATTCACAAACCCGACCCATATTTCAACAAATCAAACCCGGCCATTACGCCTCAGCCCTTTCCCCTTCCCTGTTCTCAAATTTCATCCCTATTCTCATTTTCAAACCCTATCTTTAACCTCTTCTTCCTCAATCTCTGCCCCCTGACGGCGACAAAGCTCTACCGACGTCGATGAAACTCCACCGACGTCGACGAAGCTCCATCGACGGCGACAAAGCTCCATTGACGGCGACGAAGCAAGTTTTTTTCCCTTGTTTTCTTCTTGTGTCTTGCTTTTTTTGTTGGTGTATCGGTGTATGTTAGTTTGAGATTTGGGTTTTTCTTTTTCTTTTTTTCCCCTTTTTTTGTTTTGACAAAGCAGGGTTTTTTTCCCCTTGTTTTCTTCTTGTGTTTTGCTTTTTTTTGTTGGTGTATCAGTTTAAGTTTGAGATTTGGGTTTTTCTTTTTTTTTTTCTTTTTCCCCCCTTTTTTTATTTTTTTCATAGAGTACCCGTTGATTATTGATAGTATATAAATGTTTAAGGATGAAATGTGAGTTCTACCAACAAAGTTGGACGTGCATGCGAATATATGTATACTACTAGTCTAGTAATACTTGTGTCCCTGTTATGTTTGTTGTGGTTGACTACTTGACTAGTTGTGGGTCCAATACTTGTGCGGCTTGTGCCCTGTCCAGTAATTAGTAAATAATTCAATTGAGGATCAATTGTTATACAATCACAAACTCATGAGTTGCTCTTAATCTTACACACACTTACACATGGTTGTGGGTCTAATACTTGTGCCCTTGTTATGTTTGTTGTGGTTGCAAACTTGCAATACACAATTACACTTACACACTTACACTTACAAGTTACAGTGTTACACAGTTACACCTACAAAATAAATTCGCATTTCACTATTTTAGTTTTAATGTTTTACAAAAAACACATTAAATCATTCTGAAAATAAACTCGCATCGCGCAAATCTTCTCATTGCCAATTATTCTCATTTCTTAATTATCTGCATGAAAACAAAAATATACATTTGATTAATAGATAGATACTAAATATGTGATAATGCGACAATTAAAATTTAAGACAAAACACAAAATATACATTTTCGATTATAGCATGTTAGATTTCATTTCATATTTGCTTTTCATTGGTACTAAGTACTAACTTGTAAATATATTTGTATTGTGCTTGTGTAGACTAAAATCTAATCATGTCCACTTCCGATGCCAATGAATATATCCAGCCTTCTTCTGAGTTTGGAAAGAATGTGAGAAAAGACCCTACATGGAAATACACCATTCTTCAGAATCCCCCGAAACTACTAATCATATATGCCCTTTTTGTAGGGCACTTGACACATGGTGGAATCACTTGAGCCAAACATCATTTGACTGGAAAATCTATCGGGACGACTAGAATAAATTCAGTGGCTTGTAAAAAGGTTTCTTCTGCAGTCAAGGCAGAGTTGCTTGCCTATGATGCACTTCAAGATGAAAAGCGGAGAAAAAATGTAACGCCCCGAGCCCGGCTCAGCTGCGCACACAAGCGAAAGAACGGACACAAAACTCTAGCCACGCCCACCACAGGCTGCCTCAAAAGGGTGGTTAACCGTTGGGTAACCCTTTATCATGGGCTAATCCTATATATCTCTCCCCTACTCCTAGTTACCACCGATATGGGACTATTCCTTTAGTCAAATCCGGTCAAAGCAACCAGCACACTTTCCCTTTTCATTCCTTCATATCCTTCCTTAGCCCCATAGATCATCTCATAGGCTTATCATGCCATCAAATCCCATAGGATCATCCTATAGTCCACCAATTAATACCAACCCCACTTTCTTTCCTTTCTTTCTCCACGTCACCAACCAATCCATCCACCATCCTTTTTTTTATTTTTTTTCTTTCTACTAGTATATTATACTCTACATATATACTATATATAGAAATACGGGGTCTTACTTTCACCCCTCCTTAAGAATTCAGCGTCCTCGCTGAGCCCGGACTTACAACTTGATTCAGGATCCCCTTTCTAGCCGATGTGGAGAGGATTACAGCCGATGTGGAGAGGATTACCCTGATTCTGCTTGTACAGTCCCCTACCCGGGCGACCTGTCCCAACCTAGCTCCTTCTCAGGCGTACATCTTGCACACACTCGGTGTCGAAAGTCGGCTCTGATACCATTTGTAACACCCCGAGCCCGGCTCAGCTGCGCGCGCATAAGCGCAAGAACGGACACAAAACTCTAGCCACTCTCACCACAGGCTGCCTCAAAAGGGTGGTTAACCGTTGGGTAACCCTTTATCATGGGCTAATCCTATATATCTCTCTCCTACTCCTAGTTACCACCGATATGGGACTATTCCTTTAGTCAAATCCGGTCAAAGCAACCAGCACACTTTCCCTTTTCATTCCTTCATATCCTTCCTTAGCCCCATAGATCATCTCATAGGCTCATCATGCCATCAAATCCCATAGGATCATCCTATAGTCCACCAATTAATACCAACCCCACTTTCTTTCCTTTCTTTCTCCACGTCACCAACCAATCCATCCACCATCCTTTTTTTATTTTTTTTCCTTTCTACTAGTATAGATTACCCTAGGTCCCTACTGTTACAGGTCCTCAGCGATGCAGAGGTGAGGTGTAGATTCTGTGGAGTGGAGGTTCATTCTACAAATTGTTACTTAAGGTTTAATTGTGTGAATAGTGAATTTTATGCTTTAAATTGTATTTTGATGTATAAGTACGTGGATGATGATGATGAGTAGTAATGTGGAGTGGCGTGATATGTTTCTGACCCGTACCCATCTTGTTGTGGAGTACCGAGCCCTGTGGTGTGGTTTATAAATTATTTTCTAAAAACCTTACAAAAATGCAATGAAAGATTACATACCTGATTTTGATGATGCAGAGGATATGAATGAGATTGAGATTAATGAAGAAGATGAAGTGATGAGGCAATCTGCAAACTTAAGGATCAAAGATAAAGGGAAAATGCAAAGCTCTGAAGGAAGCAGTACACAGTCCATCAGATCAAGCAAGAGAAAGGGCCGATGGATGTATTTCTTACTCTAGATCCTGCACTTGAAGTAGCAAAGGATGATAGGTTAAGAAAGTTAAGGCAAACGACTATTCCTGAGAATGTAGACAAGGAATTGCTTGACCGAGTTCATAGTGATATAGCCAGATTTTGGTATCAAGCAGGAATTGCATTCAATGTCGCTAGATTGAAGTCGTTTCGAATTATGTTAAAGTCTGTGGTATCTACCGGGAAGATTGAAGTCGTTTCGAATTGCGCCTTGCGCCTGAGGCTTTTCACGAGTAATTGAAATTTCGCAAGGCGCAAGACGCAATCCGATCACCTAAAACATTGAAAATATTGAATGATTACACCTATAGTAAATAATACATGATTTGAATCATAAGCTTAAAATTTAGAAAGTCACCTCCTTCGCTTGACCTAACTTTTTTTTCACTTTAGGCATGAGAGTAATATCCTTCAACATTAAGTTGAGGCAAAGTGCAGCACATGGTGTCCAATGTATATGATGATACTTATCTTCCACCAAACGGCCTAGAAACATAAAAAGAAGCCAATTAATTTTGAATGTTATTTGAGATTTTGAATACAATACTATAATAGTATAATATAATAGTATAAACTATAAAGTAATATTGCAATTAAAAAATAAATTAATTGGGTTTTACCTGCCAACTTCATATTAGCAGCATTGTCGGTAACCACTTGGACAACATACTGCACCCAATTTCTTTGATCTGCTCGTCAAATAGTTCAAAAATCCTTTGCCCCGTTTTAATTTTATTTGAAGCATCAATAGATTTTCTGAACACAGTCCCACGAGAAGAATTTACAAGAAAGTTGATTAATGTTCTTCCTTTTCGATCAGTCCACCCATCTGACATCAAAGAACATCCTAAAGTGGCCCAAACTTCCTTATGAGCCACCAGTAAATTCTCCGTACGCTGCTTCTCTTTTCTCAGCAGAGGTTGCCTCAACTGATGATAGGTTGGAGGAGGCAAATTTGGGCCAAATTGCCCAACAGACTTTAACATAATTCGAAACGACTTCAATCTAGCGATATTGATTGCAATTCCTACTTGATACCAAAATCTGGCTATATCACTATGAACTTAGTCAACCAATTCCTTGTCTACATTCGATGGACAGTGTACTGCTTCCTACAGCGCTTTGCATTTTCCCTTTATCTATGATCCTTAAGTTTGCAACCTCATCACTTCATCTTCTTCATTAATCTCAATCTCATTCATATCCTCTGCATCATCAAAATCAGATATGTAATCTTTCATTGCATTTTTTCTCTGCTTTTCATCTTGAAGTGCATCATAGGCAAGCAACTCTGCCTTGACTGCAGGAGGAACCTTTTAACAAGCCACTGATTTTATTCTGGTCTTCCCAGTAGATTTTCCAGTCAAATAATGTTTGGCTCGAGTGATTTCACCATGTGTCAAGTGCCTACAAAAAGGGCATATATGATTTGTAGTACTCGGGGAATTCTGAAAAATGGTTTATTTCCATGTAGGGTCTATTCTCCCCATTCTTTCCAAACTCAGAAGAAGGTTGGATATATTCATTAGCATCGGAAGTGGACATAATTAGATTTTAGTCTACACAAGCACGATACAAATATATTTACAAGTTAGTACTTAGTACCAATGAAAAGTAAATATGAAATGAAATCTAACATGCTATAATCGAAAATGTATATTTTGTATTTTGTCTTAAATTTTAATTGTCGCATTATCACATATTTAGTATCTATCTATTAATCAAATGTGTATTTTTCTTTTCATGCAGATAATTGAGAAATGAGAATAATCGGCAATGAGAAGATTTGCGCGACACGAGTTTATTTTCTTGCTCCAAAGAAAAAAAATGATTTAATGTGTTTTTTGTAAAACATTAAAACTAAAATAATACAATGCAAATTTATTTTGTAGGTGTAACTGTGTAACACTGTAACTTGTAAGTGTAAGTGTGTAAGTGTAATTGTGTATTGCAAGTTTGCAACCACAACAAACATAACAAGGGCACAAGTATTAGACCCACAACCATGTGTAAGTGTGTGTAAGATTAAGAGCAACTCATGAGTTTGTGATTGTATAACAATTGATCTTCAATTGAATTATTTACTAATTACTGGACAGGGCACAAGCCGCACAAGTATTGGACCCACAACTAGTCAAGTAGTCAACCACAACAAACATAACATAGGCACAAGTAATACTAGACTAGTAGTATACATATATTCGCATGCCCGTCCAATCTTTGTTGGTAGAACTCAAATTTCATCCTCAAACATTTATATACTATCAATAATCAACGGGCACTCTATGATAAAAACAAAAAAACAAAAAAAGGGGGGGAAAAGGAAAAAAAAAAGAAAAAACCAGGTTAATATTTTTTATTTGTAATGACGCGCTCTCAGTCCGGCTCCGAGGCAAGCTCTTCAGGTCGCTCTGAGGAGGAAGTCAAATTGGCGTCGACATCTTGGTCACTTGGGGACCTTGAAGTGGAGGAGGTTCAGTCGAACTTAGGGTCGGGGGCGAGGGTGTCGTTTATGACGTGCCCCCCTTATGAGTCCGTAGGATGGGAAAGGAGCTTGTGGAGGAAGGTGAGCATGAGGTAGGAGACCCCGACGGGGAGGAGTTCGTCGAGATGGGGGAGCACGAGGAAGGAGACCCTGAGGGGGAGGACGACCTGGAAGGCCCGAATGGGGAACCGAGGGAGGCAGCGATCAAGAAGAAGGGGAAGGAGGAACCGCGGGAGAGGTAGCTGGGGAAGAAACAGATCTTCCACCTCTGCCCCCGTTATCAACCCCATCCCCAGAGAAGTCTGGGTTCAAGTTTCCCCCCATGTCTAATAGAAACCCAGGGTCGATCAGGATGTACCCTGACGACGTGGAGGGGCTTCTCGTGTTCACCTCATTGCTGCGGGACTCGGGCCGGTCTATGATCAAGATGGACAATGTCCAGTGTGCTTTGAAGGCGGACTACCTTCATATCTTAAGGGCGACCTACTTTATTCCAAAGGAATTTGAGCTTCTGGTGCCGAACCATAGAATTCGTCCGACCGCAGCGCTGGAGTCGAGCTTCTACATGTTTCCCGATGACGCCTTCGTCTCGGGATTGAGGCTGTCGTTTCACCCGTTCATCGAGAGGGTGTTGAAGCGGGGAGAGCTGAGTCCGATGCAGTATGGCCCCAATTCGTGGAAACACCTGGTCTGCTTCATTCTGAAGTGCCAGGAGAAGGGGATCAAACCAAGACTCACGTACTTCTGTGGCATCTTAGGGATGAGCTCGCTCGGAGACGCGGAGGGAATTTTTTTACCTCTCGCCGCGTCCTCATAAGAAGGTGATGCACGGCCATTTGGACTCCATTAAAGGATGGAAGGCGAAGTACTTCATCGTTCGGAGTGAAAAATTTTGGAAGATTCCAACTGTTTGGAATTTTAGTAAGCCGAACCACAAGCCCCTGAAGCGTGAGTTGACGGAGAAAGAGTGGGCGACGGTAGAGAAGATTGTTGAAAGGCATAGCATATGGTGGTCGCGCGTCATGGAGTTGCACCTGGCCCGAGCCGGACTGAGCCCAGCCGACCCTAGTATGTTTTTGTTTTGAATTTGTTCATCTTCCTGCCTTCGTGTTAACATTTTTTTCTTTTTCTTTTTGTAGAGATGTCTGCCAAGCAGCTCGATAACCGACAGGCCTTGCTGGCCATAGCCACCAAGAGGGTCGACCAAGAGAAGAATGTTGCCTTGGAAGCGGGGCCCAATAAAGGGCCGGCCTCAATGCCCGTTGAGCCGTCCCCGAAGAGGACAAAGAAGCACCACCACACGTCGAGGTCGACGAAGGAACTGGGATCGAGCTCCGGTAGTAGGAAAGTGGCCGAAGTCTTGGGGAAGGGGCTCCTGCCACTTCGCCCCGATGCCGTGGAGATGGTGGGCAAGCAGGGCATGAGGCCGCACACCCCGGATTGGGGGGTCAAGGCAGGGGATACCCTGACCGAGAGCCCGGTGGCGCTGGAGGTGGTAGAGCACCTCGCCACGGAGCGGGATCGAATGACCCTGGTGGTGGAGACGTCTACGACGGCCTACATGAGGTGGGCTCAGGCGCAAATTTCGGTAAGTGTTTGGTATTCGCTTTAAACATAGAACTTAGGAATTTTTCTAACTTGATCTTCTTTGGCCAGGCGTTACTCCATGGGCAGCACTTCCACAAGTGCCTAGAAAAAAAGGTGCTCGTCGAGAGGAGGAATGCCGAAAAGTATTTCCGTGAGGGGACTAAACTGAAGGACGAGCTGACGGAGGCCCAGTCAGCCCAGGCGGTCTTCCAAGCTCAGATGGCCTCGCTGCAGGACCATCACGCGAGCGAACTGGCGCATTTCCGGGATAAGGCCAAGGCGGAGGCTGAGGAGATGCAGAACGCCTTGGCGGACGCTCTGATCCAGGCTCAGGACGAACTTCCTGCAGCTCTACCCGGATGCTCGGGTTGGCCATCTCCACTTCGGGTGGCGCTCCGTGCATCCGCCGATGCCCGGTGGCGAGGACGAGGAGATGGGGGACCCTCGTCAGGAGGAGGCCGGGGGCGATCAAGCTGACGAAGAGATGTCGTCCCCCTCTAAAAAGTAGTTTAGGATTTTTTACTTTATTTTGACTTGTATTTTTGCCTTGCGCGGACTGGCCACCGCTTTTTGTAACCCAAATTTTTGAATTTATAAAAAAACAGATTTTGTGGTTGATCCTCTGTGACTCGTAGTTTTTCGCAAGCTTCTTTAGTGACCCATTGCTATTCCCATCTTCATGATAGATGCACGATGCCCTCGGCGCCAACCTGCGTTCCGCAGAAGTCTCCTGGCTCCGAAATGAGCTGGGGTCCAAGGAGAGTGTGCTGCCTAGCCATCGTAAGCAGCCTCGTGATTGAGAGGTCGCGGTAAACTATTTTATGAAAAAGTCTAAGGAGCTCAGCCTAGAAATCACTCGCCTGAAGAAGGCCATAGCCAACCGGGATTGGGGGAGAGTCAAGACGAACTGGTTAATCACGGATGCCTCCACTGGGCGACCGGCTTCGGAGTCCTTTCTTCGCGAGGGGCCATTGCAGAGGAGTTGGAAATTCGAAGGTTGAAGCTGATGCTAGGCACTGGTCCGTTCGAGGGAGGGAGCCATTCCGTATTGGGCCCTTCTCCTACCTTATATCTAGAAACAACGAGGCTTGCCGATGCGCAGAGTTCCATTGCCGGGGCGTCCTTACTAGCCGTGCAGGTGGAGCATGCGAAGGGTCCCGCGGGGAGCACTGAGTTCGAGTTTTAAGCCGAGTGATTTGTAATATTTTCATTGTATCGTGTGGCCGTTCGCGGCGCTCCATGAGTAATAAAACTTCGATTTCTTTGATAATTAGTCAAGTGAGACTGACAGAAGCGTAGCTTGAGGCCATCGCCGAGGGTGGCCTTGCTCGGGGTCGATGTCGAGGCAGGGAGAGCCGTCGGGTCGTGGCTTCGCTCGGGAGCCGGACCGTTGCTCCTCGCAGATAGCATTTAATAAAGGACGTTTCGCCTTCCGATAAAAATTAATGGAGACATTTCATCTTCCGCCGTTTGGACTCCCCGATGTCATAAATGTGCCTCTCCGGAGGGCTAAATAACTCTCACCCCTTATCAATTGTTCACCAGGAATTGCCGGTGACTTATCTACCACCCGCTGACAATTCAGGGTTTCGGCTCCGAGAGCCGTTAACCCCGAGTTGTAGTAGGTGAGAGGTGGGTCGATCCCGAGAAGATTCGGGGTGCCTGCCGAAAGCGGGCGCCCTATAAATGAAATTCTTGGCCAAGAACCTTGGATCTGTGGCTCCCTGCCACCCTCTGACAATTCGGGGTTTTGGCTCCGAGGGCCGTTTACCCCGAGTTGCCAGCGGGTGAGAGGTGTGCCGATTCAAGGTTCGGGTCTCGGGGCGTTTGCCGAAGGCGAGCGCCCTAAATCTTAACAGAACTTTTGGGCAGGGAGGAAAGCCGGAATCCCAAAGGGCCGAGCCCCCGTACCTGTTCTCGGATAGATAGTGTGGATGTAGCTGGAGATCAGCGCCGAGCATAAGGACTGCAGGGCTTGAAGAAGCCAAGGCCTTGCTCGAGGTCGATGCCGAGCCCCCATACCTGAGGAGAAGCTGTTATGAGTGTAGCTGGAGGTCATCGCCGAGCGTAAAGGTCGCAGGGCTTGAAAAAGCCAAGACCTTGCTCGAGGTCGATGCCGAGCCCCCATACCTGTTCTCGGATAGATAGTATGAGTGTAGCTGGAGGTCAACGCCGAGCGTAAGGGCCGCAGGGCTTGAAGAAGCCAAGGCCTTACTCGAGGTCGATGTTGAACCCCTACACTTGAGGAGAAGCTGTTAGTGTAGCTGGAGGTCATCACCGAGCGTAAAGGTCGCAGGGCTTGAAAAAGCCAAGGCCTTGCTCGAGGTCGATGCCGAGCCCCCATACCTATTCTCGAATAGATAGTATGAGTGTAGCAGGAGGTCATCGCCGAGCGTAAGGACTACAGGGCTTGAAGAAGCCAAGGCCTTCCTCGAGGTCGATGCCAAGCCCCCATACCATAAGAGAAGTTTTTGTGGCTCGCTATGTCATCCGAGCGCTGAGCTTCAAGCTTGTAGAAGAAGCCTCTGTGGCTCGCGGTTTCATCCGAGTGCTGAGCCTCAAGCTTGTAGGAGAAGCTTTTATGGCTCGCGGTGTCATCCAAGCGCCGAGCCTCAAGCTTGTAGGAGAAACTTTTGTGGCTCCCGGTGACATCCGAGCACCGAGCCTCAAATTTGTTTAAAGAAAGCTGGCATGAGACCAAGAGGGGTAAATGATTACATCATATTAGTTTTACAAAACAAGGCATGGTGTGCCAATTACATCTTATTATTTACACGAGGGTATCTACAAGGGCTAATCCTCCCCTTCGAGGAATTTGATAAGGTGCTCCGCGTTCCAGTGTCTCTTCACCTCCTTGCCCTCCGGGTCAGTAAGGCGGTGTGCCGGGGCGCACAACTTCAGAAACTTTGTATGGACCTTCCCAGTTTGGAGCCAGCTTCCTCTTTTGGCCGGGGTTAGATATCGTCAGCTTTCAGAGGATGAGGTCCCCTAGCTTGATGTTGGTGGGACGTACCCTTTTGTTGTAGAACTTCTCCATCCTCTGCTGGTATGTGTTCCTCCTCATGGCGGATTTTTTCCTAACCTCGTCTATGAGGTCCAGACTGGCGCGCAGTTGCGCCGAGTTGCTTTCTTCATCAAATGCCATGATTCGGGGCGAAGGGAGCCCGATCTCGAGGGGAATTATTGTCTTTGTGCCGTAAGTCAGATTAAATGGCGACTCCCCCGTGGGGATCCTCTTCGTCGTTCGATGGGCCCAGAGAATGCTCGGCAACACGTCGACCTATAATCCCTTGGAAGAATTATCAAGTCGTTTCTTAAGACCGTCAAGGATCTGGCGGTTCGCGTTCTCGGCCTGACCGTTCGACTGCGGGTGGCACACCGAGGAGAAGCTTTGCTGGATTCCGAGATCCTCGCAGAACTTTCTAAAGTTCTTACCCGCAAACTGGGTCTCATTATCCGTGATGAGTATGTACGGAATTCCAAACCAGCAGATGATGTGTTTCCAGAAGAATTGCTGGGTTTGCTGCTCGGTGATCGTGGCCAGGGGCTCGGCCTCGATCCACTGTGTGAAGTAGTCGATCGCTACTATCAGGAACTTCCTTTGGCCGTTGCTTTCGGAAAGGGGCCTACCAGGTCCATCCCCCCCATAGCAAAGGGGGTCGGACTGGCTAGGGAGCGGAGGTTCGCCTGTGGAACCCTTCTCACCGAGGAGAATCTTTGACAAGGACCACACTTTTTGACCAGGACCAGGGCATCTTGTAACATCGTGGGCCAGTAATACCCGTGATTCAGAGCCTTTCGGGCAAGCGATTAGTTTCCCATGTGGCACCCGCCAATTCCTTCATGGAGCTCCTTTAGAGCATACTTGGCCTCGTCAGGGGTTAAGCAGCGGAGGTAGGATCTTCCGTCCGTCGTTGTGTATGAGCGTTTGAAGAGGGTTTCGTTGATCATTGTGAACCTTTCCGAGCGGACCCTGATACACCTTGCCTCGGCTCGGTCTTGGGGGAGCTATCCTTCGATCAGAAACTTTCGGATGGGAGTGGTCCAATTGTCAGGCTAAGCTCCGTCGTCTATGCAAAGAGTCTCGGGGAGGTCGATACTCGGCTTCAAGAGTACTTCGATCTGAACGGTGCGGTCGAGACCTTCGAAGGACGAAGAGGCTAACTTTGACAGGACATCGGCCTGGGCATTCTGCTCTCTTGGGATCCTTAAGACTGTGGAATCGTCAAAGGATGTCAAGAGCCGCTGGACCACGGCCAAATACCAGATCATCCGATCGTCACGGGCCTCGTACTCTCCGGTGATCTGATTGACCACGAGCTGAGAGTCGCTGAAGGCCCTGATCTGTCTGGCACCTGCCTGGTGTGCTTGGGTGAGCCCCGCGATCATAGCTTCATATTCGGCCTCGTTGTTAGAGGCTAGAAAGTTGAGGCGGAGGGAATATTGGAGAATGAAGTTGTCGGGTCCTCGTAAAATGATGCCCGCGCCACTCCCCGCTTCGCAGGAAGAGCCGTCGGCGTAAACTTCCCACGTCTGGTCGGTCTCCCCACTTTCGGGTTGCTCGGAGATGGTGCATTCCGTGATGAATTCGGCGAGGGTCTGTCCCCTGATTGTTGTCCTTGGTTGATAGCCAATGTCGTATTGACTGAGCTCGATCGACCACTTGACCAGGCGGCCGGAGCTCTCGGGCTTGTGAAGGATGGCCTTCAGAGGCTAGTCCGTGAGGACCTGAAATGAGTGCGCCTGGAAATAAGGACGGAGCTTCCGCGCGGCCATGACCAAGGCGTATGCCACCTTCTCCATTTTTGCGTATCTGGTCTCGACCGAGAGCAGAACCTTGCTCACATAGCACAACGGATTTTGGACTCCGTCTTTTTCTCGAACGAGAACAGCACTAAGTATGCATTCCGAGGCCGAAAGATAAAGCCAGAGAGGCTTGCCCGGCTCGGATTTACTAAGGAGCGGAGGATTGGTGAGGTACTCTTTCAATTGGGTGAACGCCTCCTGCTGCTGAGTGCCCCATTCGAAGCCTCCGGTTCCACGCAGAGCCTTGAAGAACGGGAGGGACTTCTCTCCGAACTTGGAGAAGAAACGGCCGATGGCCGCCAGCCTTCCCATGAGCCGTTGGACTTCATTGATGTTTCTTGGAGGGGCCATGTCTATTATGGTCCGGATCTTCTCGAGGTTCGCCTCGATGTCGTGCTGGCTGACGACGAACCCGAGAAATTTGTCCAAAGAGATGCCGAACGCACACTTGGCCAGATTGAGCCTCATATTGTGGATCCAAAGGATGCAAAAGGCTTCCTCCAGGTCGGCGACGTGGTCCTGTCTTTGTTGGCTTTTGACGATCATGTCATCGACGTACACTTCCATGTTGCGACCGATATGGTCCTTGAAGACTCGGTTGACGAGCCTCTGATAGGTAGCACCGGCGTTCTTCAGCCCGAATAGCACAACCCGGTAGCAGTAGAGACCTTGGTCGATGACGAGGGATGTCTTGGCTATATCAGATGGGAACATTCGGATCTGATTGTAGCCCAAGAAGGCGTCCATGAAGGACAGGAGCTCGTTACCCGACGTTGCGTCGATCAGAGCATCGATGCTGGGGAGAGGGAAGGGATATTTAGGGCACGCCTTGTTGAGGTCCGTAAAGTCTATGCAGATCCTCCAACTCCCGCTGGCCTTTCACACCATTACGACGTTCGCCAGCCACTCGGGGTAGCTGACCTCCTGGATGAACCGGACAGACAACAGTTTGTCTACCTTGCTTTCACAACTTGCTGCCTCTCCAGGGCGAACTTACGTCGCTTCTGGACGATCGGCTTCGAGCCAGGGACCGCGCTCAATCTGTGCATGATCAAGTCTTCGGAGATCCCAGGCATATCGAATGCTTCCAAGCAAAAAGATTGACGTTGCGGCAAATGCAGCCGATTAGGTCGGGCGCGAGGGAGCAATTCACGCGGAACCATTTTTACTTGTCTTCCGTCTCGAACGAGACTTCTTCTAGTTCGTTCGCAGGTTTGGGCTCTGGTTGGCTCCTTTCGGGTTGCAGTTCGACGGCATCCAGAGGGAACACACGCCCCCGACGGCCGTCATATAGCACGATCGTGCTGTCTCTTGGTTCCCCCGAATGACCCCGACACCTGACTCGGTAGGGAACTTCAATTTCAGGTGGTAGGCTGAGGAAACAGCCTGGAGGGAGCAGAGCCCTGGTCGGCCGAGGATGGCATTGTAAGCCGCTTTGACGTTCACAACCATGAAGTCCATCGACTTGGTCTGTCTGTGGGGGATCGTACCGGCAGTAACATCCAAGGTCACGATCCCCTCTATTGGCACCGGGATGCCGGAGAACCCGTGAAGGGTGTACCCAGCTGGCTTCGGCTTATCTCGAAGGAGCTTGAGGTTCTCCAACGCTTCCAAGAGAGGATATTCACCGAGCTCCCGTTGTCCACGAGGATCCGACGGACTTCGTAGTTCGCCATGACGAGCGCATCGCAGTGTGGGAGCCGGACCCCCTCCAGGTCTTCCCCTGAAAAGGAGACAGGAAACTGCTAGACCTGGGAAAACGGAGGTCTCGAACATCGTTTACCTCTCGGACGAACATCTTGCGGAAAGTATTAGAATCCCCTCCCATAGGCGCCCCATGGACGCAGTGTAGAATGGCTTGGCCTCTGGTCGCTTCAGGCTCGAGGTCCTGCTCGAGACGCTGTTTAGGGGAGCGAAGAGGAGAAGAGGGTCTTTGGTTCCTCGTGTCCCTTCGGTCCCGGACGTCTTCCTGGGTGAATTCTCAGAGGTAACCTCATTGGATGAGGACCTCGATTTCGTCCTTAAGGTCCCGGGAGTAGTCGGTGTCGTGTCCGTTGTTCCGGTGGAAACGGCAGTAAAACCGCTGGTCCCTTTTCTTGTTGATGGTTGGTCGAGGGGGCATCTGGACGAGGTCCTGTCTTCGATCGCTAATAGGATGGCCGACACATTGTGTCGGTGGCGTGTATCTCTAGAAACGCGGGATCGGAGGGACCCTCTTCATGCCGGTCCCATCTTTTGGAACCTAATTGGTAGGCTCTGCCTCATCGGCCTTGCGCATCCCCTTCACCGGGACCTCTTTGACGTCCTCGGAATTTAGGGCCTCCTCCGTCCGAATGTACTTCTCGACCCGATTGAGCAGGTCAGGAAAATCGAAGGGAGGCTTCTTGGCCAAGGACGCCTTCAGCTGGCCGTCCCAGACGTCGTGTCGGAATGCTACCGAGGCGACCCCGGCATCGAGGGAGGAGACGGACCTCGCCTCTGCGGTGAACCTCCGGACGAACTGACGGCGTGACTCCCCTTCCTTCTGTCGGAGGTCCAGTAGGGACGCGCTCGTCTTCTCGGGCTTCCTGCTGGTCACGAAGTGGACAAGAAAGTTAGCCTCCAACTGATCGAACGAGTAGATCGAGCCGGGGACGAGCTTAGAGAACCATTCTCGGGCCGGACCCCGGAGGGTGGCAGGGAAGGCACGACATAGGAGGGGATCCGAAGCGCTGTGAATCATCATGAAGGTATTGAATCCCCTCCATGTGATCAACAGGATCACCCTCGCCGTCATAGGTCTCGAACTGGGGAGGCCGAAAATTCCGAGGTATTTCTGCTTGTAGGATTGCGGCAGAGAAAGGCGGTCGGGTCGGCTTATGACCCTGAGCCGGCCTCGAACCGCCCTCGCCAAAGTGGTCGAGCCGGTTCTCCATTTCTTGTAGGCGTCGTAGGACGTCCTCGTCACATTCTGGCGGGCGGGTTAGGCAGCGAGACTCCTGGCCCCAGCATCCGACCGCGAGTGAGCGGTGGAGTGTCTCGTTGATGGGGGTCCCTAAGATGGCCTGCAGGATCTCAGCCCGAAAGTTTTGAAACTCATGGCGCGTGACCGGAGCTTACCTGGCCGGGTCGCGTTGGGGTGGCGGCCTTCGGTCTGCACGACTAAGCTCCGGCTCCCGCTCTCGGGATGGGTGCCTAGGATGGTTCGGGCAAAGTTGGAAGCGGTCCCTCCCCTAGTTTGGCTAGCTTGCCGGTTCTTGATGACCCGACGTAAGTCAGTTGCAACCAAGCGAGAAGCGCCCGGTCCGGGTTCGCCGTTGATCCTCGATGGTTGGATCCGTGAGTGTCGGCGGGGATGTCCTGGGGAGGAGCATCCGAACGACGAGCAGAAGTGGCAGCTCTTCTGGCCTTGGGTGCCATGTGAGCTCAAACTGAGGGGATGACATTCCCGGCCGGGGTCGGACTGAGGTCAGTATCGAGGTTTCCCACAGACGGCGCCAACCTGATGCGGTTTGTTTTTGGGGTGTGGCTGCAACAGGTATGAGTTCTCTCAATTTGTATGGTGAAAGTCGCGGTACTGGCTATACGCTCAACCCTCGGCTGAGGGAGCGACTTGGGAGTAGCAGGAGTGAGGTGGAGGACGGATGCTCGGCTCAGATCTGGGGGCTCGGCTAGGCCTTGCGTACTTGCACTCTGCCTAGAAATACCAGGAGAGATCCCGGTGACAGACCCTCCGACGCTCTAGTCAGTTACTGGAAAGCAACAGTAGCTAGGATTTTTAGAGGGGAAAGATTGATTACCTTTGAATGAAGGAGGGGGCCTGGTACTTATAGGCAGAGCAAACAGGTCTGAGATCCTGCTGTGCCGGGTTCGGACCCGTTTGCTCGTGAGCCTGACGTGGCAGAAGCCCGTGGGATCCTGGGTTGATCTGATGATCAGGGAACGGGTTTTGAGGGGATCTAGTGGCCAGGCAAGCTCCGGTCACTAGAGGAACTAATTGGTTCGGCTCAAAGCAATTTGTCTCAAAAGGAACTAATTGGAATGGGTTATTAAGAGAGATTTTTGTATCAGTGTCAGATTTAAAGATTTAAAGAGACTTAGTTGATTGCATTTGTGCCAATGTTTTCTACAGTGATCAATTCTACTCCTAAATGGAAACATTAATTCATGTAAGGTATCTGTAAATGTCAGTGAAAAGATTGTGCGTGTATGTGATGTTGATACTTTTGTAACTCTAAATGATCAAATTGATGCATGTAATATGCTTGATCTAATGCCAATGATTAGATATATTATTGAATCAACTATATAATTAAGCAAAAACAACTTATATATCTGAATGTTCGTTGCATGTTAGGGGTGTTGTTATACTGTCAGTGTTAAGATTTGTGATTGTATGTCTTTTGATTCAACTGACTAAATTGCAAGTAATCATAGCAAACACATATAAAAGCATAATAAAAACATTTGCTCAGTCATATGTAGTATAAAATTTGATTGAGAAGCTATTTCAGTTAACTTGAATTGCAATAAAGATAGAATACACTATTTAGCATAGAAGCAAGAAGACACCTTCCAATCCAAACAGAAAATGTGAATCAACAAAACTGAAAAAAGATTTCAAGCAACTCACTAAAAAATTGGAGTGGACACAATTGAACAAGCTGATCACAAATACCACGCAATCATACTTAGAAAATAACAAATTAGATTCACATTGTCTGAATTATTCTTTTCGACATTTATAGCCCAAATTTGGTTTAAAATTAGAAGCTTTAACATGCAATAATCGTCATCCATCATTTAGATTGACAACACATAAAGATCCTTGCAAACAACTTGCAAGATCTAAAACGCAAAAGGAGCCTGGAGATCTAGAGTTGAATAGAGTTCCGGTGAAGTTTCAGTGAGATCTATAATTCTAATTCTATGGGAAAAGAGGAAACTAAGAAAGAATGGTTAGAAGAAGAGAGGTCAAAGGATTCCATGTCGAAGTGCAAATCATGTATAGTTTTTGTCATAGTACGTATGTCTTGTATATATAAACATCTGGATTTTCTGAAATTTTGCGTCAGAACCAAAAATCAAAGATACAAAGAATTCAACCTGGGAGAATGAAACCACACATAATTAACAACCCCGAGTATCTCCATCTGCTCCAAACCCAGAAAACCATATGACAGCCAATCCCCTTCAGCTTCAGTTACTTCACACATTTTATCGAACATAATGAGTGCATAAAGTAAAAGTAGGATGACATTACCTTAGAGGTTGGCTTCCTTCTAAATCCAGGGAAAGAATTTAGGGGGACATGTGTTTAAATATGGCCTAGAGGGGCATTGATGTTGATCACCACCGTGTAGTATCTCGTTCAGCTCCTAACCCAATCCATATCAGCTTCACATAGCCCCAATGCTATTTCCTACAATTAAAATGTTTCAGTTCATTCACACATTTTATCAAACATGATGAGTGCATAAAGTAAAAATCGGATAAAATTACCTTAAGAGGGCGAGCAGTTTCTTTTGCAGAGTTGTTGCTGGCATCGGTAACAAGTAGGGATGGCAAGTGGGCCGGTTCAACCGGCGACCCGCCCGTTGAACCCGGCCCGTGAAAGGGTTTGGCGGGTTCGGAACAGCAACAGGTCGACCCGGGTCGTCAAAACCGCGAATCCAACCCGCCTAACCCGGCCCGCGAACCGGTTAAAAAAATCCAACCCGCCACCAACCCGCGGGTCGACCCGCAGGTTACGAACCGTTGGACCCGTACGGGTCGACCGTTGACCCGCGGGTCAGCGGAACGTTGGGGCGCACTGTTCAACAGAGAGCCGTTTGGCTCTTTGGTAGCCTCTTTTTTTTTTGTTTTTTTTTTTGGTTTTTTTTGATTTTTTTAAATATTTTTAGCCTATAAATACCCCCCAAAACCCCAATAAAAAAATCACACCTTACTCTCTTACTATCTCTACTATTATAACTCATTTCTAAGGAATTTTTCAACAATTGAAGTATTTAACAAGCAAGTCTTCAAGCCATATACACGATCAAATTTCGATCGTATCGAAATCAAAATTCAACAACGTCTTCAACTCTTCAACTCTCATCCAACTCCAAGTGATCAAGTCATCAATTCTCCTTCAAGCTCTCCTCAACTCTTCAATTCCGGAATCGCTTATTTCTAGTTCTACTTCTATTCTTATTTTCACGGTTTTTTTTATAAACGCGTATCCACGGTGACCGGTATCAAAATTTCATACCTCTCTCGTTATTTTATTTTTTTGTAGTTATAATTATTGTTAGTTTTTTGATCTTCTCTATCTCAACCCTCGTGTTTTTAAAAAAAAAATTTATAATTCACCGTTCCTACATTGTATAGTTTTTTTTACATACATTACTACATTATGTCTAGATCACGCGATAGTGGTCGTAGCGGGCAAGATTCCTCCTCCTCTTCCCGTAGGCCACCAATTGTTCCAATTAGTGAGCCCGCCCAAGAGTACCATGATCCTCCTACCCAACAATGGGGTGCACACGACGAGTTTGTAGGTGACATACAATTAGAAGAAGAACAACAACAACCAACCGAAACAACACAACCCCGTAGTAGTAGAAAAAGTAGATGAGAAAGTAGTGATTGGCATAAGTTTTACGATTATATCCTGGACGAACAAACTCCGGGTATAGGTTTGAAAATTTGTAAAACATGTTCTAAGACATACAAATTCAAGAGGGGTGATGGAACCGGTACAATTAGTAGACACATCCAAAATAACCATAAAGACCTTCTTGCTGACTTACAAGTCCAACAAAAAATCAACCCTATGACCGGTCTAGTTGATAGCCACCCTTATGATCCCGATCTTGTTCGTCGAGAAAATGGCCCGATTAGTCATAAAGAAAGAGTTACCATTTACCTATCCTGAGAGTAGGGACTTCAAAAATTTAAACCAAACGGCCTTAAACCCTCATTTTAGAAGAATTCCACGAAATACTTGCAAATCGGATTGTTTTAAAGTGTACAATGAAATGAAGGACGCTTTGATTGCAGTTTTATGGAGTTTAACTTGTAGAGTTAGTTTAACTTCGGATTGTTGGACGGGTGTCAACAATATTCCAACAATGGGAATAACCTGTCATTGGATCGACAATAATTGGATTCTTCAAAAAAGAATCATATCACTTGGGCGTTGCCGTATCCCCATAGTGGCGCTGAAATAGCAAACCGTATTTTAGAAATTTGTGATGTTTTTCATATTCGCGATAAAATTATGTGTATTAGTTTTGATAATGCATCTAACAACAATGCAGCAATTACTACTTTAAAATCCGCATTAAACCCTCTGTCTGACAATATTTTTCATATTAGATGTGCATGTCATATTATAAATTTATGTGTTCAAGATGCATTAAAAATAGCCGATCCATATATACTTAAAATTAGAAATTGTGTACATTTCATTACATTAAGTCCCAGCGTATTTCAAGAATGGAAAATTGGTGTAGGCTTTCAAATGTACCTTTTAGAAGATTTCCAAAGGATGTCAGAAATCGATGGAACTCTACTTTTGATTTACTACATGAAAGCAGTTGTAAATGATTTTTGTATCGCAAAAAATATGCAAAATTTTGAAATGACTCCCACCGATTGGTTTTATACCAAATCTTTGTTGAAATTTTTAGAACCTTTTAAAACCGCAACTTTAAAATTTTCAAAAACATATGTATCTACTTCTAGTAGCATTTTTATTTTCTTAGTTAGCATGATGCAAACATTTAACGAAATGTTAAATGATACTTTTGTTGGTGATATTGTAAAACCTGCATACAAAAATTTTTTGAAGTATTATTTTTCCTCCTCCTATGTTGATTTGTGTTGCTACCGTTATGGATCCTCGTATCAAATTAGAAGGTACGAAGAGTTTGATTGAAATATTTTTTGCATTACTTGGAGAAAATGTAGAAATAGTAATTAATTGGGCTACTTTTTTAGTTCAATTTGAATCTACATTAAATAACTTGTATGATTATTATGATAGACGGGCTACTTTTTTAGTTCAATTTGAATCTACATTAAATAACTTGTATGATTATTATAATAGACGTTTTGCTTCTAGTAGTACAAGTTCCGTAGTTAGTTCTTCTGCTACTTCTAAAGGTAAGAGTAAATTTGATGACAGAACATTTAATTTACTTGCACAAATTCAACCAAAAAAACTTAGGACTAATCAACCAAATGAATTAAATTGATATAACCAACAAAATTATGAGCCTTCTTCTTCTCCACTAGATATTTTACAATGCTTGAAAGACCATGAACACACTTTTAGTATTCTGTCAATTATGGCTAAAAATTTACTAACTCCTCCTGTCTCTACAGTTGCTTCTGAAAGTGCATTTTCTTCAAGTGGCAGAGTTCTAACTGATTACAGGAATCGCTTGAAGCCCGACACGTTAGAGATGCTCGTTTGCATAGAAGACTGGCTGAAGGCTAAAGATAGGACACAAGGGAAAGCATTATCAACGTCCACAAGTGGGAGCAACTCTCCAGAAGAACAAAAACAACAACAACAACAATAGCTTTGCTTGTAATAGCAACTCGCCCGACACGTTAGAAATTGTATTGTAACTTTAATTCATATGAATAATATTTCAATATTTTTTGCCAATTTCACTCTTTCAATCTTATTATTATTATTACGATTTTTAATGTTTATTATTATTATTATTATTATTATTATTATTATTATTATTATTATTATTATTATTTTAAGTTAAAAAATTTTTTAAAAAAAACCTATCTATCTAAACGGGCTAACCCGCGGGTCGACCCGACCAGACCCAGGTTGGACCCGAAAGGGTTCACGGGTTGGGCGGGTCGCCTTAAACACCTTTCGGCCCGGCCCGGCCCGGTTACGTCACCAAACCGGCCCGAACCCGCCCAAGTCAACGCCCAACCCGGGCGGGTCCGGTCCGTTCAACCCGAATGCCAACCCTAACAAGGCGGGGGCGAGACCTCGTCGGATGATGAGTACGGGTTGTTGATGTGGTATCAAATCTGTGAAAAAACACACTTTCGAACTTATACTGAAAGATTCATATACATACGAAAATATACTAAAATATTCATAACATTGGATAATGTACGAAATCATCGGAAGGCGGATATACAAAAAAAGTACCTGTTCCACTTGCAGTCTCTGATTTGAAAAGCATCAGAAAAGGATGGGGACTCCATCTTCAAACACCTCCCAATTCCAAAACCTGCAACAAAAACAGGAACTTTTTTTAGGATTTCTGAGACTAACTGGTTCGTAAAGGTTTCTATATTGTTATTAAAGTGCAAATCATGAATCCTAGAATCACTACAATAAAATGTTTCAGTTAATTCACGCATTATATCAAACATAATGAGTGCAGAAAGTAAAGTAGGATAAAATTACCTTAGAGGTTGGCTTCCTTCTAGTCCAGGGAAAGAACTTAGCAGGGCATGGTTACTGTCTAGCTGAGGGGTGGAATTTTGTTGGACGGCCTACAGTGGCATTGAGGTTGATCACCACCATGCAGTACCCAAAAAAACCAACTGATTTCGACCCATCCATCCACTTCAGCTTCACATGTCCCCGTGCCATTTCCTAAAATTAAAATGTTTCAATTCATTCACGCATTTTATCAAACATTATGAGTGTTGTTTGGTTCAAAGGAGGGAAGGGGAGGGGAGGGATTTTAATGGAGGGGAGGGGAGGGGAGGGGAGGAATTTTAATCAAAGACTGTTTTGTTTGGTTCAAAAGAGTGGAGTGGAGGGGAGGGGAGGGGAGGGAAAATAATTCTCTTCTTGTTTGGTTCAAAAGGGAAGGGAAGAGATTTTATAATTAAATTGCTTTTATACCTTTTTACATTTTAGGAGAGCCTATGTATTATTGTTTCTAATTCTAATTTGGTAATATAAACAAAAAAATGAAGACCAATAAACAAAATAATGAAGGCAGATTGATTGATAGATATTGTTGCTATAGCAATCAATACAGATGTTTGGTAGTACTAGTGCCTTTAGCCTAAGAATGCTAAACTATGGATTCTAGAACGATATCTCAAGGGAAAAATTATTATTATTATAATTATTATTATTATTTACAGGTTGTATTTGCAGAATGTTGTTGGTGGTAAAGATGGCCAACAAGTCCCACTGTGATCGTATTCAGGAGTTCAACCAAGACTAATTAGTTTTATATTCATTAAAAAAAAAGTAGGAAAATAGGCATTGAGAATATGATTCCCAACCTTTTGTCAAAACAGTAATAATACTGACATCTAAGTATCTAACTCTTTCATAAGAACATGCTTAACAATATGGACATAACAATGAATTCAGAATTTCAGACTGCCCTATAAAGGGCAGATTGCCCTTTAAAGGGGCTAGGAAAGAACTAGTTTAAGCTAGAATAGAATACATTTTGTTAAACATAATCCAGATTTAATCATATCAAGCTCAATAAAGCTGCCATATGAGTAAATGAAAAACAAACTAGGCATTAGAAAATATGACAAAAATAACTCTTAGAGTGCCTCTAATCAACATCATTTAAATATGTGAACATTGATCAATAATGACGATGGACGAAGACGAGAAGGGAGGCACGAGGAGGGGAGAAAGAGAGCATGAGTGGGAGAGAGAGAGTCGGGAATCTGTTTTTTATTTTAGAAAGAGAGATCTTAGGGATTTATATCTAAAAAGGGCAATTTAGTCTAACCATTTAGAAAAATTAGACCTACTTTCTCTACCTCCAAATCCCCCCAATATTGGAGGGGAGCCAAAATTGGCTCAGGAGGGATTTTGCACCCCTTCATTCCCCTCCCCTCCCCTCCCCTCCCCTCCTAAACAATGAACCAAACAAGAAATGTTTTAAGAAACCCTTACCTCCCCTCCATTCCCCTCCAACCAAACAGACCCTTAGTCCTCCGCTCTCCTCAAAGTAACGCAAGTGACTTGCGCAAGGGGTGACAAGATGGCCAATCTACACAAACTCATGACAAACGAGCACATGAGCAACATGCAATCAACCATTTCCAACTTAGAGTTACACAAGACACACTGTTGTGGCATCTGCTAGTTACGTTTGGCAGGTTGCCCTTGATGAGGATGACCTTTCTAACCACTTGCTAAGTGAAGGTCATCTTTAGCGGAACCTTAGTTTTCCAAATAATGGTTTGCTCAAATGCCACTGTCGATAATAAAAGAATAGGTCTATCTCATAGAAAACATTTTCCCTTTATTAAGGGTCTAATAACCTCGTCAGGAACTCAAAGCGTGTTAGGCATCCAATTATTGAGAAAGGAGATCATCTCCCCTTTACTGGCTTTAGTTGTTAAGTACAGTCGCTCCTGATTTTTGGGACCCATATATTCGTTCTCCATTATCTATTTGTGCCGTCCCTAACATCCTTAGCTGCCTAAAAAACAAAGGCAAACGGACAACTTAAAGTAATCAATCCACACAAACAATCTTTTACCGAATGAATGGAGTTTTCGTCCCTCAAGATAAACTTACAACACAGGATACCGGCTAAAAAAATGTCCTAGCCTTGTTAGCCCCCCCCCCTTCTTCTCTCCTCTCCTCTCCTCCAAAATTCGAACATAAAGGTAATATTTCGCTTATCATGCAAGGAGTCCCTTCTTCGATACGTTATCTTTGATTAGATGCACCCATTTAGCCATTTTACATCTATGTACTTTCCATCACCACTTACATTGCAGAGCCTAGTTCATATGTGATGTAGGCTAAAATATCAGCAAATCAGGATCGTACGTCGTACAATTCGGGCATGCGTCTCAAAGCTTCCATTGGAAGAATGGTAATTTTAGCGACTATAGGCCCGCAAGAGGAATTTAGGTCGCCTCCATGCCCATTAACTCAACTAGGTTTATTAGATTGGCCTGTCATAGCAGCCCAACAAGAGGATTCCTAGCTAATTGAAAGTTGCAGCTAATTGAAAGTTGCCAACCAAATCATGAGTTATCAACTAACTCTATCTCTTCAACAAGGAGAGCAACTAACTCTATCCCTTCGCTCGGGGGAATCTGCAGTTTAAACTTTCGCCGGGGTCCATCCCGGTATTTTAGACTTTGTCCATGTTTGCCAGCGATATCTCAGCCGACCAATCCAGATTCAAGCGCTCTCAAAGGTTCGAATTCAGCAACAATAAGTCCTCAACCATATTTCACGGTCAAGATCAACTGTAAGAACTTTGTTTTTCTCCTCAAAATTGAACTCATCATCAGATTGCCCCTACACCAAAAAAAGCAACAAAATGTCAGGGATTGGGCACACCCCCTAGTTCACCAAAACCATTTTTCGTATAGTTTTTGTAAAGTTCAAGTTGAAATCTATGACAACTATTTCGATTACACGATCAGATCTTGTATTGCAACCATTCGAAATAGACCCAAAACGCCCGATATCAATCCTATCAAGCAAGACCTAAAATACCCTCATGAATATGGCAAACTGACATGCTAAAATATGTTACGATTTAGGATTTATTTATATTAATATGTTTCAAATTCAATTTTTATTTGCTACGATTAGCGTTGGTTTATCTTGTATTGTTGCCTCTCACTCAAGCAACAATAGATGACTAGGTCCTTGATGTCACATTTAAATCTTTGGTTAATTTTGTCCATACCTGATACAATTAAACAAGTACTTAAGGATTGATCTTTGGTGCAAGCCTGTGGTAACAGAAAATGACTTTTATCTCCCCACCACTTATTCTTATAGCAACTTTCTAACACTAGTTAATACATATGTATCCTTAATAACATCAATAACTACTAATTACTTAATTCTTTTCTAAAATTGACCATAAAATTTCTCTAGGAACTCTATCATTAAATCTTTCAGATTTAGGATAACTAAAATTACATCATATCCATTTAGATGTGTTATGGGCCATTTCTAGCGCATGGGTGCACGCACTATGTTATATCATCATGAAAAATGATTGAATCTAAGTGGACATACTTCTAGGAGTTTCCTACCGGTAGAGTGAAGTACACCCTCATTTTTATTTGGAGTATTGATGAAATTGCATTCTAGATAAGTTTTTCACATTCTATTTTCACTTCACTCATCTAATAAACTAGGACAATAACATCAAAAAATTATACGCAACATAGAACCTTATCTAGATTAGTTAGTCTCAAGTTCATCCCACAAAGCCAAGAACAAAGGGCTTATATTAATTAGGGCTGACAAACGGGTCGAGCGGGCTGAGCCGGGCCCAAACCGTCAAGGTTGGCCAGAGTTTCGGGTAGGCTTTGGTCGGGGTGGGTCAATACCCGGGCCGGGACGGGCCAGGTTGGGAGGTTCAAAACTCGACCAGGTTGACCCGCAAACCCGAACGGGTTGAACCCGAATCGGGCTTGGTGGTAGGTTGGCCTGGGAATTTCTTGTGTTTAAATTTTTTAAACTCCACAAATTTTTTTTAAAAAAAGTACAAGTATTAAGCGTGAAACAAAATTATATATATAATTCATTTCAACTTCTATGAAATTTTTACAATTTTTTGACATACAAATAAATGTAATAAAACCCCAAAAAAAACATACAATTTTTTTGAATTACATGTTTAAAGGGATAATCTAGAGTACGAGATAGCCTAGAGTTAGATTGAAGAAAGGGCATTGAACTACTGTTGTCAGTGGCGAAGCTATAGGGGGGGGCAGCGAGGCCTAGGCCCCCCTAAAATTTTTGAAAATTTTGAAAATCCCCCTTTAAATATATTAAATTTTATGGTTTGACCCTGGTGAAAATTACGAAAAACACCTATACATTTTATGTGGCCATAGGATTTTTTTCTTGACCCCCCTGGCAAAGTTGTTCTGGCTTCGCCTTTGACTGTCATGCAGCTCTACTTAACCTAAACCTATGATCTCATCACCCTAAATTTCCTAATTTTGTTGTTGATCTTCAGGCAAGTTGTTTCCACTTGTTGAGGTGTCGACCGCTTTTCCTTAGAGTCTTGTCTTCAGCCTTCATCCAATCTTCAATGCACACGAGCATCTTCAACGAATCCGGCATTGAACAATTCCTGT
Source organism: Hemerocallis citrina (assembly GCA_017893485.1). Classification (NCBI taxonomy): domain Eukaryota; kingdom Viridiplantae; phylum Streptophyta; class Magnoliopsida; order Asparagales; family Asphodelaceae; genus Hemerocallis; species Hemerocallis citrina. Next base: position 197,125,822 of record CM030366.1, read on the forward strand.
AATCTATTAAAACCATGCCACATGTAGAAAAGCACTTTCTGATGCAACTGTAAACACAAGAGGAGTTAATAGATCTCTAGCTACATGTGAAATAATTGGAAAAAGATTTTCATGTTCTTTCCACCATTGTAGCACTGCAATCATAGTACTAGAACTATCACTATCTTGTTGATTATACCAGTTTAATTTATCATGTGCATTAGTCCTAGATTATTTAATTGAATACGAGGAAGTAAATTAGCAGTGACATCTTCTAATGTACTTTTTTCCTTACCTCTAGTAGAAGTAATTATACTAGTTATACTACTAGATGCAAAAGTTCTATCATTATATTCATACAAGTTATTCAATGTCGATTCAAAGCTAGCTAAAAATTCATTACAATCATATTCAGATTCATCTCTAAGTAAAAAATATTTCAATGAAACACCTCATACCCGCTAATTTAATTGGAGGATCCATAACAGTAGCAATACAATACAATATAGAAGAAGGATTAAAATACTTCAAAATTTTAGTATAAGCAGGAACAACAATATGGCTAATGTAAGTATCCAAAATCATGTCTTGAATAGTTTGCATCATAGTAACTATTGAAATAAAAAAACTACTTAAATTAGAATCATAAGATTTAGAAAACTTCACGGTTGCGATTTTAAATGCTCCAAAAATTATAATAAAGATTCGGCAAAAAACCATGATTGGGGAGTCATTTGAAAATTTTGCCATGTTTTTTACACTACAAAAATCGTTTATAACTGTTTTGTATTGAGTAACAATATTTAGTAAATCGAAAGTAGATTTCCATCGGTGTTTTAACATCTTTGGAAAATTTTCTAAAATGTATTCTCCTAAGTTTACACCATTCTTGAAATTCTTGAAGCATAGTACCACTCAAAGCAATAAAATGTACACAATTTCTAACTGCATTCACATATGGATTGGCTTCTTTCAAAACATCTTGTACACATAAATTAAAAATATGACATGCACATCTAATATGAAAATTTTCAAGACATGGAGAAGCTAATTGTTCTTTTAATGTAGTAATCGACATATTGTTATTAGAGGCATTATCAAAACTAATCGTAACAATTTTATCACGAATTTGAAATAAATCACCAACTTCAAAGATGTGTTGCGATAACCGAACCACTATGGGGATAGTGCAAAGCGGCAAGTGATAATTCTCTTTTGAATCATCCAATCACTATCGATCCAATGACAAGTTACGTCCATCATCGAAATATTGTTACAACCTTTCCAACAATCGAAAGTTAACAATACACTAAATTAAAGCGTCTCTCATTTCGTTGTAAAGTTTAAAACAATCCGCCTTGAGTGTGTTACTAAGGATTCTTTTAAAATGTGGATTTAGTGCATTTTGGTTAAAAGCATATACCTTGCTACTCTCGGAATAAGAAAAAGGTAACTCATCCTTAATAACTAGTTTGGCCATTTTTGACGAATAATTTCGGGATCATAGGGGTGGCTATATATTTGCCTGATCCTAGGGTTGATTTTTTGTTGTGTTTGTTGATTTTGTACTAGTTTGGGGTATACATTTATAATGTGTCGTTTAATTGTACATGTTCCCTCTCCCTTCTTCCATTTATAACTTTTGTCACAAGTTTTACAAATCTTATATCCTATACTAGGATTCAACTCGTCCGTGATAAAGTTATAAAATTTGTGTCAATCACTAATTTTCCCTCTAGTTTTTCTACTAGAAGTGGGTTGTGCAAATTCAGTTTTATGTGTTTGTGTCACTGGTATGCATTTCTTGTTCTATGCCATGTGGAGGAACATCGTGATAATTGTGGGATTGTTGGAGGCTGACGAGATGAACTAGATGAACCTTATCCACTTTAACTACGGCCACTACCTCGTAATCTAGACATGATAAATGTAGTGTAGCAGTAGTGTATGTACAAAAAATAATTTCTACTATTTTAGTAGTGTATGTGATGTAACAAAAAACGGTATATGAGGTATATGTAAAAAATAATCTAAAAAACAATATGAGGGTTGATAAAGAGAGACTTGCAAAAAACCAAACAAATATGATAAAAAAAATTAAAGCTACAACAATAATAAATAGTTGACAGAGTTGAGAAATTTTGATACCGTACTTCACGAATAATCGTCTATCGAGTTGAGAGAGAAAATAATAGTAGAGGTGCTCTAGAATAAGATGTAGTTAAGGGAGTTTGTAGTAGACATAATCGTAGAAAGAGAGAGAGCTTCTTTGTTGAATGTTGAGAGAGTTTGTAGTAGATATAGTTGAGTCGACACAAATTCGATACAATCAAAATTGTTCACTTCTTTGTTGATTCTTTGTTGAAGACTTGAAGTAGATTGAAAGAAGTAGTAGTAGTAGTAGTAGCAGAGAGAGTTGATATATGGAGGTGTGAAAAAAATTGTGTGAAATTATGGGAGTTTTATGAGGGGTAACCCCCCCCCCCCAAAAAAAAAATAAATAAATAAATAAATAAATAAAAATCCAAACCCCCCAAAAAACAAAAAAATAAACAGCAACAACAACAGCATTGGTTGCCTCTTCCAACAGTCGACCCGTGTAGGTCAACCGTTCAACTCGTGCGGAGCCAACGGATGTCAACCTGCAGGTTGGCGAGTCTGGTTACGAGTTTTCGAGCGGGTTAAGCAGGTTTGTTTTCATTTTTTGTCGACCCGAATCGAACCGGTTAGGGTAGCAGGTGTGACCCGAACCCGAACCGGGTCAATGCGGATCAGGTCTAGTAGGGCGGGTCGCGGGTCGACCCAACCCGGATGCCATCCCTATTAATAAGCACTATTCAGTGTTTATTGACATACCTATAATAATGTACTAAGTGATACTAGTTTTACTACAATGAACAAACACATAGTGAAAACAATTATGAAAGACAGAGTTTACCTTTCTGTCCAGTCAATATAACCACAAAGACGCTCCACTCCTTCACAACCACATCTACTCTGGCATCAGCAGCAACAAATTATTTTACTGGGTAATTTTCTTGGACAAAATCAAAACCCTAATCATTTCTGGACATATTTACACAAACCTCGTTCCCTGCTTCAATTCTCGCAGACTCGCACCAACAGAGACCAGCCAATTCCTCTATTTCAAACCTGAAAATCAAAATAAAAAAAAAATGCTTCGAAATCTGTGAACAAAATAAAAATCAGGAAAGGAGGATCCTTTACCTTGAATTTAACGGCGATGAGAAATCCACCTTCACTTTCGGCCAACTTTCCTTGTTCAATTTCGCACCACAGAGACAATCCAGTTACTTCAACCTTGAATCCAATCAAAAGAAAAAAGCTCAAAATTTGTCCTAAAAAATGAAAAATCAGGAAAAAATGGTAAAGATCCTTCTTTTCGGTTACCTTGAAATTGACGGCAATGGGAACAAATATCAGGTGACGTAACTCAAAAACGAGAGAAGAATGAAACCCCCGTCCTATTTCCGCTTTCCGCTCCTTCTCCTTCACAGCCGCATAAATCTAACATTAATAACAACAAATTTTAGCTTAAATTTAAAAGGTTGTACACAAAATCACTAAAACCCTATTCCCTTCTAGGCAAATTTTGCACATACCTCCTGCATTTCTTCAATTCATGCACCAACAGAGACAATCCAGTTCCACCTCAAACCTGCCCCATCCCCTCGTTCTATTAACTAACCTGAAAATCAAATCGAAAGAAAAATGCATCAAAACTCGTGCTCAAATGACAAATAAGGAAAAGAGGGAAAAGAATCATGCTTTTCTTTACCATGCAATTGAAGGTGCCCTAACTCCAAATCGTACCGCATATTGGAAAAAAAGGATATCAACCTGGTGTGATTCTTTTCTCTTGTCCTGCTTCCAAAAGTCTCCACTGTTCCCAAGCATTTGGCCTGCAAACAAAATTACCAAATATGAAGCAAAATGCAAATTGAAGTTAAAAGCAAACCAAGAAACTGAGATTCACCACCTTTCAAAGACATTTCCAACTGACCCCTTCCCCACTATACGCTCAGTCATGTAGCTAATTATCTGTGTTTCAAGTAAATAAATATAACCCATTAAATTATCTATAAATATAAATCGATGGGCTGCTGTAGATAACACTTTGATCCAAAAAGTACTCACTTTGTTTGGTTAGCCATTCTTGCCTTCGATATTTGTGTTATTCCTGCAATAAACAATTGCTTGCAATCATATGATCAAAAAAAAAAACAATTGCTCGCAATCATTACAAAAACAGAAAAAGAGGAATATAAACCTGAAGCAGTAGCTTCGATGATGTTATAAAGATACTAAACATGTAAACATCATGTAAATGAAAACGAAAGCAAGCCATACCGTCTCACCAACCATCAGATTGCCGGATAATGTTTGGCCTTCAGGTAAGACCAATTCATACCGTCTACTCACCTTGTTTTCACTCACTTGTAGCCCATTGGATAGGTGTAACCACCCTAAGATATTCGCAAAGTGCCTAACTTCTTGGATATTCTTCAGGAATATTTCTTTTCATCCTTTATGGAGCAAACAGTAGCCTTTTTTTTAGCATGTGCTGATGTATTTCAACGTGGGGTGTACGTGTTTAATGGATTTGGAGACCGATGGGTAATCTAGCTTGAACACTTAGGGTTTGTTCCTTGGTGCAAGCTGATGGTAATAGGAAATGACTCTGTCTCCGCTCCACTTGTTATTACAGCAACTTTCTGACACTAGTTACTACATACATATCCTTAACAACATCAATATAACTACTAAAAATTTATTTCTTTTCCAAAACTGACCCGAAAATCTCTCTGCGAACTATCATAAATCTTTTCAATTTAAGGACAACAAAAATTACATCCTATCAATTTAGTTGTTTCAAAGACCATTTATGCCAAATACTATCATATGATTGCAGTTACTCTTATGAGTGTACACACTACGTCATATCATTTTTAGTAGACGAACTACTCATCAATTTACCATTATGAGAAATAACTGAATCTAAGTGAACATGCTTACTCCTAGGAATTTTCCATTTGGAGTATTCATGAAAGTGTGTTCTACATTTTAATATTAATATCTCCATAGACGATTCTTTATGCCATACTTGTAGATTTTCAGTTTTCACTAAGTGAGACTAGTTTTACACTTTTACTACAAAATACAAATACAAATTGAAAAAAAAATATATAAGAGAGAGTTTACCTGATCTGTCCAGCCAGCCAACAGAAGCAGGGAGATGCTCCATTCCTTCACAACCACATATACACTAACAATAATAACAACAACAAATACAAAAGTCACTAAAACCCTTATTGATGAGGACATCTTTACAGTTTAGGATTTTATTTTATTTCCATTTTTATGTAATCTTTTTTGTAATTTTTAGATTCTGAGAAAATTTTGGAGATATGTTTCAAGATGTAATTGAGCCTATTTAAAGGCCCTGAGATGAATGAGAAAGGCATGCCATTATTGAGTAAAAAAAAAATCTGTGTTGAGTTTTGCTCTTCATTTTCTCTCCTTTGTGTGATATAATTGAGATCAAATTAGGGTTTGTGATAAATCCTAATCTAGTTTTAGAATTAGTGATTAATTCTAAAATTTATCCCCAATTAAAAATCCCAAATACAATCTCCCCTAATCCCAAATAAACAAAACCCTAATCTCAAAAAAAAAAACAAACCCTTAACAGTCGTCTTCTCCTTCTTCTTCTTCTCCAACACCCGACCCCAAATCCCTCATCCCCTACACCCGTCGCTACCCTTCCCCTCCACTCCCGGCCTCCATCCCGCAAAACCCCTCACCGTCGAAACCCACCAGAGCTCCAATCCAATCCTCCCGTCCATCGAACCTCTCCCAAACCCTACTGCCTTCTCTCCCCCATCCTCGACTTCACCCTCCGGCGAACCGACCTCTCGCCGACCCGTCGTCTGCCTTCGTCCCTCTTTTCCCGAAGCCCAACCAGAAAAACCCAACCCCTTAATCAACCACCCCGACAACCACTGCTGCTTCCCCCTCCTTGCAACCGGCGCCGACCACACTGTCGCACTTCGCCGACGACTCCACCGCCCCGCTCGCCGTCAATCACCGGCGACCAGATCTGCCATCTTCGTGGCTTCGTTGCTGATTTGTTAGTTGTGTTGCTGTGATCTTGGTTGCTGTCTGCTCCTACATCTACGCTGGATTTCTTCGCATTCGGTATACTCTTTCCTTTATTAAGTATTTGTGTTTTACTGCCATATCATCTAGTTTATTATCTGATTTGCCTGTCGTCCACAAAATTAATTGAGATTGAGTGTTCCACATACCTGAATAGAGTACGAATCATTATTGGACTTCTTACTTGCTAAAACACAGGGATTTAATTGATTATAAGGTTGAATTATTAATTGGGACTGTTACATTTGATTCAATTCTTGAAAACCCATCAACCTGTTAACTGTTAAAAATTTCTAACTTAGATCAGCACTTTCATGTTGGTAAAATTAACCCATTAAAATTCTTGGAAAATTCTCTATTTTAGGGTTGGTTTTACATCATTTTTGGTATCAGAGCGAAGGTTCTTAAAACCTTAGTTCTTGCATCGTAGGCATCATTTTTGCATTCATTTAGTATTGTGTAGTCTTTTATTTTATTTTATTTTATTTTTATTTTTTATTTTAGTTTAGTTTAGTTCAGAATCATTTAAAAAAAAAAAAAAAATGAGGACACATACCCCATAGTTTCCACTTTTGGTGAATGCGTCTTCGCAACACCATCACAGACCCTGAAGAGCCTTTCCTAGCCCTTCCCAATCACCCAATTAGGAACCCTGGACTTCCCAGACCTGAAATGGACAACTCTGATATCTCCGCTACCCTAGCTGCCATCCAAGCAACTCTTGTCAATATCAATCAGAGGCTTGAGAAAGTGGAGCTAAATCAGACAAGTGTCCCTAAGCTTCATGGCCATCGTCAGATCCTTCAAGAGAATGTTCATGACGACCGACGTCAAGAACGTGACTCTGACGAACAATATAAAAAGAACGTTAAGGCTGACGTTCCCCAATTTGAAGGCCACATGGAACCCCAAGCTTACCTTGATTGGGTCCGTGCCATGGACCACTATTTTGTGTGGTTCGACATGAGCGAAACCCTTAAAGTTAAATTTGCAACTATGAAATTAACGGGTAAAGCTCAACAACATTGGACCAATCTTGAACATGCCCGCAGAGGCCGAGGCCTGGCGCCCATAGCCACTTGGGAGGCCATGAAAGAGAAGCTCACTGAGAGGTATGTACCGTTATCGTTCCACACCCGATTGCTAGATTCGTGGAACCAATTGTACCAAGGAAGTAAATCCACACAAGAATATGTTGATAAATTCGATGACTTCCTTATTCGGTGCAATGCGTTAGGTAAAGAGAGTGAAGAACAAACTCTCTCTAGGTTCAGGGCTGGATTACGAGCCGATCTTAGGAACGAGCTAATCTATAGAAATGTGGACTCAATAGCGGCAGCCTACGCTCTAGTCCTCGATATGGATTCCCTTAAAGCTAGTTCCCATTACAAGTCCAGCGATTTGATGGATCATTCTTCTAGAATGAATCCTCCTGAACCCTCTAGACCTGAGCACTCCTCTCCTCAGTACCCTAACAAATCTTACCCCAGCAAACCTAATTCAAATTTCAATTCACATAGAGATGAACATAAGGGTAAGAATACCGAAAGAGATTACAGTAAGATTGACCCTCTCACTAAGTGCTATAAATGTAAAGGATATGGCCATGTTGCTGGCAACTGTCCTAGTCCAAGTAGGATCAATATAGTAGAGGGTACCGCAGTCATCGCTGATGAGCCCAACAATGAGTTTACCTATGAACCTAATATAAGTGATGACTTTGATGAAAAAGAGGATGACCCGTCTCTCAATTGTATTCAGCCTATCCAGTCACCTCTATTGAGTATACCCGAGACACCCATTCCTTCCCAAGTCGCTTGGCAACCCATAGATTTTACTCATGTATTAGACAATCACAAAGTCACAGAGTCTGCACCCACATTTGCATATAACATTCATGACTTGCATAGAGAAATTTCCAAGGAACTTAATGAGAATAATTTTAACTACAAGTTAATAGCAGATACTAGAAGGAAATTTATAACTTTTGACATTGGTGACGAAGTGATGGTTCGGATTCATCCGGAACGGTTTCCTGTTGGACCCGTTAAGAACTTGAACATACGTGCTGCAGGCCCATTTAAGATTCTACATGCAATCAATAATAGTACCTATGTCGTTGACCTTCCTGGAGGTTTTGGCATAAGTAAAATTTTCAATATTGAGGATCTAGTACTTTATGAAGGCTCAAAATTCAACCCTAGAAATTTTCTTATAGATGAACCTACCCTGCAGCCTACTGGTGAGATTCTCCCATTACCTCCACTACCAGATACTACTTACCCATCGACAGAAGAGTTAGAAAATATTTTAGATGATCAGATAATCTCTACTAGAGATGGTGGTATGCACAAGTATTTGGTAAGGTGGAAAAATAAGCCGAAGTCGGATGACACTTGCAGTGATCGTGAGGGGCTCCCGCAACTGGATCCAGATCTTTTGGAGCACGATGACATGATCACTGGTTTTGACTCGACTGGGTCGAGCTCTCTCCCACCCGGAGAGAATGATGAGGACATCTTTACAGTTTAGGATTTTATTTTATTTCCATTTTTATGTAATCTTTTTTGTAATTTTTAGATTCTGAGAATATTTTGGAGATGTGTTTCAAGATGTAATTGAGCCTATTTAAAGGCCCTGAGATGAATGAGAAAGGCATGCCATTATTGAGTAAAAAAAAATCTGTGTTGAGTTTTGCTCTTCATTTTCTCTCCTTTGTGTGATATAATTGAGATCAAATTAGGGTTTGTGATAAATCCTAATCTAGTTTTAGAATTAGTGATTAATTCTAAAATTTATCCCCAATTAAAAATCCCAAATACAATCTCCCCTAATCCCAAATAAACAAAACCCTAATCTCAAAAAAAAAACAAACCCTTAACGACTGTCTTCTCCTTCTTCTCCAACACCCGACCCCAAATCCCTCATCCCCTACACCCGTCGCTACCCTTCCCCTCCACTCCCGGCCTCCATCCCGCAAAACCCCTCACCGTCGAAACCCACCAGAGCTCCAATCCAATCCTCCCGTCCATCGAACCTCTCCCAAACCCTACTGCCTTCTCTCCCCCATCCTCGACTTCACCCTCCGGCGAACCGACCTCTCGCCGACCCGTCGTCTGCCTTCGTCCCTCTTTTCCCGAAGCCCAACCAGAAAAACCCAACCCCTTAATCAACCACCCCGACAACCACTGCTGCTTCCCCCTCCTTGCAACCGGCGCCGACCACACTGTCGCACTTCGCCGACGACTCCACCGCCCCGCTCGCCGTCAATCACCGGCGACCAGATCTGCCATCTTCGTGGCTTCGTTGCTGATTTGTTAGTTGTGTTGCTGTGATCTTGGTTGCTGTCTGCTCCTACATCTACGCTGGATTTCTTCGCATTCGGTACTCTTTCCTTTATTAAGTATTTGTGTTTTACTGCCATATCATCTAGTTTATTATCTGATTTGCCTGTCGTCCACAAAATTAATTGAGATTGAGTGTTCCACATATCTGAATAGAGTACGAATCATTATTGGACTTCTTACTTGCTAAAACACATAGGGATTTAATTGATTATAAGGTTGAATTATTAATTGGGACTGTTACATTTGATTCAATTCTTGAAAACCCATCAACCTGTTAACTGTTAAAAATTTCTAACTTAGATCAGCACTTTCATGTTGGTGAAATTAACCCATTAAAATTCTTGGAAAATTCTCTATTTTAGGGTTGGTTTTACATCACTTATTCATTTCTAGCCAAATTTAAACACACCTCCTTCCCTGCTCCAATTCTCGCACCAACAGAGACCACCCAGTTCCTTTATCTTCAAACCTGAAATCCAAATCAAAATAATAAGGCACCAAAATCCGTGCTAAAGATTTTAAAAAATCAGGGAAGGGGGGATCCTTTACCTTGAAGTTGCCATATTTCCTTGTTCAATTTCACACCACAGAGATAATCCAGTTCCTTTATCTTCAAACCTGAATCAAATCAATAGAAAATTGCTTCAAAATCCGGCCTAAAAATGAAAAATCAGGAAGAAAGGGCAAAGATCCTTCTTTTTGGTTACCCCGAAATTGCCGGCAATAGGAACAAATATCAGGTGCCCCAACTCAAACACGGGACAAAGAAAGCCTTGCCCTTTTAACCTTTCTGCTCCTTCTACTTCACAGCCACATGAATCTGACATTAACAACAAAAAATTAGGTGAAGTATTTAAAACTTTCAAAATTGTACACAAAATTAATAAGACCCTATTCCCTTCTAGGATAATTTTGCATTTGCATACCTCTTTCCCTTTCTTCAAGTCACGAACCAACAAAGACCATACAGCCCCCCCCCCCCAAAAAAAAACCCATTTTAAACCTGCCCCATCCCCTCCTTCGTCTTCTTACCTGAAATCAAATCTAAAGAAATTGCATCAAAATCAACATACTCAAAATATAAGTAATCAGATAAGTGTTAGATACATGTTGAAATACTGCCCATTAGGACCATCAACAAAAACCTGCTAAACCAACTGTAATTAATTAACTGAACTAATATCAAAGTGAACTTTCCAAGGAGTAGTACACCCTAATTCTGCTCCACAGTATCTAATATAGCCTAAAGCACATACAGATTATGTACGTCACTTGTTGAAACACTGCCATTATGACCATAGTTTGTCATCCATCAAACTTTGCTAAATCAAGTTTAATTAATCAACTGAGCAAAGTGGGAAGCCAACTTGCTTTGGAGGAGTAAAGCCAAAATTCTGCTTCAGATCATCTAACATTTCCTAAAGATTGTAGCATGTTTCATCTTCTTTAGTTGCACTGTCACGGTATTCACATACTGATGATACAGGTCATTGAAAGTGCAACACGGGCACTAGGATAATGAATTCTAAGGAACAAAGAACCTTAACAATACACACTTAGCTAATCCAGTCTCAGTAGAAATGAATGAACATCCCAGGAAACTTAACATTATTAAATGATAAGGTTGAATCAAGATTTAGCTAGTAGCCTGGTAACATGCAAAGTACTAAAGTTAAGCACATAAGATGTATCCTTCATTATCATACTCAAGAATGCATGTTATCATGCAAGTGATTCTAAAGGTCAAGAGATAGTACCAGAATTTAAGCAATTCCAAAATTACAGAGGTCAGCCTGGTAGAAAGAGGATCAACCTACAGAATGCCATTAATGTTTGGAGGTAAATAAAACAAAACAAACACCACAACACAAAATACAATTATTCCTAAGGAACAACAAAATATAATGCTTACCAATGCATAACAGAAGATTTTGTGGCTTCAAATAGCTGCTCCCAGGACAGCATGAATATACACTAACCTTGAAAGATCTGAATAAGACACCAACATATTTTACCAATTCACCCATTATTGCACTAATGCAAGCACCATACAGAAAAAAGGATATCAACCTGATAAGTGTGAAGCTGCACATATGTATGTGGCACCCTTTAGTTCACATTGTATGGTGCTTCAGAATCCTCTTACACCATAACCAAGTTGAGAAAAACTAGGAATCACATTGGTATGATCCATAATTGCTACTCCTGATTCTTGTATCTCATCCTGCTTCCAAAACTCTCGTCTGTTCCAAGCATTATGCCTGCAAACAAAATTGCCAAAACTAAAACGAAAATGCAAACTGAAGTTAAAAGAGAACCAAGAAATAGAGATTCTAACAATACCTTTTAAAGGTAATTCTAAATATGCTCGATCATGTAGCTAATAGTCTGCAATTCAAGTAAATAAATACAACCCATTAAGTTATCTATAAATCTAAATCGGTAGGCATATACAACAGTCTAAATTCTTGTATCTCATCCTGCTTCCAACAGTCTCGTCTGTTCCAAGCATTTCGCCTGCAAACAAAATTGCCAAAACTAAAACGAAATGCAAACTGAAGTTAAAAGCGAACCAAGAAATAGAGATTCTAACAATACCTTTTAAAGGTAATCCCAAATAAGCTCGACCATGTAGCTAATAGTCTGCAATTCAAGTAAATAAATACAACCCATTAAGTTATCGATAAATCTAAATCGGTGGGCTTATACATAAGACTTACTCTGCTAGGTTAACCATTCTTGCCTCCTGTAGTTGTGTAGATGACATTGCCCTGTCCCGAATCATCCGCCTCTACAACAGATTGTTCCTGCAATAAACAATAGCTAGCATCTATTAAACAACCCCCCCCCCCCAAAACAAAAAACAAGGAATATAAACCTGAAGCAGGAGTTTCAATCTACCCAAAGCAGTTTGTCTTCACTGTTGTAAAATATGAAGCTGGTTCGCCATGAAGATAATCTCGTCCCGCCTCTTTAGACAGTCCGTTTCTTTTAAATATATGAAAATTCAGCGAACACCTCCAAATACAGCCAGCAAGGCATCTATATAGTAGTAAAATGAATGTCCACAAATTAAAAAAATGGACATCTATATAGTAGTAAAATGAATGTCCACAAATTAAAAAAATGGACGATGTTATGTAGAGTACAAAACATTGTAAAGAGCATGTGAATGAAAACAAAGGCAAGTCATGACATCTAACCAACCCTCTAATTGCAGGATTATGTTTGGCCTTCAGGTAAGACCAGTCCAACATTTTCTTTCTCTGGGTCTACATGAAATCAAATCTGATACCTCAACCACCGTGTAAACAGCCAAAAGGTACTACAACGCAAAAAGCAGAGAATTGAACAGCTTTTCTCAACTAGATGCTACAGTTCCACACAAACTCACGGATCGAGATTACAGGCTATGCTATTCAATGCAGCAAGACTGAGAAACATCAATTTGATTCTATGAATATTCCTCATGATTTTTTCTACTTTTTGGTAAAGGTGGATTGATATGATTAATCACAGGAATCATGCATAATATTGTACTTGGAAAACTTACTCAACATCATACTCCTATAATTAAAATCTGACGAAACTCCAAATATGACCATAACCCTTTTACTAGCAAGACTTGTTGACTAGTCGACAAGGCAACAAATTCAAGGTTGTAAATATCCACATTAGTATCATGAATTAGCTTAAATTTGTGTTGCAAACAGCATCGGTGAGCTATTCATATTCAGTATAATGGTGTTCAGATCCCTTTAATTTTGAGGAAAATTGAGTACCATTTTCAGTGGGAAAAACAAGGGATCCTGAGAATATATGCTACTCCAATAAAGTATTCTCCTGGAAAATATAGCAATCATACTATGTCAAATTCTCAATGCATACAATGAAGTTCCAAGTCTGATTGATAATATAATAACCGAGACAGTAGATAGAATTTCTACATTAAGCATTTATTTACCAGCAGTCAAATATATATGGGATGGAAATGGAGCTCATGACTTGATCAGAATAGTACCTGAACCAATCAAGTTTGGATCCTACAACCTGCTACCGCAAGCGAACCCTTGTAGCTTGATTCAAATCCAACATGATCCCACCTACAACATTTAAAGCATAGGTTCATTACAAAGTATATGGAAAACACACCGTTCCTTTCCATAATACGAAAAAGTCATTATATCAGGCCAGAGTTAATGGACCTGAAAATCTTAAATTTGGAATTTGGATAATATAATAATAGCAAATAGTGTATTGATCTATACTTTCAAAAAAGCAATATTTTTTTGTCTTATATCTCTAATATTATAATGGGAGAAGGCCTTAGTGTCATTTGTAAATGTTTTGTCATTCTACCAACCCGTGCAATGCACGTGCATAACTATTATAAAAGAGGTCCTAGGTTCAAATCAAGACTACGTCTAAATTTTTATTTTAAAAAACTATATTTATTAAAACGTGCATGCACTACAGTATAAGAAGACCCTAAAGCTACAATCTGTAGTGCAAAACAAAACACAAGGGAACCAAGCAAGGTAGGACAGATTCCAAACAATAAAGTATACATTTTCAAAAATGAAAAAATATATTTAAGCTAGACACATATGAAAGCCTGTAAGCCTAAAGATATATTGATGTAAAAGAGCATTAATTAAACAATCATAACAAATAATTAAGATCCTAAACTATTGAAAACACTGACTATCTGCATCATAATTAAGTCCCTTTTACGGTCAGAACCACTAGATTTGTTAAAGCTAATCCTGATTTTCTAGGGAAATATTGCTTTAGATAACAACAAATTATATGTAGTCAAGTTTGGCTTTTGCATCAACGAATTTTGTCATTTACAAAGTTTTCATTAGGTCAGATCATTCAAACATGAGCAATTTAAGAATGTTGTTGTCTATGACCACACTAGTGTGTCCTCCATTGCCTATTTACAAAACATAACTTATCCGATCTTCAGTAGATGGATACTTGTTTAACAACTGCATAGACCATTCCAACTAATTCAACAAAGCATAACGAACTAAATGCCAAACTCATATACATCTACATCTGTGTATAAAAAACTGAAAAAGATCACTACATGTACCTACAAATGCTACAAAATGAAGTGATGATTCAATCCCATTAGGTGTACCAGAACAAAATGACAAGGATACCAAATTTCCAAATTTTTCTGCATCAACATATTTGATAGATTAACAGATAATCAGTAACAATGCCAAGGAGTATTGATGAAATTGCATTTTAAATCTGTTTATCACCATTCTACTTTCATTTCTCTCATCTAATAAACTACACAATAACATCAAAAAATAATATGCATCATAGAACCACATATTTAAAAACAATTATCCGAAAGGGAGAAAGAGAGAGCTTACCCTTTACGCTGAGCAACAGAACCACAACAACCTGCTCTGATCCTTCGCAACGCCATCTACTCTGCAAATTAATAACTACAAATTATTAGATGAATTTCTTAACTTCCAGTTTTTTTTTCAAACAATCACAAACTCTACCCATACCCCCTTACCTTGTTAACTCTCCACCAACAGAGACAATCCAGTTCCGCGTCAAACGACTCAAACCTGCCCATCCGCCCTTTCTTTTCATCTTCATACCTGAAATCAAATCAAAAGAAAATTGCTTCAAAATCCGTGCTAAAATTTTATTACTTATATTATCACAAAAGAGAAAAAAGAGACTCATTTACCTCGAATTTGATGGCGATGAGAAATCCTCCTTCACTCCTTCACTTTTAAACCTGTCAAATTTGTTGGAAATCAGTCGGAAATGGTGAAGAAAGGGGAATATTAGGGTTTCGAAACGTGTAATCATTCAATTTGATAGAAATCTAGAGCGAAAATCCCTCTTTGTTCTTGAGGAATCTAAATAGTAACCCTAGATGCATGTTTCGAAAAGGAAAAGAAAGCCAGAATAAATTAACTCACTATGACGTCACCGCTGGAGTTTTACGGTGTAACCGCTTAGGGTTTTAGGGTTTGGGGATGCGGCGGCAGCGGGGGTGGCGTAGGCGGCGGAGGTTGAGAGTGACGGCAGTGGGTGAGAGAGGGAGGATGGAGATTGGGATTTTGGGATACGATGGGATTGGGATTTCGGATCGGGTTTTGGATTTGAGATTGTCTTTTACCCGCAATGCTAACGTTTTTCTTATGGGAGAGCGCGTATATGATGTTTTCTTATCGCCCTTCAATTGTCCCAAATATTGTACCCTAGTTTGATTAACGGCGTGTGATGGAGGAAAGGACAGGGATTTATAGATGTAATTAGGCGGTGCACTAAGATAGCTTTAAAAGGACGCAATGTTTTAATACCGGGTAATTACGAGTACTAATTACAATCGGTTAAAACAGCGGAAATTTGGGATTTAACTCTTCAATCTTCTGTTTCTAAAAAAACAATTAAAAACAGACCCAGGGAGATAAATGCTGTATAAATCTCTACTGCTATAATGGAAGAAGGCCTTAGTGTAATTTGTCCATCTATCAACCCGTGCAACGCACGTGCATAACTATTGTAAATGAGGTTTTAGATCAAATCCAGACTACGTTTGAATTTTTACTTTTAAAAAATCTATATTTATTAATCTCTACTTCTCTACAACTATAATGGGAGAAGGCCTTAGTGAAATTTGTTCATCTACCAACCCGTGCAACGCACATGCATAACTATTGTAAATGAGGTTTTAGATCAAATCCAGACTACGTCTGAATTTTTACTTTTAAAAAAACATATTTATTAAGACGTGCATCGCACGTGTAAACTACTAGTTTCAAATAATGTCATAAGGGGTTCCTAAAAAATTTAATTAAAATTATTTGAAAGTATAGACGTGGTGTCTACAAAGAGTTTCCTTGCACATAGTAAATGTTCTCCCTTTGACCTTTGCCCTAAATGTATATATATAAATAGGGATGGTAATGAGTTTGGTTAGGGTAGGGTCTTGCATAAACCCCAGTTCCGACCATATTTTCTTGAAGGCTTTGATTTTTTTTCCCTGACCTCGATATTGGGCTTTATTTATCTCAGCCCCCCTACACTATCAAGGACCAGGGCCTTCATTCGGCCCTAAACTTTTATTTTAGACTAATAATATTGTCAAAATTTATTCGTTAGTAGACATAAACATTACTTCAAACTTTCACTATTCTATAATTTTTTCAATTTAACGAATATAATTCATTATCGTACAATGAGAATAATTGTAAATCACCCTAGGGGGGTGAATAAAGTAATCGTGGGGAAATTAAAAACTTGAATTAAATGTGTAAACTAAATTTAAAAAAGTTAGATAAAGCAAACGCAGTAAGCAGGCAAGACACAGCGATATAACATGGTTCGACCCCCAAGTTTACGTCCACACTATCAACTTGTATCAATTCTCCGCCACAAGCGTTCCACCATACTTTAAACTCTTGTACAGTGATTATCGGAATTCAGGCTGAGAGACCTATTACACCTGTAGGGCATCTTGTCACGCCCCGCTTCCCAAAAGAGAATACGGAATACGAGTACGTGACTAAGCCCAGCAAATGATTTTCATCATCAGGGAGATTTGGACCATCTGATCTTTCATCGTGATTGTGATCATTGATCTCTTGATCTCAGCCGTCCGATCGTGTTCGCGATCAGTTGTTCTTTGTGTTCGTGATCTTGTTCGTGTTCGCTTTGTTCGTGTTCGTTGAGTTCGGACCCGGGAATCCGTTCCCGTTATTCTCTTATTTTCGTCGTTTTCGTCGTCTCTCAGGCAAATAACATGTATTCTTTTCTTTGTGTGATACACACAAGTCCGGCAAAAACTTACCGAAGTGAAAGAAAAGAAAAACTCTCAAGATCTAAAGCGATCTTGACTAAAGAAAACAATAAAAGCTCACACTCGGATCGTTGATTGAATGATTAGTTCAGAAGAATTATAATTGCATGGATGAAAAATACTCAGTAAATTCACCTCCATTTATAGAGCGAGAAAATGTATATTTCCAAAAACAAAAAATATATTTTCGAAAAAGTCAAGTAAGCATGTTTATAGTCGACTGCATATGTGAGCAGTCGACCGTTCATCTTTCAACTTGAAATTCGAGCGATGACCGGTCGATTGACTCATCTTTTCAACTATGATGAGTGGTCGACTGTTGTGACGATCGATCGACATTTTGTGCGGTCGACAGCTATCGTGCATATTCAACTTTTATTTAGCAAATCTACTTTATATTCATACCAAAAAATAATCAATTAATCAAATGACCTTTACATAGCATTTTCTCACAAAAACAAAAATAATAATTCAATTTTGCTTGCTTCCTTGGAGATTTGAAACACATGTTTCTTGTGTTGCAATCTTCCTTGATCTTTTCGATTCATGACTCTTTTGCTTTGATACGAATCATTTTGGCTCTTTATTTTGATTTTTCTTTTTCTGTATATCCTGCAAGTCTTGACTGATGTGCATGATAAGTTTTGTGCACACCAAACTTAGAGTCAACAATAATATGGAAATTTTGTTTTAAAAAATATATCCAAATGGCTTTTTTGACTCAAATATGATCGGTGACATCATCATCAACTACTAACTTTCATTAAAAAGTTAATTGTGTAATATAGAACTCAAAGATTACTACACATTTACAATATCAGTTACACAGTGCAACATCGTGAAACTCAAAATGCAACATCAAATGAAAACCATATTTCTCATCTCATATTATAAACTTGTAATAGTAGAAAATTGGCAACATGAGTTTCATTCCAAAATCTAATAGTGATTTGTTGTTTCCCTGATTTATCTTTTGAGAATTTGTATGAGCTTGATAAAATGGTCCAAGAGTATGGCCTTTAGTAATTAAGTAACATACAATATGTATATTTAATATACTAAAATAGTAGAGCATGATCAGGGCTTTAAAGGGCTGTTGTCAGGGCCGATCGGAGTAGGGCCTATGTTAAACCCCGACCTCGTCCCCATCTTTAGTAGTGTAACCCCTATTTCCGATTATACGGATTTCCATTTCTTTTATTTTTTCTCCATGTATTCTTGTATTTCAATTTCTGTATAAATTTTTTCCAATGCATTTAAATCCTTTTGAATCTCCTATTGAAACCCAAAATTTATATTCCAAACTAGAATCTTGTATCTCTTATTTTTATTTATTTACTTTGAAGCCCAAGTTAATTCATACTATCATTTATTGATTATTTTGAATTCAGGAAAAGCCCAACAATTATTATTGAATTTATTATATTTAATTGAAACCCAAACCCAAGCCCATCTCCTATTGGACTCTAACCCTTAACCTAAACTCACAAACCCATATACTCACCCGTATACAATTTCTCCACATTCCCCCACTCTTCACATCTCCCATAACTACATCCCCACAATCTAGTAACTATCCCCTTAATTAATATTTTATTATTATTCTAATAACCCCTATAACCCGTAACTCTCTCCCCGTCTCCCTCTCTCTCCTCTAACCTTCCCAAAACTAAAACAGAGAACACCCCCCCATTTCCCCTTCATCTTCCTCGCTCGTCTCCTCGCCCCTCCGCGCCGGCAACGAGACCTCGTTGAACCCAACCGACCCTCCACCTTCCTCTCCTCCCTGACTTCGTCCCCGATCACCCTCGAGCTAGCACCATCGGTATTCTTCTGCCCTCGCACTCCACCTTGCGAGCCGTGGTCGTCATCCTCCTCCTGCCATCTTCAACCTCCTGCAACTCCCGCTCATCCTCATCTTCGTCATCGCCTCATCCTCCCGCAATCGCCTCCAGTCTCGCCATCGTCTTCTCCGTCCTCGTCGCCCCATTGTCTCCGACCACGCCCCCAGTCGCAGCACCGTCCGCCCACCGAAGCGAACCCCCTGTGCTGCTCCTCCTCGTCGACAACCTTGTCGACCTCCGAGCTCCCATCAGTCGACAGCTACTCACCCTTCCAACACCCGAGAACCCATCGACAACTCCTCCTCAGATCGCCGCTTGACTGCCACCTTCAAATTCACCTTCATCATCCTTTGCCATCCGCTCGTCTTCCCCACTCGAAGCCTCGTCGAAGCACCTCAATCGAACCCACTTGATGCCCTTCGCCTCGTTGAGCCTCCTGCTCTCCCTCATCGACTCCGCTGCCATCTCGTCGAGCCACCGCTTGCTACCATTGTCCATCGAAGGCCACCTTCGTCGCTGCTCCTCTCAACCTCATTCCTCTCTTCCCCTATTTTCCCACATAAGCAGAGCTCCGCCATCGCCGTCGGAGCCCCACCTTCCACCGCCTGTGTCGCCCAGCCCACCGCTCGCTCGTGCCTCCTGCCACCTCAGCGACCTCCAGTTGCGACCTTCAGTCGAGCACCCACGCCCGGTCACCATTCGTTCTCCCGCTCTCACTCTTTCTCTCTTTGTCGACACTAAAGAAGAAGAAGAACAGGGAGTGATTGTCTTGGGTGTTTGTTGTGTTGTGGAGTGGGGATCGGGAGTTGGTGTTTGGTGTTGGGATTGAGATCCAGTGAGTGTGTTTTTTGGCGAGGAGGAATTACTGTGTTTGCTATTGTGGGATCTTGTGTGGATCGGGTGTGTGTTGTTTTGGTTTTGTACGTGTCTCGCACGTGCTTTTGGTGTTTGTAGCCCGGGATTCTGATCCTGTTATTCTCGCATATTTGGATTAATCAAATCGTCTGCAAAAGGTAAGTCCACTTGAACTCATTTCTTCTAGTTCAAGTTTATTGACCTTCCGCAAGTAGTTCTCTTCAATTAGCTTAACTTTGCCTTGTATACTTTTCGTTGGGAGTATCGAGGGTTTATACGAGCTAACCCGACGTACTCTTGACATCGTACTACTATTCATTGACTCAAACTCAAGCCTATATACACACACGGCATGAACAAATTGACTAGAACTTCCATATGGGGAAAATATATTGTGATCGAATACATGTTGATTGATTGAGATCTTGTGACTGGAACTATGACATGATAAATTGACTTGTACACTGTAAGAATCCATTCTAATTGTTGTACATTGGTGTTAATACATTTCATGATACAATAACATGTTGATTATCGACTTGACGAACATACATGTGATGACATTGTATGAACTCTTGCTGCTTGTACTGCTTTACATAGAGGTTTCGACCCTGTTACTATAAGAATTAAAACAAACAATACAAAAGAGAGTTTTAGCTTAGTGAATCTAGTTTCCAGTCCAATTGACGGAACCTGATTCCGAGTTGCGAGCTGTGAGATATCACAGTTTTAGTCCCTACTGTTCTGCACTTTTCAGATCGCAAATTAATGTAACACCAACACAATTTTTAGTTGAAACATTATGATAACAGTAGGATAATGACATGAAAATCTCCAGATACTTTATAGACATGTTTAGGGTTTTTTCCTAATTTTTGTAGATTTTTATAGTGATTTTATACCATATTTCCACCCATTAAATGTTGACATTAGGGTTGCTGCCAGAACAGCTAACCTGTAAAGAATAGGATGTTTGACCTAACTACAGTAAAAATTAACAAAAACTTACTGAATATAAATTGTAGCCAGTGTCTAGTTGTCAATAACATCCTGAAACTTCGAATTCCAAACTTAGCCGATGAGTTATTGCTGTTTTAGTGTTACTGTGTCGGCTGTTTTCAGATTCACTACTTCATGTTTATTATTATGCATTGTATCATGTTGCTGCATTCTTATCATCCCCTTGACATCTTATACACACTTGCATGGACATGAATAAATTCATAAAATGTTAAGTAAGTCGGGGTTAATAAGTGTTCACTTAGTAGTAGATAATCTCAGAAAATGTACTCGGTAAGGCCTTATTGTTATAGCGTATTGTCATGGAAGGAGGAGTATTGATTGTGAATTATTGAATGTTAATTATAAATGATTGTTATTGACACCGAGTACACGCTCTGGAGATCTCACCACTATATCAAAAACGTACATTGTTTTGCATGCACCGAACCTGTGGTATGGGACGCAGTAGTACGTGCACTAGATAGGAGAAACAACATACTAATGAACTTAAGTTGACACTTGTACACTTGACCATTTCTTATGGACATTATTATTGTTTTTGTAATTTGATATTGATTCATATTCCTTTATATACCTTGTTCCTTACTCCCTGCGTTCACTACTTGCTGTCCATACTTGATCTAAGGACATTTCTTTTCTACTCTAGTTGATCCAGCTAAAGGTGAACCAGGAGATTTACCAGGAGGCATTGGCGAGTAGTATTTCTAGGTTGGAGCAGGAGCTGTATTAGAATAAATGATCTCTTCCTATGTTTTCTTTATCGCATTGTTATCCATTTGATTAAACTTTGTATTCCGGGCTTTTGACCCGTAACCATTGTTTGTTTTCTCAGTTATTGGTTATTATGTTGAACTATTGAATGCTTAATTTCAGTTGTTGTTTATGTGATGATAATTATCTGCATGGTTGTGAATATTCATTTTGTATATTTTTGAGTTGAGACTGGTACAGCTTATGGATGATGTTAATATCATTCGCTGGACCTTCGTCACGGGCATGTATTTCCGTATTTTGGGAAGCGGGGCGTGACAGGTAGGATCTAAATTTTAGGCTCTATCCCTACCCTTTTTACAAGAGGATTGAGGCCGGGGTAGTTTTTTTTAGGGTCGGGGTCAGGGGGCCCAAGGGCCAACCCCAACCCATTATCATCCACATATGCAAGAAATGGAGGTTGATCACATATTATTTGCAGTGTGAATGAGCTAAGTAGGTATGGAGTTCACTTGAGGCATGCCATAGAATCCATGTTAATGTCATCCGATTGCAAGCTTGGTGTGATCTCATTGTTAGTCACGTTTAGGAGAAGAAGAAAAAATTAAAATAGTACAATTTACCTTTCTCAGGATTACCATAAAAGTATCTATTTGGAATCATAACATACGATGTTGCCTCAACCTGACCTTTCAGCAAGCATGGCAACGGTTGGTGGTTACAATGGTAGTTATGCTTATTTAATTTGGGCCTATTCGCTTCTAACAAGTTACAGCCCAAAATTCCCACAATTTAATTCACCTTCCAAGTTGAATGCTAATGGGCTTTTAAGAAAGGAAAAATGTCAGTTAACACATATCTCGTTGCTACTACATATAGAAGACTAATTCAAGTAAATATATTTGCTAAATATCTGAAATTTGCAAGTCATTCCAAATAATGAGAATAATGATATAATAAATAGGAAGTTTAAGAACGAAAATAAACATTAGACTACAGCAATTGCATCAAAAGAGTCAAAGGTCACAATGCCTAATTGTTTTGTGTACAATTAAATTAGTCAATTGAGTTAGACACCTGTTACCATCTCATGCATATACGAAATTCCAAAATCCAGGACATGCCATATAAAAAAAAAAGTTGAACAAAATAGATTTACGACGACAATGGACTTTGGGCGAAGTGAGGCTTACAAGTCTACTTCAACTTTGCGAGAACTTCAATTATGTCATCATTCACCAAGCCAAGTCTTGCAGGAGTTGTAGCTAGATTGAGTTTATCTTCGTGAAAACAGAAAATCAAAGTATCTAACTTTAGCTAAGACTTGAATACATACATCTCGAATATTATAATGGGAGAATGCCTTAGTGTCATATGTAAATCTATCAACGTGTGTAACGCACGTGCATAACTATTATAAAGGAGGTCTTAGGTTCAAGCCCAAACAACGTCTAAATTTTTACTTTAAAAAACTATATTTATGAAGACGTGCATCGCACGTGTAAATTACTAGTTTTAAATAGTCTATCAAGCTTGCAGTCATACAGAGATAAAAGGGGAGTGTACATTACAACATCATAAAGGAAGACAGTAAACTACGCTAAAGAACGACATTGAAGAAAGTAACAATTGTAGAAAGAAAATGCCTTTTTTGTCCGTTCTACATCTCACTTAATCCCTGTTTCTTACCATATTTAGAACACTAATAAAGTTACAATTTATTTCCTTTCTTGCTTGCACCGTTCCTACTATCCTAGATCCCATGGAAGGATAGGAAATAACTCTTGAGAAATTCACATTGTACTGGTATAGTTTAAAACAAACTTAGGAGGTCACCTAGGTAGAGAATCTAATACCACTTACAAGAACGAGATATGCTAAAGACCTAGATGAACTAATAACAAGTCACCACAGTAATCACAATATCTCACAACCCTACGAACACAATAATATGCAATGATAACCAATGTTTTTTTATTCCACAAGAAATACAAAGATTACAAAAAGATCACAAAAAGATCAAAAAACTCTCAGTCTCTCTCTCACACCATTGAAGCACTCGGCATTCACATTTCTTGAAGTTGCACCTGATACGATTCACCAATTAAAGTTCTCCATTAACCATAGAGTTCATATATATAGCCCCCAAGTAAACCCTAAAAGATAAACACAAATACATCTTATTGGACTCAAAATTCCCAAACCCAAATAACACAGCACCGCTCGCGGTCTACCACACCCTAATGCGATCGATTGCAATTAAGTCCCGCCAAACCCGATATATATATATATATATATATATATATATATATATATATATATATATATATATATATATATATATATATATAGCCCCAAGGAAACTCTAAAAGAATATATATATATATATATAGCCCCAAGGAAACTCTAAAAGACAAACACAAATACATCTTATTGGACTCGAAATTCGCAGCCCAAATAACACAGCGCCGCTCGCGGTCTACCACACCCCAATGCGGTCGATTGCAATTAAGTCCTGCCAAACCCGATAATGGGGCAGTTGACTGTCTCCTTCTCTGTTTGTTTGTTTCGTCTTGTTGTCGATGCTGCCTCCTGATGTTCTTCATCCTATCTTCTTCTTCTTCTCCAACTCCAACTGATTATGTCTAAATGTATTTGAGGCTATAATCCTAACAATCTATTCCCTAATTTTAGACTCTCAAACTTTAATTTTATACTAATCTCTTCCTTTTAGAGGAGATCGAGCTTTTGGAAATGATAATGGTCTTGAATTATTAAACTATAATTTAATCAAATACAATTTATGTCCTTAAATATACTTTAAAATTATAAATTAAAACAAAACACTCTTGATGTGAGAGATCATAACATAAAGCAAGCACATATAATTTTCCCTTAAAATAAGCATAAATCAAACAATTTAAAAGTGTTACAATGAACATGCAAAATTTCTTTTCTCCACCATTGTCTTGGAAAGATAAGAGGATCTTTTGTCTATCAGGTTTGGATGGCTAGTCAATGTCAACTACCACAGGTTTTGTAGAATTGTGTTTTTTTAAAACTAGATTCCCTTGCAACTTTCAGAGCATCATCACTTGACTCGGTAAATTTTAATTCTTGTTTCCTGAACTTGTACAATAAATAGATGGAAATTGAAAGTAAATCATAAAATAAATTGTAAGAACAAGAAAAAGAACCCTGTTAATACAATTATGCATTGGGAATTCGAATGAACAAATATAAGGATAATTGCATGATAGTTTACAAGTTTCCACATGTTATTCTAAATTGATCTTGATATGTTGTTTTTTTAATTTAAGGAAAGTGGAGTATCGCCTTCTGGTTTAATTGATGAGCTAATCACGAAACATACCTATAAAAAATATGGGGAAAAAGTAACACTATTGTAGGTGTAAGGGCTAGCCAAGCTAAAAGCAGAAATAAAGACATGGATAGAAACTCCAACAACCCTATGTAATAGGCTAACAGAAGGTAAAAGAACAAAAAAAAGTATCACCCCCAATTATACCTATGGGGCAGGAACTCACAATCTCTTCTCTCTCTCTCTCTCTCATCGTCTCCCTCCCTAATCATCATAATACAACTCTTGAAATTGTCTCATCGATCCTTGCCAAGGGCCACCTCATATGTCGTCCCTAACCAAGACAAAATCAGAGAATGAATACGAGATGATGCATCATGAATAGAACTACCGAACGTAAATGTTATTAATGTTAAACCAAAGAGTCCAAGTGGCCTCTACCTGATATCTCCTGCATCTCAAAAATCTCCTCCTTACCCAAAGGTCTTCGAAAGAGGACGGATAAAGATCTAAGTCAAAGATGTTTATCTAATAAAAATTAGTTATCTTCCTGATATTCGAACAATTTATATTGGGTTGTCAATAGCTAACAATATTATAAAGGGGATACACAAGAATAACATGTAATGTTGATCGTTTTCTTGTATAATGCAAGTATAGAACATAAATGTTCACATTTTCCCTTTATAATGAAAGCAAAGCATAACATGTGAATATTCACATGTTCCCTTTCTAATGCAAACAAAGCACGTGAAAGTTAATGTTTTTCCTTTAAAAACAATTACAATTGAGAGAATGTCTACCTTCATCTTTTTACCCTTTCCACCAACCAATAGAACCACCTAAACAATCGTTCTCCTTCAAAAGCACGTATATTCTGTCATTAATAACAACTAATTAGGCGAATTTCTTACGTTCCAGAGTTTGCGCAAAATTAAAAGATTCCAGATCCACATCAAACCTAAAAAATTAAAAGAAAAATGAAAAATTAGCCACAAGGAGACAGAACCTTCATAAAGATTGAAGAAAATTCAATATATTTTTTTGCTCTACTCACACAGCTTTTGTTGGATACATAGGTATATTCTCAATATAATATAATATTATTGTGTATAATGTTCTATGGGGCAACACGTGCTTTGCACGTGTTATCTGTTTAAATGTTGAACCGGGTTGAGTGGGCATAAAGCCCAGTACCCTAAACCTAGTTCATCTTATATAAAAGGTGGTCTAGATGTAGTGCTCTGTGATATTCCAATACTGATAAGCAGGGGTATAATATCTTAAGCGGCTATGAGATATAAACCCTAACCCTAATTACTCATCTTGATCTTTAACAATCTTAAAATATTACTCTAATTGAGATTAAGAAAGAGATCGTGGTCGAAATCACTTACTTACCGTCTCGACCGAAGACATCGTCGTCACCGTCGTCGACGTCGCCGGTGTCGTCGCTGCCGTCACGGACTGAAAGGGCACCCCGTTGTCGGTGTTGTCGCTGTGGTCGAGATCCAGATCGCCAGATCCACTTCGCAGGTTGGGGATCTTCGATTCAGGTGGCGATTACGGTCGATGGAGGGACCTCAGTGCTGACGTCGATGGGCGCGTTCCGCCACTGTCGCCGATGCCCCTGCCTTCGCTGGGCGCAAGGCTTGCTGTCGCCAGAAGTCACCGAACCCGCCCTTTGGTAGATGTTGCCTCATCCTCCACCCTCTTCTCCATTGTTCTTCTTGTGAGATAGAAGGAGAAGAAGGAGACAGCACAGATCTAATTTTTGATTGGACGTTTTTGGTGTCTGGTGTTTGGACTGTTGGAGCAGATTCAGATCCAGTCCCACAGCTGCTCTATTGGTTGGAGATTTGTTGTTTGGTGTTTGGACTGTTGGATCAGATCCAGATCCAGCCAAAAGGAATCAGATCTAAATTAAAGATAAGTTCTTGTATTATTACTGGGTACTTGCCATGGCGAGGGATCAAGCCCTTTATTGTGGAGTACGTAGGTGCTTGCCCTCGGACCTATGTAGTATGGGATGCATAGAATCCGTACAAGTGTGCATTAGTGTCATCCTAGTATAAAAATATGTGTATTAGGCATTAAGACATGGCATACACTTACATGTTTAGCATAGTCACAATTTAACACTTTATTGTTCATTCAACTTTTGTGATTTTGTTAAAGTAATGAGATTGTTATATGTACGGCATAGAGAGGATGGCCGAGTATAACACTTTTGTCAGTTGTAAGTGACTGACGTGCCCACAGCTTGATGTGCAGGTAATGGACTTTGCTATGAAGATGTTATGATAAAATCGATGACTTATTTGATAAAGTTGTACAAGTTATATTTTGTTTTCAATGTTGTAATCTTTTATTCTTCTGCTGTGTAAACAAAGATATAATGAACTCTGGTGTATTGTTGAAAAGGTTGTAATTTCCTTGTAAAATTGTACGAAGTGAAGTAAAAATCCTGTGAAATCTGAAATTTAGTCTTATTTGGAATTCGGGGCGTTACAAATGGTATCAGAGCCGACTTTCGACACCGAGTGTGGGTAAGAGTGGGCGAGATGTATGCCTGAGATGGAGCTAGCAGATGTACGTCAGGTATGCCTGAGAGGGAGCGAGGTGGCGGCCTGAAATAGGGGACCACCCGCACAATCAGGGTACGGTGCAGCTAGCATAATCAGGGTACTCCACTCCACATCGACTAGAAAGGAGATCCTGTATTAGATTGTGCATCCCCGTGCTCAGCGAGGACTCTGATTTTCGAGCGGGGGTGTAACACCCCGTAAAATTTCAAAATTTATAATATGTATAGTGTGTGTGTGTGTGTATATATATATATATATATATATATATATATATATATATATATATATATATATATATATATATATATATATATCAGGGTACGGTGCAGCTAGCATAATCAGGGTACTCCACTCCACATCGACTAGAAAGGAGATCCTGCATTAGATTGTGCATGCTCGTGCTCAGCGAGGACGCTGATTTTCGAGGGGGGGGGTGGACGCTGATTTTCGAGGGGGGGGGGGTTGTAACACCCCATAAAATTTCAAAATTTATAATATATATATATATATATATATATATATATATATATATATATATATATATATATATATATATATTGAATGCACCGCTAAATGATTTTAGAATGCCTTAACCCGTTCTTCCCAAGAACGGGCTAAGGCAATTTTTTTAAATAAAATTTTGCCTTAACCTATCATTCCCAACGACGGGTTAAGGCAAAATTTTATTTAAAAAAATATGTGTCCAGATCAAAGTTCGCACGGGTCTGTGCGAACAGACCCGCTTGCGACCCGTTTGCAACGGAAGAAGACTCTATGTTTACTATTACCATTGAGGTTGATGCTGGGAATTGTGTCACGTATTTGTGAGATATTATATTGAAAATTCGGGACGCTACAGAGTCAAACCCAACTCAGACAACTCCTCCAACCCCCCTCACTAAAAATACCTCACTAATAATACCGCTGCCATCTCTCACTCCGGCACTGCCATCATCACTTACTCTCTATTCATTGCATATCACAGAGAGAGAAGCAAACCCCGGCTTCTTTGCACGCACTACCAACCCTCGAAATCCAAATCATAGTCGCAGATCACCGTGATTAGTCCTGTGAGCGTGGACATGAAGGGACAGCGAAGAACATCCGCGCCCCAAGAGTAGACAAACTTCCAGCATAGATCGCATAGATGTCGTTTCCAGCGCCGAGACCGAACTCAGGCAACTCCTCCAATCCTCCCTTATAGACCACTAGGCACAGATTCCATACCCCGACCAAACCCAAACCCCAACATACTCACCCCCATCTCCAAATCTGCCACAAACCGAAACCAAGGAGGGTTAGTCGTCGGCTTGACAGCAGGGCTCGACGGAAGGGATGACGATGGTAGTTGAGGCTGGAGGGAAGCATCGCTCGACGGGGATGGGAAGGCGGCGGCGGTTGTGGGCGAAGATACCCAAGCAGCTGACTTAGGGAAATGGACCCCAGGTGCCGCCGAATGAGGAGCTCGATGAAGGGGAATCGATGGCGACGAAGGAGCGCACTAACGGGTGAGGGCAGGGCGCGAAGAAACACATCGGGGGATGGGAGGCATCTCCGTCGTAGGAGCACAGTAGGGAGGAGAGCGAGGGGAGGGAGGGACGAAGGACGGACGAGGGGGCGGTGGCAGCGAGCCCTAGCCACCGCCCCCACCTATCTTAGATCTAGGGTTTGTTTTTTAGGGGTTTGGGAGTTAGTTTCTCTCTCTAGACTTTTCAAGAGAGAGAAACTCTTTAACTTTTTGATTGTTCATGTTATATTGAGAATAACAAATATTTCTTCAATAGTTAAATTTTATCATTTTCCACTCTCAAAGTTCTAAGAAGTTGGATTTTACACCCCCATTTATAATTATTTTTAAGCATTTACTAATGGAAACATGGACTTTTATTTACGGCTAATTATTGTCATACTATTAAACTTGAGCTACATAATTGTTGTTTTACTGTTTATAGGGCTTTTTGTGTGTTGTATTGTTCCGAAGTCGTGCCGTAGGAACGTGCCCACGGGCATATCTAGTATGGATATATATCACACGACAATGGATGCTATAATAAAGTTCAAATTAACAAATGAGAGGTTACTGGCTTATCATTGTCTCTCAAGTTTGAGTAAAAAAAAAGTCTATCTTCTAGTATTTCCTAGAAAAAAGTTTATCTTCTGGTGCTCTCTCCTCTCTTTCTCTCTCTCTCACTTTGTTATGATCTTTCCCATGTTATCACCGAAAAAGTGATAGCATCCAATATCAAAGAAAGGAAGTAATGCTAATCTAAGAATAGTCCATAAGATGTCATCTTTGGAAGTGCAAAAAATACAAATATTGGAAGCAAAAAGGATCAATTACAAGCCAGAAAAAGAACAATCAAGCTATGACTTTTTCCTGCAATCTTTACAGATCTGAACCACCAGTAGCAACAGGAACGAGCAGAGACCATAATTGTACATCAAAGGCTACATCAGCTTCTCTTGGAACTCATTGTCAAAGGCGACACCAGCTTCTCTTGGAACTCAGAATCCTATTTGGTTAATAAAGAAAACTCCAAAGATCGCATTCAAACTAGTTCTTCAGATACTTCAATTTCCCTCTTCTCATTATGCAATTGAAACAACTCGAGCAAAAGCTATATTCAATATCCTGCAAATAACCCATAAAAGAAGCAAGCAATCAAATTGGCCTTGACATATTTGGACCGGGAATCAATTCAATATGCAAATAGAAAAAGAAGAAACTAGTTTCTAATTTCTCAATCTTCTGTTTATAAGAGCATGCGCAAGATGTTGTCTTCTTTGGATCACAAGGCATTATTTATTAAACAACAAAGCATGTCAAGAAAAGATAAACAATTTTCAGTAACGAATTTAGGGAAAGTGAATGATTTTCCTAATCAGTATTAGACTTGCAAGCGTACTTCAAATTAAGAAACAAACTATATAGTTTTAAGTCAGACAAATTTGCAACCTATCAAAACCATAAGACAATGGTAACAATAGAAATGCCTTGAGCCCTAAAAATAGTGAGTTTCAAGTTATTAAATGGACACATGCATTTAAGAACTAATCATATAGGAAATGATGTGTCAAACTTAATTTGATATGGTTATGCTAAATCAATATCCACAAGCCTTTTAACTAAAAAAATATCCATGACATATCACATGTGATCAAATTCTTGCACCACCAAAGAGCAAACAAGTCCCATTTTTTTATGTCAAAAGTTCAAAATGAATGAAGGATTCCAGTTAATTACCGAAATGGAAATTGTCCTTGTCTGCTTCATCTGTTTGCTCTCTTAAACCCAACTTTCACCACGCCTTCTTTCCTTCGTCTCTTTGAGATATGAGGAGGAGGAGCCAACTGTGATAAGCTCTAAAAAGAGAATCAGGGGCTTGTAAGTGTGTGAAGAAAGTAACAAATTGTCAATAATCAATAATATAATATAATATAACTTGGTTTGCCCGTGGACACGTGCCTACGACACGTTTTCTTCAATGATGCAGCATATAAAAAGTAATATGAAGGTTGGGAACCAAGATTTTATATATATATATATATATATATATATATATATATATATATATATATATATATATATATATATATAAACACACAGAAGCGGGAAAAACCTAATGGGATATCATATGGAGTCATGTGCGATATGATCAATTGTCTTGCTTATAAGTATTCATCCAGTCAACATCATTCTCCAAGTTATTTGTAAGACTGGTAGATAAATATTTGTGTTCTAATCTCGATTTGAGTAAAATTTATTAACATGGCAACCAACTGTTTTCTAAATATTGGTCGGGCCAGATTTTGAATGATTGTTGTGTTATTTTTGTTGAAGGGTAACACTAAACTTATGATGAACATAGGGTAATGTACTAAAACTATCATGAAGTTTCATTAAACTGAGGCGAGTTGAGTTGAACTTGGTTACTTTTAGGGGAAGAGAGTTTTGGCTACTTCAACTTAAATATCGGGCAATTGAGCATCCAATTTATATATTTGAGTATGATGGTGGATTTTAATGCAGTGATAATTACGTAAATAGTATTTTCATTTTTTTTTCTTTCTCTTTCTATACTTGCTTACAATGCACGTGTTAACCCGTGACACTGATCCCTCTACTTACCACTTCCCACTTCCTGCGTACTTCCAACTGCAAAACACAAACCTCAAATCATTTTGACTCCAAACTAATGTTGCTAAAATCATACTAACAATATGTTATATTATATAATAGCTTCAAATTATTTTTTTGTTTGAAATTTTGGGGTTCAAAATTTTAATCGGGAAAATGTATTTTGTGAGAATCAATCTGGACCATTGATTTTGCTTATATTGAATGAGAGCCACTTGATAGCTTTCTTTGTGTTTTATTACATAGATACCACACTTCTTCTCTGGTACCTTCTTCTAATTAACATGCGTTGTCCTTCCCTCGCTCTTCCCTGTCGGATGATGCTGATGATTTTGTTTAAAGATATGGAGAAAGGATGTAAATCACCCGCAGGGGGGGGGGGGTTAATAGGGTGATTGTGCAGAATTTAAAATTTTAAAAATATATTGCAAAGTAAATGAGAAGGGATAAGAAAAGCAAACACAGCAAGCATAAGTGACACAGCGATATAACGTGGTTCAACCCCTAGGTCTACGTCCACACTATCTACTTGTAGCAATTCTCCGCCACAAGCGTTCCACTATACTCAAATGCTTGTACAGTGATTTTCGGATTCAGGCCGAGAGACCTATTACACCCACAGGACTTCTAACACAAGCCTCGTCAATCTCATCGAAGTGAAAGAAAAGAAAAACTCAAGATCCTTAATGATCCTGACTTAAGAAAACAAATAAGTATCATACGCACTTGGATTGATTGTTGAATTGATTAGTCCAGAAGATTTTTCTCAGAGTAATATGTGAAGAATACACAGTGGGTTCATTCAAATATATAGACGGTAAAGTGTATCTATCAACAATAGAAACAATACATTCCAAAATGTAGGTTCTTGATTTTGATGACTACAACATAATACACATATGTTCTATTGTCACGCCCCGCTTCCCAAAATACGGAAACACGAGCATGTAATGTAGGCCCAGCGAATGATATAAATACCATCCATAAGCTGTACCAGACTAACTCAGCAATATACAAGAGAAAACAACCACACAAGAAATATAACCGCATGAATAAAAGATAAATTCTAATAATAAATGAAATAATACAACAATATAAATATCCAACATCTGGGATAAAAACAAACTCTGGTTCATAAAGCCCAAAACAAAGTACAAGTCATAACAATGTTCAAGAAATAAATCTAGCAGCAAATAAATTTAAGCAGTGCAAATAGGTCCCAACTTTAGAATTGTTGCTCACCAATTCCTTCTTGTCTAAAAAGAAAAAAAAGAGTGCCCTTAAAGCAAGTCATGGGCAGCAAGTAGAGAAAACAGAGGATAAAGGAAACATGGTATATCAAGAGAGAAAGGACATGATCAAAGTCAAAGAACAAAGCAAAGGCAGGCAAAATATCAAAGGTCTATATGTAAGCAGGCATGTATAGGATCACGCAGGAAATGTAAAATGCAGGTTGTTATTCTTTTTATTAATCTATCTAGTGCACGTACTACTGCGTCCCATTTCACAGGTTCGGCGCAACACACAGTGTACGCTTCAGACTGATGGTGAACTCTCGGTCTGTGTACTCAGCCCAGAAATCAGTGTTTCATGTTCAGGGACAGTTTTATCAATCAGTGTTTTATGGCCATCAGTACATGTCAGTACAGTAGGGCCCGACCAAGTACAGTTCCCGATTGTTCACAACCAAATCTACCCATAATACCCCGGCTTGTTATCATTTTATTTCATCCTATGTGAGCATTCAAGAAGGTGTCAATGTTGTATTATACTAAGTGTGTCGAGTTCTAGGCGTTACAGACAAAGCAAGAGGCAAACAAGTCATTTAAGCATAATTCACACAAATAGGACAGCATGACGTTGCTATACTAAAACATGGATTATCGTCACTACAAAATAGCAAATCTGGATCCGTCAAAGAATCTAGAAACTAGACTCTCTTCCGATTCCATCGAATATATACAAGACATATAACGGTTACAGAAACTAGGGTGTCCAACCTATTCTTTTCAAGTTTATGTTCAGGCAGCACGCTATAAGTTGTGTTCAACTATTTGTTTCAGGTCAGAGAACTCATTAATAAAATCTATAAAAATTCGGGGAAGTACCTATATATGTCTAGGTTCAGCATAATTTATTTCAGGTTTTTATTTTACTATTAACATGGTCAAATAAATTATAGAATACCAAGATACACATGAAATTGTGAATCTGAAATTTCTAACATGGTTGTACTAAAATGCCGATATCTAACAAGTTATGCATCGGAATTCAGATCCGTCAAAACGGTGTTAAACTAGACTTCAGAGGCTAAATATTCATGTAGGTAAAGGTAATTCAAATTATGACATTAACATGGGTGAAAATCTGATTCAAAATAAACAAATGGCAGTCCAGAAATTGTTTTAACATGAATAGGCAATAAATAAGTCACACAAGCATATATTTCATGCAAATGGGCAATTAAAGTGATCCTAGATGTTAACATGCATATTTCCAGGTTCATGATACAATTTAACAGGCATGGTATACATTTCACATACGGTCTAATATGTCCAGTTCATCAAGCAAGTTTACAAGAATGGATATAATTATTTTCATGTGATTTGTGCATATGCAGTAAACAAGGGGGACTAGGTTTTAGATCAAAGAGAACGGCACGATGTTAAGAATATCTCGGGTTAGCTTGTGTAAACCCTCAATAGACTTAACGGAGTTTTCAATAACAGAACGATAGGATAACGGACTAGATCTACTTGCGAGAGATCAATTAATTTTGAACAAAAATAAAACGCTAGTTCAAGAAGAGACTTGCCTGTTATTCGGTTAATTCGAACAATATAGAATAACGGGATTGGAATCCCGGGCAAAAATTTCAAAAACACGTGCAAAGTAACCCAAGCAAACAGAGACTACAACAACTCAGAGTAGCGAAATCCCACACCGGATCGGCCCAAATAGCAAACAGCGATCTCGATTTGCTGTGCACACAACACCAAACACCGATCTCGCCCAATCGGTGAGCATTTTCAACCTTGGAGAGAGAGAGGGGAACGGTTGCGACTGCGACGCGGCGACGACTGCGGCAGGGAAACCCGACGACTGGCGACAACGACGGAGCGCTACGGTCAGAAAGCAACGGCAGCGGTGAGTCTCCGACGTGGCGAGGCTCTGGTTTCGGTCGAAACAGAGGAAGATGACGGTGTGGAGATCAGGGCTTGAACGGCGATGCTAGGGATCTTCGGTGGAGCAGTGAAGGACGGCTGTAACACTCCGCAAAATTGGAAATAACAATTTTGTCCTTGTGTTTTACGCACATGTATTTTGTACCGTTACTGGTAATATTCGTAACGTGTTTTTGTTTCGTAAGGTGATTTCTGACCATTTATGTTTTTTACGTATATTTTATCATATTTAAATCAACTAAAATATTAAATTTAAATCTCTGAGTTTTACATGCTTTTTACGTGTATTTGATACACGTATCGATTATGTGTTTCCACCGCTACGTGTAATATTTTCCATGTGTTTAAAGTATTTATTTTAGGTATTCAAATCTATTTTTATAAATGGAAATTCATTTTTCCTAATATTATTATACGTATAATGCACGTGTTTTCTACATACGTAGCAATTACGTCGTGAAATATATAAAATAAATAAATACATTTGTCTTATATTGTATTTTTATTATCTTTAACATTTTTCAGTTGATGAAATCGAATTTTGCATTTCTATATTTTACGTGCGATGTACGTATTTTCGGTACGCGTATTTAAGCGTATTTGTTTTCAAAATAAATTTTGGAGTGTGTGTAACACCCCGTAGTTTCAAAATAAGTAGTGGTATATAATGTATAGTATATAATATATATATACACATGTATATAGAGAGAAATCTTCGGTTGCACACTACTTTGGTGAGCACTCCGTGAACACTCATGAAATAGAGTACCTATGACAAATCTGAACTGCTCATATTGTTCTATATACCTTAGATAGCCTAACAATAGAAAATCAAATAATTTGAACTTCATCTGTCCATGATTTACATCATCTCAAAATTGTATGGCTGAAAATTTTAACAACGTGATGGATGGGCAAATAAACTTCAAATTACTTGATTTTTTATTATTAGGCTATCTTAGGCATATAGAACAATATGAGCGGTTTGGATTTTTCATAGGGTCTTTATTTCATGAGTGCTCACAGAGTGCTCACCAAAAGTAGTGTGCAACCGAAAGGGACGTTGTGTGTGTGTGTGTGTGTGTGTGTGTGTGTGTAGATGATATTATATATGTTCAGGTTGTGAATAATAAAGTGAAGTTTGGTAAGTATGTGAAATGAATTGTATATGGGACCCACTAGTTTGGAAGCACAGCACGTTGAGTGCTCTGTTTGTGAGATGGTGACGTGTCACCATGGTAGTAAGTGGCCGGTTAGGGGATGTGTAGAGGTGGGGGTTAGGTTCTTGAAGATGGAGAGAGGAAAGGTTGGGAGTTTGGGAGTTAGAGTATTTGGAGAGTTTGAGGGAGGAGTTAAGAAAATGAAAGGGTAGAGAGTTTAAATGAGGAGTTAATTCTAAACCATAACATTGTCCTATAAATAGCACCCACTTCTCCTTCTCTCTTCACACCAAAAGAAAACCAAACAAGAGAAAGATAAAGAAAGAGAGTAAGAGTGTCCTTATGCTTGGAGGAGTTCTTGCTTTGGGGAGTTCTTACTAGGAGGAGAAGGACTTGCTAGGAGCTAGGAGTTGGTTCCATCTTTCTCAATTGTTCACACTTCATAAGAGATGGGTGGTCTCTATATTTTCTAATTTATAGGTTGATCATGCTAGAATATGATAGTATTAGTAGAGATCAATTTGATGTGATGTGAGTGTCTCTTACTTTCTAAATGTAGAAGCTGCATGCTAATAATGATAAAATGAGTAGTTTTGATGTGATAAAGTTGAATAACTCCATACTATTGGTTGTAATGTAAATAGTAGTGAAATATGTTGTATTTGGTAAATTAATTAATATCATGTTAGTAAGTAATGAGAAAAGAAATGATTGATTATGTTGACATGAACTAGTATACATGAAGGTAGAACAATTGATTGTATGAACTAGTGTTGAGACTTTCCTCTTAGGATAAACAAATGAATTTTTGTGAAGAGAAGTTTAATATCTTTGAACTCGTTTGGATGTTATAAGAATTTACAATGCACCATCTTTGATTAAATTGAAGTGATACAAATTCAAGTTTACTAATAGAAAGAAATAATTTGAAAGTTAGAATTATTTTCTAAAATATGAATTATAAATCTTTGAGTTACTGTTAGAGAGTAAACTCAGTTTATATGAACTAATATCTGTCTAATAAGAGATTAAATCAAAATGGAGAATCGAGTTTTTATGAAATAATGGGATAACAGAGAGTTGGAACAAAAGCTATCAAAGTGACTTAATATTGTTGAGCGCATATGGCCCAGTGGTCTGGTGTTGCGCTATCTCCTTGTTCGGCTTGGGTTCGAATCTTGTTATGCCCAAAGTATTGTCTGTTTTGTTTTAAATTAATTCAAGGCCCGAGACTGAGTATATGAGCATTTCGGTGTGGATTCTGAACACCAAGTCCATATGGACTTAGTGGCTTTCGGGTGTGGCCTTGGGCGCTGGCTATTTGTTCATGGGTTCGAACCCTGAAGCTGTCTTTTATTTATTTTTATTTTTTTTCCTTTGGATTTTTAAAGTGTTTTGTTGAGTTCTAGTGCCTTTAAAAATTTGGGAAAATTATAGTGTTCATATAACATGGTAGAGACTTTATTAAAAATAGTTTCTGAGATTTTCAAGCATGTTTTGAGAAGTTTAAAAGAGGATTTGAGATGGAAAGAGATTGATAACTATAAAATTATTAAAGAGCATGACATCTTTATTTTTTGAAGGAGAATAAAATAATGAGTTGGATGAATTGATTTCCCTTGAAGAAATCACACATTTTATTTTGTTTAAAAAATGCTTGATATAGTGAAGTTATGTTCATGAGTTTAAATTGCTATTAAGAATGAATCATGAATGAGACATTGATTAAGTTGTGAGATGAATTGAAGTTGAGAATAATTAAGTTTGAGATATGATGAAGAGTATGAATACTCATGGTTTCTTGTACATGAAAAGGTTGTGATTTAGAGTTTAGTAAGACCTCGGGTATCGGCATTGTTGAGATAAAAGAATTGAGTTATTTTGGAGATATGGCTGCAGAGCTATCTCGGTAATTGTGATTAAGTCTGGTAGGGGGTAATACTAACTCTAGGTATGACAATTTATTCATGTCTTGAACTTAAGAACTAGGCACGTAAGTGAAGATGTAGTAAACCTGGGCAAACGTAAGTGGGGCACTCTATATAATCGAGCGGTGGATTTCAGGACTATAGACCCAGTCGGGCGGTGGATTCCGGGACTGTGGTTGCTCCGTAGGAGATGGGCTTTTATTTTTAAATCCGAGATTATGATGATTGATCAGGCGGTGGATTCCGGAATCATGAATAGTCGGGCAGATAGTTTGACGTACTCCAATGTATATACGTATACCGGGGCTAGAGGGGTACTTGCGGGATGTTCGCGCGATGAGGAGTCTGTTATAACAGTCGGGCGGTGGACTCCGGGACTGGGATCCGTACTTGTGGAATTATCTAATCCTTGCTTTATTACGGGGTAGTTGACATGGCGAGGGATTAAACCCTTTATTGTGGAGTACGTAGGTGTTTGCCCTCCGACCTATGTAGTATGGGATGCATAGAATCCGAACAAGTATGCATTAGTGTCATCCTAGTATAAAATATCTGCATTAGGCATTAAGGTATGACATACACTTACATGTTTAGAGTAGTCACATTTCTACACTTTATTTCATTCAATTTGTGGTTTGTTAAAGTATTGAGATCATTATATCTACGGCATAGAGAGGATGACCGAATATAATATTTTCGTCAGTTGAAAGTGACTGACGTGCCCACAGCTTAATATGCAGGTAATGGACTGTTTATGAAGAAGTAAAGATGTTATGATGCCGTTGATGACTTACATTGATAAAGTTGTATAAGTTGTATTTTATTTTCAATGTTGTATTTCTTTTATTCTTCCACTGTGTAAGTAAAATCTAAAGAACTCTGATGTATGTTGAAAAGTTTAAATTTGCTTGTAAAATTGTACGAAGTGAAGTGTAAAGGTCCTGTGGAATCTCGAATTCGGTCTTATTTAGAATTCGGGGCGTTACAACGGCGATGACAATGGGGGGTGCACGGAGATGGGTTAGGGCGACGACGATGGGTTAAGGCAACGGTGCAAGTTTCAGTGGATTGGGTTGAGCGGTTGACGACGAGGACACGGGGTGACGACGGACACGGTGAGATGGTAGAGACGAGGGGGACGAAATGGACGAAGGTGGTGACAGTGGTGGAAGACGATCGGAGATGGCAACGGGGTGTAAGGTTCGGTTTTGGGTTTGTTGGGGTTTTGAAGGGAAACAGAGAGATAGAAGGAGAGGGGTGAGGGATCGGGGAGAGAGTAACGACGAAGAGAGAGAGAGTTAATAATTAGGTTAATTAATAGGGTTTATATAGGGATCAAGAATTAGGGTTTGGGTTTGAGATTTAATGGGTTTTGGGTACGGTTTTGGCTCCTAAAAGAGAAAAATGAAGGCAATGAAATGAGACGAACACAACGGGGAACAAATCAAACTCAAAATGGAAATAACTAAATTTGCAAAGAGAACAGAATCCAACCAAAAGAACACAGATCGATCAAGAAAGAACAAAGGAACCCAAAAAAAGCCCAAAATATAATATAACAAAGGAATCCAGATACAATAATAAAAAAGAGAACAAAATACAATAAAATCCAAAAAATAGGAGTTACATTTATTTTACATATCTTTTTCAGTGTGTACTTAACGCTTTCAATGCTACAATACAAGGAAGCTGTCAAAGCTCAAGTGATCAGAAGACAAGAAAGCTCAAGATTAAGCCACAAAGACAAGAAAGATTTCAAGACTCAAGATCAAGATATAAGATAAAGGTTTTTCAGAGCTGCAAAGATTCTCAAATGATCAGCTAAAGAACAAGTGATCATAACAAGTGTCTTGTAAATTTATTGTAATATTTGATTTTGGCTAAAATTGAAAGAAAAAAAAAAACCTTTAAACTATCCCATATATGCAGAAAACCTCACTCACCTTTTTTTATGCAAAAAACCGCACTCAACTATGGGTGCGAAAAACCACTCCATGAATCTGTTAGGGTTCTGTTATTTTTCGGTAAAATGCACGTGACTTACAAATTGACGAAATTACCCCCTTTATTCAAAACCCATTCTCTGGCTAAAATTGAAAAAAAAAACCCCTTAAACTATCTCATATATGCAGAAAACCTCACTCACCTTTTTTTTATGCAGAAAACCGCACTCAACTATGGGTGCGAAAAACCACCCATATAACAGAGCCCTAACGAAGTCATGGTGTGGTTTTTCGCACCCATAGTTGAGTGTGGTTTTCTGCATAAAAAAAAGGTGAGTGAGGTTTTCTGCATATATGGGATAGTTTAAGGGTTTTTTTTTTCAATTTTAGCCTTTGATTTGTCTTAGAAACGTTGTAAAAGCCTTGATACACACACTCACACATCCCCTAGGAATTAAATTAATGTTTATTAAAATCAAAATTTTAAAATCAAGCTTGTATAAGTTCAGCTGTCAAAGTAC
This sequence comes from Hemerocallis citrina, assembly GCA_017893485.1. Lineage (NCBI taxonomy): Eukaryota > Viridiplantae > Streptophyta > Magnoliopsida > Asparagales > Asphodelaceae > Hemerocallis > Hemerocallis citrina. The sequence goes on from CM030366.1 coordinate 197,166,392, forward strand.
CAGTCGACTTACTTCGATAAGCAGTCGACTGTTCTAGTACGAAACAAACTGAACTTACTCAAACTCTGACTATTCGACTCCTTTGGAAACCCAGTCAACTGTTCGAGCAGTTTTGACAGTTTTCTAAAGTTTAAACATTTGATTTTCAAATTCAAACTATCCCTGTCGTTTGTTAGCAGTTGGTGAACCGTTTTCCAACATTCTTGGAGTTCTCATTCTATAAATAGAGTTCAGAATGAACTTGGAAAAGGTTACCCATTGTTTTTACCAAGTATCTGCTTATTTTACTGAAAAAGAACACAAGCTTTCAAGTACTCTCATTTTCTAGACTTGGTTCTCTAATTTCAGTCTTGCATAACTAAGATTAAGTTCAAGACTGTGATTAGAAGTTGATATATAGCCTCAATACAAAAAGCACACTCAAGAATCAAGGCTTTAGGTGTTGTAATCTTCAATTTTTTGTTGTTCACTCTCGGGTTGTGAGAGTGGTCCTCTCGGTAGGAGAGAAGGGAGCTTGGTGTAGAATCTGTGTCACTCTAGGTTGTATAGTGGGGCCTTGCTCTCTCTTGTGGTAAGAGAGGTCTACGGGTTTGACATAGTTATTGCCAAAGGTCGTAAAGTATTCTTGTACTTTTTCAAGAATAGTGGAAAATCTCAAGTGGGTTGCTTGGGGACTGGATGTAGGTCGGGAGGACCGAACCAAGATATATCGCCGTGTTAGCATTGTTGATTCTTTGTGGTTTGAATTCTCTAACTTGTAGTTTTAATTTCGCTGCACTTTACTGTAAATTGTGTCTAATCAGTAGACTGGTTTCTCCTTTAAGTCGACTTAACAGACTCACTGTTCTTCAGTTGATTAACTTTCTTTTATCTGGCGTTTCAGTCGACTGGTGCTTCGTTTCCAGTCGACTTAACAGTTGCGTCAAGTTTAAATTATTATTTATTTATTTTCCATAACATTATTCACCCCCTAGTGTTATTTGCCTTGCATACAGGATCCAACCTAAAAGAGTGAACAGTGCGAGTTACGGTCGACCGCAATTAAGGGACAGTCGACCGTTCATCTTTTAAACGAAGAGTCGAAAGATGAATGGTCGACTGCGTCATTATATTGACTATAACATGTGGTCGACCGACACTATAGTACGGTTGACAGCAATCGTGCTGTTCATGACGAAACCATTTTATATTCTTACCATATCCTAATTAATCAACAATCAATCCAATACATATAAAATCTCACAAATATGGAATAACAAAAACTGATCTTACTGGCTTTCTTGGGCACTAATCAACATGTGCTCTTTTTTGAATAACTTCTTCTTTGCTTCATTTTGCAATCATTCTTTTTTGATTTCTTTCTTTTCATATTCTTGAATCTCTATTGAATCCCTTATTGAATTTATTTATTATTGAAAATCTTAACATCTCAGTTAAAACTTATTAGTATTTGTAAGCACGTTTTGTGCACACCAAACTAAGAGTCAATAGAGGAAATTAAAGCTAATAATAGACTGAAAATAACTCATCTTTATGTACAATTTTGAGCAGTTTCATTCCAAAATCAAATACCATCAAAAGTGAAGTCAAATTTAAAAAAGTGTGGAAGAAATAAAGAATTAAGCATCAATAACATAATATTAAGGGTTGGTATAAAAAGGGGTAATCTTTATTAGATATGGATCCTTATCAAATTAGGGAGGTAATCTCCGTCGTTCCCACTTCTTCTTTGCTTCATCTATTTGCTCTCTGAAATCCCAATTCCCACATGACATCGCCATCTCCCTAACTGTGAAAACATGTAAATGCCAAATTACCATAATATCACCGTCGAATTGAACCTATTGTGAGTAGTAAATTAATTAGGGTTTCATACAATTGATTAATTCCCAATAAAAGATAAGTTGAGAAATTCAAAAAATCCTAATTTCAAATTGACAACGAAATCAAATTGTAAACTAGGTTTTCAAGATTACAAACAAAATTTGGAATTGGAAAACCCTAAAAATCTAAACCGGGGGAAATTTTACTGATCGATCGAGCATAGCTTCGTCTCTCTTCGCTTCATATTGGGAATCGCGCATTGATTTGATTTGAGATGGAGGGGGAGGAAAAAAATTTAATGTTATGCCTCTTGGTGCTTAAAAAATCTATGAGGAAAGGGCAACAATATCTTTGGATGTCCTCAAAGTTGTACCTTTTGATTTGATTTTAGAAGGAGACAAAACGAAGGATTTGGGATCCTCAAAAGCGCACCGCTTGTCACATCTTATGAGTAGTACTATTTATTACTAGTATCTATAACTGTTTTAAAACCATGTTTGCGTAAAAAATATGAATAACCATATCGCATAATTGATTTTTTCTTTCTTTCTTTTTGACAATACTTACAACAGGCTTTCTACTTGGGCCGAAATCTAGCTATGAACTAAATAGGCCTGATTAGAATGTCAAAAAAATAAATAACTAAATAAATAAAGAGGCCCAACCATTGCTTTTCAATGCTTTTAGATGTTTGGTTTGACCTATAAGGGGGTGTTTGGTACATGAAAATGTGGAAGGGAATTTCATATTTCCTAACAAACAATAATATAATCCAAAAAACTAGAATAAAAAATATTTTCCTCCCTAAAATCGTGGGACTTGAGCATTCTCATGTGAATTCCATGACAAAAAAATAAAAAAAAAACCAAAAAACTAGAATAAACAATTACAATAATAAAGGATTCCCGGAAATGCAATGTACTATACCAAACGAGATAATGCAACATTCTTGGGAATCTTCATTCTCACCCTCACATTCCTGGGAATCCTTTCATTCCTAGGAATTTTTCAATCCGTGTACCAAACACCCCCTAAAGGATAAAGCAGTGGCTTAGCAGATTAATATAAAAAAAATGTTTTTGCACTGTGCTTTGACAAGTTAATATGCAATAATAACAAACATAATCTAAGAAGTGGAAAATTTCTTCAAAATGAAAGCAAGAATCAAGCCATCTACGCGAGGGAAACATGGACTCAAATCTGGGTACGAAGTACGGCAAATTTGTAAAAATGACACATGGAGATGGAGGAAATATTTGATTTTATATCCCAACTATGCGGAAATATAATTCAGTTACATCTGTCGAGTGTATGATGTTTGGGGTGTAATAATGAAATTGTTGGAGGTCTATATTGTAAGTTGTCATATGTTTTGTCTATATATATGAGGTTATTTCCGTCATTGTATTTGCTGCATTTTCTCATTTAAAGAATCAGTCTCATTCCTAGCTGAAATATCTGCCCATAATATTTTAAAGTTGTATGGACTTCCAAAGTCGGTAGTGTCTGACAAGTCCGTAGTGTCTAATAGAGACCCTTATTTGTTTTGTTTTCTTTTTATAAAAATATTATAAGAACTCTTTCAAGTACAAGACACTGCACTAAGATGAGTACAACTTATCATCCTTAATCCCATGGTCAAACTAGTGGTGAAAAGATGTAGAAGCAATACTTGACAGCCTTTGTGATTGAGGGGCTCAATCAGTGGAATTTTTTTTGACTTTGGTACAGTTTGGGTAAATTTATACATGGCATTCATCACCATGTACGACTCCATTTGAGGCTGTGTATGGAAGACCATATCCATGTATTCGAGATTATACAAAGAGCAATGCAGCCAATTTTGCTTTGAATTCAATTCTCAATTAGAGAAAAAATGAATTGCTGAAGCTAAAGAATAATATACTTCAATCTCATGTACGAATAAAGAATCAAACTGATACTAAAAGGTGTGAGAGATAATTTGATGTGAGACATTGGGTGTGCCAAACTCCAACCATATAGCTAGAACTCAGTTGTTCATAGGACCGTGCATAAGCTATATAAAAGATAATTTGGTCCTTATGAGGTTATTAAGAAGGTGGAGAAGGTTGCTAAGTTCGTGCATACGTCCAGAGTTACAATTTTCATTGCTTAAGAAGTGTGTTGGAGATCACACGACTTCCATCCATTTCATTTACTGTAACAGTTGATTTTTTAAACCGGTACGTGGAGGTGTTAGGGTGGAGATGGATTAAAAGTGACCAAGGTTTACTTGAGGAGGTGTTGATTAGGTGGGAGAATTTGCCAGTTGAGAACGCTTCTTGATAGAATGTTGCGGCCATGGCTAAAGCTTATACCTCACATGAATCTTGTCGGAAAGGTTCAATTTGATGGAGAGGGTATTGATACATGTATAAATGAACTTAGATTAAATAAAGAGTATAGGCCCAAGCCAAGTGTGGCTTGGCCCAATCATCTGTTTCAGTATGAGATGTACATGCTTGGGGCTAGAAGTTCAAATGAGAACATAGGGCGGGTACAATGGACATGTGTATGGAGATTAAATGAGAGCATAGGCTGAGATGGTGTAAATAAGAGAGTTAGAGACAGATAGAGGAAGCCAATAAATTGTAGCTAACTCTCCTTCAATCATGTCTTCTTTTTTCTGATTATGTTTTGTTCTTTCCCAATTCAAAATCCTAAATTTTGTGTATCTCAAAATTTTATTAGTAAAATACAACATTTATTGTTTCAATTGTAGTTCTTGGTTGAATTAGTGTAGAAGAGGAGGTACTCTTATTAAAGTGTGAGTGTAATCCAGTAGTAAACACTTTCGGTAAAAGAGAATATTTTACCAAAATGACCCATTTTTAAAAGTATTTACTACGATGACCCACTTTTGAAAGTATTTCCCAAAATGACACACTTTTGAAAGTATTTACCAAGATGGCCCACTTTTGAAAGTATTTACCAAATGATCCACTTGCTATCTACCAAAACTCATATAGCGAGTTTGGTGAAAATACCCTCATTTTTTGTGATAACGAGTATAAACTTAGGTGTCTGGAAAAAAACGCGAAGAAAAAAAAAATCAAAGTAAGACTCGTTGTCTCAAACAACGAGCGTAGATGTACTAAACTCGCTGTTTTGAGATAGCGGGTCTGATTTTGTTTTTGTTTTGTTTTGTTTTCGTTAAATTTATCTTTAAAAAATAATTTAAAGTCAGGCTCGCTATTGTTGGGATTGGGACGTCAACCAACGCCCGTTGTCGCAGCGAAACTAAATAGAGCAATGAGGAAGTCGAAGTAGATGAGACGAATATATTGAGCAAGCAAGTAGATCCACCAATCTAACACAAACACAACGATGACTTATCCTGGTTAGCTTTTGCTTAATCCGGAGGAAAATATAGGGAGATCTGATATTCATCTAGAAGAGATTACAAGGAGTTACTAATTCACTCAATACAAGGAATTAAACTCTCTCACCAAGAACTATCTCTCTCTCGAGCCTATCTTTGTAATGAAGAAAATAATCTATGAAGTACTCTCACTCATATTGGAAGAGTTTACAATATATATAGAAGAATAGAGAGAAACCCAGGTCTAATCTTGATTCTTAGTCGTCCGATATAATCTGAAAAAGAAGTAAATGAATAGGAACCGTACGATCTAACTTGAAGTTGAAGATTGGGCTAAAGTAACCTAACAAATCGAGGCCCAAAACGAACATAGCGTCGCGGTCGGTCGACCGTCCAACAAGACCGATCGACTGTCCACCTCTCGACCAAACCCAGTGCAACAGGGACAATGTGTGCGGTTGGGGGGTACGGTCGACCGCAACTATGCCTGCACCTTGCTATTGTTGTTTTTCCTTCTACTCACTTCGACGCTTCAACCTCCGTGCTTCATCTTACCTTCTTCTAATCTGAACCACGAGTATTCAAGACACATTCCTAACAACTATAACTACACTCGTTGTTTGAGACAACGAATCTTACTTTGATATTGTTTCTTCAAGTTTTTTCTCCAAGTTGAGGAGAAACACCTAGCCTACACTCGCCATATCAAACAGCGAGGGAATTTTCAACAAACTCGCTGTTTGAGACAACGAGTTTGGTGAAAATCTCCTCATTGTTTGAGACAGCGAGTCTTTGATATTTTTTTTCTTCAAATTTGTTCTCCATGTTATGAGACAATGAGTCTTTCTTTAATATTTTCTTAAAATTGTTTCTCCAAACACCTAAGTCTACACTCGCTATCTAAAAAAACGATGCTATTTTCAAAAACTCGCTATCAGAGATAGTGAGTGGGTCATTTTGGTAAATACTTTCAATAGTGGGGCAGTTTGGTAAATATTTTCAAAAAGAAGGGCCATTTTGGTAAACAATTCGGTAAAAGAGAGGTCCTATTTGCACAGAAAAATCTTTAATTAATTAACATATACTAATATTATACACGTGTGATGCACGTATTAATTTACTTTACAATTTAAAATAAGAACTCTTATTTATACGTACCATGCATATCTTAATAAATATGATTAAATATTTTTAAAATTAAATATGAAGACTATAATGGGAGAGTTTGAGTTGCATGTGTGTTGCACGTACGTAGGTAGATTTACAACATCATTTCTTCCATTATAATAGTTATTATATATTATATTATAGGTAGATAAATAAATAGATAGTAATTTATACTTGCGATGCACATTTAATATATTAAAAAAATAAAGTAAAAAAATCTGACGCAGTGAAGACTCGAACTTGAGACCTTATTTAAATTAGTTATACACGTATAATACACGCGTTGTTAGATATGATACTAATGTGTTATCCAATTATAGTATTAGAGATTATCAGAGATTTAAAACTAAATGAGAGTATTATATATATATATATATATATATATATATATATATATATATATATATATATACGGGTAAAAGGGATATGAGCAACTTGCTCATTTAGTAAATGAGCAAGTGATGAGGTGGCATGCATGTGATACATTGAGTATCTAACCACTTTTAGGATTTTCCAATTACATGCATGCCACCTCATCACTTGCTCATTTACTAAATGAGCAAGTTGCTCATATCCCTTTTACCCTATATATATATATATATATATATATATATATATATATATATATATATATATATATATAGAGTTAGTCTATTAAGAGATGGAGAGCTGAGCTCCTTATCTGAGCTGGGAGTGATCAGCCGTCTGATCAAACTTGATGAAGATCGGACGGCTGATCTCTCTTCCGCTCTCTCTTCAGATTTTAAGAGGGGTAAAAGGGGTATACCCCTTATCTCAAAGCCAGATCTGGCTATACCCTTCGATTCCTTATCGTCTAAGCCTTATCTCTTCTCTCCCGCTCTCTCTCTCGTTCCAAACCCTAATCTGAGCTCCACTCCCACGCTCGAATCCCGCTCTCGATCTGCTTGGATTTCTCTCTTTGGATTCCTCTCTTCTCTTCTCACCCTATCTGAAACCCTAATCACGGCACCTTCGAAACCCTAATCGAAGGATCCTTTCGAAACCCTAATCGCCACCTTCGCGAAATCTCCCGCTATCTTTCTTCACTCACCCGTGACAAACCCTACCCCTACCATGAATCGAGTATACACCTTCGATTCCTTATCGACTAAGCCTACCTCTCTTCTCTCTTCTCTCCCGCTCTCTCTCGTTCCAAACCCTAATCAACCTCTTCCCGGCTGAGCTTCCCTCCGCCTTTCTCTTCAGATTTTGAGAGGGTTAAAAGGGGTATACCCCTTATCTCACAGCAGATCGCATAAACCACTTCGATTCCTTATCGATTAAAGCATCGATTGGAGTGGAGCTTTGCTTTGAATGTCTCATCGATCGGAGGTGGAAGTGATTAGCCGTCTGATCTCTCATATTCCGGAGGGAAGTATTTGACTCTCATAAATGCTTTAATGATATCTGTTTAATTTCTTGCATTTTCTTTCGGTTTTGTTCGTAGGCAATGATGAGTTTGTTTTGGATATTAGTTGGTTAAATAATTTTGGGGCATTGAAATTATGATTTCGAAGAGATTTTTGATTGCGTACCATGATATTTATTCAAAGTTGAGTACACACCTTTGAGCGGGAGAGAAGAGATGAAGGCTTGAAAGTACCAATATTTGAGTTTTAACAATAGCTCAATTCACAAAAATTTTGGGCACCAATGACTCACAATGGTTTAGGCAGTGATGCAAAACACTTTATGATCTGAATAATTATTTCAATCCTGTTTTAAGTATTCTTGATTATTTATCTATCATATTCTAGTTGGCGTGGCAGTCCAATGCAGCCCTACTTATGATGACTGTTTTCTGAGCCTATAATAACCCACCCCCCCCCCCCCCCCCCCCTGTCCCGATAAGGCACTCAGTTCCCCAACTCTTAATAGACTTACTCTATATTTGATCTGCACAGTTGATGATAAGCTCCAACCAACACAGACAGAACATGAAGTATCATTTTTTTTCAGCCCAGAACAAACACAGATAGATCATGAAGTATACAAAAACAAACTGTATATTAGGCAGTGATGCTGAACACTTTATGATCTGAATACTTATTTCAATTTGTTGTATTTATTCTTGATTATATATCTATCATATCCTAGTTGGCGCGGCACCCCAAGTGCAGCCTTTGTTATGGATAGTCTGTTCTGAGCCTATTTGTTATGGATAGACAGAGCATGAAGTATGCAAAATTTGTAATGCTCCAAACAACAGAAAACTAGATTTTCTAGTAACTGACGTTGGATGTGTATGCGTTGGGTACTCATCTAAGCCTTTTGGTTTTTGAGTCTCTCAAATGCTTTGGTTGGTGTAGGCCGTGATGCAAAACAGAATATGATCTGAATATTTACTTCAGGATTGTTGTATTTGTTCTTGATTGTATATCTATCATATCATAGTTGGCGTGGCACCCCAATGCAGCCCTTGGTATGAATAGTCTGTTCTGAGCCTACTAGTATTATTTCAACCACAATTATAGTTTCTGTTGTTCAGTATGAGCATAACAAATTTTGCATTCTACATGCTCTGTCTGTGTTTGTTCCCAACTGACAGATTTTGCTTGCTTCATGATATATCTGTGTCTGTACTGGGCTGATAAAATCTTTAAACAACATGCTCTATACATCATAAGGTGTTTGTGCTTGTTCTTGGTTGTTTGAAATTTGTATGCTTCATGCTCAATCTGTGTTTGCTCTGGTCTGGAGGGAAAAATGAGACTTCATGTTCAGTCTGTGTTGTTTATGAGCATTTGAAATTTTGCATACTTCATGGTCTTCCTGTGCTTGTTCTTGGCTGTTTCAAATTTTAATACTTCATGCTCAATCTGTGTTTGGTCTGGTCTGGAGGAAAAAATGAGACTTTGTGTTCTGTCTGTGTTGTTTATGAGCTTTACAAATTTTGCATACTTCTTTTTCAGCCTGTGCTTGTTCTTGGCTGATTGAAATTTGTATACTTGAGGCTCAATCTGTTGTTGCTCTGCTCTGGAGAGAAAAAATGAGACTTCATGTTCAGTCTGTGTTGTTTATGAGCTTCACAAATTTTGCATACTTCATGGTCTTCCTGTGCTTGTTCTTGGCTGTTTCAAATTTTTATACATCATGCTCCATCTGTGTCTGCTCTGGTCTGGAGGAAAAAGTGAGACTTGAAGCTCTATTTGTGTTGTTTATGAGCATTACAAATTTTGTAAACTACATGCTCTGTTTGTCTTAGCTCTAAGCTTACAAATTTTGTCATTCTTCATGATTTGTTGGTGTTGGTTTTGATCGAGGAGGAATATTTAACAGTACATGAATTTTGAACTTCAGGTTCAAACGGTGTTTTCCTGAGCCTACATTATTGATTTGAAATTTTGTTCTCTTTTGGAATCGACTATCTGTTATCTGTTTGTCTTTGTCTTTTCCATGTTCACTAATTTCAGTTTACTTTGGATTTCAGGTAGAATTCAGCAAGAAGTGCATTTTGGAGTGATCGAAGACTGCAGTACGGCCAAATTATATATTCGGAGCAAATTTTGCAAATTTTGTCATCTACAGACAGTTATTAATAAATGTACTATGCTGTAAATGGCCATATTTCTTATGCTGTAGAAAATTTGTGAACACTCACTTTGCAATTCTATGAAGATCCAATTTTTTGCAAATAATCTGTTCATTATTGTCTTAATGTAATGATTGAAATTATGTGTTTTTTTGGGTGTATTACGCAGTATGGCGTGTCCACCTGATTTTCATGCTCAAAGCTTCAAGTAACCAAGTAAACAAAATAAGATAAGCTGAGAAGCAACACAGACATAACATGATGTATGCAGAATTTGTAAAACTCACAAACAACACAGGCTGAGCCTGAGAAGTATACAAATTTCAAACAGCCAAGAACAAGCACAGGCAGACCATGAATGGAGCAAAATTTGTGAGGCTCATAAACAACACAGACTGAACATGAAGTCTCATTTAATTATCCAGACCAGAGCAAACACAGATTGAGCATGAAGTGTACAAATAGCCAAGAACAAGCACAGGCAGACCATGAAGTATGCAAAATTTGTAAAGATCATAAACAACACAGACAGAACACAAAGTCTCATTTTTTTCTCCAGACCGGAACAAACACAGATTGAGCAACTAGTAATGAAATTTGAAACAGCCAAGAACAAGCACAGGAAGACCATGAAGTATGCAAAATTTGTGAAGCTCATAAACAACACAGACTGAACATGAAGTCTCATTTTTTCTCTCCAGAGCAGAGCAACAACAGATTGAGCCTCAAGTATACAAATTTCAATCAGCCAAGAACAAGCACAGGCTGAAAAAGAAGTATGCAAAATTTGTAAAGCTCATAAACAACACAGACAGAACACAAAGTCTCATTTTTTCCTCCAGACCAGACCAAACACAGATTGAGCATGAAGTATTAAAATTTGAAACAGCCAAGAACAAGCACAGGAAGACCATGAAGTATGCAAAATTTCAAATGCTCATAAACAACACAGATTGAACATGAAGTCTCATTTTTCCCTCCAGACCAGAGCAAACACAGATTGAGCATGAAGCATACAAATTTCAAACAACCAAGAACAAGCACAGGCAGACCACGAAGTATGCAAAATTTGTAAAGCTCATAAACAACACAGACAGAACACAAAGTCTCATTTTTTCCTCCAGACCAGACCAAACACAGATTGAGCATGAAGTATTAAAATTTGAAACAGCCAAGAACAAGCACAGGAAGACCATGAAGTATGCAAAATTTCAAATGCTCATAAACAACACAGATTGAACATGAAGTCTCATTTTTCCCTCCAGACCAGAGCAAACACAGATTGAGCATGAAGCATACAAATTTCAAACAACCAAGAACAAGCACAGGCAGACCATGAAGTATGCAAAATTTGTAAAGCTCATAAACAACACAGACAGAACACAAAGTCTCATTTTTTCCTCCAGACCAGAACAAACACAGATTGAGCATGAAGTATTAAAATTTGAAACAGCCAAGAACAAGCACAGGAAGACCATGAAGTATGCAAAATTTCAAATGCTCATAAACAACACAGATTGAACATGAAGTCTCATTTTTCCCAGATGACCAGAGCAAACACAGATTGAGCATGAAGCATACAAATTTCAATCAGCCAAGAACAAGCACAGGCTGAAAAAGAAGTATGCAAAATTTGTAAAGCTCATAAACAACACAGACAGAACACAAAGTCTCATTTTTTTCTCCAGACCAGAGCAAACACAGATTGAGCATGAAGTATTACATTTTGAAACAGCCAAGAACAAGCACAGGAAGACCATGAAGTATGCAAAATTTGCTCATAAACAACACAGATTGAACATGAAGTCTCATTTTTTCCTCCAGACCAGAACAAATACAGTTTTTTAACATGAAGTATAAATTTTTAACAGCCCAGTACAGACAAAGACAGACACGGACATAGCATGTAGCATGCAAACTTTGTATCATTCATCAAATATTCATAATTTGTTCGGCGCTGACGATCATCTCGTTCTTTCTCTTCGATTCCTGCACCAAAATATTCATCAAATAGAAGAAAATTCAAGTACGTATGACACACGTTCATGGTTAAAAATTGTAGGCTCAGAAATAGTGCAAAAAAAAACATTATCTCATTCACTCGGATTTTAAAAATTCAAGGCGGCTCAGAAAAACAACAATTACCACTTTAATATCTCGTAAAAACTTACACTGTTGCATTGTTAAAGGAAAACAGCTCCCGAAAAAGCATTCAGCTTCTGAGCTCTTAATAGACTTATCAGAGCTGGAGAAGATCAGCCGTCTGATCAAAGTTGATCACGATCGGACGGCTGAGCTTGACTCTGCCTTTCTCTTCAGATTTTAAGAGGGGTAAAATGGGTTAACCCCTTATCTCAAAGCCAGATAGCGTATACTACTTCGATTCCTTATAAATTAACCCTTCCTCTCTTCTCGGCTCAAAACACTTTCAAAACAGACATGAAGTTGAGCATACATCAAATAATCATGAAACATGAAATCATGCATAAAATTTTCATCACTGCCGCATTGAAGTTAAATCAGATTGCATATAGAGTCAAATTTGGAATTTTGAATTTGACACTAGGGCCGCTTTATTAAGGCACACCGGCTAGTGTTCAGGAACAAAATTCAAGTTGCATATACTTTTCATCATTGCCTACTAAATAGAGAATATATGAACTTCAAATTAGAAATTTTTTACCAACTTGGGCATCATTATTTTTCTGAGAATGATTTACCTGCAAACAAACAAAACAAGTAGGTTAAGTTAATAATTGCGTTAGAATGTAATAAACTAATATAACGGCAGATAGATATGACACTTACCTTGCAAAAGACACAGAGATAAGTCAACAAAGTTCATGCTATATTCGGAGGATCCTCTATTATAGGTTGCATTGTTGGAACTGTAGTAGAAGCTTGTGACTCATTTATAGTAGAGCTACACGTTCAATGTTCACAAAACGAAATTAAAATTATACTAGGTACACAAATGCAAAAAGATTTAAACTTTCTATTTAATTACTTACCTTTGCTTTAAAGGACAAGTACGACTGTCATGATTAACCATTTTATTACACAAGCGACACTTTCTCAATGGTTTCGCAGCCATCTCCAATGCTTTCTCCCTACCCCCTTTGATGCGCTTCCCACTACCCTTGGTTTTTGCAATATCGGGTACTTGAATATGGACTGTTCTAGGTAGTGAACTAGTTGTTGGTTGTTGTGATTCTTGGGGCATATCTTGTTGCAATTCTGCAACAACACCAACTAGTAATGTTTTCGCCTTTTGGCGCATCTCCTTTGATGAGCGAGCAATCCTCATCACTTTGTTGAATTCATTGGACAATTTCACCATGTCCAAATCTTGTGGACTACCGTAACTACCGATTATTTCAGCACCAGCATCATCATATACAATCTCGGTAGTTACAGAGGCGGTCCACCTCTTCAAAATATAACATTGAGGTAGGGAATCAACAAACTCATTCCTCAATACCACGAGGATGTGTCTACAAGGAATGCCCTCAACTTCAAATTTACTACATGTGCAAGTCCCAGCAATATCCATCCCCTTGTAAACTACATCTCTTGTTTTATCATGCTGTACAGACTTAGCCATTCTCCTGACAATATAGTGTCGCACACTACCATCATCAGCTTTCATTAAAGATGCATAATTCAAGCTTTCAACTAGTTCAGCCTGAAATATATGAAATTTGGACCGGGTGTACTGTTCAGACATTTGGGACTCAATTTCAAAACCTGTTTGCAGCTTTGGTTTGGTATGCAGAGTGGTGTAGTCAGCTGCTAACTGATTCTGTCTTTGTTTCCTTATTGCCCTTTCAAATCTGGTCAGAAATTCATGTAGAGAATTTTTACTGCTAACATACTTATCAACAAAAGCATTCATGCTTTCTGATCTCTGAGTTGTGCGAATACCAGCAGTAAAATATGCTTGGCATAAGCCGGTATCCACTTCTCACGAAGCAAATAAATGTCAGAAAGCCAAGGACAACCTGTTATTGGGATATGTATCAAGTACTAATAAAAAAGAACAAAAAAGTTCAAACATAAGAATAATTTATCAAAACAAGTAATACCTGCAATTTGCACGTTAGCGTGCATTACGTCATTCCATCTCATCTCAAACTCTTCTGGGGTCTCAGATTCCCAGATGCAACTGTGTAATGGAATGCTAAAATCACTATTCAAACCTGGGCCACCAAGCTTATCGGGAAGCTTTTTAAGAATGTGCCACATGCAAAGCCTGTGGCTCGAACCAGGAAAACAGATCCGAATTGCATTATCCATTGCAGGATCTTGGTCCGTGATGATCACTTTTGGTGGAGACCCACCCATTATTTCACCCCATTTTTCAAACAACCAAACAAAAGAATCGGTGGTCTCCTTATTTACAAATGCCGCACCAAAATTTACAGATTGCCCATGATGATTAACTCCGGTGAACGGCGCAAAAACCAACTTGTATTCGTTGGTATCATATGTGGTGTCAAAAATTAGCACGTCACCAAAATGTTTGAAAGCCTTCCTGGCAATAGCATCAACCCATAATACATGAGTTAATTTGTTGTCTTCATCAACCTTGTAATGAAAACTGAAAGAAGGATTCATCTCTTTTTCCTCTTGGAAGTGCTCCAACAATATATCAACATCATAAGGTCTCATACCATCCCTCTCTCTTTGCAAGGAATTTCTAATATCTTTTTCAGTACAATTAATATTACTGAAACCTCCATTTTCTATTTCCATGAAGGACATAAACTCTGAAGTTCGTATATTAGCCTCTTTGAAAGTACTGAGTAAGCTTTTTTGCGCTTCAGATACATTTCTATTCTGTCTTAGAAATTGTTGCTTTCGAGGTGTGACACAAATATGACTATGCTCCTCAACAAACCTACGGATTGACCATCTCCCGTCAACATCCCTTTGGATTCGTATTTGAGCCATACAGTCTTCTTTCGTTATTGCCCGTTTCCTTCTCTTGATCAAAATTGAAGAAGATTCTTCATTATCACCGGTTGTATCAACCGGCTTGCCTTGTTTTGAACAAACAAACTGTTGTGAATATCTATCCTTTGTGGTAGGATCAACCATCGTTGCAGACTTTCGTACTGAAAAGCCGCATAATTTTGCATATGTTTTGTAAAATTCAAATCCATCTTCTAAGGTTGCAAATACTAAACCAACAAGTGGTTTAGATGCATCATCAACATCCCTCCAACTGGACTGAACATCCTGGCTTAGTAATTCTTCATTTTCAATCTCCATCCTTCATAGGAGAATGAGACAACAAAAATTAAAAATAAATAAACTCTCTAATCTTTAACTGTCAAATAGAGAAATTGTGGCCCCAAAAAAGGTAACAAAAAAAACTACATCTTAACACAATCTACTCTATTCACCAAACCCTAAAGGACCTTTTCCTTTTCTGGAAATGATCACAACCACCTTAGTGGTATTGTATCTCACACCCGGTGTTCGAGCATAAAAAAAAATCGACTATAGTCTCCCCTGTATTTGGCTATCCGTTCAAGGAGATGATGATGGTAAAGGGTATTTTGCTGATGAAGAGGAATCGGCCGAATAATGAGCGCGTCGTGCTGTAACTACGGTAACAAGAAGATCATTGATGACTCATGAACTATTCTGTTCATGACTACTAATAATCACTTATCTCATAATAATAATAATAATAATAATAATAATAATAATAATAATACTAAACAAAAGAAACAGTAAAAGAAAAATTACATGGAAGAAAATTTACAGGGAATAATAATAATACTACTACTAATAATCACTTATATGCATGTGTTAATCACTTATATGCATGTGTCAAGTCCTATTAGCAGTGATTGAAGCAAGTCTCGAAATAAACAAAAACTAGACTAAATATTACATGGATTTTGTGTGCTTATATGCATGTGTCATGTCCACATATAAAAATTCCATATACCAGTACGAATATTATTTGCTAATCAAAATGTACTAGTCCGAATACTAGTGCGAATATTAACATAGCATAATTTAAGCTCGAAGAATATAACAACAACCTAGAAGTATCTATGAAGGAAATAAAATTTCAATTCAAGGTGAGAAATTTAAACCCTTGTCGCAGTATCGGTCCTCCGTCAGGAACAAGAGAACGAACTCTCAAGTGCAATGTTAAGGTGCAGCTCACGGCAATCGAACAAAACGATCTGAGGATGAGCGAAGCACAAATCGAAGAGAAGATGATCGAAGCACAGGTACTGCGATCGGTCGCACTAGTAGGGTTTGTCACGGGTGAGTGAAGAAAGATAGCGGGAGAGGAGCGAAGGTTGCGATTAGGGTTTCGAAGAGGATGAGCGAAGCACAAATCGAAGAGAAGATGATCGAAGCACAGGTACTGCGATCGGTCGCACTAGTAGGGTTTGTCACGGGTGAGTGAAGAAAGATAGCGGGAGATTTCGCGAAGGTGGCGATTAGGGTTTCGAAAGGATCCTTCGATTAGGGTGTCGAAGGTGCCGTGATTAGGGTTTCAGATAGGGTGAGAAGAGAAGAGAGGAATCCAAAGAGAGGAATCCAAGCAGATCGAGAGCGGGATTCGAGCGCGGGAGTGGAGCTCAGATTAGGGTTTGGAACGAGAGAGAGAGCGGGAGAGAAGAGATAAGGCTTAGACGATAAGGAATCGAAGGGTATAGCCAGATCTGGCTTTGAGATAAGGGGTATACCCCTTTTACCCCTCTTAAAATCTGAAGAGAGAGCGGAAGAGAGATCAGCCGTCCGATCTTCATCAAGTTTGATCAGACGGCTGATCACTCCCAGCTCAGATAAGGAGCTCAGCTCTCCATCTCTTAATAGACTAACTCTATATATATATATATATATATATATATAGGGAAAGGCTCCGTTGCACACTACTTTTGGTGCTCACCGCGTGAACACTACGTCTTCGGGCATTCAAATCGAAAATCCGAACCGTTCACATTGATCTACACATCTAAATTAGTCTAAATATGTAAAATCAAATCATTTGAAATTCATTTGCCCATTCATTGAAGTGTTACAAAATTGTATGGCTGAAATTCATTGTTTTTATAGTCGCGTGATGGATGGGCAAATGAATTTCAAATGATTTGATTTTACATATTTAGACTAATTTAGATGTGTAGATCAATGTGAACGGTTCGGATTTTCGATTTGAACGCCCGAAGACGTAGTGTTCACACGGTGAGCACCAAGGTAGTGTGCAACGGAGCCTTTCCCTATATATATATATATATATATATATATATATATATATATATATATATCTTAAGCTAATAGGCCTTCCCCATATATATATATATATGTATCTTAAGCTAATAGGCCTTCCCCATCTATCCTTTCTTTATTTTGAAATAGAGAAAGGAGAGCAAAAGTAGGGATTCACACTTTCTTAACACGTGCATGACACATCTTTTGATTGACAGCCATACATTAAAAATAACCCCCCCCCCCCCAAATCCCCCTAACCCTAGCCCTCCATCGCCCTAACTCACCGCCGCCTCCACCTCCTACACTCCACGACGCCGCCCGCACTCGCCGCTTGCGACCGTCGCCACTCCCGATCGTTGCTCGCGAACGCCTCGCCGCTTCCACCTCCCACTCTCCGCATCTCTACCCTCTGTCGCAGCCCGTCGCCCGCCTCGTCGTGTGCTGCTTGCCAACGCAGTCTATTACGTAGGTCAGTTTGAATTCATGACTTTTCGCTACAATTATTTAATCTAGGGTTTCTGAATACTCCCCTCTCGCAGCTAGCCGCTACACTCGCCATACATGGAGGTGCTGAGGTTGGTCTGCCGCCTCCCACTGGAAACTCGGTCGTACTACGCCAAATTTGCCCGCAAAAACTGTGTCAACTTCCGAGGCGATGATCACGTCCCTTCCCTTGATGAGCACTTCACTCGAGCTTATATCCACTCCATCTGGGTCCTCCAAAAATACTATGTGGATCCCAATGCAACTAACAAGCTGAAGCAGATATGCTCTTCCAATTGAGTTGTAGTTGATGCCAAGTAAGTGTTTATCGAAATTCCTTAGTCAACCTAACTTTGTTATGGGTATTAGCAAATGGGTATGGGTTTTTTTTCTTAGTAGGAGGAAACCCTTTTTATTTTGTTGGTGCTCATTAAGTGTTTGTTAAAAGTTTTCAATCAAATTAGTCGAAACACGTGTGTTGGGGAATGGTGGTTAGTAATGATATGTGGAGTTTTGTAGGGTTGTCCCAGGTAACTTAGTGTGTGAAATTGAATTCAGGAAGAATATGTGATGGACGGGAATGATCCAGGCCACATCATCTCCATCAAAGTTAGGGGCAAGAATGGTGAACCAAAAACAGGTAAAAGTTTCAATCTTGATTTTTTTTTTCTGCAACATGACATTTCATTATAATTTTGGAGTTTTGACACAATTTTTTATGCCGATGATTAGCTACATGGCCAAATGAATCATCGGAACAGGCTCCTTTGGCATTGTGTTTCAGGTATAATTGTTGTTACAATTTAAAATTTTGTACAAATTTTCTCCTTGCAAATGCATGATTGCTTTGCTTTTGCTTTGAGGTGAAATGTCTAGAAACGGAGGAGACAGTTGCGATAAAGAATGTGTTGCAAGATAGGCCTTACAAGAACTGTGAGCTGCAATTGATGTGGTCAATGGATCATTCGAATATGATTGCATTGAAGCACTGCTTCTTTTCGATGACGAGCAGGGATGAGCTTTTTCTGAATTTGGTGACGGAGCATGTTCCGAAAATAGTTCATAGTGTTTTGAAGCATTATAATAATGTCGGTCAGCAATGCCGCTTCTCTATATGATGATTTACATGTATCAGGTCTGTTTGTGTTCTCTTTTCATATTTGAGCGTAATGGTTTTTAGGGACTATGTGGGTAACTGATTGGTGATTTTCTTGTAAATATTTAGAGGGTTAACTTACATTTATACGGTTTTGGGCGTTTGTCATAGATATGTGAAGCCACAAAATATACTGGTATGTTTTTCTAATATCTTAATTTCTTAAGTTTGATAATGTTTAGCTTGAAAATTGTCTCAACTCTATAATACTCAGCAACCAAAACTACAAAGTAACAAAAAAGGTGCGAACATTTTGATCATGGCTTCAAGGATGTTGTGGGCTTCAAGAGCCGCCACCTATATCAAAATCTCCACTTTCCATAGAAATTTCTCTACTGGTACAAACCCTAACCAAATATGAATCTTTCTTTTATATATCATCATTTGATTTGATTACGTATTGTTATATTTGATATATCAATTAGGGTGTGGTTTTGGTAAATGATGCGTTTACATTTATTAGCACTGGTAACGGGTCGGGTTGGGTCGGGTAGCTCAATACCCGGATCCGGACCCGGTCAATGACGGGTCCAAATACTGGACCCGGACTCAGACCCATGAAATTCGGGTCCAGGTCCGGGTCCGGTTCCCCACAAAAAATGTTACCCGTTCGCTTTCGGATCCGGGTCCTGGTCCTATTTCTAATCACGGGTCCGGTTCGGTTCCGGGTCTTTAAAGCATAACACAATATTACATAATACGACTCGTGACTTTCTTGGAAAATGATGGTTAAAATTAGATCTCAGTATGGTTGTTGTAGCTCCAAATCATACACTGATCATTCTTAAAAGCTCCAAATCAGAATACTTATTGTTCTTTAACATAGCCAGATTAGATCATACACTCAAGGTTGTATGATCAAAAGTTACATGCTCCTTTTTAGCTCACTGACTACTTTTGATATACTGACTAATTTATGAGTCAGTGATTGGCAATCTACTCAATGACTACTTTTGATATACTGACTAATTTATGAGTCAGTGATTGGCAATCTACTTTTGATATACTGAGTGGCACTGGTAACAGGTAACGGGTCGGGTCCGGGTCGGGTCCGGGTCAGGTCCGCTTCGTTTATTGATTAATTCTCTATTGCGGGTTCGGGTCCGGGTCTGGGTCGGTTCCATTTTTAGGGGACCCAGACCCGACCCGAAATTTCAACGAGTAGTTATTTAGGACCCATACTCTACCCAAATTAGATCGGGTCGGTTCCGGTCCAACGCCGGGTCCAGGTCGGGTCCGGGTTTCGGGTTTTAGTACCAATGCTAACATTTATGGGTTGTATGTGAATTTTAGTCGAAGTTTGGATCTTTTTAAATGGGTTTTGACTAGGTCTGATGTGTTGTATGGATAATTTAGAATTACATTTTTAAGCAAACACAGTTCATAAAATTATTTTTTATGTATCATCTTTACTTTAACATATTCTATAATGCATGACTTCAGTTTATGATATATAACATGTATATTGAATGTTAATGATATTCTAATATACATATTAACATAAATTAGTTAAACTTGTGACATCTTTTGTAAAGTCCGTGCAATTTCCATAGGGTAAATTGACACAAAATCATCACTCTACTGCTTAGCTACAATTATTGTTTGTGTGATTTACAGATCAAAGTCTTAGTAAAAAAACAATAACTTGAAGCCAAAGACTGCCCTATGATTTGATCAACTCCTATTTTGAGAAAAAACGTGGAATTAATAATGTATATTTCCTGTGTTCTGCTAACATGAAATGCATGTATTACAGGAGCTCTCTTTTTTGGGGCTTATTTATTTTTGGCTCCTAATTTTTATTCTCTCGACTTCTCGCTTTAATTAGTAATAAAACTATATATGTTTAATTTCTCGCTTTACTAATACATGACAAACATTAACATGAGAGTCACATCATGGCATCGGATACTCACAAGGTTTTAAGATAGGAGGAGGAATGGATATTAATTATGTAGATAATAATGAGAGAGAAAGACGCATATGACAATAACTCACACAATTTGTTTCCAAAGTAGAAGGAGTCTGAAAGTGTAGTTTAAGAGCAATATTTTATTTTCTTATTTATTATTATTATTAGTTTAAATCTATTATATTTTGAAGCCAAAAACTGCCCTATGATTTGATTATTTGAATGCCCTATAATTTTTGAAGAACACTTTTGTGTTAACAGTGAAATACAACTTCTCTTGAATGAAAAATACCCTCATATAGAGATTTTTCAGAAAATGCCTTTATTATTAAGTTGAACTTTTTCGATTGATTATTAAGACGTTCTTTTTCTTTTATTCGAATGCACATTAATTTTAAATGGAATACACTAAATGTCTCAAATATATCCTATGTTTTGTTAAGATGTACAGCTTTATATTTGGTTAATTTTGTTTTAACTAGGGACCTTAATTTCCTCTGTGAAGAATCGCCTTTTGAGTACACAAAATGGGTATTTGTTATGCAATATTGTAGATGATGTCACAGTGTATGTTTATCCAAGGGTATAGGATGATGTCTATCCTATGTTTATCTATATTTGTATGTTTATCCAAGGGTTATACTCATCAACCCTCAAGAATTTACCAATACTGCACTGTACTCAAACTCACCTTTTGAGTACACAAAATGGGTATTTGTTATGCAATACTGCGACATCATCAAATAACTAGAAATGAAAGTACCAAGGTTTATGCAATATTGTACATATTTATATGTTTATATGTTTATTTATGTTTATCTATGTTTATATGTTTATATGTGTTTACATGTCCATCGATGAATCTATGTTTATATGTGTTTTCCTTTTTTTCCCCGTTTTATCGTTGTATGTTTATATGTTATACCATGCGAGACCATTGTATTATATGTATATAAGAGATTTGCCCGTAGGCATGTGCCTGCGACACGTATTTGAAACAATGCAGCATATGAAAAGCCCTGTAAACAATAAAATATATGCAATCCTATCTAACTAACAAATCACATAGGTATCAACATGTATATGCAATTCAATGTAACTTTAGAGGTTGAAATTTACCCAAGAAAATATCTATTTAAATCCTCCATTGCATTTGAAAGTAGGGAAGATGAGATCAAGAAATTCAAAGGAAGAAGAAGAAGAATACGAGAGAAAGAGAGAGAAATAATTAAATAAATAAAAGAGTTGTTTTGGTGAGAAAATGTGTTTTGTGAGGTTAGATCTAGGTCTTTGATTTTGGGAAGGAAAATGTGTTTTGTGATGTTAGATCTGGGCCTTTGATTTTGGGGGGTTTGAAGGAGAGCCACATGATAGCTTTCTCTGTGTTTTATTATATAGATTATGCTATTTCAAAGGTTTATTGTTAAATTAGAATATTGAATAATCAAGAGACTGATATTATTGACAAATTTTCAATAATTTTGTTTGCAACAGTATGTGTGAAGAATCAAAGATATAGGGGATTTCCAGTTATTTTGAGGCAAACAAGAACTTTTACATTACATCGGGTATGTTTTATACATTTTTCTGATCTAATCCCTATTGTTATTTTTCTGAGTGTGTAATGTTTCTTTCTATTGGGATTGTGTTTGGAAGTCTGATTGCATCAAATGCTCGAGCTTGAAGTTTGTGTGTTTTTTTAGATTTTTACTACATAATTGTTAAATGTTGATAGACTGAATTATAATTATGCAGGAAAATTGCATATATGGGTAGGTTCTACCGAATTTTTGATTGAATGGTATTGATATTTTAATATATCTTTCGATAAAGTTGGTGCAATATTGCACCGGGGTATACTAGTACAGTACTATGTTACCGTGTTGTGAAAAAAAAAATCAATAAATAAAATATACTCATCCCTGTCAAATCTATTTCGATAGAAACAATGTACCCAAAGTGACTGCACCAAGCCTATCTCTCCTCGGAAGTCCAAACAATCAATCACAAGTTTGAGTAAGCTGGCATCACATTCACATTTAGATTCACATTCGCACCCACACTTTACAAAAGTCCTTTTTCTGTGAAATCAAATCAAATCATCTCTGTCTCTCAGTCTTATTCTCTCTCCCTCTTTCCTCATTGGTCCTCCCGAGAAATGCTACACTTACATTGTTTTTTATCCTAAACGTATATGGGATTTGTCTTTTAGTGATCATTGGGTCCATCCCTCACTAAAAGACAAATGGAAAAGGTCCAATCACCACTAAAAGACAAACTCCATGTATGTTTGGGATAAGAAACAATGTAAGTGTAGCATTTCTCGGTCCTCCCTATATATAAAGAGAGATAGATGTACAGCAAAATCAAATCAAATCAAATATCAAAATATAAAGTACAGCTAAATCAAATTCCCATAACTTATTAGATTTTCATGGTTTTTGAATTTGAATTCCCGACTTTTGTCATCTGTAATCCCTGAAACAGATCTTAATTTTATACTCATGGCAATTAGTAATTGGCTTCGCAATCATTACCTGGCCCAAAAAGTTGGAAAATTGGGACTTCAGAGACCTTAAATAATACACTACATGATCAAGCGGAGGAAATGAAGAGTAAGAGGGAAAGAAAAAATTAGAAAAGGACCTTATTAGAATTGTGATGCTAAGCATTGAAATCCCGATTGGTCATTCTATTCTGAAAATTGAAATATAGCCTTTGTTTTGCATTCCTTTCTAGTTTTATACATATTTGATTCTGGATATTCTTAAAAATTACTTTGAATTAGGGTTTCGGTTGGCCTACGAGTCCTTCGAATCACTTTGATCCATCAAAATATATGTTGCTTATTATTAGCTCTTTTAGCTGGACATTCACATGTGTAACAAGACAAATATCTAATCATCATTGTAAAGCAAAAAATTTGTGAAATTTTGGGAGCCAAGCGTTTTTCATAAATAATCGTATATTGTACTTACCTGTCATGGAGCTATTGTCAAATCTGTATTCGAGCTGCTCTATATGGTTGTATTTGTGAGAATAGGGAGATGGTAAACCAAGTATTTTCATCCATTCACAAATGATAGTAAAGTCGTTGTTTGATTGGTTGTGGTAGTTCCAAATCAATAAGGCCTCTACTGCTCAAAGACCTAACTTGACTTTATTACTGGTTAGCATGTCAGATTATGAAGTATTGTGCATAGCCAAATTACTTAGCACAATATGGGCACAAAGTGATGGAAAATGATGAATTGCTTCACTGAATAGTGAAAGCAAAATGGCATTTTCATATTCTAACTTTTACCCGGGCAGAAGCCCTCTAGACGCCTTAAGCAAATGACCCGCTCATCCACAATTCTAGCAGCCCTAGAAAAAGGAAATACTTAACAAAAAACATAGAATACATCAAAGTATCCCGCGCGAAACCATATAAAACATACAATGTGTATGTATATATATCTATATAATAAAACACAAAGAAAACTATCAAGTGGAGAGAGAGAGAGAGAGAGAGAGAGAGAGAGAGAGAGAGAGAGAGAGAGAGAGAATTAAATAAATAAAGAAGTTATTTTGGGGATTCAAATTTGAGTTTTGGGGGAAAACTTTGGGGGGGGGGTTTCTGAGGTTAGATCTGGGCCTTTGATTTTGAGGGGATTGAATGAGAGCCACTTGATAGCTTTCTTTGTGTTTTATTATATAGACTAGATTTGCCCGTGGACACGTACCTACGACACGTCTTCGGAACAAATACAGCATATGAAAAGCATTGTAACAGTAAAACAACAATTATGTAGCTCAAGTTTGAATTGTATGACAATAATTAGTTGTAAATAAAAGTCCATGTTTTAATTAGTATATGTTGAAAAATAATTATAAATGAGGGTATAAAATCCAACTTCTTAAAAGTTTGAGGGTGGAAAATGATGAAATTTAACTATTGAAGAGATATTTGCTGTTTCAATGTAACATGAGCAATAAAAAAAACATAAAAAATCTAAAAATTTATAAACCTGAAATCTGAAAATCCAAATTTCTGATTAATAGAGAGAGAATGAGAGAGAGAAAGAAAAATAATTAAATAAATAAATAAGTTGTTTTATTTTTTTTTGGGTGGGGGGGGGGGGGGGGGGGGGGGGAATTTGAGTTTGAGTTTTGGGGTTTGAAATTTTAGGAGGAAAAATGTGTTTTGTGAGGTTAGATCTGAGCCTTTAATTTTAGGGGATTGAAGAAGAGACACTTGATAGCTTTCTTTGTGTTTTATTATATAGATATATGGAAACATGGACTTTTATTTACAACTAATTATTATTATATTATTCATACTTGAGCTACATAATTGTAGATTTACTGTTTACAAGGCTTTTCATATGCTGTATTGTTCCAAAGACGTGCCGTAGGCACGTGCCCACGGAAAAATCTAGTATATATATATATATATAGCGAGAGAGAGAGAGAGAGAGAGAGAGCGAGCGAGCGAGAGAGAGCGAGAGAGAGACATAATGTTGTTCAAGCATCTATGTTTGTGAAATTTGAAAAAACAACAACAACATTTTAGTCATGTGCTGAACTGGAGATGAACTAGAATAGGTGAAAGTATATGAAGAAATTGAAGAAATATATAGTAAATTGTTTTGAAAAAAATAATTTATATGTTGTTTGGACCAAAACCCTCCAGGCGATCTTAAGTAAATGATCAGCTTTCACAGCCAAAATCAGTTAAATTCAGGGGTAAACCGTACCCAATCATAATAACCAAGAATATGAAAATAATCACCAAATTACCAACACCCAAAAAATATTGGCAAAAATTATACGATACATCAAATTTTGTATATATATTGACAGATAAAAGAAAAAGGCTACTTATTTTGGTTCAATTTGAGGGCCATAAAACCACCACTACATGTCAACACTAACTTATTGCATTTGGTAGTCTCGTCCTATAACATATAAATGGCTTTTTCCGCAAACATTGTCCCCCAATATAGCATACAATGTATATATTTCGCTAAATCGAGCATAATGGAAGATCATGATTCATGTAGCTAGACCCATTTGAAAAAAATACTTTGTCGTTGTTGTATAACATGTTGGTAGTCTAGTCCTATAACATGTTGGTCAAAGCGTTTGATGCGGTTTATTTTTGGGAGACGTGTGGATGCACCAGGTGTGAGTTCGGACTCAATTTGTATTTGAAGGAGAATGCTGCTCGTCTGACGACCCTTGGCTGACCGGGCGGAACCTGTGGCGACCTCAGGGTGATTCGGAGATCTGGGCTCGGATCAGAAGATTCGGATCCGAGGTCTTGTGTACCTGCAGACGGTCCTGAAACACCGGGGTTTGTCCCGGTGGCGGACCCTCCGACGATCTAGTCAGTCTCTGTGAGAGAGTAGCAATAACTAGGTGAATTTAAGTGGAAAAAGATTGATTACCTCCAAAAGGTGGGTGAGGGTCTAGTATTTATAGAGAACCCCAACCGGGTTTGGTTCCGTTTGGGGGCCGGGTCTGGACCTGAAAGCCCATGGGCCTGACGTGGCAGAGGGCCCAGGGGGTTTAGGGCTGACGTTGCAATACCAGGAGTGGTATAGGGCTGACGTGGCAAAACCCTGGGTGGTATTTGGAGTTGACAGGGCAGATCATGGGGCTCCTGTGCTCCTGGGAGGATCTGAGGGCCTGGGCTGCGCCAAGTCATCTTCCTTCTACACCAGGATGGTAGGACGGCTTGGAGGGCTGTCGTGGATCGGAGACCGAGGGCCATAGTCGCTCATTGGATACGAGGAGTCCGGATCTGTGGGGGTGAACTGGAGACTCGGCGCCGACCCTGTAGTGGAGGTTCGGTGCCGAACTGGAGGTTCGGCGCCGATCTGGACCACTGTTTTCACCATTTCTGAGTGAGAGTTGTATTGGGCCCTGGTTGGGCCCTAAGCCATTTTTACCCTACCACAGCGTTGATCAGGCATTTATGTCGTAGCTAGGTACATAAGAAAGGAATAAATCACAAAAAGTAAAAGTACATGAAGAAATTGAATAGATATAAAGTATAATGTTTGACAAATCCAAAGTACTTTTTCATTTTGGAAAGAATCTGAAGGTGCTTTGCCTGACAGATAATGCTACTAAATTTGGTTGGTTATTTAGTAGGTTGTAGTTCCGAATCAAAGGGACCCCCACTATTCAGGCAACTTAATGAAATTTTCTATTGGTTAGTATACTACATTATGAAATATTATGTACCTGAAAGCCAAGTTCCTTACCAAAATATTGGCACAAAGTGATGAAGGCATGAAAGAAAGAAGAGTAGTTATTGTTAGAACTCAAATATCATAAAATAGAAAATTCCTAACAATGTTTGTGAAGAACTACAATTACAGGAATGAAAGAACAAACTAGACACTTTAATTCAGAGTCGAGATTAAGATCTCTATTCTTAAAGCAAAATTCACCCCGCAGTGTGACGGTAGTTGACGAATTGCCTCCCAGGATACAACTGTATATTACCTTTCCCTGAAGAGCAGCACCCTAGCTTCAGAGATATCAGCGAACCAGTGATTGTGTTGTACTCTCAGACTCAGAGGAAGAAGAAGAAGAAGATTATGAATTGCAAAAACCTGTATCTCTGGCAGACAAAATTGCAGGGTCTTATAGGTGATGAGGGCGTAACTGATGGATCATGGATCAATTACTTTGTAACAGCAGAGTAATTGTCAATTACTCTGTAACAGCGGAGTAATGGCAAAAAAAAACGTAACTGATGGATCCATTATTCTGCTTACAGAATAATGGCACCAATTACATAATTTCAAACGCATCAAAAACTAGATCCAGCGGAAAAATTGAAGTGGGGCCAAAAATTAATGTAGGCCAAGCCAAGCGAAGCCGAAGCCGAAGCCGGGTCGGGCGCGCGCGCGCGTGTATGTTTGTAATTTTGGCTAGGTCCTTTCTCTACTACACGTTAGTGGTAACCACAGGGCTATGCCCTTTAGTCCATTTTTTAAGCTTATATACTAGAGAAATCTTTCCCATCTTCCGATGTGGGACTATCCATTTTCTCCAAATTCCCAAGTTAGTATATTTCAAGTACCCAACTTTGGACCTACATTTCTCATTCATACGGAAATCGTTTTTGGCAAATGAGTACATTACGGAATAGTACTCGACGAGAGAAAAGTAATCCAATAACTTTTCGGCACCGCCGGTGGCCGGAGCCTACCGGAATCCGGCCCAGAAAATATACCAAAAATATTTTCAACAATCCTCCACATGAATGGAAATTACCTGACTATGAATTTAGACACGACAGAAAAAGACATAATAGAAAAAACTCTGAGATTAGAATCGAAAAATCACTGCATCAGGAATGGTAGTAACTTTTCAACTTTGAACCACCCTTAGTGAGTAGCCATTGGATTCACTTGACCAGGTAGTGAACATGATGTCTTGAACTACCCGGTCTTTGATGTGAATTTAGACAATAACTATTACACAGTTACATCTCCTCACAGAATTAGGTTCTCTTATTGTGTTCATTTTAGCCTTGAACAACCCTGGTTAATCGTAGGTGAACTTGGAGAATGTAGCCTCTCCTCATTCTCCTAGAAACGGCCCCATTTCACACTCACAAGGTGATTGCCCATAAAGAGTATCTTGCCATACCCCACTTTTATTTCAAAGCTATGGGAATTATTAAAAGCCAAGCTTATCCTAACTCTTTGCAGGCAGCACAATTTTATCATCTTAAGAGTGGGTACGAGATTTAAATCTTTCAGTGCGCACGTCGATTCAACAAGATTTAGTTATCCCCTTGAACCTAGATCTTGGGATCTCCAATTCCTAGGTAGGGTTTCCATCAAGTATCCTCTTTCGTCATAGGCTTTAAACCCATTCCTTTTGATGATCTCACAACTTGCTCTCGTGAAAAACCTTTAGTAAATGGATCCGCTAGGTTGTCGGCCGATTTTATATACTCTAAAGATTATTCCATTTAAGAGCAGTTGTCTAATGGTTTTGTGCGCCTTCTGATATGACGAGACTTACCAATATACATAGAACTCAGTGCCCTTTCTATAGCCGATTGGCTGTCATAGTATACACATATAGCAGATACTGGTTTTTCCCACATTGAAATATCATTTAAAAAGTTTCGAAGCCACTCTGCTTCCACTGCCGCTTTGTCTAAAGCAATAAACTCAGATTCCATGGTGGATCTGGCCAGTAATATTTTTAGAGGATTTCCATGACACAGCTACACCACCAAGAGTGAAGACATACCTACTTGTGGATTTTGAGTTCTTGGAGTCCGATATCCAGTTGGCATCAGTGTAGCCTTCTGGTACTGCTGGATATCTGGTGTAATGCAGCACATAACTCTGAGTATGTCGCAAGTAGTTCAATACTCTAGTTATTCATTTCCAATGACTTCGTCCTGGATTACTTGTGTAGAGGCTCAGTACATTTACTGAATGTGCCAAATCCGGTATTGTATAATTTGTTAAGTACACCAGACTACAGATTACACGTGCATATTCTAATTGTGATATGCTGTTACCCGTATTTTTGAACAAGTGAAGACTGGAATCCACAGGACTTTTGGCAGTCCTATTGGAGTAATTCTTGAATCTTTCAAGTACTTTCACAGCGTAATGAGCTTGAGATAAAGTAATTCCCTCAGACGTCCTGAAAACTTTGATTCCTATTATGACATCTATAACTCCTAAATTTTTCATATCAAACTTACCACTAAGCATGTTCTTAGTTTGTTTGATAATGTCATTATTGCTACCAATAATGAGCATGTCATCTACATACAGACACACCAGAATGTATCCATTTGGAGTATCTTGGATGTAGATATACTTATCACTTTCATTTATTTCGAAACCATTTGACATCATAACATTGTCAAATTTTGCATGTCACTGCTTTGGAGCTTATTTCAGTCTGTACAAGAATATTACAAGCCTGCACTCTTTATTTTCCTGTCCAGGAACTATGTAACCCTCAGGTTGTTTCATGTATATTTTTTCTTCTAAATTCCCATTTAGAAATGCAGTTTTGACATCCATTTGAAGTATTTCGAGGTTACGTAGAGCTGCAATAGCTATCAGCATTGCTATGGAAGTTATTCTTGTGATCGGAGAATATTTATCAAAGAAGTATAGGCCTTCCTTTTGCCTAAATCCATGTATCACAAGTCTCGCCTTATGTTTCTCTATTGAACCATCTGCTTTCAATTTTTGTTTGAAAATCTATTTGCATCCTAGAGCTTTACACCCAGAAGGCTAACCGACCAACTCCCATGTATGATTTTGCATAATGGAGTCTATTTCACTTTTGATTGTTTCCTTCCACATAGGAGCATTAGGCGTAGACATAGCTTCCTTGAATGTTCTGGACTCATTCTCTAACAGAAAGGTCATGTCAAAGTCCGGACCAAATGACTTTGATATTCTAGCCCGTTTACTTCGTCTAGGTTCATCATTATCATCTCCTGGTTCATCAACCGAGGTACTTGTACTCTCTTACTGTAATACCCCGATTTTCATTAAATGAAAATTATTTTATTTTGCACGTAGTGTGCACGTGCAATATTTTTTGGTAATTATTTTCATTATGATGAGTATAGATATTTATATATGTGCTCTTTAAATATTTTTATATAAAGCCCTTTTTCAAATAGACAAAAGCCTTTCTTTTTAAAAGCCCAAATCTAATTTATTTGTTATCTTTTTATAATTATTATTTTGGCCCATAAACTAAAGCCCATAAGTATTTTTATTTTAAATACAACTTGTAATGTAGAACACATTTTAAAGATTATTTTTATGTAAAATATAATGTACAAATTTTTAAATGGTGACAAGATGCATGCACATGCATTGCACGTACACGTGCAAATTGCACCACACAAGGCATGGCCGGTTTTGATCTTTTGGAAGGAAATAGAAATTTCAAGTGGAGTCATGGGTGGTGGTTACTTGATCATGGTTAGTTATTGTAACTCCTCCTTGAATCCTAGCCTTTTAATCCTAACTCCTACTTCAATCCTAGCCTTCCATTTCCCTAAATTTTTAGTATAAATACCCCCCCCCCCCCCCAGCCTAGTTATTCTTGTGCTAATTATTCCTCCAAACCTTTAGTTTAAAATACATTACTAGTAGTTTAGTAAGTGAGTTAGAAGATTGAGAGTTGTGTGAGGAGTTTGTGCTTGCATCAAGAAGGGGAGAGGCCGGCATCAAAGAGAAGGCTTGGGCTTGGCATTCTTGGAGCTTGTGTGCGCGTCGACGAGGAGGAGGATCGCTCTTTTGGCAAGGACATTTGTTTAGGATGTGTTGCTAATTGTAGTCACTCCAATTAAGGTGGGTAATTTTCCGTATTTCTAATTAGGAAGCATGCTAGATTTGAATTGAAAGAATGATGCATGAAAAAGATTAATAAGAGTACATTTTAATTGGAAAAATGACCTATTGATTGATTGAAATGTTGATATGCAAATTGTATGTGGTTCTATCATTAAATTTAAGTTGTGTGTGAATTGATTATAGCCATGGATTGTTTAAAGAAAACTTCATTATTAACATCAAAAATTATATGCAGGAATTAGTAGATTGACAATGTCGCTTTATGTGCTTAAATAGACTATTGTGATAATGTTGCATGAATGACTTAAAAATATAATTTGTGGGTTTGGGAAATGATTAAAAACAGAGAATTGATATAAAGATTGTTAATAAAGAGATTAGTGATGTTAAACTTGATAAGAAATGTCGAAAAAGAAATGTGGTAGTGGTAGTTTATAATTCGAATTAATTGTATGAAAAATATGTATTAATTATTGAATTTTTTTTTTTTAATATACTGGAGTATAATTTATGGTGGGAATAGTCAATTTGGAAATTTACAGCAAATTTAGTAAAAGCAAAATGAAATGAGAGCTTGTAGAACATCGAAATGTTTTACTAAACAGAGAGAATAGATTTAATTAGATTACGGGTTGAACTATGACAACCTGAGCGCATAGCTCAAGTGGTCGGAATGCTCTTATTTGCTACAGTAGGTTTCGATGTCTCATGGGTTGCTGGTTCGAATCCCCTTAGCACCATACTTTTGTTTTGTATTTTTGAACACTAAAGTAACTGCAGCCGAGAGCATTTAATGCTCTCAGCCCTTCTTTATAACGCCTAGCGCGTTCAGCCTAGTGGTCTGTGCCTTCGGTTGGTTTCCCTGTGGTTGTGGGTTCGATCCTTGGCTTCGGTTTGTGTTTAAGTGTGGGAAAAAATATTCTTTTTGTGGGTGTTTTGATGATTAAAAATTATGAAAAAATATGATTATTATTCTAAAAATATGTGGGACTTATGAAAAATAATTTGAGGATTATTTACATGAAATAGAGTATGTGTTGAGAACAAATGTATGAATAAAACTATGGCTCTACATTTATATTTTTGTGGAGGTTATAATTTGCAAAAGAACTTGAAATGAAGTGTTAGAAAAACAATATAGCAAAGAAAGAAATTATATGAAGTGATGTGATGTGAATTATTCTCATTGGAGAATAGTGTGAAAAATTATGAGATGTGAATATTCATTTAGTGATGTGATTTTAATGTAAAAATGATATTTGATGAAATACATAAGGAATAATTGAATTCCATGTATGGCTATGGACTCATGAATAAATTAGAAATCATGCTATTGAAAGAGAAAATCTGTTATGATTATGAAGATGAACTTATGAGCTGGAAATGCTCAATTTTGGAAATTGTGAATTGGAATTGAAACAAAAGAGTAGCTAAGTCTCCATCGGCAATTGAAAAGAAATGAAATGAAATTTGAAATGAAAGACCAAGGTTGGTCATGTTTGAATGAATGAATAAGTCCGGTTTAGTGGAGAGGGTAACTCTAGAGCTTTGATTTGGTACATGATTCTAAAAAAAACTAAGGATTAGTACATAGTGGAGATGTGATGAAAGTGAGAGAAAAACACAAGTATGAGAGCTAGAGTTTACGGTGCGGGTGTGAGCCACAGAATGCATGCTTGATGAGTCAAGACATGGCGTGGGCACTACTCAGTAATGATCGGACTTTAGCAATGCTTGTGTGATGTTTGGTGACTGCAAGAGGATTGTGTGCCATGAAGGAGGCTGAATTGCCACAGAATGCATGCTTGATGAGTCAAGACATGGTGTGGGATTCCCCTCCAGGTTTTCTGTACACGAGCTTGTACTCATAGATCATCTAGGATACTTACCGTAGTTACAGTAGTAGATTAAGTCATGATGAGGGATTTGTAACGCCCCGAATCCCAAATACACTGAATTCGAGATGTTCTACAGGATCTTTCCGCTTCTTTTAGTACAATTTTACAAGGAAATTTGAACTTTTCACTTTACATCAGAGTTTACATGAATACATTACAATTTACATTGCACAGCGGAAGTAAACTTTACAACAATGAAACAAATGTACAACAACATTGAATAATCTTTAAGCATTTGTTCCTCTTTAATCTTTATCAGGCCATTTACCTGCATATAAGACTGTGGGTACGTCAGTTTATTCAACCGACGATCATTATACACGACCATCCTCTCTATGCTGGAAATAGTATAACTTATTTTTCATATTTAGCAAACACAAACGTGTCACATATCAAACTAAAGGGACTACCCTATTGATGTCGTGTTGTGATTGTGCACTTAGTCCTTAATGCAGTTATTTATGTTACATGACACTAATGCGCACTTGTTCGGATTCTATGCATCCTATACTACATGAGTCCGAGGGCAAGCCCTTAATCGTTCTTCATCTTAGTAGGGTCCAATCCCTCGCCATGACTTAATCTACTACTGTAATTACGGTAGGTATCTTAGATGATCTATGAGTACAAGCACGCGTACAGAAAATTCTCTAGGGGAATCCCACGTCATGTCACGACGCATCGTGAAGACAGCCTGTGGCAATTCAGTCTCACTTCATGGCACACGATCCTCTTGTAGTCACCAAACATCCCACAAGCGTCGCCACCGGGACGATAATTCTGCAGTAGTGCCCACGCCATGTCTTGACGCATCAAGCAGGCAGCCTGTGGATCACGCTCACACCGCTAATCCGATGGCCCTCATACTCGTGTTTTTCTCCTACTTTCATCACATCTTCACTATGTACTAGTTCTTAGTTTTATTAGAATCATGAACAAAATCAAAGCTCTAGAGTTAGCCTCTCCACTAAACCGGACTTAATCATTCATTCAACATGACCAACCTTGATCTTTCATTTCAATAATTCATTTCAATTTCTTTCCAATTGCCGGGGGAGACTTAGCTACTCTTTCGTTTTAATTCCAATTCATAATTACTAAAATAATATGAGCACTTCCAGCTCATGAGTTCATTTTTCATAATCACCATAGATTTCTTTTTCATGTCCATAGTTCCACAATTGTATAACTTTCATAAATTCAAATAAATGATTCACTTCATTTTTTGTATAAAAATTCATGCAAGGCAAACAGAGTTTACTTAACTGTCACATCCCAGAATCATTCAACATAAGATTCGCAATCTTTATCATAAAATAAAATCATAGAATTCCTGATATGCCAAAAAGTAATCTGAACAGTCGACTTGGAGCTTATCCAGTCGACTTGTTCAGCCCAAACAAGGTCCTTCAATAAACTGCTCGGAAGAGTCGACTGCTGCACATGGCCAGTAAGCTGTTCCGCATCGTTCAATATTCAAATATCATTTACAGGGCAGTCGACTGTCATTCAACCCTGTCGGCTGTTCTGCAGAGTTCAATTATGTAATTTTTTCAAGTACAGTCGACTATTACATACATTCGGTCGACTGAAATTAAGGAATCATTCCTTCATTCTATTCACACATCTTTCTTTGTCACACTACAATATGCTCATGCCAACCCAACCATGAAATTCTTATCTGTTTATTAACACGTCTCGATGTCCAACTAGTCCTCATTTCACTTTGCTTTTATAAAAAAATTACTGTAAAATTCCAGATTGATTATTCTCAACCTAAGTTATAATCCAGTATAATAAAGAGTAATTTTTTTCAATAATTAATACATATTTTCATACAACTAATTCAAAATATGAACTATCACTACCACATTTTTTTCTCTTTTCGACATTTCTCAGCAAGTAGCATTCTAATCTCTTTATTAACAAATTTCACATTAGTTCTCTGTCTTTAATCATTTACCCAACATACAAACTCATATTTTAAATTATTCAGGCCCACACTAATACAAAAGATCTATTTAACACATGAAATAGCATTATCAATCTACTAACTTTTGTATGTAATTCTTGATGGTAATAAATGTGTTTTCTTCAATCAATCCATGGTCCTAATCAATTCACATACAACTTAAATAATAGAACCACATTCAAATTTGCATATTCACATTTCAATCATTCAATGGGTTATTTTTCCCTAACTAAAGTGTGCTCTTCTTAATCTTTTTCATGCTTCATTCATTCATTGCTAACATGCATTTCTAATTTAGAAATATGGAGAATTTACCCACCTCAATGGAGAGACAAACACAATTAGCAAATTCCTAAACCAAAAGTCCTTGCACACGAACAGTCCTCCTCCTAAAAGCGCGCACTCGAGCCTCCAAAAGCACCAAAACCGAGCTCCCCTTCTTGATGAAAACCGGCCTCCCCTCCTTGTTGCAAGCACACTCCCACACACACTCAATCTTTTAACTCACACAATCACTACTAGATAATATAATTTAGACTATAGGTTTGGAGGGATTAATAAGCACAAGAATAACTAGCCAGGGGGGTATTTATACTAAAAATCAAAGAGAATGGAGGACTAGGATCAAATAGTTGGTTATAAGATGGAGGGCTGGGATGAAAGTAGGAGTTGCATTAACTACCCACAACCAAGTAACCACCAAGCATGATCACCACCAAAATTTTGATTTTCCCTCCAAAAGATTACAACCGGCCATGCTAGGAATGTGCATATTGCACGTGTACGTGCAATGCACGTGCATGCCACTTGGTCCAAAAAACTGTACATTAAATTTTGTATAAAAATAAAATAGTCTTTAAATTGTATTCTACATGACAAGTTCTATAAAAATAGTCCATGGACTTTAGTTTATGGGCCAAAATAATTATTATAAAAAAATAATAAATTAAATTAACTTTGGGCTTTTAAAAGAAAAGGCTTTTGAAAGAAGGCTTTATAGAAAAATAATTAAAGGCACATATTTAAATATCTTTACT
This sequence comes from Hemerocallis citrina, assembly GCA_017893485.1. Taxonomy (NCBI): domain Eukaryota; kingdom Viridiplantae; phylum Streptophyta; class Magnoliopsida; order Asparagales; family Asphodelaceae; genus Hemerocallis; species Hemerocallis citrina. The sequence goes on from CM030366.1 coordinate 197,202,340, forward strand.
CATCATGATGAAAATAATTATAAGATTTAATTCAACCAAAAATATTGCACGTGCACACTACGTGCAAAATAAATAATTTTTCATTAAATGAAAAATCAGGGTATTACAGGATTGAACCCTACAAAGATGAAGAACGAATAAGAGGCTTGCTCTCGGACCTATGTAGTATGGGATGCATAGTTACCGAACAAGTGTGCATTAGTGTCATGTAATATAAATAATTGCATTAAGGATTAAGTGCACAATCACAACACGACATCATTAGGGTATTCCCTTTAGTTTGATATGTGACAAGTTTGTGTTTGTTAAATATGGAAAATGAGTTATACTATTTCTGGCATAGAGAGGATGTATGTGTATAATATTCGTCGATTGAATAAACTGACGTACCCACAGCTTTGTATGCAGGGTAAATGACATGATAAAGGTTAAAGAGGAACAGATGCTTAGAGACTATTCAATGTTGTTGTACATTTATTTAAATGTTGTAAATTTACTTTCGCTGTGCAATGTAAAGTGTAATAGTTTTCATGTAACTCTGTTGTAAAGTGAAAAGTTCAAATTTTCTTGTAAAATTGTACTAAATGAAGTGTAAAGATCCTGTGGAATCTCGAATTCAGTGTATTTTGGAATTCGGGGCGTTACACTTACTAACGTGCACGTTTGGGATATATAGTATCCTTGCACGGAAATACATGTTCAAAAAAGGAGGCATTCCTTGATTCCATTATTGTATTCACATGGACATCCGGTATATCCGATTTATATACCATGAACCGATATGCATTGTTGTTATGTGCATAGCTAATGAATATGCAATCAATGGTTTTAGGTCCTATTGTGACCTGTTTGGGATTAGGTACTGCTACCTTTGTTAGACACCCCCATACTTTGAGGTATTTGTACGAAGGTACATTTCCTTTCCATAATTCGTATGGTGTCTTGTCAGTTTTCTTGTGAGGTATTTTATTAGAATATAGTTGGCGGTCAGTAACGCTTCCCCCCACATGTTCTGGGGTAACCCAGATTTCAACAACAATGCATTCATCATCTCCTTTAGAGTTCGGTTCTTGCGCTCGACTGTACCGTTTGATTTAGGCGAGTAAGGAGTAGTGGTCTGATGAACTATTCCATGTTCAGAACAGAACATATTAAACGGGGCATCATATTTCCCTCCTCTATCACTCATAACTATTTTAATCATTTTGCCAAGTTGATTCTCAACCTCGAGCTTATATTCCTTGAATTTGTCCAATGCCTCATTTTTGCTATGTAACAAGTATACATAGCAGTATTTTGTGCAATCGTCTATGAACGTCACAAAATACTTTTTACCGCATCTGGTCTACATGTATTTTAAATCACACAGATCCGTGTGAATTATACCTAGAGTTTCAATGTTTATTTCTACAGAACGGGATGAAGTTTTAGTGAGTTTGGCCTCTGTGCAAACTTCACAATTGTCGCAGTTGTCTACCTTAAATTTTGGTAGTAAATTCATGTTAATTAATCGACGCAGAGAATTAAAATTAACATGACCTAGTCTTTCATGCCAAACAGAAAAAGACTCAACAACATAAGCAACATGATTATTTTCATTAATTTTGGGAACAACAGGAACAACAAATTTTGGGATGACTGTCATTACATTGAATTTGAATAGCCCATCATTAACATACAATTTTCCCAAGTACACCCCAATTTTTGAAAGTACAAAATTATTAGATGGAAGAACGACCCTAAATCCATTCTTGCTTAACGAAGATCCTGAGACCAGGTTCTTTTGAATATCCGGAACGTGCAACACATTGGTTAGTGTTAGGTCCTTGCCGGAAGTCATCTTCAGTGCTATCTTCCCTGTTCCTTCAATCTTGGAGGTGGAAGAACTCCCCATAAACAACTGTTCATTCTTGTTGCACTTTTGGTATGAAGTGAACATATCCTTGTCCGAGCAGATGTGCTTGGTGGCCCATGTATCATACCGCCACTCACGTGGATTGCTCCCCACCAGATTGACCTCCGATACAACAGCATAGAGGTCCATGTCAGAGAGACCAGTGGACAGGTTCTCAGCAATGTGTGCATGGGAATTGTCATTCCCTTTTGTCTGTCCAGTTCCAGCACTGGTTGTTATCCTTACTGTGCTAGTCAGAGATTTTGTGCCCCAGCTTACCACACTTGTGGCATTTTCCAACAAACCTCTCTGTGGCAAGTTTTTTGTTCGAAGCCTGTGGCAAGAACTTCCTCTTTTTTGCCCTTCTGTTCGTGCTCCACTATGTTGGCATTTTCTATGGACTGATTTTCATAGGACTTATCAGCTTTGTGATTCTCCTCTTCAATCTGCAACCTGACAATCAGGTCCTCAAGAGACATCGCTTTTTGCTTGTGCTTGAGGTAGTTCTTGAAGTCCTTCCATCCAGGTGGAAGCTTCTCAATGAACGCTGCAACCTCGAATGGTTCGCACAACGTCATGTTCTCTGCAGCAATTTCGTGCATGATCACCTGCAGTTCCTAAATTTGACTCACAACAGTCTTGGAGTCAACCATCTTGTAGTTCAGAAATTTTTCAGCTACAAACTTTTTGGAGCCGGCATCTTCTGTTTTGTACTTCTTCTCCAAAGACCCCCACAGAAGTTTGGAAGTCTTGAAGATACAGTAGACATTGTATAGCGGGTCTACCAAGCCGTTCAGGATGTAATTTCTGCATAAATAATCACACTCAGTCCATGCATCAACCGCAGCAATGGAGTGCGCATCCATAGGGGCCAGCATAGGGGCAGTTTCAGTGAGAAACCTGTCCAGCTTCAAGGTAGTCAGGTAGAACTGCATCTTCCCTTGCCACTTCTTGAATCCAGTTCCATTGAACTTTTCTGGTTTTTCTCCCACAGTTATGTGTGTGGGCAGAACGACCGTTTTTGCCACAACCGATTGTGTAGTCACATTCTGGGTCACAGGTGATTGAGCACTGAGGACTCCACTGACATTCTCATTTTGTGTAGTTTTCATTTTTTTCTGAAACAGTTTAGGGTCTGTTTGTTTTAGTTTTTTTTTTTTTTTCTGAAATCATATCCTGAGTTGGCGTTTGTTTTAGGTGTTTTTTGGAAACACTATTCCGAAAACCGATACCCCCTCTTTTCTAAAACAGCTCCTAACTTTTCCACCATGCTCCCTCTCCTCAAATCCGCCGTCCTCCGCCGCCCTCTCCTCCGCCTCCGCCTCCGCCTCCGCCCCTTCTCCGCTGTCGGCGCCGAAGCCCCCTCCCATCCCCGCCCCATTCCCTCCCCCCACGTCCTCCGCCTCGTCGACGACATCGCCTCCCTCTCCCAATCCCAAATCTCCGATCTCTGCCGCATCCTCATCCTGAAAACCGGCCAAGAACCGCCCACCGTCGCCGTCATCGGAGCCGGAGCAGGCAGAGGCCTGAATACGGGATCTTCGGCGGCAGGGGGGCCACTGCGGGGGCGAAGGAGGAGAAGACGGTGTTTGAACTGAAGCTGGAGGGGTTCGATGCCGCGAGCAAGATTAAGGTGATTAAGGAGGTGAGGGGGTTCACGGATTTAGGGCTGAAGGAGGCGAAGGAGCTGGTGGAGAAGGCGCCGGTGGTGATTAAGGGTGGGTTCTCGAAGGAGGAGGGGGAGAAGATTGTGGAGAAGATGAAAGCGGTCGGGGCCAAGGTTGTGTTGGAATGAGTTCGGGAGTTTGAAGAGACAAAAGAAAGGTACATTATTTACTTCTTGTAGTTGATGTTTGAAACTGTTTGGTTGTAGCCAATTGCAGAAGCAAGTGAAAGAATGAAAATGTGACGATTACTTTGCAATTAGGCTAACTATAGTACTAGAATCGTAATGAACTTAATTGCAAAGAAACAAGCACCCATTGTTGAGGGAGTGACAATGCTAAGAGAGGAGGGGAGAAGATTGTGGAGAGGATGAAGGCGGTTGGTGCCAAGGTTGTGTTGGAATGAGTGTGGGGGTTTTGTGGGTTTGGAGAGATGAAAGACATGTATGTTCTTTGGTTGGTTTCCATTTAGTTAGTTGGGGGTTAGCGGGTTAGTGGATGTGACTACTGACTTGTATATCTGCAACTATCTATTTGGATGATATTTTGGAGTGATGTTAGCTACAATTATCTTAACCCAAATAGTTAGAGTTAACCAAACACTGCACGCAATCCAAGAAATCTCAAAACATTTATCCAAATTTCATAACTTATACATGAACTGAGATTAGTTGCTTCACAAAAACCTCCATACAAGAGCTTCTTTTAATTTTGTTCCCTAACGTGACGAATCAATTTTGGAGATGATGGCATCTGATTTTTGCTCCATTCACATGCTGCTCAAGTTTCCCCTTCCAATACTTGTACAACATTGCAATCTAACTGCAACAATTAAAAAATGTCAGCAAATTATGAATGCAAATTGATTTTAAAAAATGTCACAAATATAACCGAACAGCTTTTAAACTCGCTTTTTTAGGAAAACAGCTTTCAGATAACAGTTTTCAGCTAGAAATATAACAGCACAGCTTTTAAACTCTCTTTTTCAGAAAAACAGCTTTCAGATAACAGTTTTCAGCAAGAAATATAACAAAACAGCTTTTAAACTCGTTTTTTCAGAAAAACAGCTTTCAGATAACAGTTTTCAGCTATAAATATAACCGAACAGCTTTTAAACTCGTTTTTTCAGAAAAACAGCTTTCAGATAACAGTTTTCAGCTAGAAATATAACCGAACAGCTTTTAAACTCGTTTTTTCAGAAAAACAGCTTTCAGATAACAGTTTTCAGCAAGAAATATAACATAACGGCTTTTGAACTCGTTTTTTCAGAAAAACAGCTTTCAGATAATAGTTTTCAGCTATAAATATAACCGAACAGCTTTTAAACACGTTTTTTTCAGAAAAACAGCTTTCAGATAACAGTTTTCAGCTAGAAATATAACTGAACAGATTTTAAACTCGTTTTTTCAAAAAAACAGCTTTCAGATAACAGTTTTCAGCAAGAAATATAACCAAACAGCTTTTAAACTCGCTTTTTCAGAAAAATAGCTTTCAGATAATAGTTTTCAGCAAGAAATATAACACACCAGCTTTTAAACTCGTTTTTTCAGAAAACAGCTTTCAGATAACAGTTTTCAGCTATAAATATAACCGAACAGCTTTTGAACTCGTTTTTTCAGAAAAACAGCTTTCAGATAAAGGGGATCAGTTAGAAATATAACCGAACAGCTTTTAAACACGTTTTTTCAGAAAAACAGCTTTCAGATAACAGTTTTCAGCTAGAAATATAACCGAACAGCTTTTGAACTCGTTTTTTCAGAAAAACAGCTTTCAGATAACAGTTTTCAGCAAGAAATATAACCGAACAGCTTTTAAACTCGTTTTTACAGAAAAACAGCTTTCAGATAACAGTTTTCAGCAAGAAATATAACAGAACAGCTTTTAAACTCGTTTTTTCAGAAAAACAGCTTTCAGATAACAGTTTTCTGCTAGAAATATAACAGAACAGCTTCTAAACTCTCTTTTTCAGATAAACAGCTTTCAGAATACAGTTTTCAGAAAAAAAATATAACCAAACAGCTTTTAAACTCATTTTCAGAATAACTCTATTCAGAATACAGTTTTCAAAAAACTCTATTCAGAAAACTCTTTTCAAAATAACAAAACAAACGCACTCTTAAAATTCAACTGTTAGTTTTTGGTTTTTTCAAAATGATAACAGTACTTGTAAAGAATCTTCACAAAAACTGTTAGAATAGAGGAAAAATTTTGCTTTAAGATTGTTAGAACTCGAATTTCATAAAATAGGGGAAAAAATCCTAACAATGTTTGTGAAGAACTACAATTACAAGAATGAAAGAACAAACCGGACACTTTAATACAAAGTCGAGATTAAGATCTTCGTCCTTAAAGCAAAAATTCACCCTGCAGTGTAACGGTAGTTGACGAATTGCCTCATAGGATGCAACTGTATATTACCTTTTCCTGAATAGCAGCACCATAGCTTCAGAGATATCAGCGAACTAGTGGCTGTGTTGTACTCTCAGACTCAGAAGAAGAAGAAGAAGAAGATTATGAATTGCAAAAACATGTATCTCTGGCAGACAAAATTGCAGGGTCTTATAGGTGATGAGGGCGTAACAGATGGATCATGGATCCATTACTCTGTAAGAGTAGAGTAATGGCTAAAAAAACGTAACTGATGGATCCATTATTCTGCTGTTACAGAATAATGGCACCAGTTACATAATTTCAATGCCTCAAAAACTAGATCCAGCAGAAAAATTGGAGCGGGGCAAAAAATTAATGTAGGCCAAGCCAAGCCGAAGCCGGGCTGGGTGCGCGTGTGTGTGTGGGTGTGTGTTTGTAATTTTGGCTATGTCCTCTCTCCACTACACGTTAGTGGTAACCCCAGGGCTACGCCCTTTAGTCCATTTTTTTAGCTTATATACTACAGAAACCTTTCCCATCTTCCGATGTTGGACTATCCATTTTCTCCAAATTCCCAAGTTAGTACATTTCGAGTACCCAACTTTGGACCTACATTTCTCATTCATACGAAAACCGTTTTTGGCAAATTAGTACATTAAGGAATAGTACTCGACCAGAGGAACGTAATTCAATCACTTTCCGGCATCGCCGGTGGCCGGAGCCCATCAGAATCTGGCCCAGAAAATATGCCAAAAATATTTCCAACAGTTTTTAGTTAGAGGAAAAGTAAGTGGTTATTTTGTTAAAAAGTTGTTACTTTTTCGATGACTCTTACTTGCAGTAACTTTTAGCTAAAATATTAGGTCATTCCCCATTTTACGTTCTATTCTACATTTTCCTGAGAAGTCACGCAACTCACACGAGTATCTAATCATGATTATAAAGAAAAGTCTATATTACAGTCTCTTTAAAATTTGTTTTCTCATTTTTATCAGTGGACATTTTCCTGAGAAGTCACACAACTGACACGAGTATCTAATCACGATTGTAAAGCAAAATCTGATCCAATTAATTAATGTGCCGAATAATTCCTAAAGAATTTTGAGCCAAAATGTCTTTTAGAAGTAATCGCAAATCACATGTAAAGGTCATGGGCTGTCATATCTAAATTCAAGCTATTGTAATTTGGATATTTCAGGCACTGCACTGCACTATCAAAAGATTAACAGTGAAACTACCTAGTTGATTTTGTTTGTTTTGGGGGTGTGGGGGCAACATGTGTGAGTTCTTGTAATTTGTGTAGCAGAAGATGTGGTACTGGCGTAGATCCGATCCTAGGCTGTAGGGCCAGCTCGGGGGTAGCAGGAGAGAGGTAGAGGCTGGGTGCTCGGTTTGGATCTAGTAGCTCGGTTCGGATGAAGTAGCTCAGCTCGAATCTTCGAAGCTCGGCTCGGACTCTTATATCTGCATACTGCCTAGAAACACCTGGAGAAGTCCCGACGACAGGCCCTCTGATGATCTAGTCAGTTCTGAGAAAGCAACAGTAGCTAGGGTTCAGGTGGGTAAAAGTTTATTACCTTTTGAAGTGAGGAGGGGGTATGGTATTTATAGGCAGGGGTAAATAGGTCAGAGACCCTAACAGACCGGGTTGGACCCGTTTGCTTGTGGGCCTGAATGGGCTGAAGTCCGTTTGACCTGTTTTGACCTGATGATCGCAAGGGAGCGAAATATGAGGAGATCTGATGGTCTAGATGGGTCCACATCATCTACCCCATATTAGGAGCCCCTACTCTTGAAGGGTTGCATAAGCCTATCGTGGAGGAGTAGCCTGTCACCATAGGAAGTATGGAGCGGCGTGAAGTGGGGTAGGACGAAGGAGACCCTCCGAAGGAAAGAGGCATCGAGGGCTGAGGACCGATGGTCGGGAGCTGGTTGTCGAGCACCAAACCGAGCCTGTGAGAGCCAGGAATTAGACTCGGAGCTTGTTGTGAGCGGATGCCGAGGTAAATGGTCAAGCATCGAGCCCCCACGTGCTCGGATGCTGAGGCTCATGATCGAGCGTTGAGCCCCCAAGCTTGCTGTGAAATCTAGGGGATGGCTCGAGGTTACTGCCGAGCGTCGAGCCCCCCAAGCTTGTTATGGAAGCAAGGGGGTGGCTCGAGGTTACTACCGAGCATCGAGCCCCTTAGCTTGATGTATAAGCTAGGGGATGGCTCGAGGTCACTGCCGAGCGTCGAGCCCCCAAGCTTGCTGTATAAGCTAGGGGATGGCTCGAGGTTGCTGCCGAGCATCGAGCCCCCCAAGCTTGCTGTGAAAGCTAGGGGATGGCTTGAGATTACTGCCAAGCGTCGAGCCCCCCAAGCTTGTTATGAAAGCTAGTGGATGGCTCGAGGTCACTGCCGAGCATCGAGCCCCTCATGCTTGCTGTATAAGCTAGGGGATGGCTCGAGGTCATTGCTGAGCGTCGAGCCCCCTAAGCTTGCTGTGAAAGCTAGGGAATGGCTCGAGGTCACTGTCGAGCGTCGAGCCCCCAAGCTTGTCGTATAAGCTAGGGGATGGCTCGAGGTCAACGCCGAGCGTCCATCCCCCAAGCTTGCTGTATAAGCTAGGAATTTCTCGAGGTCACTACCGAGCGTCGAGCCCCCAAGCTTTTTGTGAAAGCTAGGGGATGGCTCGAGGTCACTGCCGAGTGTTAAGCCCCTAAGCTTGTTGTGTAAGCTAGGAGATGGCTCGAGGTCAGTGCCGAGCGTCAAGTCCCCCAAGCTTGCTGTGAAAGCGAGGGTATGGCTCGAGGTCACTGCCGAGCGTCAAGTCCCCCAAGCTTGCTGTGAAAGCGAGGGGATGGCTCGAGGTCACTGCCGAGCGTCGAGCCCCAAAACATAGTCCAATTTGGCATGAAGGTGTATACGCCGGGCCGAACCCAGATACGGATGGACAACGTCCAGTGTGTGCTAAAGGCCGACTATCTGCCCATAATAAGGGCCAGGGACTTCATTCCTCGTGAGTACGAGCTAATGATTCCGTCTCCGTCCCACCACCGAGTTGGCCTCCGGCTTCTGTATGTTTCCTGAGGGCGCCTTCACCTCGGGACTTAGGTTGTCGCTGCATCCGTTCATCCAAAGGGTGCTGAATTGCGGGGAACTATGCCCAATGCAGTACAACCCCAATTCATGGAAGCAACTGGTCCGCTTCATTTTGAAGTGCGAGGAGAAGAAGGTGCCACTAAAGTTGAAATATTTCCGAGTTGTCTTAGTTGTGAGCTCGCTCAGAGATATGGAGGGCATATTCTACATATTGCCTTGCCCCCACAAGAAAGTGGTGCACGGCCATCTGGATTCCATAAAGGGGTGGAAGGAAAAGTACTGCGTGGTCGGGAGAGAGGTGCCTTGGGAAATTCTGACGACCTAAAATTTCTACAAGCCGAACCACAAACTCCCGAGGCGGAGGGACTTGACTGAGGTAGAGTGGGCTGACGTTGACAGGATTGTCGAGGGGCACAACATCAGCTGGCCGAACGTGACGGAGTTACACTTAGCCCGAGCCGGACTGAGCCCAGCCGATCCTTGTATGTTTTTATTTCATTCTTATTTAATTTTCTGCTTTCGTGTTAACATTTTCTCTTTTTCTTTGTAGCGATGGACCCATCAAAGCTCAAAGCGAGGAAGACCCTGCTAGCCCTAATTTAGAGGAAGAGGGCCGAAAAGGCAGCGACAAAGGCGGGGTCCGCCCAGGGGGGCTCCGCGGCCCCTTCAGAGCCGCCCTCGAAGAAGTCGAAGAGATCCCACTCCTCTAGGGAGGCGAAAGAGTCGAGACCGAGCTCCAGTAGCCGTAAGGTTGCTGACATCATGAAGGCGGGTACCCCCGCCATCCGGCCCGACGCCCAACATATGGTAGGCAAGAGTGGCCTAAGGTCGTTTGCCGCCATTTTTATTTTTAATTCCTTTAAATAAATCCCGAAACTGAAAAGTCGACATATGAAGACTTTGGCATAAAGATTTGACGCCATGTCCACATGGACCAAATGGCTAGCAGGTTGAATCTTGGGCGGGTGGTACTGTAGCTAGTTGCATGAGGTACAGGGTTCGAAACCTGTTGGCTGCAAAAGTTGATTTTTTTGATTTTTTGGCTTTTCAATGGGGTTTTAATGTGAATAAAATTGAGGAAAAAATTTAGAATTCCCATAATATGAAATAGAATTTATTAAAAAAAAGTTGCAAAATTTTTCAAGTATACTTGAAATATTAAAAATGAAATTGAGTTAGAAAAATGAATTATTGACTTCAAGAGTTAATTATTTTATTTTATAACCTTAGAAGAAAAGTAAAGTTTTTATGTGAGAATTAATTCTCTCGATGAAATTATGCATTTTATGTTGAATGAGAAATTCTTGATTGATAATGGGTTTTTAAATTAGATGAATTCATGAGTAGAATTATTGTTTGAAAGAATTGAGAATAAGTGAACAATGAATAGTACATTGATTAAGTTGTGAAATAAGTTGAAGTTGAGAATTAATTCTCTTGATGGGATCATGCATTTATGTTGAGTAAGAATTGCTTGAATTACTATATGTACTTAAATTGATTATATGAATTCATTATTATTGGAAAGAACTAAGAATTGATAAATAGATCATGAATAGTGTCAAGACTATGATAACTCTGTGAATGAGTTAAAGATAAAAATATCTAAGTTTAAGACATGATTATTAAAAGGTATGTGTACCCATGGCTTCTTGTACATGAAAAAGTTTGTGATTTACAGTTAGTGAGACCTCGGGTTGGCACTATTAAATTGAAAAGAGTTGAGATATAAATTGAGATATGGCCGTGGAGCTATCTCGTATTTTTGTTGATTAAGTTTGGTAGGAGGTAAAACTAATTCTAGGATTGGAATTTATTCATGTCTTGAACTAAATAATTAGGCATATAAGTGAAGATGTAGTAAACCTGGGCAAACGTAAGCGGGGTGCTCTATATAGTCGGCGGTGGATCTCCGTGGCTATAGAACCAGTTGGTGGACTGAGGTTGCTTCGTGGGAGACGTACTTTTATATTTAAATCCAGGACTTAGCATAGTCGGGCAGATAGTTTGCCATACTCCAATGTATATACGTATACCAGGGCTTGAGGGTCACTTACGGGATGATTTACACGATATAATAGCCACCGAGGCTGGGATCTGTTATAATAGCCAGTGAGGCTGAGATCCATATCCGTGGAATGATCTAAACCTTGTCTTATTACTGGGTAGTTTTCATGGCGAGAGATCGAACCCTTTATTGTGAAGCACTAGGCGCTTGACCTCGGACCTATGTAGTATGGCATGCATAGAATCCGAACAAGTGTGCATTAGTGTCATCCTAGTATAAAATGTGTGCATTAGGCATTAAGGCATTAAGACATCGCATATATGTTTAGAATAATCACTTTTGACACTTTACTGTTCATTTGATTTTTTTGGTTTGTTAAAGTATTGAGATCGTTATACTGTTCCGGCATAGAGAGGATAGCCGTGTATAAAATTTTGTCAGTTGTAAGTGACTGACGTGCCCACAGCTTAATATGCAGGTAATGGACTTTGCCATGAAGATGTTATGATGCAGTTGATGATTTATAGTTGTACAACTTGTATTTTATTTCATTATTGTATTCTTCCGCTGTGTAAATAAAGATGCAATGAACTCTGATGTATTATTGAAAAGATTTAATTTTCTTGTAAAATTGTAGGAAGTGAAGTAAAGATCCTGTGAAATCTTGAATTCTGCCTTATTTGGAATTCGGGGCATTACAGAAGCCCTCCACCCTGCGCTCTTGTCGAGTTGCCTTCCCCTTCGAACCACCCCATCGAGCATCCTCATCCTGTCCTCCTCGTCGACCTCTCGCTCTCTCCCCGTTTACCCCGATGTCGTCTCCCCTGTTTCGAGCGAAAACAAGGCTTCGCTCGCACTGTTCTTCGCTGTTGCGTCGCTTCCCGACCACAACATCGCCTCGCCGTGGTCGCCACTGCCGAGTGCCTCGCCATAGTGCCGCGCCATTGCCGTTGATCTCTCTCCCTCCCTCTTTCTCTCTCTCTCAGTCGAAGCGAGGAAAAAGCACAGTGCATTTCGGTGTTTGGTGTTTTGCCTGGGACGATCCAAATTCGCTGTTTGGTGTTTGTAGGGATCCGCCGTGGGAATTGTGTGCGGTTGGATCTTGGTTGCCGTTCGCTGTTTTGTACGTGTCTCGCACGTATTTTGGATCGTCGCCCGGGATTCCGTTCCCGTTATTCTAGTTATTCGAATCTCTCACACAAAAGGCAAGTCCACTTGAACTCAGTTTATTTTTCTAGTTCAAGATTATTGATCTCCTCTGCATGTAGTTCCATTTCGAATATCGTAATATTGCTTTGAATACCTTCCGTTGGGGATATCGAAAGTTTACACGAGCTAACTCGAAGTATCCTTGACTTCGTGCCAACATCCATTGATTCAAACCCAAACTTGCATGCACATATGACATGAACAAATTGACTAGAACTTGCATATGAGAAATATATAATGATATGAATACATGTTGATTGACTGAGATATCGTGAATTGAATTGTGACATAATAATCTTGCCTTTTATACAGTAGAAATTAATCTCAACTTGCTGTACCTTAATATTAATGCATTGCATGATACAAGAACATGTTGATTATTCACTTTGATAAATATATATGATGATTTTTGTTATGTCTTGCTACCTCTGTTTTGTACTGAGGCTTCGACCCTGTTACAATAGGAATTAACCAAAACCATATAAAAGAGAACTGTAGCCTAATGAATCTAGTTTCCAGAACACTTGACGGATCTTGATTCCGATATGTAAGCTGTGAGATATCGCAGTTTTAGTCACTGCTGGTCTGTATTTTTCAGATTGCAAATTTTATTGAAACACCGACACAACTTTCAGTTGAAACACCATGATAACAGTAGTGTAATGACTTGAAACTCTCCAGAAACTTAGTAGACATACTTAGGATCCATTCCTAATTTTTGTAGATTTTTATATTGATTTTACACATAGTTTTCACCCATAAAGTTTTGACTATAAGCTGCTGCCAAAACCGTTAACCTGTAAAGATTATGATAATTGACCTAGTTACACTCATAATTAATTAGAACTTGCTGAATATGAATTGTAGCCCCAGATGTCTAGTTTACTGTCCCTTCGACGGAATCGAATTCCGAGTTATAGTTTGTGAGTTACTGTTTTTTAGTACTGCTGTGTATGTTCTTTTCAGATTCACAATTACTTGTATTTTATTATGCACTGTGTCATTTTGTTGCATTTTTATCGTCACCTTGATACTCGTATACACACTTGCATGACCATGAATGAAATAATAAAATATTAAACAAGATGGGGTTAATAAGGGTTGACTTAGTAGTGGATAATCTCAGAAAATGTACTCGGTAGGGCCTTCTTGTGTACTCGTACTATTGACATTGAAGGTGGAGAAATACTTGTGAATTGGTTATCTTGTTATCATGTTATCTTCTTACATCGAGTACATGCTCTGTAGTCCCACCACTATGTCTAAAACGTACACTGTTTTGCGTGCACCGAACCTGTGGTATGGGACGCAATAGTACGTGCACTAGATATGAAAATAAAATGCTAATAAACCTAAGTTGACACTTGTATACTTGACCATTGTTTATTGATATTGTCATGCCCCACTTCCCATTATACGGAAATACAGGCACGCAACTGAGGCTCAGCAAATGATATACATCATCCATAAGCTGTACAATTATAAGCTCAACATGATATTTATAACACATTTACGCAGGCAAATATAATGATCACATGAGCTGAAAATTAAATAACCATCATCCAGATAAACATCAACATCGGGTCAAGTTGCCCGGGAATACAAGGTGCCATAATTAAAACAGTACGATAAGCAGTTGCTATAACAACTAGATAAAATAACAACTGAAAGAAAAACAACATGAAGTAGTAACAAAGCAGCAACGATCATCTAGAAAGTCTGTTCCGTGGGTCCATCAGTATCTGTATAATTATCAACTCAAAGAAAAAAATAGAAAAGTACCCGTTAGAGCAAGTTTTGGGCAGCAAGTAGCAACAAGCAGTAAAATGAATAATATAACAAGATATAACATGGAAGAAACAAGAAGTAGTAGTGCAAATACAATATAGAAGGAAGCAAAGAACTGGGACAATATGATCATGTAAGTAATAACTGTAACTAGTGTATTCAAGACTTCAAGGTATAAGCAATTGATAACATAGGCTCAGTTAATCGATAATCATGTAATCAAGGATCGAGAGTCATGTAATCAAGAGTCATGTAATCAAGAATCATGTAATCAAGAATCATGCTTAGTGAAAATCTCGGGTTTATCTGTTTTATTAACTTATCTAATGCATGCAATCCTATGTCTCATACCACAAGTTCGGTGCATATCAATCATGTGACGTTTAGACTTAAGTAGTGAATTCTATAGGATTATGTACTCGGGTCTTCCAGTGATAGTATCATGACATATAATCATGAATCATGTAATCGAGAATTATGTAATCAAGAATTGTGTAATCAAAAATTTTGTAATCAAGAATCAAAAATCACTATTTCGGGAAACACGGGCCCCCTTCCGAGTATACTCCCCTATATTGTCCATTACTAAGTCGTACCCTTATAACCCCGACTTGTTATTCTTTTATAATTAATTATGAATATGCAGTTGGTACGACTAGTGGAACGGTGTAATCAAGACAGTTAATCTAGAAAATATCAAGGGCAGTAATCATGGATATGAGACGTAAAACGAGTACATGTATCGAGAGTAGTTATTATAAAATATCAAGTGGTATAAAACGCATTCTATCAACTTATTATATCTATGCAAGTTATTATTACAAGAACAATAATACACTCAGTTCATTAAATATGAAAAATAACGGGTTTATATGCAAAAAAGTAGAGATGAATTTTTAGACAACTTGACATATCTGCATTCAAATTCATTTTTCCGTTGTTACAGAAAAGCAAATCCGATTCCGTCAGAGATTCTAGAAAGTAGACTCTCTTCCGGTTCCAATGCATATTCACACGATACATTCTAGAGATAGTAGCTATGCGTACAAATTCATTCTTTGCTGGTTTCGATGTTTCGTGCGTATTCTGAAAATTCAGAGTCACAATACAAAAATTGCAATATCTCACAATCTATACATCGGATTGAGAAACTATAGGATGTTCCGGAGATCTAGACTCGAAGGTCTATAATTTTCATGTAGAAAGTTTTTTGATCCAGTGTCAGGAACATGGTCGAATTCTCAGTACAAGAGTCAGGTTAGTGATCCCGTGCAGGTTCAGAAATTCATGATATGACAGTACTAATATCGCGATATCTCACAATCTATACATCCAATTGAGAAACTGTAAGAATTTCTGGATTTGGGACTCGATGGTCTACGATTTCAGCATATAAAATCTCCAATCCAGTATTGGGAACATGGTCGAATTCTTAGTGCAAGGTCAAGAAATTTGGATATAGCAAGGTTGAATATTCGATATTCGATAACACGATTCGAAATGTGTTAACGGTTCACTCTTGAGTTGATATAGCATGGAACAAGTGACTAGAATGGAATTCGACAATAAAACATGATGATAACTAGACTACTTGCCACGAGTTCAAGAAAAATGCTTGTATGAGAACAAAAAGAGTATATAAGATACTTGACTTATAACGTGACGATTTCGGTGGTGGTGTTAACCATGGAAAGAAGATGCGACGTCAGTAACGGACGACAGCACAATGGCGGCAAGAATGGTATCAAGACGATAACGAGCGAGCGACGGTAGCAACGGTGAGTGATGGTGATGAGCGACAACAACAACGAGGAGATGGCACGGCATTGGGTTGTTTTTTGGGGTTCACGGGACCGTAAAAATGGAGTCGTCGGCTCGAAGGTGGACGGTAAAGTGAAGCTCGGGTGTTGCTTGAACTCTCGGGTGTGAAGCAGGCAGAGGAAGAGAAGGAGAAGTGAAGAATGAGATGTAGAAATGAGGGGTTGATGTGTTATGCATGTGTGTGTGTATGCATATATATAGATTTAAACAAGGAGAGAGGGAGAAAGAGTTGGCTGGTTGTATATGGAGTCATAAAGCAATTGTGCATGCATGTGTATAATTAGGGATATATAATATAATATATAGGTTAGGTGGTGTAGAATGGAAGCATAGGTTAGGAGGTGTAGAAAAATGAGACCATAGGTGTGGAAAAATGAGAACAAGGAGGAGAAGTCGTGGAGTTAGGCGTAGAATTAGGTAGGATTTGGCTGTGAGTGAGTGATTAGCGGGAGCGGGTTAGGATTAGGATTAGGATTAGTATTAATATTAATCAGGGTTAAAGTTTGTATTTAAACTCCGATCGAAAAATCACAAAATTATAGAATTGATCAAAAAAATATTCTGGCTCTAGATAAAGAGTCCAAAGAGAAAATAAAATTGATCTAAAGATTGAAGTACAAAAATTCACGTAATAAAATATGTACAACTGGAACAAGAGTTACATATATAATTATTGCCTTTGGACTTTGGTCTTGCTTCATACTCCTTGATGTACCATGTTCTCTTACTCTTTGCTTTTCACTACTTGCTGTCCATACCTGCTCTGAGAACATTTTCTTTTCCACTCTAGTTGATCCAGCTACAGGTGCAGAAGGAGATTTGCTAGGAGGCATTGGTAAGCGGTTCTTATAGGATTGGAGCAGGAGCTGCTTTAAGATAAATTATCTTCTTCCATGTCATTCTTTTATCACATTGTTATTCTTTTGTTAAACTTTGTACCCCGGTCTTGTTGACCCATAACTATTGTTTATTTTTCAGTTGTTGGTTATTATGTTGACTACTGCATGTTTTTATCTCAGTTATTATTTATGTGATTATATTTATCTGCGTGATTGTGATTATTTCTTTTCATGTTTTCAGTTAAGACTGGTACAGCTTATGGATGATGTTAATATAATTCGCTGGGCCTTCGTCACAGACTCGTATTCCCGTATTTTGGAAAGCGGGACGTGACAGTTACGACCGATCTGATCTTTAAAGACTCGGTTGATAAGTCTCTTGTAGGTGGCCCCGACGTTCTTGAGCCCGAAGGGCATTACCCGGTAACAGTAGAGACATTGGTCAGTGACAAAGGATGTTTTGGCAATGTCAGGAGGGAATATCTGGATCTGATTGTATCCTGAAAAGGCGTCCATAAAGGTCAGGAGCACGTGACCCAACGTTGCGTCGATCAGAGCGTGCTCAGGAGGGGAAAAGGATATTTGGGGCACGGCCTGTTGAGATCCGTAAAGTATATGCAGATCCTCCAGCTCCCGCTAACCTTCTTGACCATCACGACGTTAGCCAACCACTCGGGGTTGCTGACATCCTGAATGAACCGGACGGACAACAGTTTTTCCACCTCCGCTTTTACTGCTTGCTACCTCTCCGGGGTGAACTTGCGTCGTTTCTGATGGATCGGCTTGGAGCCCAGGCGATGCTCAGCCTGTGCATGATTAGGTCCTCGGAAATCCCAGGCATGTCGGACGGGGTCCAGGCGAAGAGGTAAATATTGTGGCGGACGCAATCGATCAGACTTGGCTTCAGGTCGGGGGAGAGGGTGTGGCTCACACGAAACCACTTGACTTGTCTTCTACTTCGAATGAGACCTCCTCCAATTCGTCCACAGGATCCGACTCGGACTGGCTTCTTTCGGGTGGGAGATGGACCGCGTCAAGGGGGAACACCCCGCCTCCGACCGCGGTCATGCAGCACGAGCGTGCCGACTCAGATTCCCTCGGACAATGCCGACCCCGAGGTCAATGGGGAACTTCAACTTCAAGTGGTAAGCTGAGGGGATAGCCTGAAACGAGCAGAGGTCGCATCGACCGAGGATTGCATTATATGCCACCTTGACGTTGACCACCATGAAGTCCATCAATTCGGTTCGTGTAATGGGGGTTGTGCCGACTGTTACATCTAGCGTCATGATCCCTTCAATTTGCACTGGGATGCCCGAGAACCCGTGCAGGGTGTACCCGACCAACTTTAGCCTGTCTCGGGGAAGTTTTAGGTTCTCAAATGCTTCTAAGAAGAGGATGTTGACTGAGCTTCCATTGTCCACGAGAATTTGGTGGACTTCGAAATTTGCCATGACGAGACTGATGACGAGGGCATTGCAGTGCGGGAGCCGGACTCCCTCTAGGTCTTCTCTGGAGAAAGAGACCGGTCGTTGCTGAATCTGGGGGGAGGGATGGTCCCGAACAGAGTTAACCTATCGGACGAAGGCCTTACAGGAAGTGTTGGATTCTCCTCCCATGGGTCCACCATGGATGCGGTGTAGGATGGCCTGCCCTTCGGTTTCCTCGGGCTCGGGGTCCCGCTCGGGTCGCCAGTTGATCGTTCGAGGGGGAGGCAAAGACCTCAGATTCCTCGTATCCCTCTGGTCTCTTGGGTTATCCCGAGTGAACTCCCTCAGGTATCCTCGTTGGATGAGGGCCTCGATCTCGTCTTTGAGGGCCTGGTAGTTGTCCGTCTCGTACCCATTGTCTTGATGAAAGCGGCAGTAGAATTTCTGGTCCCTCTTCTTATTGTTACTTGGTTGGGGAGGGAGTCGGACGATCCCTTTATTCTCGATCTCCATCATGATCGCCGACACGTTCTGTATCAGCGGCATGTACCTCTCAAACCGGGGGCTGGAGGAATCCTTTTGAGGTCGATTGCCTCCTTCGTGACTTTCTTAATAGGCTCGGCATCGTCTGCCTTGCGCTTCCCCTTGGCTGTGGCTTCTTTGGTGCCCTCAGGATTTAGGGCCTCTTCCGCTCGGATGTACTTCTCGACCCTGTTGAGTAGGTCGAAAAAGTCGATGGGGGGTTTCTTGGCCAGGGAGGCTTTGAGCTGGGGGTGTCGAATGTTGTGTCGGAAAGTTGCTGAGGTGACGCTCGCATCGAGAGAGGAGACAGACCTTGCCTCGGCTGTGAATCTCCGAACGAACTCGCGGAGTGACTCCCCTTCCTTCTTTCTGAGGTCCAGTAGGGACGTGCTCGTCTTTTCGACCTTTTTGCTGGCCACGACGTGGGCTAGGAAGTTTTCTTCCAATTGGTCAAATGAGAAGACTGGGCTGGGGGTGAGCCTCGAGAACCATTCCCGAACCAGACCTCACAAGGTGGCAGGGAAAGCGAGGCACAGAAGGGGGTCTGAAGCGTTGTGAATCATCATAAGGGTTTTAAACCCCTCTATGTGATCAGCGGGATCACCTTCGCCGTTGTAGGTCTCGAATTGGGGAGGTAAAAAATTTCTGGGGATTTCGGCTTCCAAGATTTGAGTGGAAAATGGGGATCGGGTCGGCTGATAACCCTGGCCGGGTATTGGTTTGCCCTCGCCGAGATGGGCGAGTCGGTTCTCCATCTCTCAGAGGCGTCGGTGGACGACATCCTCTTGTTCAAGTGGGTGGGTCGAGCCGCGTGATTCGCTGCCCCGAGTGTCTGGCTGAGGGATGGAGTCATTGCGCGCCTTGGTCCGAGGCTCGCGTTGGATTTCTTGGAGCACCTCATTCATAAAATTCTGAAATTCGGCCCTTGTAACTGGGGCTTGTCTGACCGGGTCCTGTGGGGGCGGAGGTCCACGGGGCAAGTGGCTGTGTCCTGGATCACGCTCTAGGGACGACCATCTGCGATGGTTCGAGACCGAGTTGGAAGCGACATCTCCCCTTGTCCGACTGGCTTGCCGATTCAAGATGACGTGCCGCAAATCAGTCCCGATCGAGTGAGAAGCACCCGGCCCGTGTTCGGTCATGCCGTTGACTCGTGTTTGGTTGGAACCCTGGGCGTCCGCGCGGCTGTTATGTGGAGGGTCCGGATGTCATGCCGAGGTGACGACCCTTCTGGCTTTGGGAGCCATGGAAGAGCCCGGATTTGAGATGACGTCCCTGGCGGGGCTCGGACTGGCGACAGTACCTGAGTTTTCCAGACGGCGCCAACCTGATGTTGTTTGTTTTTAGGATGTAGGGGCAACATGTGTGAGTTATTGTAATTTGTGTAGCAGAAGATGTGGTACTGGCGTCGATCCGATCCTAGGCTGTAGGACCGGCTCGGGGGTAACAGGAGAGAGGTAGAGGCCAGGTGCTCGGCTCGGATCTAGTAGCTCGGCTCGGATGAAGTATGAGAGCTCGGATCTTCGAGGCTCAAGGCACACTGCCTAGAGACACCAGGAAAAGTCCCGGCGACAGGCCCTCCGACGATCTAGCCAGTCACTGAGAAAGCAACAGTAGCTAGGGTTCATGTGTGGAAAAGTTTATTACCTTTGGAAGTGAGGAGGGGATCTGGTATTTATAGGAAGGGGGGTAAACGGGTCTGAGACCCTAACGGACCGGATCTGACCCGTTTGCCTGTGGGCCTAAATGAACTGAAGCCCATTTGACCCTTTTTGACTTGATGATCGCAGGGGAGCGAAATATGAGGAGATCTGATGGTCTGGATGGGCCATGTCATCTACCCCATATCACTAGTGCTGGTATCACATGCTGGATATGGTCTCCTTGATTGTCTGATATAATCTATATAATAAAACAGAAAGAAAGCTATCAAGTGGCTCTCCTTCAATCCCCTCAAAATCAAAGGCCCAAATCTAACCTCACAAAACACATTCTCTCCCCCCCCCCCCCCCCCCCCCAAAAAAAAAAAAAACAAAAACAAAACAAAACTCATTTATTTATTTAATTATCTCTCTCTCATTCTCACTCTATTTATTCAGAAATTTAGTTTTTCAGATTTCAGGTTTGTAAATTTTTTAAGTATTTTTTTATTTTTCATGTTACATTGAAAATAACAAATATATATTTAATAGTTAAATTTCTTCATTTTCCACCCTCAAAGTTCTAAGAAGTTGGATTTTATACCCTCATTTTTAATTATTTTTCAACATATACTAATGGAAACACGGACTTTTATTTAAACCTAATTATTGTCATACTATTCAAACTTGAGCTACATAATTATTGTTTTACTGTTTACAAGGATTTTCATATGCTGTATCGTTTTGAAGACGTGCCGTAGGCACGTGCTCACAGACAAATCTAGTTCATTTATATGCTATAAAGCAAAATTCTAATTTGTTTCATTATCTCTACTACTATAATGGGAGAAGACCTTTGTCCTTAACCCAACCCGTGCAACGCACGTGCAGGTAATTTTTTTTTGCTCTTTTCATTCCTCCCAATTTTTTCCCACGTGCACAGCACGTGTATAGTATTGGTGTATTTTGAAGACAATAGCAGATGTATACATCTTTTTGAGAAAAATATATTTGTTGAAATGATTAACTCTTACCTTACTAGTTAGTATGTACGTTCGGACACAAAAAATGCACAAAAAAATTTGCTCAATTTGAGTACTTGTCTAATACAAAATTTGCTCTATTTTCTAAATGTTATTATAAAAGGTTTGAAGTGTACATTTAATAAATAGAGCAAAAGTGAAGGGTCTGTTTGGTTGGTTGGTTTGTTTGTTTGTTTGTTTTTTTTTTTTTTTTTGTGTTTTCCAAAATCCCAAATCCCGTTTGGTTAGGTTGTTTTGTGAAAACAGTTTTCAAAAAACTCCACTTCAACTATTTTCTGTTCTTTCACATCCTCTCTCTTTATATATTTATATATTATTATTATTATTATTATTATTATTATTATTATTATTATTATTATTATTATTATTATATTTATAATATATTATTGTTACATATATTATTATTATTATTATTATTATTATTATTATTTAATATATATATATTAATATATATTATTATTTCATATATACTATTTTATATATACTATTATAATATTCTATTATTATTATAATATATTATTATTACATATATATTATTATAATTATTATATGTTATTATATATATGTATATTATTAAATATGTTTATTATAATAAATTATTTTATATTATTATATAATATACAATTATTATAATATATTATTATTTTATATATACTATTTTATATATACTATTATTATTATTATATTATTATTATTATATATTATTATTTTATTTATACTATTTTATATATACTATTATTCTATTATATTATTATTATATATATTATTATTTCATATATACTATTTCATATATACTATTATTATATTATATTATTATTATATATTACTATTATATATTATAATATATATTAATATATAATATATTACTATTATATATTATAATATATATTATTATAATATATTGTTATATATATATTTATAATATATAATTGTTACATATATATTATTATTATTATTATTATTATTATTTAATATATATATATATTATTTTTTTTATATATACTATTACTATTATATATTATTATATATATTATTATGTAATTTATTATTATTGTAATAAATTGTTTAAGATATAATTATAATAGATTATTGTTACATATATATTATTATAGTTATTATATGTTATTATATATATGTATATAATTAAATATGTTTATTATAATAAACTATTTCATATTATTATATAATATACAATTATTATAATATATTATTATTTTATATATACTATTTTATATATACTATTATTATATTATATTATTATTATACATATTATTATTTTATATATACTATTTTATATATATAATTTTATATATATTATTTTGTATATACTATTATTATATTTTATTATTATTATATTTATTATTATTATTATTATATTATTATTATAATATATATTATTATTATTATTATATATTACTATTATATATTATTATATATATCATTACATAATTTATTATTATTATAATAAATTGTTTAATATATAATTTGAATATATTATTGTTACATATATATTATTATAATTATTATATATTACTATATATATGTATATTATTAAATATGTTTATTATAATAAAATATTTTATATTATTATGTATCAGTATGTATGTATATGTATACAACATGTATACATCAGAGTATATATACTATGTACAGTATATACATACAATCAAAACTATACATACATTATACTCCCATTTTCAAAAAACTATTTTCATAAAAAATTATTATCAAACAGTTTTTACATTCTTATTTTCAAAAAACAGTTTTCAAAACAAAAATCCAAACGCAACCGAAATGTTGCTAAAAATTGTTTGAAATGCTACTGTTTTAATGGTAGTCTATGAGAGCATCCACTATCGTTCATGCTATATTTGAGCTATTTGGATATTTGCTTTTAGAAAATAATCGCTTTCGCCACTATGGTAAAAGCTATAATTTGCAAAAAAAAAATATTTAAAATATATAGACGGAATAACATCCTCCGTCCATAAAAAAAAACAATTTTATTACGTAAACTACGTGGACGGAAGAAGAAGTTCTGTTTGATAAAGAAAAAAAAATATTTCTCGAACGGTAGAAGATCCTCCGCCTCAGATAATTTTTATTTAATTTTTTTTTTAAAAACCAGCCGGAAGATCTTCTTCCGTCTGGGTTTTAATTTTTTTTATTTTAAAAAAATAATCCTCAGTCGGAAGAAGAAATTCCGTCTGAGTGTTTTATTTTTTTTTTTAAAAAAAAAACAACTCAGCCGGAATTTGTTCTTCCGTCTGAGTTGCTTTGGCATTTTTTAATTTATTGATTTGGGTGTTTTTGTCTTATAATTGATAGGTTAATTACTAGGATACCCTTGGTTCTAATCCACTGCCTAGGTAAATAGGTTAGAGGGGTATTTTAGGAATTCACAACTTCTATTTAAGTAAATTAAAAAAAAAATTAAATGAATGGAACGGAAGTACATCTTCAGTCTCTTTCCCAAAAAAAAAAAAAATTTTAAAAACAAAATTATGAGGATGGAGTAACATCTTCCGTTTGTTAATTTTTTTTATCAAAAAGTTTTCCAATTCTTTAGGCGGAAGATCTTCTTCCGTCTATTCGAATTTTTAATTTCAAAGAAATCAAAATTTTTGATAGACGGATGATCGTTTACCGTCTTCTATAATTTCCAAATGCTATTCTGCCCTGCTATATATGGCCGACTCATGTTCACTACTCTGCTATAAACTAGGTTTATAGCAGACGATAGTGGCATAAAATTTCCCAAAATTTCCATTTTTTAAATAAATAGCCAACGATAGCGGATGCTCTGACAAATTGTTGAGCCATATCAGCTCTAAAACAACAATAGTAGTATAATTTCTCACTAAAAATTGTAGGTCCTACACTTAAGTTGTAATTTAAAAAAATATAGGGGCTAAAATGTAAATAATCTTAAATTTAACATGGGCAGCCTAGCCTATTTAAGTGCTTGGAATTTTCTTTCTGTTTTTTGATACGGTCCATAATTTAATAAATTATAAGCGCTAAATGTAATATTTAATTACTGCTTAGTGTTTAAGCAAACACGGTTTGTGTGTATTAATTAGTGCTTAGTTTTTAAGCAAACGCGGTATCGACAGCGAGGCCCACATGGTTTAGCTTAATTAATTATGCTTAGTTTTTAAGCGACACGGTTTTAACATCGAGGCCCACACGGTTTGGGACCCGGATCCGAAAATATATAACAGAGTTACTGTTCATTAGGATTCCGGACTCACAAAACCCAAACCCTTTCAGTATTCAAAACCCGATCCCAATTTCCTCCTTCTCGATCTCTCCTTGCTTCCGCCGCCTCCGCCGCCTCACACCTCCAAACCCTAATTACGCGTTCCCCCTATCTCTCTCTCCTCGCTTCCGCTACTCTCAACAGCCATGACCGCCGCTGAAATCCCTAATCAGGCGTTCCCGTATCTCTCTCTATCTTCTCCGATTTCTTGAAGTCCCTAATCTAATGTAAGTTTGATGTGATTTGTTCTAGGGTTAACTTCTTACATTCTTAGGTATGAAAATGTTTAATTTGTTTTGTTCTAGGGTTTTTGCAGGGGCTGCGGGCGGGGTCAAAGTCGAAGCGTGTAATGGTTTAAAGGTATGATCTTTTATATCGATAAGTATATAAGATAAAGGTTTCACCTTATTATTAATGTTTCTGTATTTGGTGTTTATGTTTGCACTCTAGAGTCTTGGACAATTCCAAGTTGGAGATGTTTGTGGCTGTGGCTTTGGCTGCGGCTGCGGCTGCGTCTGCGTCTGTAAGTATCTTTTTAATCTACTAACTAAAAAATTTAGTGCTTGTTTGGATAATAATTTCTATTAAGTGACTGCTTCTTTCACACGAGATCTGCATTAGGATATATATGATTCTAAAATGTTCACTTGTCTTCTTAAGATGCAAATTTGTGACTTAAAAGAATTATGTAAATTTTAATTGATTTAGTTTGATGTGTGGTTTCAGTATGATTTGGGTTATTTGGTGGCTGCAATTTTGGAGAAGAATCTGGGAAGGTTCAGGGTTAAATAACACCTCACCTTCAACGTTTATTCTTAGGATGAGACTTAAATAACACCCTCACCTCCAAACATAGTCAGCTTACATATACCGAGTGCTGCACTCTGTCAAGGGTTGGATTCCAATTTGATCTTGATCTCGGCATAATAGGGATTTTGGAGAGATTAAGGTTAGAGCGAGTGAGAGAGATTGGGGAAGAACTTCAGATTTTTATTGATTGCAAAATGTTCTTTACAACTCAGCTCTTATAGGCAAAGGGCGTTGGCGGTTAGGCTACATGACAAAACTATTGGAAAACACGTGCACAATGCACAACTCTTGCATGCCAACTTTCTGCCAACTAGCTATTTAAAAGAAAAAGTGCACACAACGCGTAAAAAACAGATACACACAAAAGAAACAAACACAAACATAGAAACTCTTATTTCTTGCCTTCCTGACCTGCGATGGCACTGCTCCGATCAGCGACAGTGCCCCGGTGAACCTAACAACTCCCTCCTGCTCGAGAAGGAACTTGTCTCAAGTTCGAACGATCGAAATCTTTGTCTCAGATCATCTATATCAACCCATGATGCATTTTCCACTCCAGAATTTTTCCACTTAATCAAAAGCTGAATCCCTACTCTGTTGTGCTTCTTAAACACTCTTCCTATCCAACACCCAATCTCGCTGCTTTCTTGCAACATCTTCATCCCACCAGTGAGGCAATTTAGGAGCAATAAAAGGCAACTGATCCCCATGGAATTTCTTAAGCTTGGACACATGAATAACATGATGGATAGTGGCATTCGGAGGCAAGTCTAGACGGTAAACAACAGTCCAAGTCATCTCTACCACTCGATAGGGACCAAAAAACTTTGGAGAAAGCTTCTGAGGTGTGCAGTTTCTGATAGAAACTTGTTTGTAGGGTTATAGCTTCAGCAACACCATATCCCCTACTTCAAACACCCTCTCCGTCCTCTTCTTATCAGAGAAGAACTTCATGCGTTGCTGTGCAACTGCCATATTATCCTTCGGCAGGTGTAAAATTGCATCTCTTGACTACAAAGCTTCCTCAGTTGCTGGTAGAACTGAAGTACCTTGGATGTAGCACAAAATAGTTGGAGGTGGCCATCCGTACACCGCTTCAAAAAGAGTAAGACCCATTGAAACATGCCAACTGGTGTTCTACCAAAATTCTGCCCTCCCCAAATTTTTACTCTAGTCATTGGGTTTTTGGTCACACAAACACCTCAAATGCATCTCCTGGGCTTTATTGACTATCTCAGTCTGGCCGTCACTTTGGGGGTGATGCTGTGGACTGCTTCAAATTACACTGCTGTTGCGCAATGAACTCCTTTCAAAACTTGCTTATGAAGATGGGATCACGGTCACTAACAATGCTACCGGGCATTCCATGGAGTTTGTAAACATTGTTTATGAATATCGGTACAATCGATTAAGCAGTGTCTGGGTGGGAGATGCCAATGAAATGGGCATACTTAGATAATCAATCAACGACCACCGCTTTGTTGTCCACCCCTTTCTTATACTTGACAGTAAAAAAGAACCCATGTAATTTCCAAAGCCATTTTTCTTGAATCTCTGTATTAATCTTCTGCTCTAAAATATACTTGATGCTGCGCTAGTCTGTCTTGATCACAAAGGCACTCCCAAGTAAATATTGGCGCCATTGTTTCACAGCCTGCAGTATAGCCAAAATCTCCTTTTCATAAGTGGATGAAATCAAATTTTTACCCTTTAATGCTTTACTCATATATGCAATTGGGTGTAGTTCCTGCATGAGAACTGCACCGATACCCTCTTGTGAAGCATCTGTCTCTACGACAAATGGTTTAGAGAAATCAGGAGCTCTAAGCATTAGTGTTGTAGTCATGGCTCTCTTAAGGACATGGAATGCCTTAGCAGCTACAGAGGACCAATGGAAGGCATTCTTCTTCAGTAAATGAGTGAGGGGTGCTGCAATACTGCCATAATTTTTAACAAATCTTCGATAGTATCCAGTTAAACCCAGAAATTCGCTGAACTCCTTAATTGTACCAGGTTCAGGCCAACTTTCATCAGCATTAATCTTGTTGGAATCAACCACTATGCCCTCACTAATGACATGACCCATATATCCCACTGAAACTTGGCCAAAGCTGCATTTACTGATTTTGGCTAATAGTTGGTTGTTTCTTAACACTGTTAGAGCTTGGGGGAGGTGCTTAAGATGGCTCTCCCAAGTAGGGCTATAAACCAAAATATCATCGAAGAATACCAACTCAAATTTTCGAAGATACTCTCTAAAAATCTCATTCACGAGGCTTTGGAATGTGGCAGGAGCATTAGTAAGACCGAAGGGCATCAATACAAACTCAAAGTGACCATGATGGGTTCTAAAAGCAGTCTTAGGGATGTCTTCACTGTTCATCACCCTAATTTGATGGTATCCCGACCTCAAATCAATTTTAGAAAAATATTTGGCTTTATTCAACTCATCCAATAACTCATCTATCAAAGGAATAGGAAATTTAGGCTGGATGGTTTGATTGTTAAGAGCCCTGTAGTCCATACACATGCGCCAACTACCATCAGACTTCTTAACTAAAATCACGGGGGAGGAGTTATGGGCTATTGCTTGGTCTAATAAACCCTGAATTCAACATTTCTTCGACTTGTTTCTCTATTTCATTTTTATGGTAATGTGGGTGTTTATAAAGCCTTATATAAACTAGTTTGTGTTCCTCGATCAATTGAGGATTAACAATCCTTGTACCCTCTGCATCACTCCTGCAACCTTAAAATCCATATTCATCACACTGAAATCCATCGCGACTGGTCCCAATGACCTTGACCAATGAGCTCCCAAGACCATTTGAGTTGGCCCCAAGAGAAACAACAACAATTCGGCTTGCAAATCAACACCTTGAACTAAGAAGTTAACGTTTTCGGTTTTCCACTCCCCCCCTCACTATACATTACTTGTCCAGTAGCAACAGTAATCTTATACCTTGGTTCTTTACTGCTCTGTAGATTAGCTTTAATGGCTGTTTGTGGGTCAAGATAATTGTGAGTGGATCTGATATCACTCAATATGTTCACTTCTTTTCCATTGATTCTGCCCTTAACTTTCATAGCCTGATGATAGACTTGAGTCCCCACTATTGCATGGAATGAAATCTCAGGTTGTAGTGCATTTTGAGCTGGTGGTGGTGGAGTTATTTGTGGTTGTTCTTCAACATTGATAGCTTCCAATTCAGCTTCCTCATTCTCCTCCTCCAAACCTTCTAAGAAATAAATTTTTTGAGTCTTGCAAAGATGCCCCTATGTATATTTCTCATCGCAATTGAAGCATAGCCCTTTGGCCTTTCTTTCTTTCATCTCCTGTATGTTCAGTTTGCGAGGTACAAAATTTGGTGATGGAGGTATAAAGTTTGGTGCTGGGCTAGTAACCATAAGAGAACTCTGCACTCTAGCAGTTGGTACAATGGTAGGGTTGGAAAAGGGGGTTAACTTGGGTACATATGGAGTTTTATAACTCCTCTTCAAACAAGCTATCTTCTCTTCATAACCCCTAACTAACCCAAATGGCTTCCGGTCACACTACTAGGCCTCTGAGATTTCACATCTCAGCGTATCTCATCTCTCAATCCACTGATGAAGGTACTAAGAAAATGGGACTCAGACCAATCTACGACAAAATTTGATAATCTATCAAATGCTTGCACATAAGCCTCAAGATCTCCTCTCTGTTGCAGTTTGGACAACATTCCTCCGTAGTTTTGAAAGGCTGTAGGTCCAAACCTCGTTATTAGTTCTTCTAAGAACGTTGGCCATGAAATCACATGACTGCGGTTTTGGATATGCTTGCAATACCACTGTGTGGCCCTTCCTCTCAAATTTAACAAGGCATATTTTAATTTTTGAGCATCAGGAATCTCAAAAAATTCTAGATATTGCTCAACTCCACAAATCCATTCGGTTGGATCTCCATCATGAAACACTAGATAGGCAGTTAAAATCGGTTTTTGAAACTAATCAGTCTAGGAGCGATTAGTGATTAATCGGTTAATCGGAAAATAATCGGGGATTAAATCGGAAAAAATCATTATATATATAATTAAAAAAAGATATATAACCTCATTATGTAGCAACCCTAAATCATAACATAAAACTATTATGAGATTATCAAATAGGAAAATATAGTTATAGAAAAAAAGAAGAGAGTACTTCGTTTGAGCTGAGTTTGGATTCTGAATATGGGTTGGGTTGGGTTTGCTGGTTGGTTCCATCGAACAAAAACAATCGGGGAGGAAGAGCAGTGCGAGCAACAAGAGGAGGGGCAGATGCGGGCCGGGTTAAGTATGCGATGGTACAGGGGGGCGACGGTGGGTCGGGTTTTGGTTTGCTTGAGGAAGAAGAGAAACAGTTTGAGTTTGGGTTTGAAGATAATCAGTTTGGGTTTGGGTTTGCACGAGAAAGAAGAGAGCGGCGATATCTCGAATTTGGGTTTGCACGAGGACCAGAAGGGGTTTGAATTTTGAATTTGGAGCAGATTGAGCCCAAATAATGTAAACGATAATGAAAATTAGAGGAGGAGATTTAATCGGTTAACCGGCCACTTAAAATTGGCCGATTAACCACTAATCGGCCGATTATTTTCGATTAAATCGCTAACTATTGAAATATTATAAATCGCTAAAAAAATAATCACTTAGCGTCCGATTAGCGATTAATCGGGCATAATCGGGGATTTTAACTGCTTAGAACACTAGGAACTCCATCTTTAAATAAATGGAGCTCGAAACAAATTTCCTCCATCATTACTTCCCTTGAAACTAATAGAGTTGTTGTTAAGATGTGTTACCTGAGGGGGTACGATTGGGATCAGCGGTGGGACTGGTAGATTGTAGATGTGGAATCTGCGGAGGTGGTGGTTGTGGAATCAACGGAGGCTCGGGAGGTGGTTGTGGAAACATGGGGGGTACGAAGGGCGGTTGCTGCAACGATGCTATCACTGCATCCAATTTGGCCGTCATGGCCTCGAACTTATTAGCTAAGAACCCAATTTGGACTTGCACCGAGGTCATTTGGCTCTTCAAGGTAGCCACATCAGCCTCAATCGCCAGCGTGCTTCCCTCATTGCGACCATCTCCATTGCCGAACTCCTGCTCTGATACCACGTTGTTAGGGGTTGGATTCCGATTTGATCTCGATCTCGGCATAATGGGGATTTTGGTGAGATTAGGGGTAGAACGAGTGAGAGAGATTGGGGAAGAACGTCCGATTTTTATTGATTGCAAAATATTCATTACAACTCGGCTCTTATAGGCAAAGAGCGCTGGCGGGTTAGGCTACAGGACAAACTATTGGAAAACACGTGCACAGCGCACAACTCCTACCCGCCAACTTCCCGCCAACTTCCCGCCAACTAGCTATTTAAAAGAAAAAGTGCGTACAACGCGTAAAAAACAGATACACATATACAAACATAGAAACTCTTATTCTTTGCCTTCCCGACCTGCGATGGTACTGCGCCGATCAGCGACGGTGCCCCGGTGACCCTGACACACTCGGAGGATCTATTGTGATGATCACATGTTGCTGAATTAGGAAAGTAGGAATTTGACAGATATATCAGTGTATCGAGCAAGATCACACTTAGGACAATGTATATTAGGATTTGCGCTCACTTTTTGGGGAATAAGTTAAATTGAACTTATCCTATTGCTATTTTTGGTTTAGAAGATCGTTAATGATTGTGTTACCTGATGGATATTTGAAATTATCTAAATTTTAAGGTGGAAATAGGCAGGAGAAATTAATATTTTTTAACTTCCTATTGCAACTGGATACTTTTTTACTTCAAATTGTAGAACAAACACCTGCTCATATTTTTTATTACTTATGATGTGGTTTTCTGTACAGGTGGAAGGACTATTCGTTGATTGCAAAAGCTGACACCTGGAAAGCTTGGAAAGGTAGGCTTGAATTTTCATGATTATCACATGAACTGTTAACTTAATAGAATGTTATCCATGACCTGCTTATTCTTGTTTTTCCTCCTAAAATACCAAACGTTGATGCATATTTCTGTATGAGGCTGTTAAGATTGCATAAATTATAATAACGCTTAGAGGACTATGGATAAATTCACCTTGTAGTTATCCTATTGGGGACAAGCCTCTGTAAGAACACAATTTTAATTGTTGTTGGGTGGAAAAATTTCAGCTGGATATCTTTGATGATCAATTCATTATTAGATGCTCAAGTTTGGAACTTAGTGATTCTTTAGGAAGAATGGACACGTGTCATGTTGCCCTGTTTTTTTACAGTGTGTATGTGTGTCTGACCTTAAATACTTTAATGCAGGCCCAATGATTTCTTCATTATAGTGATACACAGATAGTAGAGAAATAGTTTCTTTATACTACAATCCAGATTACAGTATCTGCTTAATTATGAGTGCATATATATATTTTACTTGATTTTTGTTGATTGTATAGATTGCTATGTTATGTTCAAATGTGCCTTTAGCTGTAACTAAGACATGAAGTTTTGTTTGAACTTTCTTAATATTAATGGTTCAAAAAACTATTGTCAAATCATTCTTCCATAGCTATTGTAAAACTATTGTAAACATGCATTTGATTTGAGCCGAAGTACTTTAACAAGAGACTTTATGAGAGACTCCAAAAGGCCATTCTTCTTTTCATCATTTGCTTTAATTTGCAAAAGGGTATATGATGTGATTAATAATGGAGAGGGTAGACTAAGAAATGTTTGACTTTAGATTAATACGAGTAACTTAGCTTGTATGTGTATTTTATCAACTCTTTGGTTTCTTACTTCATATGTAAATTATCTTAAGATTTGAACTTAACATCATTGATGGGTTTTAGATTAATTCTATGTTATTAAAATTCTCACTTGGACAATCTTTTCGAACCTTAGAAAAAGTCCTCTATGTTTTGACTAATTTTTGAATCATCATCGTTCCTCCACCAACTATTCTTATGTGCTAATGTTTTCCCAGGTTGTTTAATGTACGTGTCTTCTTCACATGTACATTTCGTTTCCCCTAAACATATTATATTATTTGCCCATCCAATTGTGGTATCAATTTGATCAAACCTTTTCCCACTGGATGATCGGATACTCAAACTAACTTATCTAAAATTGCTTTTTTCTACAAGATTCATACCATTGTCTTGGCCCCTCTTGGGTATTTTTTACCCTTCTAATTTTATATGCCCTAAAAACTAAAGGGTACTTCAAACCCTTGAATTTTAAAAATAATTTTTTTTGTAATATGAGCAACTTCGCTCATATATATCTTTTATTACCTCACTTCCTTCTTACTTCATTTTTAAATTAGCCTAAGAATTAAACTTAAACACTTATTATTGGCTTTTTAAATTCATCCTTCGCTATTTGCATTTCAAAAATAGTTTCTCGATTGGACACTCGTCTCGAACCATATAAACAAACCTGTATGTTTTAACTAAGTTTAGAACATCATCATTTCACTGTTCGAGTACCAAAATTTATGCCTAGGATATGTAATTTCCTTGCATTTTTTCACATATGTGTTTCATTTTATTTAAACGTATTATATTTTTCTCCGAGCTAATTGTTGAACCAACCACATGCAATCTTTTCCCTTTGAATGATCGAATATTTCAACTAGCATAGCTAATAATACTTTATTGTACAAGATTTATACTATTATCTCACGTATTTCCAACCCTACTAATTTATATGTCCTAAAAACCAAAAAAAGTACCCGAACTCTTGAATCTTGAGAATACCGTATAATTTTCATAATACTAGCAACTTAGCTCGTATAAATCATTTCATTCGGATTTCATCCTAAGAGTTAAAATTAATATCTCGTATGGCTTTTTAAATTCCTCGTTTGCTATGTGCATTTTTTCTAAAAAAAGTCTCACTTGGACACTCTTCTCGAACTTTATAAGAAGTATTGTATGCTTTAACTAAATTTAGAACTTCATCATTCCACCACCAACTCATCCCGTGTAACAAAGTTTATGTCTAGGAATTTCTTGTCTCTTTGATATATGCATCTCATTTTACCTAAACATTTTGTATTATTCTCCAAGCTAATCGTTGATTCAATCCTTTTCTTTTAATTAATCAGATACTTCCACTAGCTTGATACTTCCACTAGCTTTTGAAGCATACCATACAAGACTCATACCATTGTTTCACGTATTTTTAACCCTTCTAATTCTATAACTATGTCATTTTGGTTGATTTAGTTTGTTGTGTGGTTTTAGTATGTTTTGGGTTGTTTATACATCTCACCTCCAACGTTTATTAATAGGGTGCGGCTTAATTAACACGTCACTTCCGTCGCTTAAATAACAGCTCACCTCCAAACTTATAGTCAGCTACATATACTGAGCTTCTGTCCTCGAGGATCTATTATGATCACATGTTACTGAAATAGGAAAGGACTGTGACAAATATATCAGTGTATCCAGTGTATCCAGCAAGATCATACATAGGGCAATGTATACTACGATTTCAACTCACTTTTTAGGGGAATGAGTTAAATTTAGTTTCTCCTAGCTATTTTGGGTTTAGAAGGTCTTTTCTGATTTTGGCATGATGATCGCCTGATGGTTATTTGGAATTATCTAAATTTTAAGGTTGAAATAGGACTACTGGTAAATTCACATTGTAGGTTATCCTTTTGGGGACAAGTCTCGGAAAGAACACAATTTTAATTGTTAGAAATTTCAGGTGGATATCTTTATGATCAATTTTTTATTAAATGCTCGTGTTTGAAACTTAGTGACTCTTAGGAAGCATGGACACGTGTCATGTTACCCTTTTTTTTACACTGTATGTGTGTCTGACCCTAATTACTTAATGCAATCCCAATAATTTCATCATCATAGTGATATGGATAGTTGAGAAATGGTTTCTTTATATTACAGTAGAGATTACATTATCTGCTTAATTATGAGTGCATATATATATATATATATATATATATATATATATATATATATATATATTGATTTTTGTGGATTGTATAGATTGCCATGTTATGCCCAAATGGGCTACTCAGGCCAACATTCTAATGACTGTCGTATTATATTCAATCTTACCTTCAAATTTGGATTTTGGTTGAGATGTCAATAGGGGTTTGTATCTTGACCCAGTGACTTTCAAGTCCCGGTCAAATTCAGACAAAGGCTGGTTAGAAATATGAAAATAGCATCCCACAACTAATGTTCTCGTATTTTTTTCATGCTGTAGTTTAGGTTTGGTTTTCATAGTCCTTTATATGTTATTGTGGTCTAATGTAAGTTTTAGGATAATTAATTCTGTTGTTTTCTGGTTCCTATGCATGCATTATTTAGAGTTAAACATGTCTAGCATAAAAAATTCAGAGTTAAACATGCAATTTACATATAAAAAAAAGATTTAGGTCCCTCGTCTAACAGTAATATGCTATTAGCCTCGTTATGGAACCTTTAGCTGTAAATATGACAAGTAGTTTTGTTTGAACCTTCTTAATATTAATGATTCAAAAAACTTTTGTAAACCTGTTCTACCATAGCTATTGGAAAACTGTCGTAAACATGAATTTGATTTGAGCGAAGAACTTTTAGCCAACGAGTTTATGATAGACTCAAAAATGGCATTCTTCTCTTCATCATTTGCTTTAATTTGCAAAATGGAATATGATGTGATTAATAATGGAGAGGGTGGGTGATGTAAATTTAACCCTAAATAGAGAATTTCTAACAATTTTAAAGGATTAAATTTACCAACACGTAATGCAGATTAAGTTAGAAACTATAACTATTAATTTGTTTGATGGATTTTCAAGATGTGAAATAGTTTAACAAGCTCAATTAAAAGTTCAGTCCTATCAATCAACAATCATACTTATTCGTTTTTATCATGTAAGATATTCAATATAGATTTGTACACTAATAGGAAAGTAGAACACACACACTCAATATTTGTGGACGACAGATAAATCAAATAATATTATAGAGATGATAAAGTAGTAACACAGATATTTGAAAAGTGGAAGGAGTATACCGATTTGCGATGAAAACGTCATGAAGTTGCTGGATCTGAACAATAGGTAGCACTAGGGGTGCGGAAGGTCATCGATGGGTGGCTGCCGTGGAGTGGAGTTGCGGCGAAAGGCAACAAAGGGAGGGTCGGTGATGTTGTCGATGGTTGATCGCAGTCACGATGGCGGCGGAAGTTGATGGTGATTGGGCTTGGTGTTCGGTTTCGAAGTAAAGGGAGTTGGGGATTAGGGTTTCGATGTGGGGAAAGGGGATCAACGGCGGCGTCGAGGTGGTTCGGGGTTGTGGTGAGGGTTTCGACGACGGAGATGAGAAGGTGGAGCGACGGGGGGATCGGGATGAGGGCGATGGGGTGGTCGGTTGGCTGTTGTGGGGGCGTCGGTGTTGTCGATGGTGGGGGGGTCGACGGTGGGGGGGTGCTTTCGGGTCGACGAAGGAAAAGGCAAAAAAGGGTGGCTATCGAAGGTCGCGAGTGGTGGTTGTGGCGGGCTGGCGAGGAGGTGGTGGTTGAGATAAATGGCAATGAGGAAGGGAAGAGGGAGAGTCGGAGTTAGGTTCGGTTGGAGAGTTGACGACGGCAAAGAGAAGCATCGATGGTGGGGTGGTCGAGGAGGGCGGTGGTGGTCGTCGATGCTGGTGATGGGTTGATCGGGAAGTTGGGTTTCGTGATAGAGGGGCCGATGGGGGAGAAGAAGATTAGGGTGTTAAGTAATTTGGGTTCGGATTTGGGATTTTGGATATAATTGGAGATTTGGGGTGTAGTTTTAGAGTTTATCACGAATCCTAAACTTTTTTAGCATTTATTACAAACCCTAATAGTTCTCTCAATTGTATAAAAAAAGGGATAATGAGCAATAATAACACAATATTTTTTTAAAATCAAGAATATCACAACTTTTTATTAATCTCAAGGCCTATATATAGGCTCAAAATAAATCTTGATACAAATCTCAAAATATTCTAAAATCTCAAAAATATTTTAATGCATAAAAAAGGTGCAAATTGTAAAACTACTACATAAGGCTAAATCTCAAAATAAACTAAACATAATTGATGTCATCATTTTCTCCGGGTGGGAGAGAGCTCGACCCAGTCGAGTCAAAATTAATGATCCTGTCATTGTGCTTTAAAAGATCTGGATCCAAGTGCTGGAGCTCCTCACGATCACTACAAGTGTCATTCGTCTTTGGCCTGTTCTGCCATCTCACCAAATCCCTATGAATACATATCCTGTAGAGATTATTTGATCATCTAACATATTCATTTCTTCTATTGGTGGGTAAATAGTATCAGGTAATGGGGTAAATGTGAAAATCTCACAATTAGGCTACAGGGTAGGTTTATCTATAAAAGAATTTCTAGGGTTAAATTTTGAGCCTTCATAGAGTACTAAATCCTTAATATTGAAAGTCTTATGCCAAAACCTTCAGGAAGGTCAACGACATAGGTATTTTCATTGATTTTATGTAGAATCTTAAATAGGCCTGCAGCACGTATGTTCAATTAACGGATCCAGCTGGAAACCGCTCCGGACGAATTCGAATCATCACTTAGTCACCAACAGCAAAAGTTATAAATTTTCTTCTAGTATCTGCTATTAACGTGTATTTAAAATTATTCTCATTAATTTTCTTGAAAATTTCTCTATGCAAATCATGAATGCAGAATGCAAATGTGGATGCGAACTCTGTGAATGTGTGATGTTCTAACACAGCGATAAAATCTATGGGCTGTCAAGTGACTTGGGAAAGGATGGGTGACTCAGGTACATTTAATGGAGGTGACTGGATAGACTGAATACAGTTGAGACAATGGTCATCATCTTCTTTTTCAAAGTCATCACTTACTTGAGGTTCATAGGTAAACTCGTTGTCGGGATCATCAGCGATGACCGCGGTACCCTCCACTATATTGATCCTAGTTGGGCTGGGACAGTTGTCAGCAACATGGCCGTATTTCTTGCATTATAGCACTTAGTGAGAGGATCATTCTTAGAATAGTCTCGTTTAGTGTTCTTACCCGTGTTGTCATTTCTAAGTGGATAGGGATGTTAAGTAGGCTTGCTTGGGTAAGACTTGTTGGGGTACTGAGGAGAAGAGTGCTCAGGTCTAGAGGGATCAGGAGGGGTCATTCTAGAGGAATGATCCATCGAATCGCTGGACTTGTAATGAAAACTTGCTTTAAGGGAATCCAGATTGAGGACAAGGGCATAAGTTGCTACCAATGAGTCCACATTTCTATGAATTAGCTCGTTCTTTTGATCAGCTCGTAATCCAGCCCTGAACCTAGAGAGTTTGTTCTTCGCTCTCTTTACCCAAGACATTGCACCGAATAAGAAAGTCATCAAATTTATCAACATACTCATGAGTGGATTTGCTTCCTTGATAGAGTTGGTTCTACGAATCTAGCAATCGGGTGTGGAACGATAACGGTACATATCTCTCGGTGAGATTCTCTTTCATGGCTTCCCAAGTGGCTATGAGTGCCAGGCATCGGCCTCTACGGGTATGTTCAAGTTTGGTCCAGTGTTGAGCTTTTTCCGTCAATTTTATCGTGGCAAATTTTACCTTCAGGACTTTGCTCATGTCAAACCATACGAAGTAGTGGTCCATGGCGCGGATCTAATCGAGATAAGTTTGGGGTTCCATGTGGCCTTCAAAATGGGGAACGTCAGCCTTAATGTTCTTGTATTGTTCGTCAGGATCACGATCTTGACATCGGTCGTCATGATCATTCTCTTGAGGGATCTGACGATTAGCATGAAGCTCAAGGGCAACAGTTGATTCAATTTCACTTTCTCAAGCCTCTGATTGATATTGGCAAGAGTTGCTTAAATGGCAGCTAGGGTAGCGAAAATATTAGAGTTGTCTATCTCAATTCGGGGAAGGGTTCGCGTGGTTTGGGAGGGATACTAGAAAGGCTTTTCAAGGCCTGTGATGGTGCTGCGAAGACGCATTCACCAACGATGGAAAACTAGGAGTCGTGTGTTCGCTAAAATTTAGGAAAACGTGTCCTAAATGCACCTATGTTTTTTTTTTAATAAACTGAAATGATCTAAAAAGAAAGAAAAAATAAAAGACACAAAACGATCCTAAATGAATGCAATAAATGATGCCTAAATGATGCAAGAACTAGGGTTTTAAGAACTGTCGCTCTGATACCAAAATGATGTAAACTTAATCCTAAATAGAAAATTTCCAAGAATTTTCAAGGATTAAATTTACCAATGCGTAATGCAGATTAAGTTAGAAATTATAACTATTAATTGGTTTGATTGATTTTCAAGATGTGAAATAGTTTAACAAGCCCAATTAAAAGTTCAATCCTATCAATCAACAATAATACTATTGTTTTTAGTTTGTAAGATACGCAATAAAGATTTGTACACTAATAGGCAAGTAGACCACACACTCTCAATATATGTGGACGACAGATAAATCGAATAATACTATAGAGATGATAAAGCAGTAACACAAATATTTGAAAAGTGGAAAGAGTATACCGAGTTGCGATGAACACGTCGTGAAGTTGATGGATCTGAACAATAGGTAGCACTAGGGGTGGGGACGGCCGTTGATGGGTGGTTGCCGTGGAGTTGCGGCGAGAGGCAACAAAGGGAGGGTCGGTGATGTTGTCGACGGTTGATCGCAGTCGCGATGGCGGCGGAAGTTGACGGCGATTGGGGTTGGTGTTCAGTTTCGAAGAATAGGGAGTTGGGGATTAGGGTTTCGACGTGGGGAAAGGGGATCGACGGCGGCGTCGAGGTGGTTCAGGGTTGTGGTGAGGGTTTCGACGACGAAGATGAGAAAGTGGAGCGACGCGGGATCGGGATGAGGGCGATAGGGTGGTCGGTTGGCGGTTGTAGGGGCGTCAGTGTTGGAGGCATCGACGGTGGGGGGCTTTCGGGTTGACGAAGGAAAAAAAGCAAAGTGGGATGGCTGTCGAAGGTTGCGGGTGGTGGTTGTGGCGGGCTGGCGAGAAGGTGGCGGTTGAGATCGACGGTGAGGAGGAAGGGAAGAGGGAGAGTCGGAGTTGGGTTCGGTTGGAGAGTTGACGACACCGAAGAGAAGCGTCGATGGTGGGGTGGCCGAGGAGGGCGGTGGTGATGATGGGTTGATCGGGAAATTGGGTTTCGGGAAAGAGGGAGCCGATGGGGGAGAAGAAGAAGATTAGGGTGTTAAGTAATTTGGGTTATAATTTGGGATTTTGGATATAATTGGGAATTTGGGGTGTAGTTTTAGAGTTTATCACAAAACCCTAAACTTTATTAGGATTTATTACCAACCCAAATAGTTCTCTTAATTGTATCACACAAAAAAAGGGGATGAAGAGCAATAACTCAACAAAATATTTTTTTTAAAATCATGAATATCATAACTTCTCATTAATCTCAAGGCCTATATAAAGGCTCAAAACAAATCTTGATACAAATATCAAAATATTCTAAAATTTCAAAAATATTCTAATGCACAAAAAAATGGTGCAAATTGTAAAACTACTACATAAGGCTAAATCTCAAAATAAACTAAACAGAATTGATGTCCTCATTAGTGGGCTAAGAAATGTGAACCATCACCCGTTAGATAGATACAGAGAGGGTTCGGATTTACCGAAAGGAAGGGGGATCCACAAAATTTACATGTTTTTCTAGGAAAGATTTGACTATGAAGTTGTATTTGGAGATCTTTATTTTTATCATTTTTTTGTTCTAAGCAGTTTAAATCCCCAATTACGCCTGATTAATCTCCGATTAATCGCTAATCGAAGGCTAAGCGATTTGTTACATTTCAATAATTAGCGATTTAATCGGATATAATCGATCAATTAGTGGTTAATCGGCCGATTTTAAGTGATCAATTCACCGATTAAATCTCATCTAATTTTCATGCTCGTTTGCATTATTTGGACTCAATCCGGCCCAAACTCAAATTCAAATCCAAAATCCAAACTCCTTCTGGTCATCGCGCAAACCCAAACCCGACATGTCGCTGCTCTCTTCTTCTTCCTTGCGCAAACCCAAACCCAAACTGATTCTCTTCTTCCTCGTGCAAACCCAAACCCGCCCTGCCGTCGCTCCCCCTGCGTAGTCGGATACTTGACCCAACCCGCATTTGCTGCACCTTCTCTTGCTGCTCCTCCTCCCCGATTGTTTTTGTTTGATGGAACCAACCAGCAAACCTGACCCGACCACATCCAGAATTCAAACTCAGCTCAAACCAAGTACTCTCTTCTTTTTCTTTCTAACTATATGTTTCTATTATATAATCTCATAATAGTTTTATGTTAGGATTTA
This sequence comes from Hemerocallis citrina, assembly GCA_017893485.1. Taxonomy (NCBI): domain Eukaryota; kingdom Viridiplantae; phylum Streptophyta; class Magnoliopsida; order Asparagales; family Asphodelaceae; genus Hemerocallis; species Hemerocallis citrina. The sequence continues at coordinate 197,243,050 of CM030366.1, forward strand.
GGGTTGCTACATAATGAGGATATATCTTTTTTTAATTATATATATCTAACGATTTTTCCGATTTAATCCCCGATTATTTTCTGATTAACCGGTTAATCACTAATCGTTCATAGACTGATTAGTTCCAAAACCGATTTTAACTGCCTAGTTTTTGTTTGACCCATCAATTTTGATCTTCATGTTTGTTCAAAGCAAAGCCCGCATCCAGAAGCAGAAGGAATTGAGGATCGAAGTTAGCATTATAGTAAGTTTTTGACAGAGGGTTTTCTTTTTTTAATTTTGTTACTATTTTAGTCTAAAATTTTAGATATCATTTTAGGCTCTATCTGATTGGTACTTTTAGTGCTATGTTCCTATCTGAGCTGTGTTTGACACTATTTTTATAGTAGAGACATTTCTAGTCGTCTCAATCTGAAAGTCAAGTTTGAATATGAAAAAAAGCACTTTAGCCGTGTTCATCTGAATCCCGTGTCCTTACAACTATTTTGTAAGTGATGGTAGGGGTGCTTTGTTTACATTGAAACCAAAGGTGAAACCTTTGATACTCCATGAAACCCATGTTTCATGTAGAGGGATTTACGTTTGGGTCCATAGAATTTCGTGAGATTCATTAAAGTTGGGTTCACCAAGTTTAGAAATAATAGGCCCTATCAATGTTCTTAGAAGTGCTCGAAACGGTCGCTTAAGTGGCCACTTAAGTGGAAGCGGCCATGAGACTGCTTCTTTCAACCTTGAAGTGGTGCCGTGAAGCGGTCACCGCGGGTTTATTAAAGTGAAGTGGGCCTAACCTGACCAGCTCTCTTGAAACATACGAGTTTAATTAAAGTAAAACGAGCCTAACCCGACCCGACAACGCACAACATAGCATCTCCCTTTCTTTTAAGTGAGCGAGTCAGATTAAACCTGTTTACTTTAACCATAACCTTCCTTCCACACATTCATTTCTCTCGTATTCCCTTTGTATTTTTGAAGTTAGGTTGCTGCAAGAGGAACAAGTGCTGATAGCGGCAACAACAACGAGTGGCTGGTTTGACAGTGGCTATACGAGAGGAACATCAAATATCTTTCTCAGTGATTTATACCTCCCTTTTTCTCTTTAAACACACACAAAATGAAATGCTCATGAAGTGCTTGCTTAAGCAGTGCAGTGTGAAGCGAACCTGAACCACTACGCTTTGCTTGATGCTTTCGAAAACATTGAGCCTGTACACATAAGGTGGTATCATGAAATTGCATTATTATGATTTTGGTTTTCTCCGAAGTTAATATGATACAATCAATATGTATTACTTATTCCAAACTTTATTTTTACTTGTTTAAATGTTTCTAAATTAGGGGATATGAATTAGGGGTTTCGAACCTTCCCTCCTTAATCTGATCACACGGGCCCATGGCTTGGCGAAGATGCTAGGCGAAGATGGACATTGTGGAGTAGTCCTTAAGAATATTATGTGCTATAAAGTGGCAAAATCTCTTTAACTGCAGGGTTTTTATTATATGCAGATATCCTTACAATAATAGGGTGTTGTTTGCGACTTACCTTGAGTAGTAATCCCTTAATTGCTCATATGTAGTAAATAAATGAGTTCTAGTGCCGCCTCTAGGTATTTCACTGAAATATTTTTGAACTGATTGCCAAGATTCATAATATTGTCTCGGGTATTTTTTACCCTTCTAATTCTATATGGTCCTAAAAACTAAAAAGTAACTCAAAACCCTTGAATTTTAAGAACAATTTTGTTTAATACGAGCAAATTGGATCTTATAAATCTTTCATTACCACTCTTCCTTCTTCATTCATTTGTAAATTAACCTAAGAATCGAACTTAAAATCTCTTATTGGTTTAGATTCTTCATTTGCTATTTGGATTTAAAAACAATTTCTCGGTTGGACACTCTTGTTGAACCATACAAGGTGTCATGTTTGTTTAAATGATCAGATATTTCAACTGCCTTGTCTAATACTACTTTATTGTACAAGATTCATACCATTGTCTCAAATATTTCCAACCATTCTAATTATATGCCCTAAAAATAAAAAAGTACCCAAACTATTGAATCTTGAGAATACCGTGAATTTTTATTTAATACGAGCAACTTAGCTCGTATATATCTTTCAATACCTCTATAGTTTCTTATTTCTTTCCGATATCAACCTAAGATTTAAACGTAACATCTGTTATGGGTTTTTTCAATTCATCCTTTGCTATTTGACATATGCATTCGTGTGCCAAAGTTTATGTTCGCAACATGTATTTTTCTTTGCCTTTTTGGCATATGCATTTTGTTTCCCTTTAACGTATTACTCCCTCCGTTTCAAAATATAAGTCATTTTAGGTTTCTACACGACTATTAAGAAAAAATACATAGGATTGAAAAAAAGAACTAAACATTCTTGATTTTTGAAGCTCATAAATGAGCTATCAATAGTAAAATGTTCTACTTGTCCTCTATAAAAATAGGGAGTAGGAGTAAATGAAAATATAAGGGTAAAATTGGAAATCTCATAGAAAATTAATTGATGGATATTTAAGAATGACAAGACATCTACATTGAAAACCTAAAGTGACTTATATTTTTTTTTCAAAGAAGGCTAGAATGACTTATATTTTGAAACGGAGGGAGTATTTTATATGAACTTCGTTTCTTATCACTTGCACGTACGCCTTTTTTAATTATGAGATACAATGCTATAAATCTTGGACAAGAACGTAATACTAGATGAGCCGGTCGGAGTATCGGTCACTCTCAGGAAGAGAGTTAGGATCCAACTAGCTTATCTAATATTATCTTCTTGTACATGATTCGTAACACCGTCTCTTGTATTTCCTACCCCTTTTGATTCAATATGTCTTAAACACCTAAAAAGTACATGAAATTGTTCTATTTTGAGAAGATTGTCAATTTTCTTTAACACAAGCAACTTGCCATTTTTCTATAAATCATAACAAAAATGAAAGCTCCTCTTCCAAAACTCAACCCCACCTCCCCCTCTCTCCCTAACCACAGAGTAAGACGTCTGTCTCCATTGATGTCGAAGCGAAGCAGAGTAGAAGGTGTCGAGCACCAGCGAGTAGACGAGCGGAGAAGGTGGAGGAGTCCAACCAGAGACGCTCACAGGTCCTCGCCTCACCCAAGAGACAGGAAGGAAAGCGCTGAGGACGTGAGAGGTCGATCATCTCGCCATGGTCCCTGACGCGAAGTAGAGGAGTTTCGGAAGCGGTCGAAGAGCTCGATCATGTTCGTCAATCCCCACTCAGCTATCGAAGTGAGCAACAAAAAGCTTAGGTCGTACGCGGATGTCACTAGAGGCAAAGCGATCGACGTCGACGAACATAGAGTTCGTTACCGATCACCATCCCCAGAGCGAGAGCGTCGAAAGGTCGGAGAGGACAATGAAGAATGGATCCTGGTCAAGTCAAGAAAGAACAAGAAGTCCATTAGGAGCAACAGCGAGTCGGAAAGCTCGCGTATTGATGGGCGGCAAAACTGCCACAAATGCGCTCGTCCTGGCCATTCTATTAGCAAGTGTACTTATGATTGGTTCTGTTACTTCTGTAGAATATCTGGCCATATTTCTACAGCTTGTCCAAAGCGTGTCATTGCCTCCTCGACCAACTCGAAAGCGAAGCTGGGAGTGCTGCCTACTGTCTCGGAAGGGAGCAAGACTCAGGAGAGTGTCGCCGGAGAACGTAGAGTTATCCAAGCTACAATCATACCGACCCCTCTTATCGCTGAGTTCGAAAGGAGATTCAATAGGGGCATTGTTATTAAGGCGCAGACAGGTGTTCCCACAGCAAACGACATTTCGGAGTTACTTCATGCAGCGCTCACCACGTCGACAGCACCAATTTGGGTTATTCAAGAGATTGCTTCGAATGTTTTCTACGCTCATTACAACGATGAATCTCTCGCCAAAGAGACGATTAGGGTGAAGGGGTTAGAAAGAAGAGATTCTCAGGGCTTAGAGTTCTTTGTCACGTTCAAATGGTGGACTAGAGATTATGGAGCTTTGAAGGCGGATAACTTTCCTCCAGTCTGGATTAGATTATACAATTTACCCTTCCATTGTTGGGTCCGCTCGGGTTTTCAAAATGTGGTTCGTCTGTTTGGTATGTTAATAGACATCGATAGACAGACTTTGATGCTCTCTGCGAGGAAGTTCGCCAGAGTCAAGGTAGGCGTGGCTAACAAATCCGACATCCCGTCCAAGATCCTCGTTGATTTCGACAATTTCATCTATGAAGTTAGAGTGATTGTAGAGGTTCAGAAAAACGTTTCCTTTAGAGAATCTTCATTGGCAGAGAAGAAAATTTTCAAGGGTGGAGATTGGAGGCCAGAGGTTGACGATGAAGGGGAGCGGTTGGATGTGGGGGATCTGACGTGTGAAGGCTCAGCGCGTGGAGAAGTCAAAGCCCCTTCGAAGCCCCAGATGGATGAGCGCCAAATTCGAAAATTTTCAATCTCTCGAAGCCAGCAGCATCCCACATCGTTCGATCCAGCCTCGGTATCAGAAGCTAACAGGTCTAGCTGGCGTAGGGTCCCATCAACTGTTCCCCTGCTTCTTGGCGACAAGCTGACAGGTCGAAAAGACTCATCCACTGCAGACGATGAGACCTTACGCGGCGATGTGATGGACAGAGGTGACGTGCTGGCAAAGATTGATGGGTCATTGGCGTCCAAATTACACAAGCATAGTGGTATTTTGAAGGTCAATGAGCAAGTGGGCCCGGGTCTTGTTAATTCTATGGGCCTTGTTAATGAGCCTTGGATGGGATTTACAAATGCTGAAATAGAGCTCTCTGTCAAAAATGCTGTTTGCGCTCTAATTCACTCTAAAAGCCAGCTTCCGATCGGCATTGGGCCCATAGGTCAAGGTTCGACGAAGCCAATCAGCGATGAGGCTCCTGTGGGTATTATTACGCCAATCATCAACAAGCTAGGGAGCGCTACTAGTCCTCAGCAGTTCCAGTCTGTCAATATTCATCCCTCTTCGGATCTAGAATCAGGGGACGGTATTATCGGAGCTCTAGATGGGATTCGAGATGACAATATCATCTCAGCGGCAGAAACAGATCGCGAAGACAGCGATGTCAGAGGAAATGTGGGAAGCACTTCCACCAGAAAGATCACTGAATACCAGAGGAAAGGAAAAAGACAGATGGTCAGTGCGGAGAGTCAGAACAACGATCTTGATGGGTATTTCAAAAGGGGTGGCAAGCAGCAAGAGGATGTCACGGTTGGAGAAGGTACCTCCTTTTCTAATTGTTCTGTGCTCAATTCTTTATCAGATGAGTCGTTAATTTATTTCGCTAGTTTGTATGGGATGGCTATGGGGTCCACTAGGGAAGCACAACTTAAGAATTTAGCTATCATTAGAGAGGACACCAGAATAATTAGTAAGTGATCCCGAGGGATCGGAGGGGGTTGTTCCTTAGATGCCTTATCATTTGTTTAATGGTATACATCTTCTGGAACATTAGAGGGATGCGTCAAAGACCGAAAAAAAGAGCTATAGGTGTGACTCTTCACAAGATTCGTCCTGACATCTGTGGGCTTCAAGAAACTAAAATAGAAACTCCAACAGAGGACTTCACTTCTTTGAGGGGGTTGGCTGATTTCCACTGGAGATTTAAGCCGGCTAGGGGCTATTCTGGGGGGATAGCGGTAGGGGCTAGCGCTACGAATTTTGAGATTGTCGATGAATTCATCGGGAATTTCACGGTGTCGATTAGAATTAGGCGGAGGAGTGACAATTGGACCCAGACTGTTTCAAGCGTCTACGGGCCGTACGACAGTAGACTTCGCAACGAGTTTTGGAGGGAATTAAGAGTCATCAGGAATAAATGGGGTGGGGCCTGGATTGTAGGCGGAGATTTTGACATCACAAGTTCCGAGATGAACATAGGGGAAGGGGTCACAGTCAGGCAGAGCAAGACTCTTTCAATGAGACGATAGACGACCTAGATTTATTGGAACTAGAGATGGCCGACAGGAAATTCACTTGGTCGAACATGCAGCTTAACCCGACGCTAGCCAAGCTTGATCGAGTGTTGGTGTCACACGAATGGGAGCACGTGCATTCCGTAGCTAATGCCAAAACAGCACTTCGTTACACCTTTGACCATTTGCCCCTGGTCATCGAGAGTGGGTCCAGTGGAAGTAAGAAAGTATTCAGGTTCAAATTCGAGAGAGCTTGGACCTTGTGCGAGGAAACCCGTCAAATCATAGTCGAGTCCTGGAACGTAAGCACTAAGCAGACGTTTGTAGTCGGAATCTGGGTGGAAAAGACCAGGCGGCTTAGAGGGCAATTAAAGGTCTGGGCTAGAGCAAAAGCGCTCATCATCTCCATCCAAAGAGAACAGCTAGCTATTAGAATCGCTAGCCTGGAAGCCGTACAAGAAGATAGAGATCTCGAGGAGGGAGAGAAAGACGAACTAGCCACCAAAAGATTGGAGATGCAGCAGATAGCAAAGATGGAGGAAATTTACTGGCAACAGAGAGCGAGGACTCAATGGCTTAGAGAAGGAGATGCCAACACAAAATATTTTCACAAGATGGCTAACGGAAGACGAAGGCATAACCACATCACGGGCATCTCGGTTAACGGGTCCTGGACTGAAAACGAAGATATGATCAAAGAACATCTGGACAGGGTTTATCACAACTTATTAGGCCGCAATCCTGTGGGCAGATGCTCTCTGTCCCAAGATATGTGGGGGTCCTCCAGACTAGAAGGGAGCTTTGATGAATCAGAAGTATTAGACGCTATTAAGAGTCTAGGCCAGGACAAGGCTCCAGGACCGGACGGATTGCCGATTTTCTTCTATAATACATATTGGAGCATCATCAAAGAGGACCTAATGAACATCTTCTACGAGGTCTACGCAGGGAGGGTTGACTTGGATCGGTTAAATTATGCTACTATTATCCTAGTGCCTAAGAAAAACGAAGTAGTCTCTCAGGAAGATCTTAGACCTATAAGCTTGCTGAATGGGTCTTTCAAAATTATCACGAAAGTGATGGCTCAAAGACTAGCCCCGCATCTCAACGAGGTTATCGCTCAATCGCAAAGCGGGTTCATTAGGGGAATGGATATCATGGATAGCATTGCATGCGCCCACGAGATTGTTCATAGAGGTCACAGAACTAAAGCGGAAGGCTTCATTCTTAATTTAGATTTCCAGAAGGCCTACGATTCGGTATCTTGGGACTGTGTGGTGGAAGACTCTAAAAGGCTTTGGCACTAAATGGAGGTCATGGATGAGCAAGTGTATTCAAGGGGGAAAATCGGCTATCCAGGTTAACGGATGGCTGGGAAAAGAGATAGTTTGTAAGAGGGGTCTGCGGCAAGGGGACATTCTGTCGTCCCTACTCTTTGCCATCGTGGCAGATGGCCTTGCGGAAATGATTAGTAGAGCCAGGGTCAACAACACAATCAAAGGAATTCAGATTAAGGGCATCAATGAGCCTATGACGATTCTTCAATATGCTGATGCTGGGGCCATGAGAGGGTTGATGGCCTGCTTCCAAGGATGGTCTGGTCTCAAAGTTAACTTGATTAAAACTAGCATTATTCCGATGTCTGATCTTCCGTCTAATTTGCTAAAGGAGATATCGGAGATATTCGACTGCAAGATTAGTGGTTATCCCATTAAATATTTGGGCACCCCAATTAGGCCAGGCGCTCTCTTGAGGGAGGGTTGGAGTCCTCTTATCGCAAAGATTCAAAAGAAGCTTACAGGGTGGCAGAGTAGGTTCCTCTCTCGGGGGAAGGATTATTCTGTTAAATTCGGTCATCAGTGCGATCCCGCTTTATCTAATGTCCATCTTTGAACTTCCTAAGTGGGTCATCAATAGTATATACAAACTTAGAAGATGATTTTTATGGAAAGGCTCAGACGAGGGGAACAAGGGATTCAACCTAGTTAAGTAGGGAAGAGTTTGCAAGAGAAGGGAATTTGGGGGGTTTGGGCATCATGGATCTCCATGATATGAACAAAGCCCTGTTTAGCAAGTGGTGGTGGAAGATAACTAATAATCACAAAGGGTGGTGGAGTTACTCGTTTGCGCAATTCCTGAAGAGACGAAAATTTCGATACAGAGGAAAAAGCCCGGCGGCGAAGGTTTCACTAATTTGGAAAGGAATAGCAAAGCAAGGCGAGATGTTCTATTCCAACACTAGATGTAAGGTGGAAAACGGGTTGAACACTAGGTTCTGGAAAAACAAATGGTGCGGGCAGACATCCCTTCAAAATCAATTTCCAAAGGCAGCGGAAGCAGCCCTTAATTTAGACCTATCAGTTGCAGACGTGCGGAAGAGGGGGAAACTAAGCTTTACAATCTCCCAGATTATTACCCCGGAAAGTTTGACTCAATTCGAAGCTATGAACAGACTTATTCTTCAGGAAGAGGGTCAGGGCGACAGGTCAAAAGACGAGAGATGGTGGGACAGAGATAACTGTCGACATTTCTCGGTGTCATCCATGTATAAGTGGATCAACGACGGAGGAACGAGATGTCCAGCTCAAGCGGTCATTTGGGGGGCCCATGTCCCGTTCAGGGTCAAAGTGTTTTGCTGGCTAGCCTATAATAACGCAATACTATCTAAAGTAAACCTTACGAAGAGAGGCATGTAGATTGACACGGCTTGTGGGAGATGCTCCTCTGCAGAAGAAGACACCAATCACATTCTTTTCAGTTGCCCTAGAGCTAGTCTTACTTGGGAGATTGTTTGTAGGGGTTTCGGGTGTAGCCAAGTTCCGAATTCCACCACCGATATTTGGGGATCATTTAGAGAGGCATTTATTAAGATAGAAGATAGGAAGGCTTGGGATATAGCAATTGCAGCTTTAATTTGGAATTTGTGGCTAGAAAGAAATGATTTTGCTTTTCGCAATGTTTCGTACAAATTTCCTCATTCTATGCATAAGATTTTTCTTTTTATACATGATTGGGCAGGTGCTCAGGAAGCGACGAAGAGAACCAGGATTTCGGAAGGAGAGTAGACTTGGTGGGAGCTGCGGTGCCTCCCCTTACAGTATCTACAGGGATGGGGCGAGCTATTTGCATTTTGGGGTTTTTGGCTTCAGGTCCATTTATGGTTATGGTCTGAATGCAGGGAGTTGATGTATTAGATGGTTTATGTTTACTGCTCTTCTTCTTTTAGTTACTTTTATGTAATATTCAGGGATTGTACTACCTTGTTTCCTTAATCGTTCATTAATGAAACGATGGCCTCGGCCATCTTTTATCAAAAAAACAAAAAAAACACAAGCAACTTGCCCTTCACATACTTCATACGCAAAACATTATATGATTTAACCTTAACCCTTATATGTTTTTTAAATTCATCCTTTGCTATTTGCATTTTAAAATTTTGTCTCACTCGGATACTCTTCTCAAACCTTATATATGCCCATCTATTTTGACCAATTTATTAACTTCGTTCTTCCACCACCAACTCTTCATGTGTACCATTGTTTATATCTAGATCATGTACTTTCCTTGCCTTTTTGGCATATGTATTTTGTCCCTTTAAATGTAATATATTATTGTCTATGCTAATCTTGTTATCAACTATTTCCAACCCTTTCTATCTGAGTGGACCCGATACTCCAACTAGCTTATCCAATATTAGTTTGTTGTACATGATTCCTACCATTGTATCTCAAATGTTCTACTTTTCAAATCCTATATGTCCTAAAGAGGAAAAAGGGTACCTGAAACTCTTTAATTTTGAAAATGCCTGTATTTTTTTTAAATTAATTTGAGTAACTTAGCTCATAAATATATTTCATCACATTTGTATTTTCTTACTTCATATGTAAATTATGTTAAGGTTTAAATTTAACATCATTTATTGGTTTTAGATTAATTCTATGCGATTTCCATTGTTCAAAATTTTCTCGCTTGGATACTCTTTTTGAACCATAGAAGAAGTCCTCTATGTTTTGACTAACTTTGAACATCATCATTCCACCACCAACTCTATTTGTGTGATAATGTCTTCCCAAGACATCTAACTTCCTTACCTTTTTGACATATACATTTTGTTTCCCCTAAACATATTATATTATTCGCCCAGATAATCAAGGTATCAACTTGATCTAATCAGATAATCGAACTAACTTATCTAGTATTACTTTTTTCTACAAGATTCATACTATTGTCTTAGGTATTTTTTACCCTTCTAATTCTCTCTGTCCTAAAATCTAAAAGGTGCCTGAAACTCTTGAATTTATGAATACATTTTTAATAATACGAGCACCTTAGCTTTTATATATCTTTCATTCCCTCTTCCTTCTTACTTCATTTGTAAATTTTTCGAAGAATTAAACTTAACATCTCTTATTAGATTCATCCTTAGCTATTTGCATTTATTTATTTTTTTTCGATTCCACACTCTTCTTGAACCATATAAGAAGTCATTTTAACTAGGTTTAGAACTTCATCATTCCAAAACCAACTCATGTGGGCGGGTCGCGGGTCAAGTCGGCCCGATTGCCATCCCTAGTATTGCGAGCAAAAGAATCTCAAATCCACAACCCAAAACCCAATCGCATCGGATCCCAAAATTCCCAATCTCCATCTCTCTCCCCACTTCCGCCACTCCAACTTCCGCTGCCGCCGCCCTAAGACCCTAAGAGACACCGTTCAACTCCAGTCGTGAGGTCACGTTAGTGAGTTCATTTATTTTCGCTTTCCTTTTCCTTTTCGAAACATGTATCTTGTTGTTTAGTCTGTTAATTCATCAACAATAAAGAGGGGTTTTTGTTCTATATTTCTATCAAATATGAAATTATTACAAGTTTGGGAACCCTAATCTTTCCCTTTCCTCATAGTTTGCAACCAATTTATAATAAATTCTACAAATTTGGAAGAAGGCGGGCTCGAAATTGGCAAAAGTGAAGGACGATTTCTCATTGCTGTCGAATTCGAAGTTTGCAACCGATATCCCCCTTTATAAAGTATTTTGATTTCAGATTTTAAAGTATTTTACCTTTTTGATTTCAGGTTTGAAAGATATAGGAATGGATGTAACCGGTTTGATGCGGAACTGGATTGTGTCTCTTGGTGCGAGAGTTGACAAGGTATAAGGAGGTATGCGTAATTTAGCCAGAAATAAATAGAGTTTGTGATTTTGTGCAAAATTGAAAGGTAAGAATTTCACCTAATTACATTGTTTAATGTGTAGAGTAGATGAGATTGTGAAGAAGCAGAGCATTTCCGTGTTTCTGTTGGTTGGCGTGATGGTTAAGCTCTCTCTCTCACATAATTGTTTTGTGTTTTTCTATCACCTTGTAAAAATAAATTAGGAAAGTCGATAGCAATTGAATTGTGTATGGAGAATCTAGTAGGCCCTGTTTTCCTAGCTGTAGATGAATGAACTTGAAACCGCGTACTATATTGCTATGTGCGGCATGATATTTTTTGATGTTATTGTATTGTTTGTTAGATGTGTGAAATGAAAGTAAAATGGTGAAACACATTTAAAATGCAATTTCATCAATACTCCAAATAGAAACCAGGGTGTTTGGTCAGCAATTATGTCACTGCAGTCATTTCTCATATGATATGTGATTCTTCAATTAAAGATAGTATGAAGTAGTGTGCACACCTAGGAAGCACGGACTCCTTACTCGCACCCGAGTCGGACTCGTATCGGACTCGGGTGCGGTGCAGGTGCGGCGGGATTCGTACAAGATGCGGTGGGACACGCACCCATTCTTTTACATTAAAATTTTTAAATCGATTGTGGGTTGGGTGCAGGTCGGGTGCGGGTCGGGTGCGGTTTAGGATTTCATATAAAAAAAGTACACATCCCACTTTCTCTCTTTGGCGCGTGGCTTGAAGGCGACGGCTGCGACAACAGTGACAGCTTCGATTGGCGACGGCGACGGTGACTCAGGGTTTGATTGGCGACGGCAGTGACGGCATTGATTAACGACGGCAACGGCAACTCAGGCTTCGATTGGCGACGACAGACTCCGATTGGGGAAAGAGTGAGGGAGCGATTTGTTTGAGAGAGAGATATGAAATGAGAGAGAGAGAGAGAGATACTTATGTAAAATATATTTTTTAAATAAGTTTCGAATTTTCTTTTCATTTTTTTCTACTTATTTTCTACATTACTGTATTTGTTATTAGGTCTTCCAAACTTGTTGCTTGTATGGGTCCTCCAATTTTTAAATTGTTATTATGATCCCAAATTGGTTAACTTCATTTGCGATAGGTTCCCATATAACGGTTATAAACACAGACTTTTTTTTGCTGTTAATGCTTGAATGCTTGATTGCTTGCTGTTTGTTTGCTTGTTGTTTGGTTATATTCATGCTTGCTGTTTTTTTATGATTGCTGACATATTTGATGCTCGATGCTCGATGCTCGATGCTTGATGCTCGATGCCTCTTCTTCCAATCGAGTATACACTAGTATTCTTGAAAAAAATTAGATGGAAGAAAAATATTAATATTAGTATAAATATATAATATATAAAATAATTATGTAAATATTAGCCGAATCCCAACCGCACCCGCATCTCAATGTTTTTGGAAATTGCCTAGGTGCTTCCTAGGTGCACACTCATATGATAGACTATAGCATAAATATAAGGGTGCAATTCTAAATAAGACTAATTATTAATTAAATAAGATGCAAACTGTGTGTGGATACTGCTAGATGAGACTAAATGAACTATATAGGATGCAAATGATATTTTTGGGATTTTTGTTGGGTTTGAGATGAACATGTAGTAGATAATAAAAATTTGAGATTGCTAATTAATTATGATAAATATGCATAGGAGGGTGAATTGCTAATTATAATTTTATCTGGTTTTGAGCGAGGCTGTCAAAGACGGTAATTTATGGTTGACCTGAATTGGTGGTTTTATGAATGAGAGAGAGAGAGAGAGAGAGAGAGAGAGAGAGAGAGAGAGAGAGAGAGAGACTCTAATTTTCTTATTTTCTGGTCAACAGATCAGGGTGAGTAGCACTAAATGTTCATTTTACTGAGAAATTGTTTGATTCTATACACAATATCAATCTTGTTCTCCTGTTTATACTCAGATTGTCAAAGTAGAGTGCGTGAGGCTGATATCATGTGGTACTGTCGATGAGGTGGAATGAGTTCAACCTGTTGCCAAGTGTTCGAGGCTTCGACCATCCCCATGTACATTGATCTGACCTGAAGGCCAAACATAATCCTGCAGTCTGATGGGTAAGATGATATCTACACTTTTTTGTAGTATAGTTTGCTTTCGTTTTCATTCACATGCTCTCTACTTGCTTCGTACTCTGTATAACATCATCCAACTTTCTGTTTCACGCGAATTCATTTTACTTTGTAGATGCCATTTCAGGACTGCATTCTGAGGAGCTCACTGAATTTTCATATATTAAAAAGAAATGGTCAGAGTAAAGAGGCAAGGTGGAACCACCTTCATCTTTACTTGCAGTGAAGGCAAATTGTATGTTACTGGATTGTAAGATTTGAAACTCTTGCTTCAAATTGATATTCCTCAGTTTACGTTATAATAACTGCTGGATTTTTTGGTTGCAGGAAAAATCTGTTGTAGAGGCGGAGGATTCGGATACCAGGCAATATCATCTACGCAACTATTGAAGGCAAGTATGGTTAACCAAACAGAGTGAGTAGTTTTTGGATCAAAGTGTTTATGTACAATCCCACCGATTTAGATTTATTGAAAATTTAATGGGTTATATTCATTTACTTAGAATGCAGACTATTAGCTACATGACAGAGCATATAATGAGGAATGGGTCATTTGGAATTGTCTTTAAAAGGTACTATCAAAATGTCTGTTTCTTGGTTCCTTTTAACTTTAATTTACGTTTTGTTTCATTTTTGGTAATTTTGTTTGTAGACCCACTGTCTGGAACATAGGAGAGTGAGGGGACTGTTGGTAGCAGGACAAGAGATACGAGAACCTGGAGCAGCAATTGATGCAGTCGACGGTGGTACCAGTGTGATTCCTAGCTTTTTCTCAACCTAGATTCTGAAGCATTATAACATTGTGACAAAGGATGCCACATACATTCAGGGCTTCAAACCTATCAGGTGATATCCGTTTCTCTAGCTTGTGCTTGCATTATTATAATTAAAATCAGTTGGTGTTCTGTGCAGAAAATGTCAGCGCATATTCATATTGTTTCGGGAGCAGGGATTTAAAGCCACAAAATCTTCCTATATGTTTTGGAAAGCTTTGTATGTAGTTGTTTCTATGATTAAGTGTTTTTTTTTAATTTAAAAAAATTAATTTTCCTCCTATTATTAATGGTATTCTGTAGGTTGATCCTCTTACTCACCAGGTCAAGCTTGTGATAATGGAATTGCTATGGTAATGTTTCTTGACCTTAGAATGCACTTGCACACTAACATTACATTCTTGACTGGCTACAATTACAAGGTCTAGACTACAACATAAAACCCTGCATAAGTGATGAAGACTCCAACTATAGAGCTGGAATAAAATTAAGGAAACATGTAGAGAAATCTAAAGATGGGATATAAGAAAACCAAGTTTCCTGAAGCTTGACTAAAACTGAATCATTTGACTATAAGGCTCAAATGTAGATGATATGGGCTAAATGCATCGAACCTTTAGTTCGTCTTAATCCGTAACAGGATGGCCATAGACGTAATCCTCAACATGTCTGTTTTTTTAGCACTAAGTGAAACATTTATATAGTAACTAATATCTATCAGATCTAGAATTGACCATCGTTATAACTATTTTAGTGATGGGTAATTGACTATTTGGTGAATTGAGTTGGAACACTTGTAGAATATTCATTTCATTGCCTTCCATATCATTTTCTTGTTCTATGTTTGTATCATGAACAATAATGCGACATAAACTTGTCTTACATCTATTTTGAGAAAGACTACTTATGTTGTGTTGCTTTTGTTTGAAATTTAGTTTAATAGAATTTTTTTGTTAAGCATGAATTTAGTTGAAGATTTATTTGTCTATCCGCTCCAAGTAATGATCTATTTTGCAATATTCAGTGAATTTGTAATATCATGTTGGTCACTAGATTTTTGTAGGTGTGAAAAGTTGATATACGTGGTTTTATGTAGTTACAGATTCATTGGGATGATCACTCTTTGTTCTTCTATGTGTTAGATACTTAGATATTAGTTTACTCTACATACTCTGTTTGATGCCTGAAATGCACCTGTTATCTTACATGAGGTGATAGTACTCTATAAACTCTGATAACTGAACTGCACTTGTTATCTTACATAAGGTGATATCGCATTTCTCAAGGATTTACTAGTTATAGAGCTAATTGCTTAGTTGTCCTACATGTTTCCGTATAAGCACATCTTATTATTTGCGGGCAAGGGTGCACGGAGCTTAGTTATACAAACACTAAAATACTTGTTCGGGTGCACTATTATAGGTGGCAGCTTCAGGATTTTATTAGCTTGAAACAGTAACATTGGAAAACTCTATTACAAGTGACGATGATCTCTCTCTCTTCTCATTCTTCTACTATTGTGACAATCTGAGAAATTTCACAAGGGTTTGGCTTCTAAAATTATTTGGTATGAAGAGACTGTGTTCGTTGTTAGGAGGGGGATTAGGGAAAAACAGAGGAGTAGGGTTTGGCTGCCAAAAATGGCAACCCCCTTATTCTCTTTGTTTCTCTCTCTCTATATCTTTCTAAAAGAGGAAGTCTATGACGCAGATGACTTTGTTTGTGAAATTTCTCAGTTTTACGGTTCAAAAAAGAAGAACAGAAATCCCAACTACTTCTTCTTCCTTCTCTCCTTCTACAGCGAAGGCAAGGCAACTTGCAGCCACTCGCATGTATAGGAGAGAGGGAGAAAAGGATGGTAGGGTTTATCTGGTTCTCTTTCTTATCCTGTTCTTCAATTTACTTTCTATTCGCTTGTTTTTTTTAAAAAAAAATTTGGAGGGAGGAAGGTGGGGGTGGATTCTGAAAGCGGAATCAATGGGATATACATTTTTTTTTCAGGGTATGATTTGACTATGAAGGTTATTTTTTTCCTAATTATTTTTAAAAGGTTTTACTTGCATGTTGGAGAAATACTAGTTTTTAGTGGTTTTATTTTAATGGTTTGCTTATCTTTTTTTATGTATATCTCTGATTTATTGTTTATATATATCTTCTGTTGCTTTTACTTTTTGATGATTTATAGCTTATTTTTGTAAATGGCTAATGACAGTTAAGGGCCAATTTAATGGAAACAGATGTTCTGACAGCGGCCATGACCATATTATGTATACATTGCATACCAGATGTTCTGACTGCGGCCATGACCATATACATATGCATTGTATTATGTATCGATTGCATACAGTAATGGGGGACTCTTTGTTAAAACACTATATATATGGTTGGTGGTGAGGCTGTCAAGTACATGCTGATTTACGGTTGACCTGACTTGGTGGTTGTGGCACTTCAACTGCGCCAATAGAAGTATCCTACTTCTTTTCCTTGCCAATATATAAGCAAATTGCAATTCTGATGTATTCTATGTCTTTTACCTATGGTTTTGTGTAATTTGGTGGTTATTTTCATTTTCCTGGCTGTTCAAATTGGGTATATTTACCTCTGAATTTTAATGATTTTGGTGGTTTGAGAAAGTGGTCACTTACCTAATCACCCTGAGTACAAAGTTTGAATGTTTTAATGTCACTTTGCTTCACAATTACCTTATATTTTGACAAATGTTGTACGATACAATTTTTCAAACAATATAATTTACGTTTTGTTCAATTTCTTCAGGTACTTTTACGTTTTGGGATTTATTACTTATTTTGGTCCACGGCTATGATGGTTTAGTACCAATTTCATGAACAAATATGCCTTAACAGCATACCTGATCTACATGTATACACTGTATACTATTTTGGGGGACACCATTTGCGAAAAAAATTGTATTAAAATGGTTTGGGGCGAGGCTGACAAAGACATCAATTTACAATTGATCAAAATAAGTGGTTTTTATGGTACTCAAACCGAGGCAAAAGAAGTAGCCTACTTTTTTTATTTGCCCATATGAAGGACAATTGTGACTTACCCTTTTTTTTACCTATGCTTTCGTGTAGTTTGGTGTTTATGTTTGTTTTCTAACTCATTTAACTCATTTACCCAAGATTTAACTCATTTTTGTTTTGAGAAGGTGTCCATTTACTTAAATTCACTTAGAGGGGTTGGAAACGAATAAAAGTTTAAAAGTTTTAATGTCTCTACTTTATATTTTTCAGACATGGTATTTAAAAAATTTATCAAGCAATTTCCAATTTATTTGTTTAATTTCTTCAGGTTTCTACTTCTTGTGTTGCGTATTTTTGGTACATGGCTGTGATGGTTTAGTGCCAATTTCACGAGTAGATGCTTTAACAGTGGACCTGACCATATATATGCTTTATATACTGTATTCGGGGAATCTACTAGCAGAAAAAGCTATTATATTTTTGGTGATGAGGATGTTCATGGTTAACCTGAATTGGTGGTTTTAAGGCACTCAAACTAGTGATTCATGGTTGACCTTGACCTGATTTGTGTTTTTAGGCACTCAAACTGAGCTAGAAGAAGTATCCTACTTGTTTTATTTGTCAATATATTGGTGAATTATGACTTATCCCATGTTTTCTTTCTTTTTTGTCCTTGTAATTTGGTGGTTATTTTGAATTTATATGTTGTTGGAATTTGGTATGTTTCCCCCTAAACTTGTGTGAGAAGGTAATACTCTAATTGAAGTTCACCGCGGGGGGGGGGGGGGGGGGAACCAAAGGATTGTTATGTTTAATTTTTTAAAACACTTTGCTTTTTATGCTTGTTCAGATTTTCATGTACTTGTACTTATTTGATTTTGGTACATGGCTATGATGTTATAGTGCCAAGTTCATGATCATGGATGCGTTAACAGCCCTGACCGTATATATACATGTATACTGTATTGTGGGGATACTATTTGCTAGAAAAGCTGTTTATATGGTTGGGGCCGAGGGTATCAAACATGGTCATTTATGGTTGACCTCAATTGGTGTTTATGGCACTAAACCTGAGCCAATTTACTTCTATTGTTTGCCAGTATGTAGGCAAGTTACAGAAGCTCATTATCTTTTTGTTTGGCATTTTAAGGTAATTTGGTGGTTATTTTTTTTTTTTCTAGGCTGTGGGGTTGGAGGTATGTTTACCCAGCCAATATTTTGACTGATTTTCGTTTTGAGGGTGATCATTTACTTAAATTCCCCTAATTAAGCAAAAGTTTTTAAATTTTATCTTACATTATACGCTCTTGTTATACATTTAAACAAACATTGGAAAGGGTGGTGGCGATCCCTTGAACTTCTCCTATTTATTGTACCTACAACCAAATGAAGGAATTCCAACATCAATTCTACTGGATTGTATTTCCTAATTTTGGATGACGAAAGTAAACAGCATCTAGCCCCTTCAAGTATGCCCTGGGAGAGCATTTTATAAGCCCTATACCAGATTGTTGGCAACTAATTTGGCCAACCTCTACCAGTGCTGGAATTGTTAATCAGGACAACACGGTTCATTACTTGGGATTATTATCAAATTAATTTAAATGAAAGTTGGCATGGAATTGTAGTATAAATGTAGTACATTTTTTAGGTGTTATTTGATCCCAACTCAGTCAAGTAGTAAGCTACTTGTTTGGTATATTAGTTTTGCTTCAGATAGGATGATAAGATCTTGATCTAGCTTTGCCTGACGTATTACTCTATTTGCTAAAAGAGCTATTTGTATGGTTGGGCAAGACTGCCAAAGGCGAAGATGCTGTTTTAAGGTTGATCTGAATTTGTAGTTTTATGACACTCTTAAACTGAGCTAAAAGAAGTTGCCTACCTGTTTTATTAGCCACGTATAGGCTGATTTTTAATGTATCCAATATTCCTATGTTTTGTGGTTATTTTCATATTCTAGGCTTGTGGGATTGTGGTCACCTAGAGGGGTTGTGACTGAGGTTAAATTTGAATGTTTTGAAGTCATTTTACTTTCCATTGAAGGTTATGTTTGTCTAACATGTACTTTCAGATTTATCAAACAATTTTATTTTCAAATTTTGTCTGGCTTTTTTTTACACTGGTATATATTCAAATTTTGTCAAAATTTACTTTTCGTTCGTTCAATTTCTTCAGATTATTTTATCTTTTGTGATTTATTTCAATTTTAGTACATGGTAACAATTGCCGTAGTGCCAATTTCACAAACACAGTTGCCTTAATAGCAGCCCGGACCATACGTATACATTGTATCGAGGAAATGAGCAATTTATATGGTTTGGTTAAGGCTATCAAAGAAAGTAGATTATGGTTGACCTGAATTCGTTGTTTTATGGAACTCAAACTGTGCGGAAGAAGTAACCTAGTCCTATTATTTGCCAACATATTGAATTATATCTGTCCTTTGATTTTTTACCTGCATTTTGTGTGTTTATATGCCCAAAAAAGTTCAACTTTCTAGGCTGCTTTGATTGGGTATGTTTACCACATAACTTGCTGATTTTGGTTGTGGAGTAGCAGAACATTTACTGTAGAACCACGAAAAGTTTGACTGAGATAGACATCAAAACTCTACCTCCAAGAATTTGAGTCCCATCGACCTTAACCGTTAACCTTACCCTCTGTTACTATTCAGTACCACCAAACTATTCTGTTCCTATGGATCGCTATTGGAAGCCACGAATAGATGCGCTTTTCTCATCTTTCTCTATTGATGACACTTGAAATCTATTCATATTTAGGCTTAGATGACCATGTCTTCTTATGTTGGCTGCTAGAAACTTGTTCCTCCCAGCTCTCAGAATCAGCATATGGATTTTTTTTTCAGTATGGTTGTTTCCATTACTTTGGATCATTACCTAGGTGAATGTGTTGCAAGGATGAGGTTTGATTTAAAGCCATTTGTATATAATGAGAACTCACTTAATTGTTGGGCTAAAATACAGGGCTGCAATGTCTTATCTTTGATGGGAAAGATGAAGGAGAAATGGAAGAGGGGTTCATTACTATTGTGGAAGAGAGACGCATGGACACTTTGTCTGATTCAGCATTTCAACATCTCTTTTTTTCTATCTGAAATGTCCTTCACCTGTTTCCCCCTCTGTCTGAATTGATTCATTAAATTTAACAAGAGACGTATAAGATGGAGGTTGACAACTCGGATCATTCGTGTCATTGGTTTGACAATGACACTTCATGGATACTCCTGAATCACATGATATTTCTTACCTACGTCATACATAAATTGCTACGAGCATCTAAGCGAACCTGCAATCTGACTGTTTATGTTTTGGCTTTTCGGGTTTTGCTGTTATTATTTCAAACTGGTTTCTATTGAAGCTAAACTCCTTTTAAGTATGCATGTACATATATACCCGAGAAGTGAAAGACGCTGACATGAATTTGTAGTTCTATGACATTCTAAACTGAGCTTAAAGAAATTGCCTACATGTTTTATTTGCCACATATAGGCGGAATTTTTATGTATCCTATATTCCCTTTTTTTGCCTCAGTTTTGTGTAATTTTGTGGCTATTTTGTGGCTATTTTCATATTCTAGCATGTTGGGGTTGTGGTCAGCTAGAGGGGTTGTCACTGAGGTTAATGTTGATTGTTTGGAAGTCATTTTATTTCCAATAAATTTTGTATTTGTCAAACATGTACTTTCAGATTTGCCAAACAATTTTATTTTCAAATTATGTCAAACCATTTACTTTGTGTTTGTTCAGTTTCTTCAGATTCTTTTACCTTTTGTGTTTTATTTCAATTTAGGCACATGGCGAAGACAGTTTAATGCCAATTTCACAAACATAGATGCCTTAATAGCAGACCAGACCATATATATACATTGCATTTAGGAAAGAGCAATTAATATGGTTTGGTCGAGGCTGTCAAAGCAAGTAGACCTGAATTCGTTGCTTTATGGAACTCAAACTGTGTCGGAAAAAGTAACCTACTCCATTTACTTGCCAACATATCGAATTAGATTTATCCTTTGATTTTTTTTTTACCTACATTTTTTTTTGTTTATATGCCAAAATTTTGATTATTTTATAGGTGGTTCTGATTGTGTATGTTTACCACTGAACTTACTGATTTGTGTCACGGAGTTGCAGAACATTTACTCTAGATTGCCCAGATGGGTTAGATCCAAGAAAAGTTTGATCGAAATAGACATTAAAACTCTCATCCTGAAATAGAATGTTCCCACCAGCATTTGTAGGGATTCCATGTCAATGGCAACCTGCATTGAGTCATGTGCAACCCATTTTTGCGTGTTAGGATGCATACAATGAAAACGACATCCGCCTGTAAATAGACCTAACCTAGTGCCTACCGTGGAGACGGTGTGAGCAGACAGTGACTTATTCCCCACTTGTAGCATCAAATCCATAGACTCTCACTTATGAGGCCTGCCCGCCTGGCCTCATATACCCTCCACTTTCTTCTAAGAGTCAGTTCGGCCTTCCCACTCTTCCTCCAAGAGATTTGAGTCCCATCGACCCTAACCATTAACCACACCCTCTGTTACTTTTCAGTACGGCCAAACTATTCTGTTTAGTATGGATCGCTGTTGGAATCTACGAGCAGATGAGCTGTTCTCATCTGTCTCTATTGATGACACTTCAAAGCTATAGAAAATTTTGCCGAAATGCCCCTGTTTTTGAAAATAATTAGCGAACTGCCCTTGTTTCGAAAACATTTAGCCATTTGCCCTTGTCTGTGACACGTCAGCAACAAACGTTATTGGGAATCACGGCATCAGCTAATTGCATGCCGTGATTCCCAATAACGGCATCTCTATTTGAAAAAAATTACGTGCCGTTATTCCCAATAACGGCATTGGTTAATTTGAGTTTCGA
Source organism: Hemerocallis citrina (assembly GCA_017893485.1). Taxonomy (NCBI): domain Eukaryota; kingdom Viridiplantae; phylum Streptophyta; class Magnoliopsida; order Asparagales; family Asphodelaceae; genus Hemerocallis; species Hemerocallis citrina. The sequence goes on from CM030366.1 coordinate 197,264,949, forward strand.
TCTATATTGTATCAATATTGGCTCAAGATTGGAAATCAAAAAATAAATGAACTGATGCCGTTATTCCGGAGAACGGCATCGTTTGTACTGATGCCGTTCTTCAGAATAACGGCATCAGTTATTTACTTTTTGTACAAATCCCTATAAGCGTAACCCCCTTTCTTCTCCCCTTTTCTTCCCCTTCTGATTTGTAAAACGTCTCTCTCTCACATCACCCCTTTAACCCACAAACCCTACATCTCATAATCAAAAATTTTCAACCATTTGAGTCCTATAAAATTGCATACATCCTAACTCCTCACTCCCACTCTCATTTTCAGTCTTCCGCATCAAAGAAAATTTTGCCGGTGGTTTTTTTGGTATCATTTGAAAGGTATTATCATACTAACATTATGTTTGATTTTTTTATCAAAGATTCATCACATTTTGAGTAGTGAATGATTTGAATATGTTTTAAATTTTATGCATAGGTATGGAATTTGATATCCCTATATGGTTATATTTTGGGGGTGAAGTAATTAAGGATCCAAAAATTGGATATTCTTATAGTGATGTTGAACCGGTAATTATTTGGGCTACCCCCAATTTTGGTTACTCAGAATTAACAGATAAGATATATGAAGTAACCAATTGGGACAGAAGTGAAATGACTCTGAGATTGAGAGCCCGTTATTCTGCTGGTAAAGGGGATGGGCAGTACTTCATGTTGGTACCCATAGACAGTGACAGTTCTCTGAGGTCTGTCCTGCTTAGGACACTTCATCCAAGTTGTAGTTGGAATATAGTTGAGTTATATATTGATCAAACGAGGCTTCCAAATACTACAAGAGTTGTTATCGACGGTCCAAGGCCAACTAGGATTCTGAGACCATCTGAAGAGTCACACGCAAGGATTTCTAATACTGTTGGAGATACTAGCACAACTCCAACGGAACCTGTTTCCTCCGAATACGAGCCGCTCCATCCGACCCCATTGCCACAAAATTTTTTGGTAGCTGGCATTGCTTTGACAGACTTTGATAACGCCGTTGTAAATAACGACTTGGTAGAAGAGGAAGAAGATGAGGTACGCGGTCTCGAGGATGATGATGAGGAGATCGCCCTTGAAGCTCCAGCTGTTGATGCCAATGTTCAAGTGCCGGTTGTTGATGCCAATGTTCATGTGCCAGTTAACAATGCCCGCGTGTTGCCAAGTCAGGACACAGGTCCAGCTATGCGTGGATCGCAGTCAAGCGAATGGATGTCCCGTGCCACCGTACATGAACATGGCCAGTCTTCCATTGGGTCTTCCAACTTGGATGAACTCTTCGTAGGTCAAAGATTTCCATCCAAAGATGCTCTACAACATCAAGTCAAGATGTATGCCGTGAAGAACCACAGGGAATTCGTGACGGTAAAATCAGATCGTTGTCTGTACCATGTGAAATGTAAATACGCTCCCATCAGCCGTTCAGCCGAGCAGATTGCAGAAAATCCATCACTTCAAAATGTCGTCGGTTGTCCATGGCGCTTGCGTGCAATTATTCCCAAAGGTCGTGATTATTTTGTGGTGAAACAACTTGAAGGTGTACACACATGTGTGAATCCTACATTGACTCAGGATCACAGCAAAATTGACTCGACGGTTGTATCGATGCTGATAATAGATACTCTGAGGGAACAACTCACAGTAACACCAAGAGCCATAATTGGGCAGGTGAAGGGTAGACTCCAATACACAATATCATATTGGAAAGCTTGGAAGGCAAAACATAAAGCAATTGAGAAACTATATGGTTCTTTTGAAACAGCGTACACTAAATTACCATACCTATTCAATGCAATTCAAGCTTCGAATCCGGGTACGGCTGTACAGTGGGCGAAGACTACGACTGGGCCGGGTATAGAAACATTTAAGAGTGTTTTTTGGTCATTCGGTCCCTCGATCGAAGGATTCAAATCATGTAGACCAGTTATCAGTGTTGACGGTACTCATTTGTACGGAAAATACAAAGGCTGTTTGTTGATTGCGGTTTCACCAGACGCAAACGGTAGGTTGTTTCCGTTTGCATTTGCACTTGTTGACGGCGAAAGTATAGAAACATGGACATGGTTCATGAACTGTATTCGGTGCTATGTGACAGAACGTGAAGGTCTTTGCGTCATCTCGGATCGACATGCCGGTATTTTATCAGCAATGGGAAATGAGTTTGGCACGTGGAGGGAACCTTTTGCATATCATCGGTATTGTATGCGGCACTTTGCTAGCAATTTTCATAAAAAATTTGGTTCGAAATTTTTGATGAATAAATTAAAGGTAATTGCAAGTGAAAATCAGTGGAGAAAGTATGAAGAAAAGATGGCACAACTTGAAGCTAGCAATGCTGATGCGGCTAATTGGGTTAAGGAGAAAGCAATTGAGAAGTGGGCACTTACTGCTGATGGTGGGCGTAGATATGGTATTATGACAACAAATCTGTCCGAAGTGTTCAACTCGGTTCTAAAAGGTGTTCGTAGCTTACCTGTCACCGCAATTGTGGAACAGATATTTTTCCGTCTGAACATGTATTTCACCGACCGCCGTGAGGCCGCGCAGACACTTATCGCTGAAGGTAAACTATGGGCACCACGAATCCAGGATCTTATTGATGCCTGGCGTGAAAAATCAAATTTACATGAGGCCATAATGTTCAATAATCGCGATGGTGTCTTTGGGGTGAAAACGGGCATTAGAATGGACGGTGGATATCAAAAGGGTGGGCATTGGCATACGGTGGACCTAGAAGGCCGAACTTGTACGTGTGGGAAATTTCAATTGTTCCACGTTCCATGCTCTCATGTGTTAGCGGCATGTGCTTCCAGGGCGCTTGATTATCAACCGTACATAGATCCTTTCTACTCTACAGACGCGTTAGCAAAAACATGGGCACCATCTTTCAATCCTTTCCCTGACGAATCTTATTGGCCTACCCAAAGCGCACCGGTACTAATTGTTGATCCTAGTCTTCGTCGGGTCAAGGGGAGGCCTAAGAGTACTCGTATCCGCAATGACATGGACGCTCGAGAAGGAGGGAGTAGTGGAAAAGTATGTTCAAAATGTGGTGTGAGCGGACACAATAGACGCAGTTGTAAGAGTGTACAAAGTGTGGGGACTTCACAATCTACCCGCACTTGAATATTTTTCCTAGTTATTATATGTTAGTTGAATGTTTTCATGTTGTCTGTTGCTTGTTGAGTAATTTACGTTTGAATTATTTGAATTATTTTCATGTTGTCTGCTAATGTTGAGTAATTTACGTTTGGATTATTTGAATTATTTTCATGTTGTTTGTTAATGTTGAGTAATTATTTTCATGTTTGAATTATTTGAATTATTTTCATGGTGGACATATTTATAATTGTTTGTATGAGCTAATCTAGATGTTTATTTGTGTCGTACCTCTCTTTAATTTTTATTGTTTGGAATGATAAGTTTTGTGTGATTTGTATGTTTAAATTGGTATGAAAGTGTTAATGAGTGGTGGGTATGGTTAGATTTGTTCCAAACTACCATTCGCAAAATAAACATGCACAGAAAACATGCACAGATGTTTTAACTGATGCCGTGCTCCTGAATAACGGCATCTTATTTACATGCCGTTATTCTGAAGAACGTCTGTGGAGACAGTATGTTTGGCAGAATGCTCAAAATTTGGAATTTTGTTCTTTAACTAATGACGTTATTCTGAATAACGGCATCTTATTTACATGCCGTTATTTTGAAGAACGTCTGTGGAGACAGTATGTTTGGCAGCATGCTCAAAATTTGAAATTTTGTTCTTTCACTAATGCCGTTATTCTGAATAACGGCATCGTTTACAGATGCCGTTATTCTGAAAGACGTCTGTGAAGACAGAAACATTTGGCAGCAACTACAAATTTTCTAATTTTCCCTATATGAAGATGCCGTTTTTCGCAATAACGTTACAGGATTAATATGCCGTTATTGCGAATAACGGCATCGTTCAATCTCTTTTTTTTGACTTAGCAAGCATGCACAACTTATGCTACATACATTCAACTTCAAAATGGAATTCAACTCTTGCTCAGATCAACTTCAAAATGGAATTCAACTTATGTTACATACATTCAATTCTTCAAGTTTGCTCAGATCAAATTCAAATCAAATTCACAGATCAAATTCTTCAAGTTTGCTCAGAATCAAGTTTTTTTAAGTGAGTTGAATACAGATCAAATTCACAAATACAGATCAGATTCTTCAAGTTTGCTCAGATCTCAACTTTACTCAACTTCACAGACTGAATACTGCCCTTCCAATACTACACAGATACAACAAGATACTACACAGATACATGCACCGACACACACTCCCCTTCCAATACTACACAGATACAACTAAATACTTCACAGATACATTCTCAGATACATTCTCAGGCACTTTCTGAAGTCTGAGAATACTTTCTGAAGTCTGAGAATTTTCAGATACTACACAGATACATTCTCAGATACATTCTCAGGCAAAAATTCTCAGGCAAAAATTCACATAACTTGACAGACTTCAAATACTTCACAGACATTACAAAATTTAATACTACATATTAAATTTACTCAGACTTCAAAATTCTCAGATACTTCAGATACTTCAAATACTTCACAGATACTTCAAAATTTACTCACATCTCAGATACTTCAAAATTTAATACTTCAAAATACTTCAAAATTTAATTACTTCTAATACTTCAAGTTTGATTTAATACATTCTCAGATACTTCAAATACTTCATAGATACTTCAAATACTTCAAATACTTCAAAATTCAAATACTTCACAGATACTTCAAATACTTCAGATACTTCAAAATTCAAATACTTCAAATACTTCAAAATTTAATACATTCTCAGATACTTCAAATACTTCACAGACTTCAAAATTTACTCACATCTCAACTTCACAGACTTCAAATAACTTCACAGACTTCAAATTTTAATACTACATCAAGTTCACTAGGACTTATTCCACATATCAGAATTGATTAAGTTCAATTTGCCACTCCCACATAACTTGACAGACTTCAAATACTTCACAGACATTACAAAATTTAATACTACATATTAAATTTACTCAGACTTCAAAATTCTTAGATACTTCAGATACTTCAAATACTTCACAGATACTTCAAAATTTACTCACATCTCAGATACTTCAAAATTTAATACTTCAAAATACTTCAAAATTTAATTACTTCAAATACTTCAAGTTTGATTTAATACATTCTCAGATACTTCAAATACTTCACAGATACTTCAAATACTTCAAATACTTCAAAATTCAAATACTTCACAGATACTTCAAATACTTCAGATACTTCAAAATTCAAATACTTCAAATACTTCAAAATTTAATACATTCTCAGATACTTCAAATACTTCACAGACTTCAAAATTTACTCACATCTCAACTTCACAGACTTCAAATAACTTTACAGACTTCAAATTTTAATACTACATCAAGTTCACTAGGACTTATTCCACATATCAGAATTGATTAAGTTCAATTTGCCACTCCCACATACCAACTTCACAGACATTACAAAATTCAAATATTTCCTGTGTTAATCTTCATCAAAATCAAATACTTCAATAATTTGCACATCCACACATAACAACCTGCATACAAACATATACAATTAATATATGCATAAAATGATGTGTTACAAAAAGACAATTAGTTTGTTTCTACCAATTATCCTGGAGTGTAATGTTTGGGTGCTTTTCTCATCCGAGCCGGGACTTTCCGCCTACGTTCCCGTTGTTCTTGCGTTAGGGGTCCACTTGGACCAGCTCCTTCTTCTTCGCCACCTCCTCCTTCTTCAATCTCCGGATTTGCCAATTGGCTTTGCGGTGGAGGATCACGAACGGTCTTCTGTCTTCGACGCTCTGATGGGGGTCCCAATTGCAAAGCTGGTTGTGGTGGAGGTGAAGCTTGGCTAGCGGTAGGCCGTTCTTGTTGGCGTGGAGCTTCGGTTGAACGCACAAGTTCATTGAAACGAGGACCATCTCCAACCTCTTCAAGAGAGGTACGACAATTGCACAGGAGGTCTCGTGCCAATTCTTTGCATGCCTTATTGGCATTGCTCTTCAACACATTCGCACATTTTCTAGCCATGTCCCATGTGCTCTCTATCTATAATAGTAAACCATATATATTGTAAGTGAAGATGCATAAGTAGAACGGAACGAAATAATTGAAATTCAACAAACAATCTAACTTACCATTATACGGTATGATGAGGCCTTCGGTTGGTACATCGGCTGTGATGATGAAAATGCCGGTGGTGGTTCAACATGAATCGCGGGTATAGGTTCTTGGATGCCCGCTGGAAAATCCGTTTTGGGTTGGATATAAAGTCGCGTTATGCGACGGTACCAGGCCATATAAGTTGTTTGCATTGATCCATCATACGGATAACACCCTCGACTACCAATTCATACCTCCGCTCATTCCATGCTCCTACATACGCGCGGTGGTGATCGGCCCAATCCATGTTCGGTAAACGACCTTGGCCCGTGATGTTGTGTAGTCTACGATCGTATAATGTGTTCACGGGGACGGGTTGTTGTGCATTGAATTGCCGAAGAACACGACCGGGATAATAAAACTCCACAACTGAGAAATTCACTAGTGGAGCTAAGGTCAACCACAACTGCGCATGAGCAATGCAAATAGGTGGTAGACGAGCCAGTCTCTCATCCGTGTACGGGGTCCAATTGACGAGCTCTTCCCTCAATTGATCTAGCTCGTCCCTATAATAAGTTAGGACACCACGTGGGTTATCCATCCACGTACGCTTCCCCGCCCAGTATGCACCGAGAGGAGCTCTCATCACGGGATTATCCTGTACTACCCTCCAACTCTCTGATAGTACCGTCACACGGGGTCGGCCGAGATGTATTCTTTCCCAACACCAAATCTGCAGGATGGACATCGGCCCGGTCATCTGAATCGAACCCATCGAACAGTTGCAGAGTGCACGATAAAGGGAGGCTAGAGCTGCACTTCCCCAACTATACCTGCCGGCTGTCTGTAGGTCAGCTATCAATGGGAGATACATGAGGTGGACTACGTCACCTGAAGAGTTAGGGAATAGGATCCCTCCAATCATCGACAGTACGTATGCCCGCGTGTAGTTCTGGATCTCGATGTCCGTATGCACAGGTGCGACTCGAATGTGAGTGAAACTATCTTCTAGGAATGAACGCCTAATGGATTCCCCAACCCATATGCCGTGGTCAACTTCATCAACATCCAACCCCAAATAATCTCGTGCTAGTGCAACCTTGTTGAACATCAGATTGCCTGTGACGGCCACCCCGTCAATTGGAAGACCCGAAATCACCGCTACATCTTGTAGGGTGACCGTCATCTCACCGCACGGTAAGTGAAAGGTGTGTGTCTCCGGCCTCCATCGCTCTACCAGTGCGGTAAGCAAGGCGTGATCACACTTTATGTTGGTCGGCTTTGACATACCGCTAAATCCACTGCTAACTAAATAATGTTCCATAGCAATACAGTTCTTGAGGACAGGCATGACCTTGTGCATCCTAAAACTCATCTTCTCCACATCCCCGGTCCAAACGGCCTGTGATCTGTGGTCTTCTTGCAGAAACAGAACTGTAGGATCTAATGGACCCGGATGTCCACGTGGTCCAAATGAAGGCGTAGAAGAAGCACCAACACCATGCGAAGAAGATGGTTGTGCAGGATCCATTGGCCTGTACACATTAACGAAGACTAATCAACAACATTTTCAGTAGGAAAATTGAGTGCATGAGCAGAGATCTGCTAGTGAATTAGGATCTTCAATAAGCAAGAAGCACCAAAGATGAGTGTATTAGGATATCCCCGTGAATTAGGAAAATTGAGTGCATGAGCAACAAGCACCAAAATTAAGTGTATTAGGATCTTCAAAACCCCGACTTCAAACGTAAATCACTTGAATATTTAAGAATTTGAGCATCTCAAAAACTCAACATTTAGTAAACCCTAACCTACAATACTTCATACTTCCAAAATTACTACTTCAATAACCCTAACCTACAATATTTGTACTATACTACATAATAAAACAGTCAAAATCAACTATACAAAATACAAATTAGGGTTTTTGGTGACTTACAAAGATTTCGGAATCGGAATGAGAATGAACTCTGGATGAAGGATTGAAGAGTACACTCTGAAATAGAAGTCAACAACACACCAAAAGATCCAGTGGATTTTTTTTTTTCAGATCGTCTAGGGTTTTCTGTTTGGAAATGAAGAAGGCACGAGCGGAAGAGAAAGGGGGAAGAGGAAGGGTTTTACGAGTATATTACTGCAAAAAGTAAATAACTGATGCCGTTATTCTGAAGAACGGCATCAGTTATAAACGATGTCGTTCTCCAGAATAACGGCATCAGTTTATTTCATATTTGGAATTAATCTCGAGTCAAGATTAATAAAATAGAGCTCTAGTTGAAAAATTAACCAATGCCGTTATTGGGAATAACGGCATGGCAATTTTCTCAAATAGAGATGCCGTTATTGGGAATCACGGCATGCAATTAGCTGATGCCGTGATTCCCAATAACGTTTGTTGCTGACGTGTCACAGACAAGGGCAAATGGCTAAATGTTTTCGAAACAAGGGCAGTTCGCTAATTATTTTCAAAAACAGGGGCATTTCGGCAAAATTTTCAAAGCTATACATGTTTAGGCTTAGTTGACCATGATTTCTTATGTCGGCTGCTAGAAACTTGTTCCTCCCAGCTATCAGAATCAACATACGGGTTTAAGTATGGTTGTTTCTATTACTTTGGATCATTACCTAGGTGAATATGTTGGACAGGACGAGGATTTGATTTAAAGCCAGTGTTCACTTAAATTGTCGTGCAAAAAGAGAGGCCTGCAATGTCTTATCATTGACGGGCAAGATGACAGAGAAGTGGAAGAGGGGTTCATGGCATTCTGGAAGAGATAATCAGGGACACTCATCTCATTTTTCTATCGGATATGTCCTTCGTTTGTTTCCTGACGAATCCACTCTGTTTGATTTGATTCACTGAATTTAACAAGAGATGCATAAGATGGAGGTTGGCAACTGAGATCGTTCATATCATTGGTTTGACAATGACACTTCATGGATACTTCTCGATCACATGCTATTTCTTACATACATACATAAATTGCCATGGACACCTAGTTGAACACCTGCTATCGGACTGTTTATGTTTTGGCTTTTCGGGTTTTGCTGGTATTACAGGTATTATTTCAAACTGGTTTCTATTGAAGCTAAACTCTTCTTTAAGTATACATGTACATATGTACCCCAGAAAGCCTCTTGATATAGAACAAGTCGTTCTCATATAGGGAAGTCAAATATTTTAACTGAATTGAGTATATTTCTTCCTTTTGTAGTTTGAATATGTACCGGACTGCTCTTTCTTCTTTCCTTTTTTCTTTCATTCTTTCTTCACTTTACAAGTTAAATTCACGAATGCTGGAAGCCCACTATGAGCAGTTTTCTTTGTGTGATATTTCAAAGAACTGCTCAATCCTTAATTCATATGTTTATTAAAGTTTAAAAATAAAAAAGGACTAGCTAGGTATGTAGGCTGCTGACTAAGTTAAGTCGGATCGTCTACTATGAGATATAAGTCGCTAGAGTTTTCAGTCGCCTCGTTATATTTGATGCTCATGCATTTATTGTCTATATCTGTCTCTGTAGTCTTGAAAAATGATACTTGTAGGTGTTTAGACGATGTGTTCCTATTTCAGGTACTTGAGTTTTGTAGAAGACATTTAACTGAGGATTCAGCGATAATTTTAGGTGTGAAATTCCAACTAGGGACTGGAGGACCGTGACTACTTTCCCACTGTAAGGACCTGATCTTTACTTGTTTTTTCCTTATGATTGGGGAATATATGAGGGTTTCTAAAAGTAATTTTGCTTGCTATTTGGTTCAGGCTACTGTTGTTAGATTCTAAATGTGCAGGATCAGTTCACACTGGTATATAAGCATGCAAAAGGGTTGTTTGTTCTGATTTTCTGCATTAAAAGTACTGATGTAAGTCTCTTGCTCTAAATGTGGCTTACATTATATTTTTTTACTACCATTCATGCATATCTACCTTTGTCAGCCCTGTGTGGTTGGATATGGGTTTCAAGCCCTGTGGTTGGATTTGGAGATGGGTTTAGAATTAGGGAATGTATTTAGGGATTTGGAATTAGATTTAGGGGAGAATGGGGATGGCAGCTGGGAAGTAGAGGAGAGCAGGCTGCTGCGTGAGTGTTGTTGGTTAGGGGATCGGGTTTGGGGTTTGGGTATTCGGGTTGTAACTATTAAATTGGGGCCCGTGTATGGATGGCTATGATTTTAAACAAAAAATGCCCAAAATTCACCCCTTCAGAAAATCACCCGAAAAAAGGCCCAAGTATTTTTTTTTTTAAAATAAAGGCCCAAAAAAGTACATTTGGGAGGCCTCTCAAAAGATGCACAAATTGTAATTTGATTTTACACGTAAAAAAACATGTATATATAGTTATAACAAAAAAATTTTGGGGTCAAAAAAATGCACAAAAATTGGGGGCCAAGGCGACCGCCTCTCCTGCCTCTACATCAGGTCCTACCCTCATGCCTACTTTGCTGCCTTATTCATGTTCCCTATTGAAGAATTTTGATGGTGATGAACTCAGAGAGGAAGATATATTTATGAAAAGTCATATGAAATAAAGCAACTGTACATATGCAGATGAGCAAGTTCGTGTATTTTTGTTTCCTGAAATGCCTCAGAGGTACTGATGATGGTTTTGCCCCCTCAATAAATTAATATAGCTTTGTTTAATTGAAATAAACGTATCTAACTGAAGTATAGATGTTTGTGGTCAATCATCTGTGGTTAATGGAGAAAGAAGAAATATGAGGTGTTAGATGTTAGAAATTGAATTTTGTAAAATACAATGATTCTAATAATCTTTGAGAAGAAAAAAAATACATGTAAGAAAATTCAAACCAGACAAAATTGATACAGAGTCGAGATCAAAATCTCTGTCCTTAAAGCAAAATTCGCCCTGTGGGTGACGGTTCTTGACGAAGTGTTTCTCAGGATCAACTGTATTACCTTCTCTGAAGAGCAGCACCCAAGCTTCAGAGACACCAGCGACCTAACAACTGTGTTGCACTCTCAAACATACTCAGAAAAAAAAGGAGTAGAGATTGGAAAAAAAAAAACAATTGTGTAATATAACAGACCAAAACGACTGGATTTATAGGAGATTGTTTGGTGGAGTTTTTAAATTAGAAGCGTAACTGATAGATCCATTAATCTGCTGTTACAGAGTTATGGCACAAAAGTTTAATTGATGGATCCATTATTCTGCTGCTACAGAGTTATGGCACCCGTTACAGAATTTAAAACGCCTCTAGAAGCTTTTGTTGCAGACTCAACAGAAGTCCAAGCCCACAAAGATGAGAAGCAGGATTCAAGGAAAAATTCTAGGTTGTGGCTGGCTAGGCCCAAGCTTAACTATTTTAAATCCAAATCCAAATCCGAATCCAAGCCCAAGTCAGGCCGGGCGCGCGCGCATGTGTGTTTATAATTTTAGCTAGGTCCTCTCTCCACTACACGTTAGTGGTAACCCCAAGGGCTACACCCTTTAGTCCATTTCTTTAGCTTATATACTAGAGAAATTTTTCTTAACTTTCAATGTGAGACTATCCATTTTCTCCAAATTCCCAAGTTAGTTTGTGTACCTAACTTTGGACCATCATTTTTCATTCATACGGAATCCTTTTTGGCAAACAAGTACATTACAAAATAGTACTCGAAGAAAGGAACGCGGTCCAATCACTTTCCAGTGCCGTCGGTGGCCGAAGCCCACCTAAATCAGGCCCGAAATTGGTGCCAAAAACATTTCCAATAGTTGCCCACATGAATGGAAATTACCAGACTATGCAATGCAGACACGACCGAAAGGACATTGAGAGTACAATCGAAGAATCACTGCATTAGGAATGGTAGTAATTTTTCAACTTTGAACCACCCCTAGTGAGTAGCCATCGGATACACTTGACCAGGTAGTGAACATGATGTCTTGAACTACCCGTGCTTTGATGTAAACCTAGACAATAACTATCACACAGTTTCACCTCCTCACAGAACTAGGTTCTCTTGTTGTGTTCATTTTGGCCTTGAACAACCGTGATTAATCGTGAGTGAACTTGGAGAATGTAGCCTCTCTTCATTATCCTAGAAACGGCCTCATTTCACACTCACAAGGTGATTGCCCATAAAGAGTATCCTACCATACCCTACTTTTATTTCAAAGCTATGAGAATCATTAAAAGCCAAGTTTATCCTAACCCCTTGTAGGCAGCACTTATTATCATCCTAAGAATAGGTACGAGATTTTAATCTCTCAGTGCTCACGTCGATTCAACAAGATTTAGTTGTCCCCTTGAACCTAGCTCTTGGGATCTTCAGTCACCTAGGATTTCCATCAAGTGTCCTCTTTCGTCATAGGCTTTAAATCCATTCCTCTTGATGATCTCACAACATGCTCTCGTGACAAACTTTTAGTAAATGGATCCGCTAGGTTGTCAGCCGATTTTATATACTCTATAGAGATTATTCCATTTGAGAGCAGTTGTCTAATGATTTTGTGTCGCCTTCTAATATGATGAGACTTACCATTATACATACAACTCAGTGTCCTTGCTATAGCCGATTGGCTGTCACAGTGTACACATATAGCAGACACTGGTTTTTCTCACATAGGAATATCCTCTAAAAAATTTCGAAGCCATTCTGCTTCCTCTGCCGCTTTGTCTAAAACAATAAACTCAGATTCCATGGTGGATCTGGCTAATAACGTTTGTTTAGAGAATTTTTACGACACAGTTGCACCACCAAAAGTGAAGACATACCCACTAGTGGATTTTGAGTTCTTTGAGTTTGATATCCAGTTGGCATCACTGTAGCCTTCCAGTACTGCTGGATATCTAGTGTAATGCAGCTCATAACTCTGAGTATGTCGCAAGTAGTTCAATACTCTAGTTATTCTTTTCCAGTGACTTCGTCCCGGATTACTTGTGTAACAGCTCAGTACAGGAACTGAATGCGCCAAGTTCGGTCTTCAATTTTTTATGTACATCAGACTACTAATTACACATACATATTTCAATTGTGATATGCTGTCACCCTTGTTTTTGGACAAATAAAGACTGGGATCCACAGGACTTTTGGCAGTCTCATTGGAGTAATTCTTGAATCTTTCAAATACCTTCTCAGCGTAATGAGCTTGAGACAAAGTAATTCCCTCAGACCTGGAAAGTTTGATTCCTAGTATGTCATCTACAACTCCTAAATCTTTCATATCAAATTTACTACTAAGTATTTTCTTAGTTTGTTTGATAATGTTATTATTGCTACCAATAATGAGCATGTCATCTACATATAGACACACTATAATGTATCCATTTGGAGTATCTTTGATGTCGATACACTTATCACATTCATTTATTTTGAAACCATTTGGCATCATAACATTGTCAAATTTTGCATGTCACTGCTTTGGAGCTTGTTTCAATCTGTCCAAGGATTTTACAAGTCTGCACACCTTGTTTTCTTATCCAGGACCTACATAACCCTCAGGTTGTTTCATGTATATTTTCTCTTCTAAATCCCCATTTAGAAGGCGGTTTTGATATCCATTTGATGTATTTCGAGATTGCGTTGAGCTGCAATAGCTATCAACATTCTTACGGAAGTTATTCTCGTGACCGGAGAATAAATATCAAAGAAGTCTAGGTTTTCCTTTTGCCTAAATCCTTGTACCACAAGTCTAGCCTTATGTTTCTCTATTGAACCATTTGGTTTCAATTTCAGTTTGAAAATCTATTTGCGTCCTAGAGCTTTACATCCAGAAGGCAAATTGACCAACTCCCATGTATGATTTTGCATGATGGAGTCTATTTCACTTTTGATTGATTCCTTTCACACAGGAGCATCAGGCGTAGACATGACTTCCTTGAATGTTCTAGGCTATTCTCTAACAGAATGACTGTTATAAACTCAGGACCAAATAATTTTGATGTTCTAGCCCGTTTGCTTCGTCTATGTTCATCACTATCATCTCCTGGTTCATTAACTGAAGTACTTGCACTCCCTTGTTTACGTGAACATTTGAGATACGTAGCATCCTTACACGGAAACACGTGTTCAAAGAAGAAAGCAATCTTTGATTCTATTATTATATTCACATGCACGTCCGGTATATCCAATTTATATACCAAGAACCGATATGCACTATTGTTGTGTGCATAGCCTATGAATATGCAATCAATGGTCTTAGGTCCTATTTTGACCTGTTTGTGATTAGGCACTGCTACCTTTGTTTGACACCCCCATACTTTGAGCTATTTATACGAAGGTACATTACCTTTCCACAGTTCGTATGGTGCCTTGCCCGTTTTTTTGTAAGGTATTTTATTGAGAATATAGTTGGTAGTTAGCAACGCTTCTCCCCACATGTTCTGGGGTAACCCAGAATTCAACAATAAGGCATTCATCATCTCCTTCAGAGTTCAGTTCTTGCACTCGGCAATACCGTTTGATTCAGTGAGTAAGGAGCAGTGGTCTGATGAACTATTCCATGTTCAGAGCAGAACATATTAAACGGTACATCATATTCTCCTCATCTATCACTCCTAACGATTTTAATTGTTTTGCCAAGTTGATTCTTAATCTCAAGCTTATATTCCTTGAATTTATTCAATGCCTCATTTTTGTTACATAACAAGTATACATAGCAGTATTTTGTGCAATCGTTTATGAACGTCACAGTACTTTTTGCCGTCTCTGGTCTGCACGAATTTTAAATCACACAGATCCGTGTGAATTAAACCTAGAGGTTCAGTGCTTCTTTCTACAAAACGGGGTGGAGTTTTAGTGAGTTTGGCCTCTGTGCAAACTTTACATTTGTCGCAGTTGTCTACCTTAAATTTTGGTAGTAAATTCATGTTGACATGGCCTAGTCTTTCATGCCAAACAGAAGAAGACTGAACAACATATGCAACAGGATTCATTTCATTTATTTTGGGAACAACAGATTTTGGGATGATTATCATTGCATTGAATTTGAACAGTTCATCCTTAACTTACCCTTTTCCTAAGTACACCCCATTCTTTGAAAGTACAAAATTTTCAGAAGCAAGCACGATCCTAAATCCATTCTTGCTCAGCACAGATCCCGAGACCAGATTCTTACGAATATCCGGAACGTGCAACACATTGGTTAGTGTTAGTTCCTTGCCAGAAGTCGTCTTCAGCAGTATCTTCCCTATTACTTCAATCTTGGAGGTGGAAGAATTCTCCATGAACAACTGTTCACCCTTTGTGCATTTCTGGTATGAAGTGAACACGTCTTTGTCCGAGCAGATGTGCTTGGTGGCTCCAGTATCATACCACCACTCACGAGGATTGCTCCCCGCTAGATTGACCTCCGATACAATAGCACAAAGGTCCAAGTCGGAGAGACCAGTGGACAAGTTCTCAGCTATGTGCGCTTTGGGCTTTCTCAATTCCTTTTGCCTTTCTAGTTTCAATACGGATGTCATCCTTACTGCGACATTCAGATACCTTGTGCCCAGACCTACCACACTAGTAACATTTTCCAGCAAACCTCTTTGCAGCAAGCTTCTTGTTTGAGCCATGTGGTAAGAACTTTCTCTTTTTGCCCTTATGTTCGTGCTTCACCATGTTGGCTTTTTCTATGGACTTATTTCCATAGGATTTGTCAGCCTTGCGATTGTCCTCTTCAATCTGCAACCTGACAATCAGGTCCTCAAGAGACATTTTCTTTCGCTTGTGCTTGAGGTAGTTCTTGAATTCCTTCCATGCAAGTGGGGAATCTTTTTGCCCTTATGTTTGTGCTTCACCATATTGGCTTTTTCTATGGACTTATTTCCATAGGACTTGTTAGCCTTGCAATTGTCCTCTTCAATCCGCAACCTGACAATCAGGTCCTTAAAAGACATTTTCTTTCGCTTGTGTTTGAGGTAGTTCTTGAATTCCTTCCATCCATGTGGAAGCTTCTCAATGAACGCTGCAACCTGGAATAGTTCACACAACGTCACGTTCTCTGCAGCAATTTCGTGCAATATCACTTGCAGCTCCTGAATTTGACTCACAATAGTCTTGGAGTCAACCATCTTGTATTCCAGAAATTTGCTAACTAAACTTCTTGAAACCAGCATCTTCGATTTTGTAATTCTTCTCCGAAGACCCCCACAGTTGTTTGAATGTCTTGAAGACAGTACACATTGTAGAGTGGGTCTACCAAACCGTTCAGGACATAATTTCTATATAGGTAATCACTTTGATTCCATGCATCAACAGCAGCAACAGAGTGAGCATCTGTAGTTCTAGGTGCCAACACAGGAGCAGTTTCAGTCAGAAACCTTTCCAGCTTCAAGGTGATCAGGTAGAATTGCATCTTTCTTTGCCACTTCTTGAATTCAGTTCCATTGAACTTTTCAGGCTTTTCTCCCACAATTAGATATGTGGGCAGAACAGTTGTTTGTGCCGCAACTGGTTGTGCAGTCACATTCTAGGTCACAGGGGTTTGTTTTTCAGTGATGTTACTCATTTTCTTTCTGAAATAGTTAAAAACTCAACTGTTAGAAAAAATGGAATTTTGTTTTTTCCGAAATGATAAACAACACCTGTAAAATTTTTCACAAAAACTGTTAGAATAATCTTTGTGAAGTGCTTTAAGATTTTTAGAATAATCTTTGTGAAGTGCACCTGTAAAAAAATTACTTCAAGATTTTTAGAAACTGAATTTAGTAAAATGCAATGATTCTAATAATCTTTGTGAAGAAGAAAAATCACAAGTAATAAAATTCAAACCAGACAAAATTGATATAGAGTCGTATCCAAATCTCTGTCCTTAAAGCAAAATTCGCCCCATAGTGTGACGGTTCTTAACGAACTGCTTCTCTGGATACAACTGTATTACCTTATCTGAATAGCAACACCTAAGCTTCAGAGACACCATCGAACCAACAACTGTGTTGCACTCTCAGACAGACTCAGAAAAAAAGGAGTAGAGATTGGAGAAAAAAATGTGTAATATGACAGACCAAAACGATTGGATTTATAGGAGATTGTTTGTTGGAGTTTTTAAATCAGAAGCGTAACTGATGGATTCATTATTCTGCTGTTACAGAGTTATGACACAAAAGCTTAACTGATTGATCCATTATTCTGCTATTACAAAGTTATGGCACAAAAGCGTAACTGATAGATCCATTATTCTATTGTTACAGAGTTATGACACCCGTTACAGAATTCAAAACGCCTGTAGAAGCTTCTGTTGCAGACTCAACAGAAGCCCAAGCCCACAAAGGAGAGAAGCAAGATCCAAGGAAAAATTCTAGGTTGTGGCTAGCTAAGCCCAAGCATTAACTATTTTAAATCCAAATCCAAATCCAAATCCAAACCCAGGCCAGGACAAACCACGCTACGCATGCATGTGTGTTTATAATTTTGGCTAGATCCTCTCTCCACTACACGTTAGTGGTAAACCCAAGGGCTACACTCTTTAGTCCATTTCTTTACTAGAGAAATCTTTCTCAACTTTCAATGTGGGATTACCCATTTTCGTCAAATTCCCAAGTTAGTACATTTCGAGTACCCAACTTTGGACCAACATTTCTCATTCATACGGAATCCGTTTTTAGCAAACGAGTACATTACATAATAGTACTCGACGAGAGGAACGTGGTCCAATCACTTTCCGGTGCCGCCGGTGACCGGTGCCCACCGGAATCAGGCCCGGAATTGGTGCCAAAAACATTTCCAACATTAGATGCCCTTATTTTAACTCACTATATTTAATGGCATTGTTGTAATAATTTTTGTGATATTTGATAGTTCTCTTTTGAATAAGTTTGGAGTGGGGATATGTGCATGTCAAACGGTGAATGCAATTCGGTACCATGTGAATGTGAATGTTTATTTTATTAATTAATTTTATTCAACTTTTCTTTACATATTTACAACTAACTGATTGTCTATATCCTATTTATACTTGCAGATAATCACAAAGATGGGAGTTCGGCTGGTATTGTGGTCCCTGCAATTGGCCCAGATGCTAACACATTTCTTCAATTCATGACACTCCCATAACTTTGACCAGTTTTGCCGTCTTTGCATTGATTCTGCATCATTTTAACTCTTGTGTTGCCCGATTTTTACTGGTTGATGTGTTTTGCTTCGACTGAGATTTCTCTATTTTCAGCATTTTTACTAGATAGTTTGGGTTTTCCATATATTCAAGCACTTGTGCACTTGTTTAGGCCTACTTTTTTTTGGTGGTTCATGGTCCTTTTGTTCTCACTGTAATTGACTGTATCCCCTAAGTTTGTTTTGTTTGTTTTTCTCTTCCTTTATTAGTGTTACTCTGCCGGATTATGTTGTTTTGAGGTTGGTCCTTGAGGATCAAAATAGTTTTTATAATAAGCTTTGATCAGTAGAAATATTAATCTTCTAAACGAGAGTCTTGTCACAAGATGAAAGAAACAGACTACTAGAGCTCCGAGAAAATATTGCGAATCTTTATAAGCTGGAGGAGATCAAATGGCAACAAAGGTTGAGGATTTCGTGGCTCAAAGAGGGAGATGCGAATACGGCCTACTTTCACCGAGTGGCAAGCGCAAGACGTAGATCCAATTTAGTCCCGTCACTACAAACGGATACGGAAACATCGCAAGACGAAAATGTGATTTCCAAAACCTTTCAAGATTACTACAAGAACCTCTTTGGGAAGAAGAATGACTTCAGAGTCCCACTCAGGGATGACTTCTGGCAAGCCTATCAGAACGAGTCAGCGCAAACGCTATCCAATTTGGAAGCACCTTTCTTGGAAACGGAAGTGGAAAAGGCCATCACTGCAGACAAGTCGCCTGGGCCAGACGGATTCTCAATGTTGTTCTTCAAGGTATTCTGGGAAGAAATAAAAGGGTACATTATGGCGTTGATGGATGAATTCTTCCACAACAATCTCAGATTGGGCATGTTCAACTTTGCGGAAGTAAATCTGATACCTAAGCGGGTGGAGTCTTCGAGGGTGGGGGGTTTTAGACCGATTAGCCTCATAAACTGCTCGGTTAAGATCATCACAAAGGTCCTGGCCATCCGCCTGGGAAGCATAATGGACAGTTTATTTAACAAAACACAGACTGGTTTCATCAAGGGCAGATGTATCCTGGATTGTGTGGCTACCGCAGAACAAGTTATCCACTACTGTCATACAGGCCAGTCTAAGAATTTCCTCCTCAAACTGGACTTTGAGAAAACATATGATTCCGTCGACTGGGAGTGCTTGCTGGAAGCTCTTAGAGGGAGAGGCTTTGGGGTTAAATGGATTAGGTGGATCAAAGAATGGTTATACACTAGTAAAACGGTAATCTCGGTTAATGGACGGTCGGGTCTACCGTTTTCTTATAAGAAGGGACTCCGGCAGGGGGATCCGCTGTCACCTCTGCTATTCACTATCGTAGCAGATGTGCTGAGGGGCATGCTAGACAACTGCCGGAGAAAAAGTTGGATAATGCCCGTGGCTAGCAGTAACTCTAATCAAGGGTGCGCGATTCTTCAGTATGCTGATGACACCCTGCTCTTTGGTAACGGAAATAGGTCAGAAACAGTCTGCTTTAAAGGGGCCCTCTACTATTTTGAAGTTTGGTCAGGTCTCGGGATTAATTTCCACAAGAGTTCTTTGATTCCAATTGCACTTTCCGATGTAGATGCACAGGACCATGCGACCATACTGAACTGTATGACAGACGAGTTCCCAATCAAATATTTAGGGCTCCCACTCAGGCCAGGGAAGCTTACTAAGACGGACTGGCTACCTATCATAGATAGGGTGGAAGACAGATTGTCTGGTTGGAAAGGAAAATCGCTTTCCCTCGGTGGCAGAGTGGTACTCATCAACTCGGTGTTGTCTAATCTGCCCATTTACTACATGTCGTTTTTTGAGCTTTCTAAATGGGTAATCTAAAGGATTGACCGAATCTGAAAACGATTCCTCTGGAAAGGGGCGGACTCGAATAAGGGGGATACCACCTGATCAAATGGAGTTTTGCATGCATGAAGAAGAAACATGGAGGGCTAGGCATCATCGACCTAAGAGATATGAACCTTGCCATTTTGGGGAAATGGTGGTGGAAGGTCTTTCACCACAACGGGGAAGGATGACAGGACTTCATTCAACCATATCTTCGGGGAAAAGGTACAAGAAGTTTAGACTTCCGAGTAGGGTCTAGAGTTTCTCGCTTCTGGAAAGGAATTACCAAAGCAAGCGAACCTTTCAACTCAGTAGTTACATCGACTATTGGTAATGGACTGTAACTCCCTGTCCCAATTGTACGTATTTTATTACGCGAAATTTTGTACTTCAATTTTCAGATCAGTTTTATTTTTCTTTTGGACTCTTTATCTAAAGTCAGAATATTTTTCTGATCAGTTCTATAATTTTGTAATTTTTCGACCGGAGTTTAAATACAAATTTTAAACCCTGATTAATCCTAATCCTAATCCTAACCCACTCCCGCTAATCACTCACTCCCATTTTTTCTACGCCTAACTCCTGACTTCTCCTCCTTGTTCATTTTACCACACATTGTTCTCATTTTCTCTGTAATACCCCAGGTTTTCAACGAACAGTCGACTGGTAGTATTAGCAGTCGACTGGTTTGCGCGGTATTTGAGAAAATTGAGAAGGATTTGAGAAATATAGTCCCACATGGGAAGTATACAAAAACTAATTTGACTATAAATATAATTGCCTATGATCAAGAGTCACCTAATTGGTTAACCACCTTTTGAGAGGCAGCCTATGGTGGGCAGTTGTACTGCATAGTATCTAATTTGTCTTCTAAAAAATATTGAAATTGTCTGAGTATTGGGGCGGGGTGTTACAAATGGTATCAGAGCCGACTTTCGACACCAAGTGTAGAAGAGGGCCTATGATCTAGTTCACGGCAGGGAGATGATTCTCCGGATAGGCAGGGTGCATTTGTATGTACCGGGTGTATCTACACAACATTTCGTGGGATCAAAAGGACTATTCTACAACGGCTAGAAAGGCGGATCCTACACTAGATGTGTGTCCCGTACTCAGCGAAGACGCTGATTTCTAAAGGTGGGGTGTATGTAATACCCCAGGTTTTCAACGAACAGTCGACTGGTAGTATTAGCAGTCGACTGGTCTGCGCGGTATTTGAGAAAATTGAGAAGGATTTGAGAAATATAGTCCCCCAGGGGAAGTATACAAAAACTAATTTGAGTATAAATATAATTGCCTTTGATCAAGAGTCACCTAATTGGTTAACCACCTTTTGAGAGGCAGCCTATGGTGGGCAGTTGTACTACATAATATCTAATTTGTCTTCTAAAAAATAATAAAATTGTCTGAGTATTGGGGCAGGGCGTTACATTCTCCTTCTACGTTTGATTTTTCTACACCCCCACATGCAGCACTCCTATCCTTTGATTTTTCTACACCCCTCCTTTGATTTTTCTACACCCCTCCTATCCCTTCCTTTCAATATATACACACACACACACATGCAGAACCTCCCACTTCATTTTTCCTTATTCTCTTCCTCTGCCTTCTTCACACCCGAGAGCCCTTCTTCTTCCCTTCCTCTGCCTTCTTCACACCCGAGAGCTTAAGCAACACCCAAGCTCCAACTTTACCTTCCACCTTCGAGCCAACGACTCCGCTTCTACGATCCCGTGAACCCCGAAAAACAACCCGACGCCGCACCACCTTGTTGTTGTCGTCGCTCACCGTTGCTACCGTTAGCTACCGTCTTGCCGCCATTCTTACCTCCGTTGTGCCGCCGTCCGTTGCCGATATCGCTTCTTTCCGTGGTTAACACTACTACCGTAATCGCCACGTTATAAGACAAGTACCTTGTACACTCTTTTTGTTCTCGTACAAGCATTTTTCTTAAATTCGTGGCAAGTAGTCTAGTTATCATCATGTTTTATTGTCAAACTCCATTCTAGTCACTTGTTCCATGCTATATCAACTCAAGAGTGAACCGTTAACACATTTCGAATCGTGTTATCGAATATCGAATATTCAACCTTACTATCTCTAAAATTTATTGACCTTGCACTAAGAATTCGACCATGTTCTCAATACTGGATTGAAGATTTTCTACGTGGAAATCGTAGCCCATCGAGTCCCGAATTCAGAACATCTGACGGTTTCTCAATCGGATGTATAGATTGTGAGATATCGCGATTTTAGTACTGTCATATTGTGAATTTCTGAACCTGCACGGGATTACTAACCGGTATCTCATACTGAGAATTTGACCATCTTTCCGACACTGGATCGAAAAACTTTATATATGAAAATCGTAGCCCTTCGAGTCTAGATATCCGAAACATCCTACAGTTTCTCAATCCGATGTATAGATTGTGAGATATTGCTGTTTTAGTATTGTGACTCCGATTTTTCAGAATGCGCGCGAAACATCGAAACCAGCGAAGAATGATTTTGTACGCATAGCTACTGTCTTTAGAACGTATCGTGTGAATATGCGTTGGAACCGGAAAAGAGTTTACTTTCTAGAATCTCTGACGGAATCGGATTTGCTTTTCTGTAACAACGGGAAAGTTGATTTGAATGCAGATATGTCAAGTTGTCTAAAAATTCATCTATACATTTTTGCATATAAACCCTTTGCTTTTCATATTTAATGAATTGAGTGTATTATTGTTCTTGTAATAATAACTTGCATAGATATAATAGGTTGATAGAATGCATTTTATACCACTTGATAATTCTATAATAACTACTCTCGATACATGTACTCGTTTTACGTCTCATGTCCATGATTACTGCCCTTGATATTTTCCTTGACTAAACTATTTGATTATACCGTTTTACTAGTCGTACCAACTGCATGTTCATAATTAATTATAAAAGAATAACAAGCCGAGGTTATAAGGGTACGGCTTAATAATGGATAATATAGGGGAGTATACTCGGAAGGGGGCCCGTGTTTCCCGAAATAGTGATTCTTGATTCTTGATTCTTGATTACACAATTCTTGATTACATCATTCTCGTTACATGATTCATGATTACATGTCTTGATACTATCACTAGAAGACCCGAGTACATAATCCTATAGAATTCACTACTTAAGTCTAAACGTCATATGATTGATATGCACCGAACTTGTGGTATGAGACACAGGATTACGTGCATTAGATAAGTTAATAAAATAGATAAAACTCGAGATTTCCACTAAACATGATTCTTGATTACATGACTCTTCATTACATGACTCTTGATTCTAGATTACATGACTCTTGATTACATGACTCTCGATCCTTGATTACATGATTATCGATTAACTGTGCCTAGGTTATCAATTGCTTATACTTTGAAGTCTAGAATACACTAGTTACAGTTATTACTTACATGATCATATTGTCCCAGCTTCTTGTTTACTTCCATGTTGTATTTGTACTTCTACTTCTTATTTCTTCCATATTATATCTTGTTATATTATCCCTTTTTTTCTTCTTGTTGCTACTTGCTGTCCGAAACTTGCTCTAACGGAAACTTTTCTATTTTTCTTTGAGTTAATAATTATACAGGTACTGATGGATCCGACGAGCAGACTCTCTAGACAATCGTTGCTGCTTCCTTACTACTTCATGTTGTTTTTCTTTCAGTCGCTATTTTATCTAGTTGTTATAGCAAACTGCTTATCATATTATTTTAATTCTGGCACCTTGTACTTACGGGCATCTTGACCCGATGTTGATGTATCATCCAAATGATGGTTATTCTATTTTCAGCTCATGTGATTATTATATTTGCCTGCGTGATTGTGTTATAAAGATCTTGTTGAGCTTATAATTGTACAGCTTATGGATGGTGTATATCATTCGCTGGGCCTTAGTTGCGTACCTGTATTTCCGTATAGTGGGAAGCGGGGCGTGACAGGTTTTTAGTGGTATCAGAGCCTAGGCTCGAACCATGTTAAGCTCAACAATATACACACCACGTGGATCACATGAATGTTAATAACCAATTTGCTATCTGGAGATTTACCCCATTCGAATATGCATTTCAGACTATGGTTCACGGAGGCTCTTCGACTTCTACACCCAGGGATGAACTATCGGAGATCGTCGCCATTCTTCAGGAGATGCAACGAATGATGGAGTTACAGCAAGAGCAAAATGAACTGGTGAGAGTTAATCTGGATAAGGTATAGGATGTCGTAAACTCCATTCAATGGGACTTGTTTGTGCACTAGCATAAGAGTTACACCACCATGCTCGATACCCAGGAGCAGATCCGTAGAGAGTGGACTGCCGTTCAGGGGGCATTACAACTCCTTACTGTTGCACAGTCTACGAGTGGACCGATACGGAGGCCAGTTCAGGCCCTGACTACTAGAGTATCACCTTACTCATCGGCGACTCTGAAGAAGGACCAGAAGTGCTATTATTGCCGTCGAGTTGGACACATACGCAAGAACTGCTAGAAAGCCAGCAACCTGTGTCTTGCATGCGGAGCGAATGATCACAAGATTCGGGATTGCCCGTAGAGAAAGAGTGTCACACCAATAAGAGGATCAAATCCTAGTGGAAGACAGACTAGAGAGTGTAATCAGGCTCATAACTTTATTACAGAGAAGGCAGAGACCACCAAAGAAACAGTTGCTGGTATATTTTGATCTAGTCATACTTTAGTTCCTGCGTCGTTTGTTGCCTTCTATACATTGCATTCATTCTCATCGATCAATCCATTATTGAGTATCATATTAGTTATTTCTTTCTATCCCTATTTTTCTTGAAACTTCTGTTCGAAGAGAGTAGGAATTTTGTTGGTCTAAATGGCAAACAAATTGGAAATTGGAAGAACAACAAGAAGACTCTTCACTATTTTCTAAAACTGGTATTACTACACCTTACAAATATACACTCTATTCTTTTTCTTCTTTTCTGCTTGTTTCTTGTTCATCTCTTGCTTAATTTTTCTTCTTCCGAAACCTCTCATTTATAGGAATGAGAGATGAGTAACTGACAAATTATTCATTCCCGTTTCTCCCTTTTTTTTTGCGGTACCAATCTTGCCACAATTTTTCAATATTGTTTGGTGGGTGGGGCCACTTTACCAAATAAGTTTGACAACCAACATCTTCGTATTACCAATCTCTTAATTCTGCTCAATTCGTCGATCGCTATCACTTGATATCAGCAGCAAGAAGCATCACCATCAGAGTGGTGCAGCGAAAGCATAGCAGAGTCTCTTATTGATTCGTGGAATAAATTTCAAAGCAAACTTCATCGTCATCAACAACTCAGGGTTCGATGTTATATTTAGAATGGATAGGGGACAAAATGCAAATATTGGCCATAGGCCGGTTATAGGGGACGGTGAATTAATGAAAAAAAGACAAGAAGAAGAAGAAATAAAAAGAAGAGAAAGAGAGAGAGAGAAGTCAAAGAAAGAATAAAGAAAAAGAGAAGAAAGAAAAAGAGAAAGAAAGAGGAAGAAGAAAGAGAGAGAAGTCAGAGAAGAAAGAGAGAAAGAGAGAGAAGTCGGAGAAGAAAGAGAGAAAGAGAGAAAGAGAGAGAAGTCGGAGAAGAAAGAAAGAGAGAGAAGCCGGGGAAGAAAGGAGAGAAGAGAAAGAAGAAGACAACTCGGGAGCAAGCTTCGGAGAAGAGAAAGTGTGAGAAGCCAGTAGCAGAGGCAGGAGCAAGAAAGCAAGAGAGAGAGTAGTAGCTCGGATTTTCTTGGCAAATGAAAGGAAAAGATCAAGAATCGGTAGTAGGGATGAAGAGAAAATCGATGCAAGAAGAAGGAGAAGTGGGTATGAAGAAGCTTTCTTCATCTTCATCATCTTCATCGAGATTCGGCAGGATTTGTGTATTTTGTGGCAGTAGCTCTGGCAAAAGAGCTAGCTACCAAGAAGCCGCGATCGAGCTCGGCAAGGAGCTTGTAGAGAGAAATATCGATCTCGTCTACGGTGGTGGGAGCATAGGATTGATGGGCCTAGTTTCCGACGTCGTTCGTGCTGGTGGCCGACACGTGTTGGGAGTGATTCCCAAGCCGCTGATGCCGAAAGAGATTACTGGGGGAACTGTGGGAGATGTTAGAGTTGTCTCTAACATGCACGAGAGGAAGGCTGAAATGGCTCATGCTGCTGATGCTTTCATAGCCTTGTTCGGAGGTTATGGAACACTTGAGGAATTGTTCGAGGTGATCACTTGGGCTCAACTGGGGATCCACAGCAAATCGGTAGGTCTTTTAAATGTTGATGGATATTACGACTCATTTCTGTCCTTCATAGATTCAGCTATGGCTGAGGAGTTTATATCCAGTAAGGCCAGACACATCTTAATTTCAGCTCCATCGCCTAAGGAGTTACTAAGAAAATTGGAGGAGTATGTGCCAGAGCGAGATGAGCTTGTGACTCAGCTGAACTGGGATGTTAGCGATGTCGGTGGTTCAGATTCTGAGCCTAGACATTAAATTGTTGATTCCTCCAGTTGATGATGCACAATTTGTCTTTAGTTGTTTTCGTGCCTTTGTACTCTTTGTTTCTTTTATCTTCCATTGTACTCTCAGTTGAAGAGTATTGCATTCTTAGCTATCCTATATCTCGCCTAAGTAAATTTCGAGGACGAAATTTTTTTGTAAGGTGGGTAGGATTGTAACTCCCTGTCCCAGTTGTACGTATTTTATTACGTGAAATTTTGTACTTCAATTTTCAGATCAGTTTTATTTTTCTTTTGGACTCTTTATCTAAAGTCAGAATATTTTTCTGATCAGTTCTATAATTTTTTAATTTTTCGACCGGAGTTTAAATACAAATTTTAAACCCTGATTAATCTTAATCCTAATCCTAATCCTAATCCTAACCCACTCCTGCTAATCACTCACTCCCATTTTTTCTACGCCTAACTCCTGACTTCTCCTCCTTGTTCATTTTTCCACACCTTGTTCTCATTTTCTCCTTCTACGTTTGATTTTTCTACACCCTCACATGCAGCACTCCTATCCTTTGATTTTTCTACACCCCTCCTTTGATATTTCTACACTCATCCTATCCCTTCCTTTCTATATATACACACACACACATGCAGAACCTCCCACTTCATTTTCCCTTCTTCTCTTCCTCTGCCTTCTTCACACCCGAGAGCCCTTCTCCTTCCCTTCCTCTGCCTTCTTCACACCCGAGAGCTCAAGCAACACCCAAGCTTCACTTTACCTTCCACCTTCGAGCCAACGACTCCGCTTCTACGATCCCGTAAACCCCGAAAAACAACTCGACGCCGCGCCACCTTGTTGTTGTCGTCGCTCACCGTTGCTACCGTTAGCTACCGTCTTGCCGCCATTCTTACCGCCGTTGTGCCGCCGTCCGTTGCCGACATCGCTTCTTTTCGTGGTTAACACTACTACCGTTATCGTCACGTTATAAGGCAAGTACCTTGTACACTCTTTTTGTTCTCGTACAAGCATTTTCCTTGAACTCGTGGCAAGTAGTCTAGTTATCATCATGTTTTATTGTCAAACTCCATTCTAGTCACTTGTTCCCTGCTATATCAACTCAAGAGTAAACCGTTAACACATTTCGAATCGTGTTATCGAATATCGAATATTCAACCTTACTATCTCTAAAATTTCTTGACTTTGCACTAAGAAATCGACCATGTTCCCAATACTGGATTGAAGATTTTCTACGTGGAAATCGTAGCCCATCGAGTTCCGAATCCAGAACATCTGACGGTTTCTCAATCGGATGTATAGATTGTAAGATATCGCGATTTTAGTACTGTCATATTGTGAATTTCTGAACCTGCACGGGATTACTAACCGGTATCTCATACTGAGAATTTGACCATCTTTCCGACACTGGATCGAAAAACTTTATATATGAAAATCGTAGCCCTTCGAGTCTAGATATCCGAAACATCCTACAGTTTCTCAATCCGATGTATAGATTGTGAGATATTGCTGTTTTAGTATTGTGACTCCGATTTTTCAGAATGCGCGCGAAACATCGAAACCAGCGAAGAATGATTTTGTACGCATAGCTACTGTCTTTAGAACGTATCGTGTGAATATGCGTTGGAACCGAAAAAGAGTTTACTTTCTAGAATCTCTGACGAAATCGGATTTGCTTTTCTGTAACAACGGGAAAGTTGATTTGAATGCAGATATGTCAAGTTGTCTAAAAATTCGTCTATACATTTTTGCATATAAACCCTTTGCTTTTCATATTTAATGAACTGAGTGTATTATTGTTCTTGTAATAATAACTTGCATAGATATAATAGGTTGATAGAATGCATTTTATACCACTTGATAATTCTATAATAACTACTCTCGATACATGTACTCGTTTTACGTCTCATGTCCATGATTACTGCCCTTAATATTTTCTTTGACTAAACTATTTAATTATACCGTTTTACTAGTCGTACCAACTGCATGTTCATAATTAATTATAAAAGAATAACAAGCCGGGATTATAAGGGTACGGCTTAATAATGGACAATATAGGGGAGTATATTCGGAAGGGGGTCCGTGTTTCCCGAAATAGTGATTCTTGATTCTTGATTACACAATTCTTGATTACATAATTCTGGATTCTTGATTCTTGATTACACAATTCTTGATTACATAATTCTCGATTACATGATTCATGATTACATGTCTTGATACTAAGATCCGAGTACATAATCCTATAGAATTCACTACTTAAGTCTAAACGTCACATGATTGATATGCACCGAACTTGTGGTATGGGACACAGGATTACGTGCATTAGATAAGTTAATAAAATAGATAAAACTCGAGATTTCCACTAAGCATGATTCTTGATTACATGACTCTTCATTACATGACTCTTGATTCTTGATTACATGATTCTTGATTACATGACTCTTGATTACATGACTCTCGATCCTTGATTACATGATTATCGATTAACTGCGCCTAGGTTATCAATTGTTTATACCTTGAAGTCTAGAATACACTAGTTACAGTTATTACTTACATGATCATATTGTCCCAGCTTCTTGTTTACTTCCATATTGTATTTGTACTTCTACTTCTTGTTTCTTCCATATTATATCTTGTTATATTATCCTTTTTTTTCTTCTTGTTGCTACTTGCTGCCCGAAACTTGCTCTAACGGGAACTTTTCTATTTTTCTTTGAGTTAATAATTATACAGGTACGGATGGATCCGACGAGCAGACTCTCTAGACGATCGTTGCTGCTTCCTTACCACTTCATGTTGTTTTTCTTTCAGTCGCTATTTTATCTAGTTGTTATAGCGAACTGCTTATCATATTATTTTAATTCTGGCACCTTGTACTCCCGGACATCTTGACCCGATGTTGATGTATTATTCAAATGATGGTTATTCTATTTTCAGCTCATGTGATTATTATATTTGCCTGCGTGATTGTGTTATAAAGATCTTGTTGAGCTTATAATTGTACAGCTTATGGATGATGTATATCATTCGCTGGGCCTCAGTTGCGTGCCTGTATTTCCGTATAGTGGGAAGCGGGACGTGACACGGACGGTCCACCAGATTCTGGTGGGACGAATGGTGTGGTGCCCATACCCTTAAGGAGAAGTTTCCAGATCTATATGAGAAAACGAATCGCCCGAATATTTTTGTGGTCGAGACATGAAAGAGGGGCAACTGGAGACCGTCTTTCCGAGGAACTCTTATCCCAAAGTTACATCAGCAACTGTTTGAACTGCAAATACATATTACACGGACCGGTGCGATGTGTGCTCAAGACCCATATCAGATGCGCTGAGAACTAGAGACCAAGGGAGCTTTCACTGTTAGATCTCTGTATCATCGAATTCACTATCGAGGATGCAGACCCAGTTGGGCACAGGTATTATGGAAGGCCAAAACCCCCCTGAAAGTTTGTGTTTTCCTCTGGTTAGTGCTCAATAATACAATCCTCACCAGAGAGAACCTTGCCAAAAGACAACCCCAGATAGCGACCAACTGCGGATTCTGCAACATGCATACGGAGAATCTGAATCACCTTTTTATTCACTGCCAAAGGAGTAAGGCAAATATGGTAGAGGTATTACGGGCCTTAGGAACATGTGACTATCCCAGCGAATACGAGGATTTGTGAATTGGCCCCAAATTTGCCTCGGTACGCCACGAAATGAAGGATGCGTGGTACATAGCCATTGCGGCTACTACTTGAGTATTATGGCTAGACAGAAATAATTTCTATTTTCGTGCTTCATGTAATAGTATTTCTGGTAACCTTACTCATATCATGCATCTTATTTCTTTTTGGGCCACAGCTGCTGCCACAGGAGCGAGAGGGAGGATTGTCAGAGTCTTCCAGGTGGAGGAATTTGATGATGAGGAGGTAGAGTTTGATCCGACACTGGACTGAGGGGTAGGCGCCATTCATACTCATATGGAACATGCTACATCGGATTTCCATTAGCCGCAACTTCCTCTACTTTGTATTTTGTTTCGATCTACTGTACTTTTGGTTGTACTTTGTATGGATGATTAGACCCCACCCTCCAGGATTTTGTTGGGGAATTATGTTTTATTTTCTGCACTGTACTTTTGTATTTCACCCGGTACGCCGGGGTTGTTTTATTAATTTCTTATTAATGAAACAAGGTGGCGTTATTACACCTTTAACCTCCAAAAAAAAAAAAAAATTATTATTCTTCTTAGGGTTAAAAAAATTGTAGGTCAATAACATTGTCCGAACAATTTGATAAATCTTGTTCTCCTTTGGTGGAAAAAAATTTAGTGAAAAAAATGCTAATGACAACTTTGTTTAAAAGTTTTGACTTGAAAATTGATCACACTTTGAGTTGGTATGTAAGAGCATCCACAGTCGTTTGCTATATATGCCATTTTGCCATATTATAGCAAACGAAATAGCAAACGACCTTTGCAGTCGTTCCTCATTTATCCATTTTTTAGCAAACGTTCTATTCTCATTTCTCAAATATGAGAAACGAAATGTGCTTTCTCAAATTATAAAAGACGGGGTATGATTCCCCGTCTCTCTGATTTAATAATTATTTAATCGATTCGGACGGAACAACATATACCGTCTCAATAATTTTAAATTTTTTTTTTAAAAATGGTCGGACGGGGATACATACCTCGGACGGGGTATGATACCCCGTCGCTCACCTTAAAAAAATATTTTTTTTTTACTTTACCCTCAGACGGGGAATGATACCCCGTCCGGGGTATCAAACCCCGTCCGCCCAAAAGCATCCACAGTGGAGTAGTGTAGTAATTAATGCTGATTAGGAGTATTCCTTAGGTTTAGGTAGTGTAGTAATTAGGTTTAGTTAATATAATATTATTTTAGTTAATTAATATAGTTTAATAGTTAATAAGTAATTAATTTTTTTTTAATTCTTTTAAACGATGAGACGGTATATCATACCCCGTCGCTTGCTTTTTTCTAAAAAATGAGAAACAATATAGCAAACGACGACTGCAGCGATCGAACCCATTTGCTAATACTGTAGCTGCCATTTTATACCATATGAGAAAAACGACTGAGGATGCTCTAAGTACAATGTATCACTCCTATTTATAAGTAGAACTAGCATGTGCACCATTATGCTTTTTTATACCGTAAAAAACAAATAGACAGAAAAGCAACAATCATGTGCATGGGTCTTGTGATGGTACAAATACTAGGTTGGAGGTGGCTACGAAGTTGTGACTGCTAAGGGGAATAGAATAGGGTGGCAGTTGGCAGTGGCATAGGATTGGAAGTGCTGATAATAGAAATCACTGGTTGATGTGCAATAAAGGTAGCAATATTTTGGGAGATTCAAGAATTCCGTCTTCAAGGTTGTTTGTCCTGAATCTTAGCTGCTCCCCAGCTGTTATGACAGTCTGGACAATTGTACCGTGCATTGCTTCTCCTCTCTTTTGTCCGCCAAAAGCTTTCCTTCATAGCAGAGTATATGCAGTCGTCTTGAGCTAAATTTGGGATATTTGACAAATGAAAATGGCTCGATCGCCAAAAAATGATTATTTGGATATTTTCAAATCTCAGACGAAAGACAAATTTTAGTTTGTAGTAAAAAATAAAAAATTTAATAAAACATTGGAACGGATGGGAATTCTTTTCCCGTCCATCCAATTTTTCTTATAAAAAAAAAAAAAAACCCAAACGAAATTCCTTTCCTCGTCCTAGGCATGAGGTGGTATTTGTTTTTTTTTTAATTTTTCGATTGGACGGGAAATCTTTTCCCGTCCTTCGATTTAAATTTTTTTTTTTGGGGGGAACGGAAAATTAATTTTTGTCCGATACTTTTCAAAACAGTCAAAATCTGTCCGACAATTTTTTTTTTCGTTCGATGCAACAGACAGTAAATCATCTTCTGATTGCTATATTTTTCAAAATTCAAAATCTTCTACCATATTTGGCAATCTACTGTTCACCAAGAACCCAAATTTTGGGTTTTTGGCCAACGACTACAGCGATTCTTTTCTCATTTTTTGGAAAAAAAATAAAAAAATAGTCAACGACTACAGATGTTCTTACCCACCTCTTCTACTGTCACTTGATCAGGGTTCTATGATTATTATTGTTAATGTATGTGTGCCCTAGTTATTTTGTTCACATGGTTTACCATTATTATTGTCATTAAAGGTTATCATCACTAGAAAGCTGAATCACTTGACATGTAAATATTATAAAGTTATACCGGGAGAGTGTTTAATCTTACAACATAGATTAATGGTATTGGATATTAAATTTGGGAAACACATATATGCAAGGAAGAAGACTAGGAACCCAATAATTAGGTGGTGAAACTTGAATTGAAAGAAACTACAAGTTTTTAGAAATAAAGTCTTTAAAGGAGCATGGAATTAGGAAAGGGAGACAAATATGATGTGGACTAAAATGGCTACGTACATAAGAGAAATTTCAAAGAATATACTTGGGGCGTTTGGTACATGGGAATGTGCAAGAGAATCCCATATTTTCTCTTAGATTACATTGTTTGGTATGTGGCAAGCATAGTTTTGGAATGAATTATGGATTCTCAAGGAAATCAAAATCCTTTATTGGGAAGAATTTTCATTCCCCCCCAAAGCTGTAAGATTTGAGGATTCTCATGGGATTTTTCCATAACAAACAATAAAATAACCAAAAAAATTGGAATAAACAAAATATTCCCCCCTAAAATCATGGGATTTGAGGATTCCAATGAGATTTCCATAACAAACAATAAAATAACCAAAAAAACTAGAATTAAAAAAATACAATAATAAAGGATTCTCGGAAATGCAATGTATTATACCAAACGCGATAATGCAACATTGCCACAAATCTTTATTCTCACCCTCACATTTCCGAGAATTGTCTCAATCCTGGCAATCTTCCAATCCATGTACCAAACGTCCCCTAAGGGTAGAGGGTTGCTAAGTAAAGTAATATGAGGGTGGCAAGAAGAAGTCCAAAATATTGTGACAGAAAAAAGATCAACCTTCAAAATATAGCAAAAGAGTGAAAATTAAAAGGATTTGGAGAGATATAAGACCGTTAGAAAAGAAGTTAAGAAAGCAGTAAGAGATGCAAAAGAAAAAAAACTTATAATGATTTATACACAAAATTAGAAACAAAAGAATGAGAAAATAATATTTATAAGTTTACTAACAAAGGGATAGGAAAACAAAGATCTGGATACAGTTAGGTGTATTAAGAGCGAGGATTCAAGAGTCTTAGTAAAAGATGAGGAAATTAAGTAAAGATGGCGAAACTACTTTGAGCAGTTATTAAATAAAAATGTTGTGGACAACTTAAATATAGAGGACTCAAGGGAGAGTCTAGAGCATATGTTTTTTCGTAGAATTAGGCCATGCAGATTCGAAATGCTTTAGGAATGATGAAAATATGAAAAGCTTTAGGACCAGATGATATAGTCATTGAAGTTTGGAAGTGTCTTGGGGATGTAGGCGTGAGTTGGCTAACAAAATTATTTAATGGAATTTTGAGAACTAAGAATATGCCCGATGAATGGAGAAAGAGTATTTTAGTACTTATATATAAAAATAAAGATGATATATAAAGTTGCTACAACTACTGATTGATTAAATTAATGAGTCATACGATAAGAGTTTGGAAAAGAACGATCGAACATAGACAGAGACCAGAAACTACAGTGTGTGAGAATTAGTTTGGATTTATGCCTGGGAGGTCAACAATGAAAGCAATTTATGTACTTGGGAGACTTATTGAAAAATATAGGGAGAATAAGAAAGATCTACATATGGTTTTTATAGATACAAAAAATATATATGATAAAGTCTCTAGAGATATAGTATGGTGGGTGTTAAATAATAAAAGAGTAATTATTCGGTATATTGAGATAATTAATGTTTTGTATGAAAGGGCAATGACCACAATTAGAACAACCACATGAGAGACCAGTGATTTTTCTTTTACAGTAAGTTTACACCAAGGTTCAGCTTTAAGCCCCTACCTCTTTACTTTGGTTATGGATGAATTGACGCAAGGAATACAAGATGAGGTGCCTTGGTGTATGCTTTTTGTCGATGACGTCGCCTAAGTAGACGAGACTAGAGCATGAGTCGATGTTAAATTAGAATTGTAGAGAGAAACTTTGGAAGCTAGAGGCTTTAGGATAAACAGAACTAAAACAGAGTATATGGAGTGTAAATTTAGTGATATTCGGAACACAACTGAGAAAGTAGTGAAGCGTAATGGTAAAGAGCGACCTAAGAGAGACCGTTTCCGATATTTAGGCTCGATTATACAAAGAGATGGGGAGATTTGTGAAGATGTTACACATAGGATCCAAGCAGGGTGGCTTAAGTGGAGAAATATCAGTGGTGTTTTGTGTGACAAATGTATACATTTGAAGTTGAAGGAAAAATTTTATAGGACGGTTATTAAACCAGCAATGATGTATGGAGCAGAGTGTTGGGCAACAAAGAAACATGTCAAAAAATGAGTGTAGCGGAGATGAAGATGCTAAAATAGATGTGTGGTAAAATAAGGAAGGATAGAATTAGAAACGAGCATATACGGGACATGCTAAAGGTAGCTCAAATCCAACATAAGTTAAGAAAGAATCACCTCAAGTGGTTTGAACATGTCACACGTAGATCTAGTGGTGCCCCCGTTAGATAGATTAATTTGATAAGTATTGAGTGTAGAGTTCAGGGTAGAGGAAGACCTAAACTAACTTGGGTGGAAACGGTGAGAAAAGATATGATAGCTTGTGACCTTACAGAAAATATTGCGCTAAACCGAGCAGAATGGAAAACCAAGATTCATGTAGCCGATCCCAACTAGTTGGGAAAAATGCTTTGTTGTTGTTGATGTTGTTTTTTATTTTTTTGAAGGAAAAGTTGGAATATGGCCACCCATTTTAATTAATCAGAAATTAACAAAACATACAAACTACAACATGAAAATATAACATGAAGAAACATGACCCGTACAAACATGAGATCCCTCCAACAACACTGGAAGGTGGGCCGACAGACCGATAGCTATCTCGGCCCAACAAAATTGTATGTACATCAATTTCGCTTCGTACACAGCCTCCACGGCACGTGCACACCCACCTGAAGCTGGTCTGTCAGGATTTTATCACCCGCCGAACCCTGCTGTCGCATTGCTAGAGGGACCCCTTCTTTGGGCCCAAGCCCCGCAGGCAGAATTTTGACACCCGCCGAACTCAGTCTTCTCCTTCTATCCTCCCACAATCTTGCAAACATCACCCCCCCACCAAAAACTGCAGTCAAAGCGAGAGCCGTGAAGAGGATACCTTCGCCTTTCTCACGCCCTTGCTCTCTCCAGTGATTTCTCACAAACACAAATAAACGCCAACATAGAGTAGTGAGGAGCAACATTTTCACTCACTCACTCTCTCACTCTCTCTCTCAATCAAAGAGAACCAAGACAAATCCTAGCGGATTGAAGCATCACCTTCTCCTCTCGCCACAACGGGCGGTGGTGTTGGACGTCAGATTTAATGATGAGGGCGTAGTGGCAGTAATGCCCTAAAGACTGTGGTCATTGGGTGAAGAAGCCCAAATGCAGCCACCGCCCCTCTCCATCACTCCCCAACAGAACGGAGTATACTCTCCAGCCTCTTCCTTCGGCTCTGCCATCATCACAACCCTCGACTTCTTCGCAGACTCGACCAACCCTCGACTTCTTCGCAGACTCAACCAACCCTCGAAGTCCCAATCATAGCTGCAGAATGCCGTGATTGGCCCCGAGAGTGTGGACATGGTGGCGACGAAGGTGCCGTTTTGGTGCCGAAGAGGGGCAGGGACGTCGATGGGGTGGTGGCGGCGGGATCCATGGCGCGCCTCACGATTGGCGCACTGCCCGTCGTCGAACAGATCCAAAAAAAGAATCAGATCTGGGTCTTCTTCACTGGGGTCGATTGAGGTGCATCTGGGACACGACGACGCCGCGAGCTCCCCACCGTAGGAGCTCGCCATCTCCGACCATCTTCGATGTCCCTGTTTGGGGCATGGACAGATACGTCGTTGTCGGTGGAGCGACGTGTTGTTGTTGTTGTTATTTTCATTAAGAGTTATGTTAGGCTTGTGGATCCAATAAATCCTACGCTGAGCTTTAATCACCATAATTATTAAACTTCAACTTCCCTGGGTAACTGAGTTTGAATAATTTGGTTTTCTTTGTTCTCTGACAAGGAAAAAGTCTATGAACAAATGTTGAGAAAAAAAATGTGTTAAGAATATGTTAAAGTTGCTACGATTTTATGACTATTATTGTGATTAGTATATGTGGATCTTATGTCCTTGCTAGTTGGAAATTGGTCTTGTGAGTTTTGTTGTTTTTTTTTTTCAAAGAAAAGGTGGGTTAT
This sequence comes from Hemerocallis citrina, assembly GCA_017893485.1. Taxonomy (NCBI): domain Eukaryota; kingdom Viridiplantae; phylum Streptophyta; class Magnoliopsida; order Asparagales; family Asphodelaceae; genus Hemerocallis; species Hemerocallis citrina. The sequence goes on from CM030366.1 coordinate 197,301,945, forward strand.
CTTACTTTTCAATTTTTAATTTTTTTTTTCTTGATAGAGTTTGTGTCTACAAATGTGCACTTTTTACCAAACTATCCTGTCACGCCCCGCTTCCCAAAAAGAGAATACGGAATACGGATACGTGACTAAGTCCAGCGAATGATTTTCATCATTCATAAGTTGTTCGGATCTTTACAACATTACACAGGAATATCAGAGTAAGAAGCGAGGAGAAGACAACCACGCATGCATAAATGAATCAATATACTAACATAATTTACTTGAAACAAAGCTTAATAAATTTCAAATTAACCAGATCTGAACAAGTCAGTAATTCTGAGTCACATTGCCCAATACAAATAATCCAAGTAACAAATATATTTATTCGAATAAGCAACAGGAAATAATAATAGCAAAAACTCCAGCATCTAAAATCTCAGATCACCTACTCCATCGGGCAGTTGATCTTCATAATCTGCAATTTAGCAAATTTCAGGGAAAGGAAAAGAAAAGAAAACTTCTGTCAATGCAAGTTACGGGCCGCTTGTAGTGCAAGCACAAGTACTGTGAAAGATAAACAAATATAGAGTAATAGCGGAAACAAACATAGCATAGAATATCTAACATGAATCAGAAAACATAATCAAGTAACATGGTGTTCTAACAGGTACAAGTAATATGCAACAGATGTCAAGTGTCATGCAAATAGGTAAACAGATAACAGATGTCAGGTAGCATGTAACAGATAAATAAATAACAAATGTCAGGTTATGTCAAGTCTTGTATTTATTTCTATCTAGGTAGCACTTCATGCGTCCCAGGTTTTTACCACATGGTTGCTAACAAATTACGTTTTGATTTCGTAGTGGACTGTTTAGGGCCGTGTACTCAGGTATCAGACATACAGATAACAGATACAGGTAACAGACAGATAAAACCTACGGGTTCTCTTCTGAGTACACCTTCCTATAGGGAAGTGTGCAGTCAGGTAATCAGATAACAGAATCATGTATCATGTAGTCATGAACACATAACAGATAACAGATAATCATGTGGGAAACACGAGCCCCCTTCCAAGTACACATTTCTATATTATCCACTACTAGATCTTTTTCTTAATCCCGGTTTGGTTATTTTGTTATTATTATCAGACAGGCATTATGTATCACAAAACATGACAAGAATAACATGGTATAAACATATAACAGGTTTAGTTTGAAAGATAAACATATACAGGTGATAGACAACACATAAAAGGGTAGGATAACGTAAATTCTAGTTCAGGACAGCAAGATAGTACTGCACTAAATCTGGAATTTCCGTTGCCAAAAATATGCAAATTTGGATCCGTCAGAAAATGTGGAAAATAGACTCTCAGCCGAATCCAGCAAATATATATAAGTCATATGGTATTTCACAAAAATAGGACTCAAGACAGAATTGTATCCAGAAAATATGTTCAGCCAGAAATCAGAAGTTTGTAATTATAAATAGGAAAATGGCATAAAAACTTACTGATTAAATCCACGAAAAATCTGGGGTATTTCCTAGTAGTTTTAGTATCAGAAAATAAAGTTTCATAATTTTCCAACATAGGTATAATAGTCAAGTAAAATCAAAAAACAACAGGATATAACAAGTTTGTAAATCTGAAATCATAAACACAGCAGCACTAAAACAGCAATAGATTACAAAATATAAATCAAAATCTAGATCTGTAAAAAGGTGATAAAATACATATAGTAGGCTATATTTCATATGCACAAAGTTTTTATAAACAGCAAATAGAATCAGGTTAAAATTATGTTTCTTTACTGAACAGTATCAAAATTTTGTAAGTATAGTAGTTGTTTGCAAGTATCGAATAGTTTATAAAAGTCATCAATTAAATCCACCAAAATTAGGAGTTAATACCAATCAAGTCTAGTTGTACTCAGCAAAATATTGGATCAGAATATTATCTTTAACATTAGTATAAAAATAAATTTCCATACAGAATTCATATAAAATAGAATCTGGAATTTTCTACACATCTGTAGTAAAACAGCAATAACTTGCAACTCATAAATCAAAACTGAGATTTGTCATAAATTCTGGAAAGTAGACAGAATTCTCTATAATTCATATTCAAAAATAATTTTTGTATACTGAACTTAGTAGGATATAAAATACTGAACAAAAACGGGGTAACAATAAGGACAAAATTATCCTTCATGCACAAAATCAACTAGATCATATGAAACACATCCAAATCATAACAAAACGTGAAATAGGGTATACTAGATGTCCAAGCAACATGGTATAAGGTGTTTAACAGATCAACAACAGGATATACTACTAGTAACACGTCAAGCATGCAAGATTCACTTATCATATTGTGGTTCACAGGCAACATACATAAATGCAATAGGGATTAATTAGATCTAAGTTAAATTTCATGTCATGTGTGTAACTAGAGACGACTACAGACAAATCAATACATAGAGACAAGATATAACAAAGGTTTTGCATAAGAATTGTCTATATAACACAGCTACACTACAAGCGGCATTTAGTACTTGTATATGCAATAGAAAATTATACAAGTTACTTGCCTTATATTTGACGACGAAAACGACGAAGCAAAAGCAAGAATAATGGGAACATATTTCCGGGCACGAACAAAAAATCACGAGCGAATCTCGAACAAGATGATCAAACAACGATCGGACGGCTGAGATTCAACGATCAAGATCAAGATCAAGGGTGATCGACGACTCAGATCTGTGATGATCATGATCACAATGAAAGATCAGATGGTCCAAATCTCCATGATGATGAAGATGATGACGATGATCAAGATCGATCGATCGAACGGCTGCGATCAAAGAAAGCTTGATGATCATCATGATCGTGATGATCAAGAAGAGGTCGGATGGCTAGGACTCAAGGTGATCAAAACCTACATTAAAAAAATAGCTTGGCTCGACGGCTGCATGGCTTCGGCGATGGCGATCGGCACAAGGGCACAGGGCACGAAAGTAGGACGGTCAGGGCGGGGACAGCACGGTTGTTGTCGCGACATCGGCTGAATAAGGGACACAGCATGACAGGGAGGCAGGATGCGCATGGGGGGAGGCACAATGCAGGGTAGTTACGCTGGCCAGCTGCCGTCGGAGGGAAGGCCTGGCACGGGGGTCGGGGTGCCATCAATTGCTGTGGTCGCGAGCAGGGAGGAGAAGGGAGAGGAGATGTCAACGCTGCTGTTGCAGGTGCGTGCTGCGCTCGGGAGGAGGCACAGCATAGGCGGTCGATGGCGGTGCTCAGGGCGAAAAGCCAAGGCAACGGGAAGAAGTCGATGACGAAGGTGAGGGAGATGCTGGGGTCGTGGGCTGTCGTCGAGGGTGCAGGGCGAGGGCAGGGGTGCGATGTGGTCGGTAGTCAGGGTAGCACAGCGATGGGAGGGCTCGACGGGGTGACTACGAGGGCGAGGGAGGGTGCACATAGAGGATGAGGGTGAGAGGAGATCGGGAGGTGAAGAGGCGGGAGGTAGGGGTGGATGAACGGGAAAGATGAAGAGGTAGGGATGAATAGGAATGGGGGGTTTGGCGACGGGTTATACAATAGGGGGTAGGGTAAATTAGCCTAGGGTTAGGGTGATAAGGTAACAGGGGTTTATACAGAATAGGTTATAAGATAAGATATATATATATATATATATATATATATATATATATATATATATATATATATATATATATATATATATATATATAGGGTAATGGGTTTGGGTTTCTAGATCCAATAGGGAAAATAGAATAACCAATAAAAATATATTTATAATCAAATGTAATTTGCAGTACAATATGGAATTTATTTTGAAACGACTATAATTGCAATTAATAAATAGAAATGGATTTTTAATAAGCAACCGAAATTAATAATAATAATAACAATAATAATAATGATAATAAAAATAGTAGTAAAAATAATATAATAATAATATATATGTCAAAAATGGAATGTAAGTTTAACAGATTCATTAAAATAATTCAAACAGTAATAATATACAATATAAGTAGTTGATCAATTAGGAATAGAAATTAAAGTTAAAAGATACCATTATTCGAAATAAATATAAATCTTTTATTAGAAATGATTTAAATAGAAAGCCTAAAATGAATTTAAAACAAAAATACATTTATAAATAATAAAAATATGGAAAATATTCAAAAAAATATGTATTTATGGAAACAGAGGTTACAATCCCACTTTTTGTACGTATGTACCAAATTGTCCCTAGTCGTAAATTTAATATCAAAAAGTCCTTGTCGCTAACTGAGTTAGCGCCCCTAGTAATTTTCTTCGCGCTATCTCAGTTAGCGTGTGCTAGGGGATACCACTTATCCCCTTAAGTGGGGGTGTGCGAAAAACTCACAAAATATAGACTTCGTTAGCGTGCCTATTTAAACCACTCGTGCTAACGGGGTTAGCATGATAGGTGGATAGTAGGGGACGCTACTCCTCAAGTAGGGGTGTAGGCCAAAAAACCCCAAGTATAGACACGCTAACCGCGTTAGCGCGCTAACCGGATTGGCGAGTGTCATGGGATCATATTAAATAAAGCTCGCTAAAAATCAGACGATTTTAAACCCAAACCCCAAACCCTAGTCTATGATTTCGCCCTCTACCCATCCCAATCTCTCAAAATTTTTGGTGGAATCTCTTCATCACACCCAAAACACTCATCTGAAACAACAGTTTCCCAAAAAAATGCCTTTTTAACCCATAAACCCTGTCTCCCAAATTTTTGGAAGGAAAGGATCGGTAGTGGAGCAGTCGACTTCGACCTTCTACCCTACAATCGTTTGTAAGTGTTCGTAACTTATGCTATATAGTTTTTGTGATTTTGGGTGTATGGTTGGATTTGCAATGTTGGGTTCATTTTTGTATGTACGGGTAAAATTCATAAAAACGGGCAATGCACGTGTTAAATTTAGGTTTTGTAATTAATAAAAATTAAACCAATATTAACTAAGTTTACGTCGTACTAATTGTGTTTGTTGAAATTAACCTATAGTTCACAATGCATGAGTGGGATATGCGATGATAGTAACATTGTCATATAATTCGATACATCGAGTAATTTAGTGTAGCATTGTCTATACATCGAGTAGTTTAGTGCCAATGTGACCTTTTGAGTAATATTGTTTGATATTTAAAATTTGGAAATTAGACATTGTTAATTGTATAATTAATTTATAGCGATTTTAAGTTAAATTTGTTAACATATATTATCAAACATGTAAGATTCAATTTTATATAACATATGGCACGAACAATGGGTAATCTCGAAGAAGGGAGTAATAGTAGACCTCCAACAACCCGGAAAGATCCGCAGACATGTCATGGACAACCTCCCAAAAAAACGCACCGTGGTGGACAGAGACGTACCAATGCAAGATGATTTGACATTAATTTTATACGTTTAATTTTAACATCAAGAAAATTATAAATTTATATGTTGAATTTCAACTTTTTTTTGGTTTAGGATGAGGTCGGTCCTTCTTCTTCTCCGGCAACTCAAATGGGTCCGTCTCCTCCTCATCCAACTCAACCTGGCCCTTCCTCTCCATTTAGTCAGTCGGAACCATCTTCTTCCTCATATGTTCCTCCGGTGGTTCCCGGTCCGATCGACCCAAAGCTTTTGACTTTACAAATTCAGCATCGCTCTAAAGCCGTTTGGGAAGGAAATTCTTCAGAGTGTAGTTTTAGGGGGCATGGCACGTTAGAGATGCATCCCCGTATACATGAGATATTACAGCAATGTGTCTTAGATGGCATTGGCTTGATGAGCTCCATTAAGGCCGACTGACCCTTATTAATAGCCCTTCTCGAGAGATGGCATCCCGAGACACATAATTTTCACTTGCCGGTCGGCGAGATGACAGTGACACTGCAAGATGTTGCTGTAATAATGGGTCTGCTAATTGATGGACAGGCTGTAACTGGCACAATGGACTTTGAACCAGAGTTCATTATCCATGAGTATCTCGGTGTAGAGGTGGATCGATCGACCCGTGTAGGCAAATCAGTGAGACTGAAATGGCTGAAGGACACATTCTCCGGCATGTTGACTAATGCCTCCACTGAGTCTAATGCCTCCACTGAGTTGCAAGTATATTGTTACTGTCGGGCCTACATAATGACACTATTCGGAGGTGTGATATTTCCAAATTCCTCTGGAGATTCCGTGTCGTTAATGTACCTACCACTAATCGCCGATCTTGGTGGAGTTAAGGCGTACAGTTGGGGAAGTACTACATTAGCCACATTGTATAGAGCCTTGTACAATTGCTCTCTCGATGCCAAACAGATGAATGAACGGACTAATGTTGATGCTACAGGTCTGGAGTTGGGAACGACTACACATTGGTCGACCCGTTGTCGCAAAGCAATCACCAAAGTGGGCGAATCTTCTTGAGGACGAGAACATGAGGCCACCGCAAGATGTGTATTGGACGAGTTCATTGACGTGGAAGGCTAGCCCTAATAGATGCCTCTCATATTATCTGGATGAGCTTGACCACTTGGCAGACGATTGTGTTAAGTGGCAACCATATACCGAGGCACTTTTAGCGAGATTGCCTCTAGTTTGTACCTCGGCTCCTCAACCGTGATTGACAAAAATACCGCTTATCCACTTTGGTACAGTTGTAGGCTATTTTCCAGATAGAGTACTCCGTCAGATTAGGTTGCTTCAGAATATTCCAGATATAATAAGTAAAAGCAACTTATTATATGCGCCTTCAAATGATTCGTACAACTTCTCAATAGATTTTTGTTTTGCAATCCAAGCCTTCCTATAAGATATCTGATAATTCAATTCTAGTTTGACTATCTCAATAATGGCCCGCAGTGTAATTCCTATCTGAGCCTTCACAACATTTATAATCAAATTGCATACAAGTTTAGCACCAACTTTGCAGTGGTCTTGATTCAATGCGGGATTCACAAATGTATGCGGCCCTGCTAGTTTTTTAACCACAAAATTTGTTCGGCCCTTCGGAACGATTGCACGTAATCTCCACGGACAACCACCCTCACTTGCAACCGGCGGGATTTGCACCATCTCCTTAAGTGAACGTTTTCTCGGAGCCAATTTACATTTTACAACAAAAATGGTCGGTGGAGATTTTATTGTGATAAATTCCCGATGTTTGTTGATGGAGTATATCTTTATCGCATGTTGAATTGATTATTTACTTTGAAACACTTGCCCAATATAGAACTCATCTACGGTGGATGAAACGGACGATTCTTGTAGACCATGATTTACTCTCGCACTTTGTGCCATTTCCTCGATAACATGAATGTTGACATTATTGAAGCCATCAGTAAGGTTCACATCGACATCATTACTCTCATTTATATTAATATTTACATATTCATCTTCTTCTCATCATCTTCATTTTGTAATCCCTCTTCTAGTTCATCGTTTGCTTCTTCGTCTTCTTCATCATCATCGACTAAATCATTATTAACGATAACATTTTCAAATATCCCGAAAACATTGGTATTCGGAATGTAATCATTGACCAAACTTCAGTAGGATCCGGGCTTGCAGTATTTGTAAACGTGTCTTCTTATGAGGACGGTGGGATTGCATAGGATGTTTGAACTAGATTCGAAACGATCTTATGGATCGGGAGTTCACGTGCGGAGCTTGAACTAGGGTTAGCATGTGGTTGGGCTTTAATATTTTCGGTTTGCTGAATATATAGCTCTAATGCAGACCAACTAAAATTCGGATCAAGTGTTCTACCAATCATGGACTTCAGAGAGTTGTCATTTCCTACGGGCACGGTCATAAAATATTGACCATCACCTTTTTCCGCTGCATTACGTGCTAACATTTTAAAATTCCATTGTTCTCTATCCCAATTAGTAACCTCATAAAGCTTCTAACAAGTTCTTCCATTGTGATTGTACGGGATACCCAAATTATTTCGGGATCAACGGCACTATAACAACAACCTATTTTTGGGTCACATATAATTTCACCACCAAAATAAAGCCAAATAGGAATATCGTAATCTATACCTATACATATTTATAAAAAAAATAATTATTATCTACTAAACAAAATATATTCGATAAAATGATATACAAATCATACCTTGAAATTGATGATTAGAAAAGATGAGCGACTTCGAGCTTCGAGAAGACGGCGTAGTGAATGGGTTGATAACAAATCCGCTATGTAAATCCCCAAACAAAGAAAAGCCCCAACATGGATTTAGGGTTTTCAAAGTGGGAGGAGATATGAATGTGAGAGGAGAAGAAGATGAATGTGAGAGAAGAAGAAGATCCTTTAAGATTTTGTAGAGTTTTTTTGAGTAAGATCTACAATTGGGATACTAGGGTTTTGGAGTTGGGTTTCAAAATTGGGGGAGAAAGAGAAGAGAGAGAGAGAGACACTATAAATATAAGGAGATAGCGTCAACGATTGTGATTTAATAGGGTCCCAAACGATATAGCACGCTAACCCGGTTAGCGCGCCTGGTATAAAGAGGCGCGGTAACGGGGTTAGTGTGTCTATACTTGGGGTTTTTTAGCCTACACCCCTACTTGAGGAGTAGGGTCCCTTACTATCCACCTATCACGTTAACCCCGTTAGCGCGAGTGGTTTAAATAGGTAGGCTAATGGAGTTAGCATGTCTATATTTGGTGAGTTTTTCCCCACACCCCCCATTTTAGGGGATAAGTGGTATCTCCTACCATATGTTAATTGAGGTAGCGCGAAGAAAATTACTAGGGTCGCTAACTCAGTTGGCGACATGAACTTTTTTGGTATTAAATTTACGAATAGAGACAGTTTGGTACATACTTACAAAAAGTGGGATAGTTTGGTGAAAAATTCCAATCAATCTACTAGATTGCTTGGTCCTTTGGCTGGATAACAAGGAGAGGGAGAAACTAATGGCTAGACTAGAGTGACTGTGAGTGAAAGGACTGGAGTCAATACAGTACAGTACAACACAACACAATACAATACAATGTTGTTGTGCAGGAAGATACTAATGATAGTCTTTGATCAGGACTATACCACCTTTGACTAAGCCAACACCTAGTTTTCCTCGAATCTGCTTAACACATGTCGTGCCTTTATTCATTTTATGTGAGAGTTGTCAGCTTTCAATTTCCGTTACATGCATAGATAAGACGTTATGGGATTTCAACTCAAGAAGTGTTGTGTGAGAGGGGATAAGATATTTTCAACTAGGATCAGACTTTCGATTCACAATAGGATTTTAATTTATATTATTATTGTTTAGAGTCAAACTACACATGTGTATGTTAGTCAATTGTCTTGGCCGGATTAGGGGTGGCATTCGGGCCACCAGGGCTGGGCCGGAACCGCCCGGGCTTTGCCCGGTCCCAGGCCAACCCGGGCCGGGCTAGGTGGGGGAAAGTATGGCCCGGACCTTGCCCCTGACCCCAAGGGTGGGGGTCGGGCCGGGCCGGGCCGGTTTTAGTGTAATTTTTTTTCTTTTTTTTAAACAAAGATAAAAGATCAAGTATTAAATTGTAATTTCAGAACAATTGCAAAGAACTAATAAAATAAAAGTAATTAAAAACAAATTTAAATTGATTTAATAAATTACAAATTGTTAAATAAAATGAAGTTTATGAATAAAATTTCATACAAATTAGATCAAATTACAAAACAAGGGAATTATTTTAATTTAGAGATCGAGATGGCCTCTATTTAGATTAAAGGGAAGGCATTGGACTATTGTCGTGCACTTCTACTTAACATAAATATAGATACTCATCCCCCTAAATTTCCCAATTATTTACAATATATTGTACATCATTTTAATATAAATCGACTAAATCTATTTGTTCATTCATCGCTACTTGTTGAGCTAGCTTGTGCTTAATGTAAATATTGGATCCTCTCTTCCGCTTTCATCCAATCTTCGGCGTATACTAGCATCTCCAAATTTTGGGCTATCAATCGATTCCTGTTCGGACTCATTATCCTGCCACCAATAGAAAAAGCACTTTCCGATGCAACAATTGACACTGGTGTTGTTAGCAAATCTCTAGCCATACGAGAAAGAATATTAAAAATAACTTCATTATTCTTCCAAAACTGTAACACGTCTACTACACCTTCAATTGAACTTTGTGCATTATACCAATTCAACTCATTTGTTGAATTGGTTCTTAGTTCTTTTTGATTTAATAAGACTAGTTGAAATTTACCGTGCACCAAGTGTACGTGGCTTGGTTCACATAAAATTGAAATTTTTATCTAACACACTTGCATTTAGCACACCCATATTCTTCAAACTATAAATTCGATTTAGTCAATCATCTTAATAAGCAGATCATGAATTTCAAAATTACTCCAACGACAACAAGCTCATCGAAATCAGATTTGAAGCAAGCATCAACCCAAAGCTAGACAACAACATAAAATATAAACATTGTATTTTTCATAAGATTAATCATCATTTTCAACTTTAACTTTCTCGAACTTAAAATTGATATTAAATAAAGATATTAAAAAAGAAAAAATTAATAAATCCTAAACTGATATCATCGTATTTTCATAAGATCAATTATCACTTTCGACTTTAACTTTCTTAAACTTAAAACTGCTTGTAACTTCTTGTTCATTCTTTTTAATTTTGCATCCAGTCAATATTCTTGTAGTTGTTTTCCATACGTGACATTTTGTGAATTGATCAAAAAAGTACTCATCTCCAATGCATTTCTTGGTCCTTCTATCAAATTCTTCAACATTTTTCTCCTGCATATAGAAATAAGAAATTAGCTTTTAATTATTTTTAACACTATGAGAATAACATATTATACCTTATTCTTAATATGTTCCAGGTCTTTTGCGGAACAGTCGATGATGCATCTTGCTTTCTCATCAAATAAAGACAATTCTGCCTCCGCACTTGTATCTTTTATTGTGATTTTGAATACATATATGAAACAAGTTATTCTTATTTTATTAATTTTTTATAGTCACATGATGGTAAATTTTAATTATCTAGTTGAAATTTTTTCATATTACATTTTGGACATGTTGAATTTACCACGCAACGACCATGATTACCCTTGTTCATCATCCCCCATCTCTCACTTAAGTTCTGAGGGGTAATTTGGGGATTTCACCCCAAATCACTATTCAACTTATTCACTCTCTCTTTCTTGTGTGCAGTTGACGAAGTAATAATATATATGTAATAATAATATATTATATAATATATAATAATAATAATAATAATAATAATAATAATAATAATAATAATAATAATAATAATAATAATAATAATATATTATGTAATAACAAATAATATATATATATATATATATATATATATATATATATATATATATATATAGTAAGTCTATTAAGAGCTGGGAAGCTGGAATCCTTATCGGAAGCTGGAGATCTCAGCCATCCGATCGATCTTGATCGCGATCGGACGGCTGAGATCGACAGCCGCTTATCTTTAGATATAGTGAGGGGTACAAGGGGTATAATCGAAGGCCCATTTTATCTCTTATCTTCTCACGTTCTCCTCTCTCCCGCTCTCTATCTAATCCAAACCCCAACCTCAGCTCTTATCTTCTCGCGCTCTCTCTCCTGCTCTCAAAGATCGTCCCGCTCTCTTCGAAACCCTAATCCCTATCTCTTCTCTTCTCACGCTCTCACTCCCGATCTCCATCTTCGAAACCCTAATCCACCTCTCTTCGAAACCTTAATCGAAGAGAGCTAAGTGGAGCTCTCTCTCCCGCTCTCTTTCTTCGTCACCTGTGTAAACCTAACTCCACAATCAAGTGAAATCCCCAGTCGCTTATCTTCAGATCTGTCGAGGGGTAAAAGGGGTATAATCAATCAGCCCCTATCTCCCTTGTCGTCTCAGCACCAAAGAAGAGCTCTCACAAGTTCGTTCTCTCTCTCCGACGGAAAACCCAAACCGCGATAAGGGTTTCGATTTCTCGGCTCATTTTCAAATTTTATTTTCTTTACAAATGCTTCTAGTTTGTTGTTATATTTTTAGCCCTTAAATTATGCTTTTATAATATTCGTACTAGTACATTTAGAATAACAAATAATATTCGTACTAGTATATGGAATTTTGAGATGTGGACATGACACATGCATATAAGCACACAAAATGCATGTAATGTACAGTCTAGTTTTTGTTTCTTTTGAGATTTGCTTCAATCACTGCTAATAGTTTTGTTAATGGGGGTTTTTTTTATGCCTGTCGATTCCATAAAATCAAAATTGGGAAGTCAAATCCTTTGCGTGTTGTGTACGTGTACTAATACTTTAAAGGAAGAAGCTGAGGGTTGTTTGCCATTTAACTATGGATTTTTCTCCCAAAGAAAAATATTTAACTGTCCAAAATCTGTACATACTTAAATTTTTCAAACACTAAGTTTTATATCCCTTCAGTATGAAGACTTTATTACTTGTAGCTTCAGAATGTAGTATGTTAGACTTTTTCCTTTGTGTTAATTTAAAGTTGTGGCTTTTTTTTAATGTTTGTTGTCTCATTCTCCTATGAAGGATGAAGGTTGAAAATGAAGAATTACTAAGCCAAGATGTTCAGTCCGGTTGGAGGGACGTTGATGATGCTTCTAAACCATTTGTTGGTTTAGTATTTGTAACATTAGACGAAAGATATGAGTTTTATAAAAGATATGCAAAATTAGTTGGTTTTTCAGTACGCAAGTTTGCAATAATGGTTGACACTACTACGAAGGAGAGGTATTCACAACAATTTGTATGCTCAAAGCAAGGTAAGCCGGTAGATACAGCTGGTGTGAATGTTGCCAATATTGAAGAATCGTCTTCTTCAAATTTGATCAAGAGAAGGAGAAGGGCTGTGACGAAAGAAGGGTGTATGGCTCAAATACGAATGCAAAAGGACGATGACGGGAGATGGTCAATCCGAAGGTTTGTTGAAGAGCACACCCATATTTGTGTTACACCTAGAAAGCAACAATTTTTAAGATGTAATAGAACTGTTTCTGAAGCGCAAAAAAATTTACTTAGTTCTTTCAAAGAGGCTAACATAAGAACTTCAGAGTTTATGTCCTTCATGGAAATAGAAAATGAAGATTTCAGTAATATTAATTGTACTGAAAAAGACATTAGGAATTCGTTGCAAAGAGAGAAGGATAGGATGAGAGCTTATAATGTTGATATATTGCTGGAGCACTTGCAAGAGGAAAAAGAGATGAATCATTCTTTCTGTTTTCATTATAAGGTTGATGAAGACAACAAATTAACTCATGTGTTTTGGGTTGATGCTATTGCCAGGAAGGCTTACAAGTATTTTGGTGAAGTGCTAATTTTTGATACCACATATGATACCAATGAATACAAGTTGGTTTTTGCTCCATTTACTGGAGTTAATCACCATGGTCAATCTGTTAATTTTGGTGTGACTTTCATAAATAAAGAGACCACCGACTCTTTTGTTTGGTTGTTTGAAAAATGGGGTGAAACAATGGGTGGGTCTCCACCAAAAGTTATCATTACAGATCAAGATCCTGCAGTGGAGAATACAATCTGCATGTGTTTTCCTGGTTCGAGCCACAGGCTTAGCATGTGGCACATTCTTAAAAAGCTTCCCGATAAGCTTGGTGGTTCGGGCCTGAATAGTGATTTTAGCATTCCATTCCATAGTTGCATTTAGAAATCAGAGACCCCGGAAGAGTTTGAGATGAGATGGAATGACGTAATGAACGCTAATGTGCAAATTGCAGGTATTACTTGTTTCAATAAATTATAGCTATGTTTGACCATTTTTTAGTAGTATTAGTACTTGATACATATTACAATAACAGATAATTCTTGGCTTTCTAACATTTATGAGTTTCGTGAGAAGTGGATACCAGCTTATGCTAAGCATATTTTTACTGCTGGAATTCGCACAACTCAGAGATCAGAAAGTATGAATGCTTTTGTGGATAAGTATGTTAATAGCAAAAATTCTTTACATGAATTTATGACGAGGTTTGAAAGGGCAATAAGGAAACAAAGACAAAATCAGTTAGCAGCTGACTACACCACTCTTCATACAAAACCAAAGCTGCAAACAGATTTTGAAATTGAGACACAAATGTCTGAGCTGTACACTAGAGCGAAATTTCATGTATTTCAAGCTGAATTAGTTGAAAGCTTGAATTATGCCTCTTTAATGAAAGTTGACGATGGTAGTGTGTGACACAATATTGTGAGGAGAATGGGAAAGTCAGTAAAATCTAATAAAACAAGAGATGTGTTCTATAAAGGAATGGACAATGCTGGGTCTTGCACTTGTAGTAAATTTGAAGTGGAGGGAATTCCTTATTGACACATTCTTGTGGTATTGAAGAATGAGTTTGTTGATTTCCTGCCTCAATCTTATATTTTAAAAAGGTGGACCGCTTCGGTAACTACCGAGATTGTATATGATGATGCGGGTGAAGAAATTATTGGTAGCTACGGTAGTCCACAAGATTTGGACATGGTGGAGTTGTCAAATGAAATCAACAAAGTGATGAGGATGCTCGCTCATCAAAGGAGATGCGCCAGAAGGCTAAAACATTACTAGTTGGAGTTGTTGCAGAATTGCAACAAGATATGCCCCAAGAATTACAACAAGCAACAAGTACTTCACTACCTAAAACAGTCCATATTCATGTACCGGATATTGCAAAGACCAAAGGTAGTGGGAAGCGAATTAAAGGGGGTAAGGAGAAAGCATTGGAGAAGGCTGCGAAACCACTAAGAAAGTGTCGTTTGTGCAAGAAGCTTGTTAATCATGACAGTCGCAGTTGTCCTTTAAAGGAAAGGTTAGTAATTAAATACAAACTTTATAGTTTATTTTTGTTATATATAATATAATCTTATTTTCATTTTGTGAATATTAATCGTGTAGCTCTACTATAAATGAGTCACAAGCTTCTACTACTTTTTCAACAATGGAACCTATAACAGAGGAGGCTCTAAATATTGCATGAACTTTGTTGGTTTATTTCTGTGGATTTTGCAAGGTATGTGTCATACATGATTTAAAATAATTTCTGACCCATATCTACCATTATTGTTCTTTAATACATTATAGCACATTTATTATATTAACCCTTATGTTTTCTTTGTGTGCAGGTAAAATATTGATGGAAATAAATTGATGCTCGATAAGAAATTTATACCCGAAAAGTTGGTAAAAAAATTTGGTTTATAGTTTATAATTCCAAGTTAGTAGGCAATGATGAAAAGTTTATGCAGCTTGAATTTTTTTTTGGACGCTAGTCGGTGTGGCTTAATAAAGCAGCCATAGTGACAAATTCAAAATTCCACATTTGACTCACTTATACTTGATTTATTATGCGGCAATGATGAAAAGTTTATGCATGATTTTGTTTATTCATGATTATTGGATGGTGTTCAACTTCATGTTCAATTTGGGTTTGTTTTGAGCTGGGAAGCTGAAATTATTTGACACTTCACCCTTTTGTTCAATATAAGTTGTTCTGAGCTTACCCATTTTCAATTTCATTTTGAAATGCATTTGTACTGATATTACAAATTTTGAGGTTCATGGTGGTGTTTTTCTGAGCCGACATGATTTTTTCATCTGTGTCTACAGTTTTATGTTTTTTGTTGCACTTGTTCTGAGCCTACAAGTTTTAACCATGTTCAACATACACTCTCCAGGAACATACCACATACGTACTTGCATTTTTTCTATTTGATGAATCATTTTGTGCAGGAATTCAAGAGGAAGAACAAGAAGGTCGTTAGCGAAGAACCGGAGATACCTTCAGAACAGTCTCCGACAAATGGAATTCTTTATTGTGTAACCAATGTATGGACTGTAATGAAAATAGTTGAAACAGATTTTGATGTGTCATTCTCTATCTCTGTTTGTATCATGTTTTTTCTGAGCTAACAAAATTGGATACTTCATGATGTGTTTCTGTTTGTTCTGAGATTACAAAATTTGATACTTCATGCTCTGTTTCTGATTGTTCTGAGCTTACAAAATTTGATAATTCATGGTCTGTTTCTGTTAGTTCTGAGCTTACAAAATTTGATACTTCATGCTCTGTTTGTGTTAGTTCTGATCAAGGGCAAAATTTGATACTTCATGAACTGTTTGTGTTAGTTCCGAGCTTACAAATTTTTCATACTTCATGCTCTGTTTGTGTTGGTTCTGAGCTTACAAAATTTGTATACTTCATGCTCTGTTTGTGTTAGTTCTGACCTGGAAAAATTTGATACTTCATGATCTGTTTGTGTTAGTTCTGAGCTTACAAAATTTGATACTTCTTGGTCTGTTTGTGTTAGTTCTGAGCTTACAAAATTTGATAATTCATGGTCTGTTTGTGTTAGTTCTGAGCAAGGGCAAAATTTGATACTTCATGCTCTGTTAGTGTTAGTTCTGAGCTGGCAAAATTTGATACTTCATGCTTTGTTTGTGTTGGTTCTGAGCTTACAAAATTTTCATACTTCATGCTCTGTTTGCGTTGGTTCTGAGCTTACAAAATTTGTATACTTCATGCTCTGTTTGTGTTAGTTCTGAGCTTACAAAATTTGATACTTCATGATCTGTTTGTGTTAGTACTGACCTTACAAAATCTGATACTTCATGATCTGTTTGTGTTAGTTCTGAGCTTACAAAATTTTGATACTTCATGATCTGTTTGTGTTAGTTCCGAGCTTACAAAATTTGATACTTCATGCTCTGTTTGTGTTAGTTCTGAGCACTTTACAAAATTTGATACTTCATGATCTGTTTGTGTTAGTTCTGAGCTTACAAAATTTGATACTTCTTGGTCTGTTTGTGTTAGTTTTGAGCTTACAAAATTTGATACTTCTTGGTCTGTTTGTGTTAGTTCTGAGCTTACAAAATTTGATACTTCATGCTCTGTTTGTGTTGGTTCTGAGCTTACAAAATTTTCATACTTCATGTTCTGTTTGCGTTGGTTCTGAGCTTACAAAATTTGATACTTCTTGGTCTGTTTGTGTTAGTTCTGAGCTTACAAAATTTGATACTTCATGCTCTGTTTGTGTTGGTTCTGAGCTTACAAAATTTTCGTACTTCATGTTCTGTTTGAGTTGGTTCTGAGCTTACAAAATTTGATACTTCTTGGTCTGTTTGTGTTAGTTCTGAGCTTACAAAATTTGATACTTCTTGGTCTGTTTGTGTTAGTTCTGAGCTTACAAAATTTGATACTTCATGCTCTGTTTGTGTTGGTTCTGAGCTTACAAAATTTTCATATTTCATGTTCTGTTTGCGTTGGTTCTGAGCTTACAAAATTTGTATACTTCATGCTCTGTTTGTGTTAGTTCTGAGCTTACAAAATTTGTTACTTCATGCTCTGTTTGTGTTAGTTCAGAGCTTACAAATTTTTGATACTTCATGTTTGTGTTAGTTCTGAGCTTACAAAATTTGATACGTCGTGCGGCGTAATACACAAAAACAATCACATAATTTCGATCATGACACCAAAATAATAATGAACTGAATATGTGGAAGAAATTCGATCTTCATAGAATTGTAAGGTAATACTTTACAAAAACTTTACAACGTAACAAATGTTCTTGACATCTGACACTTTACAAAAAACTGAAACTTAACAAAAACTTTACAACGTAATACAATGTTCAATAACGCACAGGTACATGAAAAACTTTACAAATACTGAAAGTATACAACTTATTATTGCTCCTAATACATACTTTGTTTTGTATAGTGTCAACAAAAACACAATTTTAGTTTGCTCCAAATATCAACTTTTCGCGTAGTCCAGTATTCAATAGCTCCAAGAAGCACTTCATGCTGAAATCAACCTGAAATCAAAATTAAACATAGCTCATTTAACCTGGAAAAGACAAAATAATTACAAAATATAGTCGGCTCAGAACACAAAAAATCATGTAGTAAATATAGTAGGCTCAGAAAAACAGAGGCTGAACATGGAGTTCAAAATTTGTTAGCTCAGCAAAAACAGAAACTGAGAAACAAGTAGCTTGGGAGCAAACAGAAACAGATAATGAAGTATCAAATGTTTGTAAGCTCATAACAAACAGAGATAGAGCATGAAGTGTCAAAGTTTGTAAGCACAGAACTAACACAAACAGATCATGAAGTATCAAATTTTGTAAGCTCAGAACTAACACAAACAGATCATTAAGTATCAAATTTTGCCAGCTTAGAACTAACACAAACAGACCATGAAGTATCAAATTTTGTAAGCTCATAAATAACACAAACAGAGTCCGAAGTATCAAATTTTGTAAGCTCATAACAAACACAAACAGAGCATGTAGTATCAAATTTGGTAAACCGAGAACAAACAGAAACACATCATGAAGTATCAAATTTTGTTAACTCAGAACAAACAGAAAATGAACTCTTCGAAACTGGACATGAAGTATCAAATTGTGTATGCTCAAGACAAACAGAAGCTGGGCATGAAGTTTCGAATTTTGTATGCTCAGAACAACAGACACTGAACATGTGGTTTAAAAAAACCAGTAGGCTCAGAACACACTATTCATAACTAGGGTTGCATTGGGGTGCCGCGCCAACTAGGATATGATAGATATATAATCAAGAATAAATACAACAAGCTTGAAATAATTATTCAGATCATAAAGTGTTTTGCATCACGGCCTACACCAACAAACAGTTGGAGAGAATCAAACACCAAAAGGCTTAGATGAGTATCCAACACATACGCATCCAACATTAGTTACTATAAAATCTAGTTTTCTATTGTTTGGAGCTTACAAAATTTGATACTTCATGCTCTGTTTCTGTTGTTTTGAGCTTATCATCAACTGTCTTATATAAATAGAGTAAGTCTATTAAGAGTTTGGGAGCTGAAATCCTTATCCTGAGCCGGGGTTTTTAATCATTCGTTCACGACTGATTGCGATCGAACAACTCATCTTCGATCCCGCTTATCTTGAGAATGTTTTGGGGTAAAAGGGGTAAAATCAAAAACCCCTATCTCTCTTTCTTACCCACGATCAATCGACCTCCTTTCATAATAGACTTACTCATGAATATATATAGACAAAAAAAAACAGTAGGCTTAGAACACACTATTCATAACTAGGGCTGCATTGGGGTGCCGTGCCAACTAGAATATGATAGATATATAATCAAGAATAAATACAACAAATTGAAATAATTGTTCAGATCATAAAGTGTTTTGCATCACTGCCTACACCAACACACCATCACTGCCTAATATATAGTTTTTTGTATAGTGTCAAGATCTGTTTGTGTTTGTTCTGAGCTGACAAAATTTGATACTTCATGTTCTGTTTGTGTTGTTCGGACCTTATCATCAACTGTCTTATATATATAGAGTAAGTCTATTAAGAGCTTGGGAGCTGAAATCCTTATCCAGAGCGGGGGTTTTTAGCCATTCGTTCGCGATTGATCGCGATGGAACGACTCATATTCGATACCGCTTATCTTCAGAATGTTTGGGGGTAAAAGGGGTAAAATCAAAAACCCCTATCTCTTATCTTCTCACACTCAATTGACCAAGCACACATAATAGACTTACTCATGAATATATATAGACTAAAAAAAACCAGTAGGCTCAGAACACACTATTCATAAGTAGGGCTGCATTGGAGTGCCGCGCCAACTAGGATATGATAGATATATAATCAAGAATACTTAAAACAGGATTGAAATAATTATTCAGATCATAAAGTGTTTTGCATCACTGCCTAAACCAACACACCGAATGAGAGAATCAAACACCAAAAGGTTTAAATGAGTATCCAACACATACGTATCCAACGTCAGTTACAAAAATTATACTGATACTATCAATCATTGTGAGTCATCGGTGCCCAAAAATTTGATGAATTGAGCTAGTCTTAAATCACATAAATGTAAGGTAAGTGTTGAGGGCATTGGACATTCAAACACCTTTATTTCATTTGTTCACCATCTACTCTCCCGCTCATACCCCAGATGTGTATTCAACTTTGAATAATTATCATGGCACACAACTAAATACCCTTGAAAACAATAATTTCAATGCCCAAAAATTTTGTAACCAACTTATATCAAAATCAATCTCATCATTGCCTACACACAAAACCGAATGAAAATGCAAGAAATTAAACAGAAATCATAAAAGCATTTATGGGAGTCAAACACTTCCCTCCGGAATCTGAGAGAGGCAGAACCCAATGAGCCGAGAAATCGAAACCCTTATCGCGGTTTGGGTTTTCCGTCAAAGAGAGAGAACGAACTTGTGAGAGCTCTTCTTTGGTGCTGAGACGACAAGGGAGATAGGGGCTGATCGATTATACCCCTTTTACCCCTCGACAGATCTGAAGATAAGCAACTGGAGATTTCACTTGATCGTGGAGTTGGGTTTACACAGGTGACGAAGAAAGAGAGCGGGAGAGAGAGCTCCACTTCGCTCTCTTCGATTAGGGTTTCGAAGATGGAGATCGGGAGTGAGAGTGTGAGAAGAGAAGAGATAGGGATTAGGGTTTCGAAGAGAGCGGGACGATCTTCGAGAGCGAGAGAGAGAGCGCGAGAAGATAAGAGCTGGGATTAGGGTTTGGATAGATAGAGAGCGGGAGAGAGGAGAGCGTGAGAAGATAAGAGATAAAAGGGGCCTTCAATTATACCCCTTTTACCCCTCACTATATCTGAAGATAAGCGGCTGTCGATCTCAGCCGTCCGATCGCGATTAAGATCGATCGGATGGCTGAGATCTCCAGCTTCCGTTAAGGATTCCAGCTTCCCAGCTCTTAATAGACTTACTATATATATATATGTGTGTGTGTGTGTGTGTGTGTGTGTGTGTGTGTGTGTGTGTGTGTGTGTGTGTGTGTGTATAATAAAATACAAGGCAAAGCTATCATGTGGCTCTCCTTCAATTGGAAGGAAATCAACGGTCAAGTATGCTTACAAAACATATTTTTCCGCCCGCTACATAATGGGTATTATAGCTACAGTCCCTGTTATTGCAGCTACAACAGGTTTTTTTTTTGGGGGGGGGGGGGGATAATGATCGACATTTGAATGAGGCTACTGTAGACTCATACGTAGTATATTCATATATGGTTGAGATCAAGCCTGAGATGATTGGCCACTACCTTGTCGAGTTCAATAATTAAGAAAAGACTAATTAAAATCACACTAATCTTAATTAAGAAAATCTTTAACTATTGTGGTTTAATTAGTCTTTTCTTAATTAATTAAAATTTAGAAATTAAAGTTATTAGTTTAAATCTAATTAAGGTTAATTAACTCATCCAAAACATTAGGGATTAAGCTTAAATAAAATTAGTTAATCCCTAATTTTGGATTAATTTCATGTAAAACAAAAAATAAAAAAGTGTTTTAAATTACTTTCATTACAGTAATACTACAACCAAAACAAAGCTAACATTTAATTATTGCTACAATAAACCTATATTCAACCAAAGCTACTTTTAAGAAATCAAATCTAAGTAATTACTTTCACTATAGTGTTTTTCCCTCTTTTTATTTTTTACAACCAACCAAACCACCCCTAATTGTTTTAGTATGTAATTATTTTTTGTAACTTATCGT
The DNA here is from genome assembly GCA_017893485.1 of Hemerocallis citrina. Classification (NCBI taxonomy): domain Eukaryota; kingdom Viridiplantae; phylum Streptophyta; class Magnoliopsida; order Asparagales; family Asphodelaceae; genus Hemerocallis; species Hemerocallis citrina. The sequence continues at coordinate 197,323,544 of CM030366.1, forward strand.
GTAGTCACTAACCAGATTGCATATAAATATTGACCTATGTGATTTGTTAGTCAAATGGAATTGCATATATTTTATTGTTTACAGTATTTTTCATATATTGCATCGTTCAGAAGACGTGACGTAGGCACGTGTCCACAGGTAAACCTAGTAATAATATATAATATATTAATAATAATTATATATAAAATAATATATATAATAATATATATATTATATATAATAATTATATATAATAAGATAATAATAATAATAATAATAATAATAATAATAATAATAATAATAATAATAATAATAATAATAATAATAATAAGGGGAAAGGGGGTATGAGCAACTTGCTCATTTAGTAAATGAGCAATTGATGATGTGGCATACATGTGATTGGAAAAGCCTTAAAAGGCTTAATTGTCCAATGTATCACATGCACGCCACATAATCAATTGCTCATTTACTAAATGAGCAAGTTGCTCATATCCCTTTTACCATAATAATAATAATATATACATACTATTATATATACATACATACTGTATACATAATATATACATACATACTACATACGTGCATAATGTGTGTGTGTGTGTGTGTGTGTGTGTATATATATATATATATATATATATATATACAGTATGCTGGTTGGGAAATGAAAAACCTTATCTCAGAAAACAAGTTTTTTCTGTTTTCAAAAAACTCATTTTAAACATAGGTTTTGAGTGTGAAATTTTTTAATGAGTTTTCGAAAAATTTGTAACCAAACAAAATTATCCTATGTTTTTGTAACGCCCCGAATCCCAAAACACTGAATTCGAGATGTTCTACAAGATCTTTTCGCTTTTCTTAGTACAATTTTACAAGGAAATTTAAACTTTTCACTTTACATCAGAGTTTACATCAATATTACACTTTTCATTTGCACAGCGGAAGTAAAATTTATAATAATTAAATAAATGTACAACAACATGGCATAATCTTTAAGCATCCATTCCTCTTTAACCTTTAACATGTCATTTACCTGCATATAAGACTGTGGGTACGTCAGTTTATTCAACCGACGATCATTATACACGGCCATCCTCTCTATGCCGGAAATAGTATAACTTAATTTTCCATATTTAGCAAACACAAACTTGTCACATTACAACTAAAGGGACTACCCTATTGATGTCGTGTTGTGATTGTGCACTTAGTCCTTAGTGCAATTATTTATATTAGATGACACTAATGCGCACTTGTTCGGATTCTATGCATCCCATACTACATAGGTCTGAGGGCAAGCCTCTTAATCGTTCTTCATCTTTGTAGGGTTCAATCCCTCGCCATGACTTAATCTACTACTGTAACTACGGCAGGTATCCTAGATGATCTATGAGTGCAAGCACGTGTACAAAAAACCTGGAGGGAAATCCCACGTCATGTCACGACTCATCGTGAAGAACCTGTGGCAATTTCAGCCTCCTTCATGGCACACGATCCTCATGCAGTCACCAAACATCCCACAAGTGTCACCACCGGGACGGTACCCTGGAGCAGTATCCACGTCATGTCACGACGCATCGTGAAGAACCTGTGAAATACTCTCCGCCGCCACGGTACCCTGGAGCCGTATCCACGTCATGTCACGACTCATCGTGAAGAACCTGTGAAATACTCTCCGCCGCAAATCCGATGGCCCTCGCTCGTGTTTTTCTCCTACTTTCATCACGTCTCCACTATGTACTAATCCTTAGTTTTTATTAGAATCATGAACAAAATTAAAGCTCTAGAGTTAGCCTCTCCACTAATCCGGACTTATTCATTCATTTCAACATGACCAACCTTGATCTTTCTTTTCAATAATTCATTTCAATTTCTTTCCAATTGCTGGGGGAGACTTAGCTACTCTTTCATTTCAATTCCAATTCACAAATTCTAACATAATCTGAGCACTTCCAGCTCATGAGTTCATTTTTCACAATCATGATAAATTTTCTTTTTCATGTTCATAACTTTCACATTCATACAACTTTGACAAGTTCTAATAAATGATTCACTTCATGTAAGTTCACGTAAAGACAAATTGAATTCACTGTCATAACCAAACAATCAATATAAGATTCAAAACCTTTATTATAAACCAATCATAGAGTTTCTGATATACCAAAAGTACTTCTGAACAGTCGACTTAGAGCACTTCCAGTCGACTTGTTCGGTCAAATAAGTTATTCAATAATCGCTCGGAAGAGTCGACTGCTGCACATGGCAGTCGGCTGTTCCGCAGTGTTCAATTTCAATTATCATCCACAGGACAGTCGACTGTCGTTCAACACAGTCGGCTGTTTTGCAGAGTTCAATTATGTAATTTCTCAGGTTCTATACAGTCGACTGCTACACACATTCGGTCAACTGAACAGTTTAAAATCTCAAATTAAGGAATCACACATCATAATTTGTCACGCTATTCTTCAACAAGAATAATTCACATTTCATGGTTATCACATTGTTCTCAAAATAAGAAGTACTAACGAATATTCACAATTCATATTTTTCATGCATTTGTCACATAATATCACTTCAATCTTTACTATACTAATCTTCTTCATTTCCAGTTCTTTTGCAAGGTATACTTTCCCAAAAATACACATATCAAAATCATAGTTCTAATTACACCTTTTATTCTCAAATCACATTTTATTTCATACAACACTTCCCAAATTATCTTTATAAAATCCCATGTAATTTTAGGAAAATAGAACATTCCAGTTTATATAAAAAATCCATCAGTACCAGTCGACTTAGACTGTAGTAAGTCGACTGTCCAGAGGGAGAACATTCATGATTTTAGGGAAATAAGTTAAGCAAGAAGTTGACTTATAAAAGCATAAGTCGACTTAAATGAGTACATAAGTCGACTTACAAGGTCCTAAGTCAACTTACCAGAACATTTCTTTTCAACATTTCTCAACAATTAATGCCACTAATCTCTTTATTAGCCAATTACACATTTATGGTTATAATTAATCCATGCCTACTCAGATTTTTACCAATCAAATCACATACAATTTCACACCCATATTCCAATCGATTCATAGGTCAATTTTCCAATTAGAAGTGTACTCTTATTAATATTTTTCATGCATCATTCTTTCAATTCACATCTAACATGCATCTCTAATTAGAAATATAGAAAATTTTACCCACCTTGTATGGAGAGAACAAACACAATAGTAACTAAGTCCTTTGCAAATGAGATGCACCTCCTCCTAGATGATGCGCGCACAAGCTCCACAAACACCACCGAAAGCTCCTAGCCGGCCCTTCTCCTCCTTGGTAGAATGCAAGCACAATCCCACTCACCACTCAATCTTTTTAACTCACAAACTACTACTAATTAGACTATAGATTTGGAAGGGATATTAAGCACAAAATAACTAGCCATGGGAGGGGGTATTTATACTAAAAATCAACTAGAATGGAGGGCTAGGATTAGTTGGTTGGTTGTAGGATGGAAGGCTAGGATGAGAGTAGGAGTTGTAACAACTACCCACATTCAAATAACTACCACACCATGACCACCACTAAACTTTTGAATCTCCCTCCAAAAGTCCACAACCGGCCATGAAGTAAAGTGCATATTGCACGTGTACGTGTAGTGCACGTGCAAGCAACTAGGCCCAAAATTGTACATTTAATTTTGTATAAAATAAAATAATCCTTTTTAAATGACAAATTGTACTTTAAAATAAATTAATCCATGGGCTTTAGTTTATGGGCCAAAATGGTTATTTTAAAATAAAATAAATAAATTTCATTTTGGGCTTTAAGAAAAAGGCTTTAAAATAAGGCTTTCTATTTATTTAAAGAAAAGGCTTTTGTATAAAAATAGTTTGAAAACATATATTTAAATATTTATACACATCACAATAATTATAAGATTTAATTCAACCAAAATATTGCACGTGCATACTACGTGCAAAATAAAATAATTTTTCATTAAATGAAAAATCAGGGTATTACAGTTTTGATTTTAAAAACTAAAAACTGTTTTTAAAACCCGATCCAAACGCATTAGCTTTTTATCAAGTGAAGAAAAAAGTTTGTGGTATAATAAATGAAGCGAGTGTTGAGGTGAGAAGGTCATTCTGCAATTGCTTGATATATATATATATTCTGAAACCACGGATTTCCTTTTCGAAGGGCTCATGAGATTCTTTGGTTGGGGAATCTTTATGGATTGTATTCTAATTTGCATACAATGAGTTCCGATGATTGAGGTTTGAACCTACTGTTGCTTTCAATTGGTGCTACTAACAATGCATTTCAGTACTGGTTAAGGAGTCGATTGAGTTCTTTTCAGAATGAGGAAGTGTTGCCCACATATTTCTCAGTTCATACCGGAGCTGGAACTTACAGGTTTTCGCAGGGATTGCCTGTGGCATTTACTGAGCATATGAAGAAGTTGGTTGCTCCTTTCCAAAGGGATGAGTTGAGAAGTGGAAGTTTTGTTGCTGTGAAATCGGGTTTGGAATCATGGATGCGGTCTAGGGTTGGATCTGCAGTTCTTAGTGCATATGAGTGTAATTTTAGGCTATAGTGTACTATAAGCTTGTATTGATTGAATAGCTCCCATTTTTGGCCCCTATACCTTACTATTCTTTTCAGATTGAATCTTGAAGTTCATTATTTTTCAGGTTATCTTTGAGCTATTACTGTATTATATGACAAGTAAATGAAAGTGCTCAAATTTATACCATATACAATCCAAAGGTACCAAAATAATGTCACTATAAGTTCAGAGTTTCATTAGAGTTCAATATAAGTATTAGTTTTTTTGTGACGTTTTGTTTTTTTTTTTTTTTTTTTTTTTTTTGTGGAGTGATCAATAGCTATAACTGAACTCTTGTGCTCTCGCAAACCATTCAATTTTCAGCATAAAACGAGAACCCATACACAACACTTTCAGTAAAAAGAAATGGAACATTTCAAACCGAATTTACAAAACTTACTGGAGCTGAAAAAAATTACCTCTAAAAGACATCTACCTCCAAGAGAAAGAGAAAATGAAAAATTGATCCAGACAACATATCCCAAGTAACAAAATAAGAAAAGATGAGAAAATAGACATCAAATGACAACTTTATGTAATCTTCCTAAAACTGAAATTGATCAATTTTTTCTTTATCCCCACCCTAAAACCAATTTCCCCCCTCCACTTTACAGGCAACATTTACAGAGATAAAATGAAAAGCTTTCGGTTGTTTTAGTTTGTAGCATTTGATCTTGGTCAAGTCAAGGAGAGTTGAAACTTGGAATGTGCAGATAGAAAAGGGCTACTTCCTTCTGACCTGATGAGAGCTGACTTATCAATGTGCTGAAGCCAGTTCCGCTGAGTTCCGTGAAGTTACATATATTTTCCTGATGACTTCCATATCCGTCCTTCAAGTGATATGATCATAACTGTGACATCATCATGGTACTTTCTTCGTTCTCCTTGTGGTATGTTTAGCAGTTCAGTAAACCTAATTCCTGCAGGTAAGAAACCTAGAATATCAGTATATGGTCTTATAAAAATTCTGAGTTGAGAAGAACAGTTCTGGGATAGATGGTCAGAAGAAAATTAAGTACTACTAAAACTCTTTTAGTTGCAGTAATCAAGTCCTACACACATAGTGGAATATGGAAAAAGATTCATTTTCTTTCAGTTGTTTCTTGTTGGATGATGCAACTGATATATAGATTCTATAACCATAAATAACTTAATACTAAAGGAGATTGTAGTAAACATTGCAGAAACTAAAGCAACCTGGCGCACATAAAAAGCAAGTTTGAATAAAAGGATATCATTGTGGCATGCTACTGAATTATTGAAGTATTTGTTTTCTAATACACATACGAAGAACATAATCGGAAGACGCTACTTAATTTCCAATTTTAAGTTGTGCCTTTCTCAGAAGTATTCTGAACATTACAGAAAGATGTGAATTGTGTTTCACTATTTCTTAATTGTTATCCATTATGAAGCATGAAAAATATTCCATATATCACGTATTTATGCAATATTGAACATGCACGCTTGGCCTGGTGCTATATCAAGGATCCGATTGCATGGTGCAGATTAGCCATAGTCCACTTACTGTTTCACACCTTGACCTAGACCAAAACAACTCCCGAAATGAGAATTTCAGGATTTGGGCTTATAATCCATATCAAAATCAAATGCCATATCAACCATCTTCATATTTTTTTCCATGTCAAGTGCATGCCGATGAAATGAATCAAATCATAAAACCCTAACAACTAAGTTACTTGTCATCTAAACCCCTATCTCCCCTCTTCATTAATCCTCTTATTACCCCTCTATCAATCAACGTATATAAATATTATTACTCCAAAATGGTATACTTGTCAGAGTCATACGTCTTCCTCTTTCCCACTGCCTGATAAATCTCCTTCACTGTGCCCCCTTTTTTGTTAGTAAGTTGCATGTTGCTCCTTCTTTTGCCTCCACCTATATTACCTTATCTTCTATTCACGTAACTATTTTTTTCTCCTTAAAGTTAACCTACATCTCCGTGTCTTAAAGTGGATGACACAGTCATGGGAAAATTCTGGGACAGCTCAAGGACTATTTTTTTACTCATTCTTCTTATTTTTTAAGAAATATTACTTAGTGCATAGTCAGTTGTATACAGTTCCTATTCGTACCTACAAAACCAAAGAACTTCGCCCTTCCTCTCTAATAGTTAAAGTAATAGAAAAGTAGGAAGTACAATCACTTTTCCATACGCCATTTCAGGTACTTCTTTGAGAAGCATCTACATTGTTCTGACCAGTGGCCTGATGATTTGAGGCAGGCCACGTAGTCCTTCTCCTGCACAAAAGTTCAAGGCAATGACCACTTTAATTTCTTTATCATGTATATTTTTTTCACCTTAAGGTACTGTACGAGTTTAGGGAGAGATAAATAAGAATTATGGCATAGGAAGAACACCAAGAATAAATGCGAGTAGTTCAGTGATATACCAGGTCACACTCATGGAGATGATCTAGAGGAAATACACCTTTTTCGGGTGGTACAGGTCTTGCTCCTCTATTTCCACCAAATGCTCCACCTTTCAAGATAAAACAAATTAGCACTGGCCGAAAAAGAGAATAAAGTTGCTTAATTTGTCCCCACAAGTAATACAAAACTTCACTGGCCGAAGTTATTAGCCAATAACAGATGATCCAACAATCATTATGAATGTTCTGTCCTGTTATCAACAAATTTCTAAGCATCCTTATAATTAAGTAAAATGAAAGCAGTATAACACAAATTAACAATTTTTTCCGAAAAATTGATAAAAAATAGTCGCAAGTATTACAAGGGCAACTAGGGAAGACACGTTACCGGAGATTTTTTTAAGCCTCCAGAGCTACATGAAGCCTATAAACCATTTTGGCCAATTTTACGAGATATTCCAAACAATCAATTAGGATATATCTATGCATATCTTCCTCATTTTTGCTTGTTGCTGATTTCAACATTAAGTTTGTTGTCTATCTCAACCATCTGAATGAATCGCTTTCTCACAATCTCCTATTTCTAAAGAGGCAAAAGTCACCATATATAATATCTCCAGCAACTTCTTTCGCAAAGTTCAAATTTTTATCATGTATCATTGAGACAAATGGACAAAAGCTAAAGCTTGATTGAAAGACTGACTTGGAACCAAACTCTGACCCTAAGTCATACAGCCAAAGACCGAGCCAAAGTTCACATTCATGATACAGATCAAATGATCATGTTCATACAATAAAATTTCATAGATGACCATTTATTCCTAATAGAAGCATGATGACGACGAACTTTCTCTGATAAGAAATATTCAAGGGTCCACTTGAGAAGAAACAAATCTAGAAAGGAAATGGTAGGAAATGAATTTATTAAATATTTTCATCAATGCAAAAACTCCTCCATATTCATGTTCAAGGTGACTTTGTTTATGAGAGAGTTAAAGCTTCATATGGTTGAGATAATAGCAATATCCTAACAAAATAGACCTCTAACAAATCTAAGCGATTTGGGAAAGAAAAAATAGCAATATCCTTCAAAACTTAAACCCTAACAGATCTAAAATATTCGGAATAAAGATTTGGAAACAAAACTACTTACAAGACAAATGCCTAAGCGACGGAGGAGGAGGAGGAGGGACGATATAGGGGTTAGAGTTGGGGGAATCGGAGGGATTGAGGGTTTCGAGGAGAGGCGTCAGGATCGGGAGAGAAATTGGGGTTTGAGTTTGGGTTTTGAGAAAGATTGGAATTACTGCGGTGATGGGAGAGCGATTCCGAAGGGACAGAAGGATGGCAAGAACGGCGCCGGCTGCAACGGCGATGGCGGAGGAGAATAATGGACAAGGTAGGGGATAGAGTTGGTGGAATCGGAGGGATTGGGTTCAGAGAGATTGAGTTGTTATGGTTTGAGTTTGAGAAACTTTTTGAGGGAGGCGTACACGATCTCGGGAGAGGGAGGGAGTAAGGATTATTTATTTTATTTATTTAGTTTTAAATATAAAAACTAAATAAATGATCATAAATTAATAATAGCCGTTGATAAGTTTGATCAACAAAATAAATGAAGGGTTAGGATTGGCTCTGGACAGATTTTTTTTATATTCTTGATTATATATATATATATATATATATATATATATATATATATATATATATATTGGAACAAAAGTTTGATTGTAACAGATGCTGCAGTTGGGAAGTACAACCTATATTTAACACATTTTTACTTAAAAAATTTGTCGAAGTCTCGAAGTCTCTGTAGCCAATAAAATTAACTAAAGTCGCAGTTGGGAACTACGGTATCGAAAAAACACAAGTTTCAAAAGTTGTCTATTTTGAAAATTAGTTTTAAAAAGTGGTCCTTTTCGGTAAAAACTCCACAAAAGCCAACTCCTTTTTTGAGTTAAAAACAAGCCACCTCTTTCGTTCTTCACCTACACTACAAAATGCTCATCCTCTCAATTCCCAAATCCTACCCAATCTCCTGCAACTTCCCAACTCACCCCAAAACCCTAGCCCTAATCCACAAAACCCAAATCCCATTCACCTCTAAAGCTCCAAGCTTTACTCCCAAACCATTGATTCTCAGACCCAATTTCAAGTATTTACAGATTTGTCACAATTCTATTGACCCAAAAGGACCAGTTGGGGAAGAAGGGAGAGGCCTAATGGGGGAAACTGAAGAGATGAGAAATGATTGGTCGACGTCGATTTTGCTGTTTGGGATTTGGGCTGGGTTGATGTATTATGTTGTCAATCTTTCTTATTTATTTAGTTTTAAATATAAAAACTAAATAAACGATCACAAATTAATAATAGCCGTTGATCAGTTCGTTCAACAAAATAAATGAAGGGTTAGGATTGGCTCTGGACAATTTCTTTATATTCTTACTTTTATAATAGAAAATAGATTTAAAACATTACTAGTTGCACGACTCTTTCCTTTTGATAATATGGAGGAAGAAGAAGAAGAATCAACATTTTGTGTTTGTGTTCGTGTAGTGTTAGATGAATAGAGTCTATCATAAGTATCATATAACCTAGTCAGAATATGCTCAGATTAACGAGTAAAAACAACATGATCAAAATCTTGTATTGCATCGTGTGGGGCATAAGTGTAAAAAATTTCAATTAATTTTTTTTTGCCATCTGATTTAATCATGAGATTCATTACACTAGCTACACAATATAACTAAAAAGTGGATGGAAATATTTTAAAATTTTGATATATGCCGCAATAACCATATCCCCAAAAAAATGGTCATTTTGCAAATCTTTAATTGTTTTCATCATAGTGACAATTTTAAGTAAGATACCACTAGATGTAGATGTATATATTTTTGAAAATTGCAAAGTAGCATCATTAAAAAGTTCTAAAAATTTATACAAACTATCGGCAAAAAACCAAAAATCATCATCTAACATACAATTTTGCATACCCATTGCAACACAAAAATCTCTAAGATTAAAACGACAATGAAGTACAACACCTAATAAATCAAATGTAGAATTCTAACGATGTCTAACATCTTTAGAAAAATGTTTATATACAATTCCCCTAAGTTTACACCAATCATGAAAAGCTTGATATATTGGAACACTCAATGTAATATAATGAACACAATCTCTCATTGCATCAAGTTTATCGTTTCCATATTTTAGTACATCTTGTACACAAAGATTTAAATATGACATGCACACCTAACATGAAAAACTTCGGGTTTTATAGGATCTAAAGTAATTTTCAAACTATCAATTGTCTTAGTTATATTAAAGGCGTTATCAAAACCAATAGCAAACACTTTATCATAAATACCAAAATTATTACGTACTTCCATAATGTGTGTGGCTATAATTTCACCCTTATGTGGGTACCTAACAAATCCAAATGAAATTATCCTCTTCTGAAGTACCCAATATATCCGAATCTATCCAATGATATCTTACACACATCATTGGAATGCCGTTTACTCCTACCCACCCATCCGATGTCAAAGAAACTCTACTGTTTAGTGATGTTAGTGTTGGTATCAAAAAATTCTTAGTCTCATTGTAAACTAATTTACAATCACCCTTAACTACATTCCTAACAATCTTTTTATAATGGGGGTTTAAGGAGGTTTGTGTAATGGTCTCTACATACCTACTTTCACCAAACGAATATGGTAATTCACCCCTAATTACTAATTTAGCCATTTCCCTACGAACGATATTGTGATCGTAGTTATGACTATCTACTTGACCGGTTCTAGGATGTTTTTTTTTGTGTGAGATTGTCTTAAGAAAATTTGGGTTGATATTTGTTTAAGTGACGTTGAAGTATACCCCATGCCCGATCCTATTTAAACTTATATGGTGTTTGACAACTCTTACATATTTTTAGTCCTACACTCTTATCATTTTGTGAAGGGACAAAATTGAAATAATTGTGTACTTCGGAAGTAGTCCCTCTTGTTTTACGGGTTAGAGAAGGACCTTGTTCCGATGATTGTGGTTCTACATGATCTTCAATTTCTATAAGATTTGAGTGTGTTTCATTCAAATCGGGAAAACTATCATAATTCATGAATATTTTTTCACTATCTATATATGGAATTGGAATGGAAGGAATGTGACGACTAGTGGACTACTGACTACTATGTCTACCACTGCGTGATCGATTAGAAGCCATTTATATATTAAAAACTAGTGTATGTATAGTTAGAGAGAAAGCAAGTGTTTGTTTTAAAATTTAAATTAAAAAAAACAACTAAATGTTTGACAACTAATAATTTAAAATAACAAAATTAAATAAAGAGAAACAAATTTTTTTTAAAAAAAGAACAACAATCTAGCTCAACTAAAAAAAACAATAATAACAAGAACTAGTGAGTAGTGTATGTATGTTTACCACTTTACCAAATCTATAAATAAAATCTAAAAAAATGAGAGGAAGAATTTCAAGAAAACTCAAACTAATTAAGAGATATAGATGAGAATAATCAACTATGTTAAATCTACAAATTAAACATATACTAAAATACCGTATGAGTGTTTTAAGTTTGAAGAATGAAAGTTGAGAGAGTTGAGACTTGAGAGTTTGTAGTAGTGTTAATTGTTGTTGTTGATCACTTGATTGTTGTTGATTGTTGTTGATTGTTGATCATTGCAAAATGTAGTAGAAACTTGATTTGTTGAGAGATAGTGGAGAGATAGTGGAGAGATTTGAGAGATACTAGAGAGATTTGAGTGAATTAGTGAAGATGAATGAAAGAAATGATGTTGTATATATAAAATATGCAATTTTTCTGATTTCCTAAAGTAAGCCCCCCCCCCCCCCCCCCCCCCCCCCCCCCCCCACCTAAAAAAAAAACTAGTATATATCCGTTGGGGGCAATTCGATAATTTCCCGTTTTTTAAAAAATTTGTGAAGAAAAAAAAATCTGAACCCAACGGTTGGCCTCGGCGGGCAGGTTCAACCGTTCTCGGTTCGAAACCAGGCCGGGCCTACCTGGGCTTTTCTTGTGAAATCGAGGACCGAACAGACCCCTGGATTTAGGGGGCCGGTCCCGGGTTGAGCCCGCCAAACCGCGGTCCAGGCTGGCATGGACCTGATGCCTCCCCTAGGCCGGATATCATGTGCAGGCATCTTGTTAGGAAAACAAGCGGTACAACGACACAACTTGTTAGAAAATTAGCAGAGCTCATCCCTTTCTAAGATCTTGTTGAGTTATTCGATGCAATCAACACAAACTACCAAATACATATGAGATCATACCAAACACACCAAAGCACACACAAGTTTGTCCCGGTTGTGGCTTTCTCCTTAATCTGGGGGAGAAGAAACCTAATATGTTATTCAATTAGAGAAGATACAAGAATATTACAATTCTCACCACAACCCTATCTCAAACCTCATCACCTAGTACTAGTTGTTTACAATTTAATAACCTATCAAACTCCGCCCTCAATGAAATACTCTTTCCCTTGTCTTTCAATGGAGGCCAATAATAACAATATATAGAGTTCTAGAGAAACCCTAGTTTGATATCTTCATACAATAGCCGTTAGATGTTACTGAAGTGATAACCCTACGATATGAGCCACACGATCTAATTTGAAGAGCAACTTGGTCTTCTCACGAATCAGCCAGACTCGAGCCAAAAATCCATCAGCGCCGCGAACGGTCGACCGTCCAACAAGATCGGTCGACTGGTCTCATCGCAGGAAGACCTTGTACAGGGGACGGTCGACTGCACCCCAAGGTCGATCGACCGCAACCTACAACTGCTGCTGCTGTTGATTGTGTCCTTCTCGCTTCCACTTTGTCTCCAATAATCTCGATCCCTCCATCATCTCATTGTCTTCGTATCCAACATAGTATGCAAGACATAAATCCAACACATCTAACTGTGCGGGTAAGTAAATTATGTCTGCTATCTCATTTGTTATGCTATCATTCCGCACCTTCGGTGAAGAGTTTAGAGTTTCTTTATATTCGTTGAGATTTTGATTGTTATATCACCGAAGAAAAAACTTCACTTGAGTTAGATATCTTATCGTGAGTCATGATCCTCTCAGCTTAGACAATACTTATTTTTCCTTATGATTGAAAGGACTTTAACACTATTATATCTAAATATTGAATCGCTCATTGATGCGCCAGTATATGAGTATTTATTCAGTCCTTGCGTAATCATACGCCTAAAACTATCATATTAGCATGTATCTACATATTTTTTAAAGAACATGGTGTTGCACTCTACAATCTCTCTCCTAATTTTGCCTAATGTTTCACTCTACATACATTAGTTAAACTGAACATTGTTTGACGAAAATATTTAATGAAAAGTGTTACAATTAAAAATAATTGCAATTGCAATTGTTATTGAAAACAATGTTTTATTATCCGATATTGTAGTAAGAGTACTTGTTCAATAAAAAATTGAGTCTATTTTGCCTTTTTTAAATGTTTTTTTTAATTTATTATAAACGATGAATGGTAAATGTTAAGTGTTTATTTTCTTAGTAGTCTGACGAATTGTTGAACCTATGTGTGCACCAACAATAATCTTTGCATATTCCTTTATAAAAATTGTGGGTCCTACACATTAGCTGTAATTTATGTAATTGTCCTGGGTTAAAATGTAAATAGCCTACATTTTAGTAACGTGGACAGCTTAGCTTAGCAATGGCTTGAGGACTTTCCATTTGTTTTTGGCATATTGGGCTTCAGATTAATAATAATTAGCTTAGTTCTTAAGCAAACACGGGTTGTGTATTAATTACTGCTTAGTACTTAAGCAAACACGGTTTGTTAGCTTAGTTCTTAAGCTAACACGGTTTGTGTATATTAATTATAAACCAACACGGTTTAGACAGCGAGGCCCACACGGTTTGGTACCCGGATCCGAAAGTATAAATAGTCTAATAGAGAGGGTACTGTTGATACGGTTGCGGAAAAAAAGCCCTCTCAAAATCCGAAACCCGATCCCAAATTTCCAATCTCCTATTCTCTATTCTTTCTCCACCCGGGTCTGACCCGAATTATCCCATTCTGATCTTTTAGGATCCGAAACTATTAATCGATGGGTAGTTCGTACTTTTCATTACGGTTCCGGACAAAACCCCTCTCAAAATCCGAAACCCGACCCCAAATACCCAATCTCGATCTCCATCCTCATCCTTTCTGATCTTGAACCTTCTTTCAGCCATGGCCGCCGCCGCCGAGAACCCTAAGAAGAAGCGTTCCAACTCCGATCGCGAAGCAAAGAAGCGTTGGACTGGTGAGTTCATTAATTTTCGAAACATTGCATCTATTGTTTTGTTTGGTCTGTTGATTCATCAAGAACAAAGAGGGATTTTTGTTATAGATTTTTATCAAATCTGAAATTAATACAAGTTTGGAAACCCTAATCTTCCTCTTTCTTCATAGTTTGCAACCGATTGCCAACAAATTATGCAAGTTTTGAAGAAGGAATGTTTAAAATTGGCAAAAAGTGATGGAAGATTTCTCATTGCCGTCAAACTAGCTAATTTTTATTTTTGCACAGATTTTAAAGCATTTTCTTTTGATTTATGGTATGCAGGATAAAAGTGGATAAAAGGAAAGACGGGACGTCACAGTTCTGACGTGCAACTGGATTGTTGGTGCGAGAGTTGACAAGGTAAGCTCTGACTCTCCCTCCCTCTCTCTCTCTCTCTCTCATAAATGTTTTATGAATTTGTTTGCGTTATCACCTGGTAAAAATATATTAGTAAAGTCGATAAAATATGAATTGTGTATCTAGAAACTATTAGGCTCTTGGCTGTAGATGAATGAACTTGAAATTACATACTATGGTAGGTGCTTGTTTTTTTAATGGGGAAGTGAAAAACAGATTTGGAATGTAATTTAATCAAGACTCCAAATAGAAATGAGGTTTGTTAGGTAGGAAATTCCTAGGAGTAAACATGTTCACTTAGGTTCAATCATTTCTCATGATGGTAAATTGATGAGTAATTCTTTAGTTAAAGATAATATGAAGTAGTGCGTGCACTCATATGATACTGGCCCTTTATGCAGCAAAATGGATAGAATGACTCATATGATAGTGGCCCTTTATGCAGCAAAATGGATAGAATGTAAATTTTGATGCCCTTAATTTAATAGCTAACATGCTGCAGTTGGTCAATTTTGTGGTGTTATTTTACATTCACATGAAAATTCTGTTGCCCTTAATTAATTAGTGTCAACTTTAGGGTGTCATTTTACATTCATTTCACCAAAAAATTGTTAGCTTCTTCATTAAAGTAGGAAGCACTAAATGTTTATTTTACTGAGAATATTGTTAGATTTTTCACACAATAACAATCTCTTTCTCCTGTTTATATTCACATTGTCACAGTAGACTGCATTTAGGCCGATATCATGTGGTCTTGCCGACGAGGTGGAACCTTGCTCAACTTGTTGCCAGAGGCTTCGAGCATATCCATGTACACTGATCTGACCTAAAGGCCGAACATAATCTTGCAGTCTGATGGGTAAGATGGTAACTACACTTTTTTCTTAATATGGTTTGCTTTTGTTTTAATTCACATGCTTTGTACTCTGTATAACATGATCCAACTTCTTATTTCATGTATATTCTTTTTACTTTTGTAGATGCCATGCTGGGCTGCAATCGGAGGAGACACGCATGGTGGAACCAGCTTACTTGCAGTGAAGGCAAACTGCTTCAGGTGAGTGTCAATGTATGTTTCTGGATTGTGTGATTTGAAAACTCTTGCTTCAGGACTTTATAATAATTGTTACCTATTGTTTATTGCAAGAACAATCTATTGTAGAGGCGGAAGATTCGGATAGTTGGCAGTATCATCTACGCAACAATTGATGGCAAGAGGCAGAGTGAGTAGTTTTTGGATCAAAATGATCGATTTAGGGTTTTGGCAGTGATGAATTTAGGTTTTGCCCTATTTGATTCCAAGACTAATCCTTTTTTCTATGTTTGTTTCGCAGGGGACTGACCCTTCTGGCTTTTGAAGTGTAACCGAGCAGCAAGGTATTGAATCAATCTCTCTCCTCGTAAGCTTTTTGATTCAAAGATGAACAGTTGAAGTGGCTGACTGATATAGTATCTATTCTTTAGATAGAGTAACTAAGTTCGAACTTAGAAGAGAAAGGGATTTGCATAAAGATAGCTTTGCTGACCAGACCCGTCCACAGGATTGGTATCAGGTATTCTTTCATCTCGCCCCTTACGATCACGCATATTCAATAGTAGCATCCAACCAAATGGAAGAAAATTATACACAACTTACGAGTTTAGAAAAAAAATTAAAACAGGCATGCTATGACCACCTAGTAAGAGATAGTCTAATTTTTTATTCGAATTGCAGATACATGGCTGCGTATAGTTGGGGGGGGATTACTAAACTTAGAACACTCCTTAATATTTGTGAAAATAGCAAAAAGGATAGTTAATTTGGGACGAGGGAGTATTAGTATAAATAAACCTTGAAACATTACATGTTTTATTTAGCCTGTCAATTTTCCATATTCTTGAAGGTTTTTTTGGTTTCCCTGATAGGATCAGTATTGGGCGTTTTAGGTCGATTTCGATAGGCTAAGGTATGAGACCGTGTCATTGATTTCGATGTCGCAGAGTTTCGGCCGAAACAAAACAAAATCATAGGAAAAGGGAATTTGGGGGACTAGGGTGCTCTGTTGTCCTGGTTGTAGATGAATGAACTTGAGCGTGTCTGTGGTTCTATTGGTGCTTTGTCATTTTTGAATGTTATGTGCAGTTTATTAGATGAGAAAAATATAAGTAGGTGAAGAACATATTTATAGTGTAATTTATCAAGAGTCAGGACTTCAATTAGAAATGAGGGTGTTCGGTAGGAAATTCCTAGGAGTAAACATGTTCATTTAGGTCCATTCATTTCTCAAGATGGTAAATTGATGAGTAATTCTTCGATTGAATATAATGCGAGGTAGTCCATGCACTCATATGATAGTGGCCCTTAATACAACAAAATGGATTGAATGTATATTCTGTTGCCCTTAATTTAATATCTAACATGCTGCATTTTATGAATTTCAACGTATCATTTTACATTCATTTTACCAAGAAATTGTTAGATTCTTCACACAATGACAATTTCTTTCACCTGTTTATACTCAAGACTGTCACAGTAGAGTGCATTTAGGCCGATATCATGTGGTCTTGCCGGTGAGGTGGAATGAACCATGTTCAACATGTTGCCAAGTTTCGAGGCATGTGACTTGAAGGCCAAACATAATCCTACAATCTAATGGGTAAGATGGTATCTACAATTTTTCTTAATATGGTTTGCTTTCGTTTTCATTCACATGCTATTTACATGCTTCGTACTCTGTATAACATCATCCAACTTTTCATTTAATGTATATTCATTTTACTTGTGTAGATGGGCCTAAGTCCAAAACAATACAAATCAATTTAACTTGGGTCCGTCCCTCACCTCTAAATATTCCGAAAACTCGATTGCGATGGGGAATTGGAGTTCTTCATCTCTTTCTGCTGGATAAACCCCCAATTCTCAAACCAAATAAGGTTCATCTTCTTCTCTTCTCTCTCTCTTGAATCTTAGATCAATTTCATCTCTTTTAGAGTTAGGGCACCTTGTATTTCTTCCCTTTGCCGTCAATTTCGACATAAAGGAAATCCTAAATCTTTTTCCCTTTTTCCCGTTATTTTTCATCTGGAGCACGGATTTTGATACATTTTTCTTTTGATTTGACTTCAGGTTTGGTGATAGAAGGAGGCTGTGGGGGCAGGTTTTGAGGGGGGGAACAATTGGATTGTCTTTGTTGGTGCGTGAATTGAAGAAGGGAAAGAAGTATGTGCAAAATTAGGTTTTAAGGATTTTGTGCAAAAAATATATTAAAAAAAACCCGCCTAATTTGTTGTTGTTGTTGTCAGAGTCATGTGGCTGTGATGGAGAATGACCAGATAGGGTAAAATAATGCAGTACACATTGCTGCCAATTTCGAGGTAAGCGAAAAGAAGGATCTACCCCTTTTTTGTGTCCTGATTTTTTTCATTTTTGAGTTCAGATTTGAAGATTTTTTATAAAAATTTTATTTTAGGTTTGAAGGTAAAGAAACTGGACTGCGCATTTGG
Organism: Hemerocallis citrina; assembly: GCA_017893485.1. NCBI lineage: Eukaryota > Viridiplantae > Streptophyta > Magnoliopsida > Asparagales > Asphodelaceae > Hemerocallis > Hemerocallis citrina. The sequence goes on from CM030366.1 coordinate 197,341,699, forward strand.
TGCAAGATTGAAGATGGAAGAAGGTATGTTGTGTTTTAGTGATTTCTGCAAAATTTGAAACTTTAAGAAATTCATCTATTTTCTTGTTGTTAATGTCAGTCAAGTGGTTGTGTGAAGCAGGGGAGTGGTAAGGGTTAACAGGATGGTGGGTAAAGTTCTCTCTCATAATTGTTTGGAGCTTGTATTGCCTCATTATCTATGCAAGTGGTTCGTGTTTACTATCTTTCCCTAACGGTATTCTTCCACCTTACAGATTATTGCAGGGTTGTGGGGATGGCAAACGGGTCGGGTCGACCCGCGACGGGTCGACCTGCCCGTACAACCCGGTCCGTGAAACATCGGTTCGGGTTCGGGTTGAACCCGTTAACGTTAACAGGTTGACCCGGGTTGCGAAATAAATGAATCCAACCCGGTTTACCCGGCCCGTTAACCCGCCTTAGAAGATCCGACCCGCTCGCCATCCCGCTGGTTGCGAACCGTTTGACCCGTACGGGTCAAGCGTTCGACCCACCCCAGGTCGACCATTGACCCGTAGGTCCAACGGGTCCTACTGTTCACCAGAGCCATTGGCAACGGCTCTTCTAGCCATTTTGTGTGGTTTTTTGTGTTTTTTTTGTTTTTAACTCTATAAATACCCCCTAAAATCAAACAAATTCACACTCAACTCTCTTACTCTCTCTACTATTATTAGTCAATTAATTTCAATTTGTGAATAATTGAACAAACAAGCTAGCAAGTCATATACACGATCAAATTCTGATAGAAGTGGTTAGAACCACTTCCCCAGGATAAGGGCGGATCAGGATCTCTTATATCTTCCTGGATTGCCTCTCAACGGGTTGGGACCCGTTCTTAGTTGAATCTCGTTCACGGGTTATTGGGCCCAAGAGAAGAGACCCAGTTTCCATTTCGGACCCGTCTGTAGGTGAAATTACCATTTTGCCCCTATGAACTTTTAGATTCGTGTCCAATTTGAACGGTTCCGATTTAATCCCATTTTTAGCCATATCACGAGCCCCCCACTCTCAAAGACTGTGTGCTACAGTCTTTGGAGAGTAGTTTTGTTGTTTCAATGGCGCATAGGACTTTATTGGAGTTCTTAAAGGAGGTTCGAATCTTGTTTGAGAGGTAACGGTGTTTTCCTGAGCTGGTAACACGCCCAAGTTTGCTCTTAGGCTCTTCTGGATTTTTGGTGATTTTTCTCGATTTTTACATTATTTTTCGACTCATTTATTCAATTTTGCAAAGCGATAATTTGTTTTCCGGGAGCATTAATTAATTACTCAACTAATAATTATTTATCCAGGGGCTAAAAAATATTTTTCCGAATATATAATTATTTTAAAGAATTTTTAATCATTTTTTTGCAATTTTTTAAATAAATAATTCGAATTAATAATAAAAAAAAGAATTAATCACCGTATTTATGACGTGGCAAGATCTGAGGCGTCCATCAATCATCGGCGCGAACATCTGAACGATCAGACGGTAGATCAGTGCTTGGCAACGTGGCTGAATCTGGGATGTTGATCAGGTCGGGACGCGAATTTTAAGGTGATTTGACGGCGCTTGTGATGCGAAGGCGTTCTTTCCCTTGTTTGGGGATCTGTGGCAAGAACGCTCGGCACCGGTTGCCGTCCCCCTTTAGACACTTTGGTTGGTTGACACGTGTCCTCTTTTAGCCTCGCTACGGTGGTTTATAATGTGATTTGACACACTAGTTACCCTCAGGAAACATAAGACTTAGATATGTGGCTGTTAAACGTTGCTCTCATTCTGAAATAGAATATCCCCACTACCTTTTCGTAGGGATTCCATGAGGCTAACAGTGAGCTATATTGGTAGATTAGGATACAACATACATTGAACTCATTACTCATTAGCATATGTCGTCCTTAGCTCATCAAGACATCGTTCTGTTAATTAGCATGGACACTCTGTCTGATTCAACATCTCATGTTTTCTATCTTAAATGTTCTTTTCTTGTATCCCCATTGCCCAATGGAGAGACAGTAATGATGGAATTGAGGTTTGAGCAATCTTTGGTGGTCAGTCAACAACACTTTTTGGAGGGAACTCCTCTAGTCCTCAGTCACATGTCTCATATTTCTTTTGTGCTTCATATATTAATAGGATTTCGTACACTACGGACAAGAGTGGTGTAGCTCTACTCATCCTTTGTTCAAATAAAATATTTGTTGATAAATTTTGGGAAAAGAAACTGAACCTATTATAGGACCATTGGTATCATGCAGACATGATTCAGTTACTGTATTAATCATATAGTTTGAGCATTGTAAATGTACTTACTATTCACTTTCTATTCCACAACTTCACTAAGAGAACTTTTGCTGACAGACTGTTACTTTCATATTGCATTTACAGGCACCAGGGCCTGTCTCTCTCCTATATGTATATACTCATCCCATCACAAGATTGGTTTGACATCATGTGGTTGCTGGGATTGGCCACAGACGCTTTGCGGCGGAGGTGATTGGTGGTTCTTGTAAATTGGCCACAGAACATCAGTCCTGCAATGTGATGGTAAGATGGCTTCTGCAAGCATACTGATTTTACCTTTTTGTTTGGGTACAAACATGATTTTTCTTGTTTTCCATATGAATTGACGAAAATATCAAGGTTGCTAATAATTATTTCATTGCTATTTGATTTGGATCATCTTTTGTAGATTGTAATGGTGAGGATCAATTTCCGTTTTTTAGGCAGGAAGAAAGGGATTGCTTCACCATTATATCTAATTAAGTGGATTGATGCAAGTCTCTTGCTCATAAACTTGCATGTGTTTATTTTCTTACTAGCATTAGCATTCAAGCATAATCGAAGTCTATCAATGGTGTGTCTTAAAAAGAAACTGATTGTTCTTGATCAATAGATCTTGTTTGGCTACAGAGTTATGATAAACATAGTCAAGGTTTAGTGGTGGTAGAGGTATTAACATTGCATCTTGCATACATTGTCCTCCAATCAGAATATACTCAAAAACAATCTTCTATAAGTTATTTGATACAAAGTTAAAAAAAGGTAGGGAAGAATACTAAGTGAGGGATGTGGAATCCTCAATTCTATACAGTGGATTAGCTTATTTCATTAATCATTATTTTGTTTTAATCCTCGGTTCTATTTTCTCTGAAATTCCATTTAGCATACTGCCTACTCGGAAAAATTACCTCCTGACTCTTAATTTGTATATGATTGGAAGTAGGCAGAACCTCAAGGAAAGGGAAGTAAATGCAACAAGAACATAAAGTATAAAATACTCAGATAGAGTTCATAATACTATCAACAATTATGTTCATGCATCATAAGCATTAACACATTCGAATTGTTTATCATGGTAATCTAGCGAGTATAGAAGCATGCAATTAGTCAAACGTTTCATCCACATAAATTTACTTTCATATTTGTTCAGTTCTTTCATGTATTGTTGCTTGTTATTTCATTTTGGTACATGGGTACGATGTTTTAGTGCCAATTCCGTGAACTTGGATGCTTCACAGCACTACAGAAGCCCTGACCATATATATATACATGTATACAGTATTAGGGGACTCTATTTGTTAACAAAGCTATCTAAATGATCAGGTGCGAGGCTGTCAAATATGGTCATTTATGGTTGACTTGAATTGGTGTTTATGGTTAACAAAGCTATTCAAAAGTCGTATTATTCTACTTCTATTGTTTGCAAGTTAAAGTTCTGTACAATTATCTCTTTTTTTCCTGCATTTTTGGGTAGTTGGGTGGTTATTTTTATTTGCTAGGCTGTTGGGGTTGGTGTATGTTTACCCCAGCCAATGTTTTGACTGATTTTTATTGTGATAAGGTGATCATCTACTTAAAATAACCTTCAAGGGTTAGAACTGAGGGAAGTTTGAATTTTTTTTAACATCATCTTACATTATACATTTCTTGTTATATATTCAAACAAACATTGGAAAGGTGGGGGGAAATTCCATAACTTCTGTTATTTGTACTTGATTGTATTTCCTAATTTTTAATGACGAGGAAGTAAACATCCTCTATCCCCTTCAAGTATGCTCTGGGAGCATTTATAATCCCTGTACCATTCTGTTACAATCTGACACACAGATTTGGCCAACCTCTTGGCAGTGCTGGAATTGTTAATTACTTAATTCACAAGGAAAGCACATTCATTACTTGGGATTATTAACAATTAATTTGCACGAAAGAAAGCTCTTAATTGTATTATAAATGCAGTATGCATTATTTAGTTGTTTTGTGATCCCAACTCAGACAGTAGTATGCTATTTGTATGGTATGTTAATTTGGTTGACTCTATTTGGTAAAAAAAACATTTATATGGTTGAGGCAAGGCTGCCTTATGATTCATGGTTGACCTGAATTGGTGGTTGTAGCACTAAAACTGAGCAAAACAACTTCTATTATTTGGCAATATATAGGCTGAACACAGTTCTGTACAAGTCTCTGTTTTACAAATTACATTTTTGTAATTTGGTTGTCATTTCATTTTCTAGATTGTTGGGAAGGGTGCGCTTACCCAGCCAATGTTTGACCATGCACTTAATATCATCTTCAGGGGAGAGTGAGCAGATGTTTGAAATTTTTTAATGTTGTATTTCTTTTCGCCTTAGTATTTAACATTCAAACGAACATTGGAAAGTTGGGGTGAAATTCTTTTGAACTTTCCCATTTTATGTACAACCAAATCTAAAAACCCAACATCAATTGTATTTGCTAGTATTTCCTAATTTTGGATGAAGAGGAATTGAGCAGCCCCTAACTCCTTCAATTCTCTTCTTGGGAGCGTTTATAACCCCCTTTAACCGATTATTAGCATCAAACACATTAGATTTGGCGAAACCTGTTAGAAGTGTCGCAATTGTTAGTCCACAAAGATAGCACATTCATGACTTGGGATTATTGAAATATGAATTTTTTACTGCAGGTATTTTTTATATTCCATATGTTGAATCACAATCCTTAGATATTTTAGATATGAGGTTTCTCTTAATTCAATTTTAGATTTGGCCTCTGTAGTTTGAAATTTGTATACTAAATTGAATTAGGAGAGGTAAATCTGTTATGACAGACCAGGTTTGTGTAACACCGCGTATTTCTAGAGAGTATAAATACTAGTATATAGTATATAGTATAGAATATATAGTATAAATAAATAATAAGAGATGAGATGAGTAATTAGGTATTAAATGGTGGCCTATAGATGATCCTATGGGTTGATCAAAGGATTTGATGAAGTAATGGACCTAGATGATTTCCTATGGGGCTATGCATGGAATTAAATGAATGAGAATGAATGTGTGCTGGTTGGGTGGTGTTTGACCGGGTCGACTTGGGAATATATATCCCATATCGGTGGTGTAAAAGAGAGAATGAGTGGATAAATAGGATTAGCCAATGATGCGGGTTACCTAATCGTCCGGACACCCTTTTAAGGCAGCCTGTGGTGGGCAGTTGTTAGAATTTAGTTAATTGTGTGCGTACGAGTTGAGTACGGGGCGTTACAGATGACGGTCAACACACCCACCAGCACACTCTTCATTTCCTTCATTTATTTTTCCATTTTCCTATGCCCCATAGGAAATCTTCTAGGTCCCCCTTTTACAAGTGTGTATATATAGGTTGAACCAAATGATAATGGGTACCTAACGGTTAACCACCCTTTTGATGGTGCCTGTGGTGGACGTGACTAGAGTTTTGTGGCCGTTCTTTCATGTGCACGCACGTGTAGCCGCGTGCGCAGCTGAGCCAGGCTCGGGACGTTACAAACGGTATCAGAGCCGACTTTCAACACCGAGTGTGTGCAAGATGTACGCCTGAGAGGGAGCGAGGTTGGGACAGGTCGCCCGGTTAGGGGGCTGTACAACTAGCAGAATCAGGGTAATCCTCTCCACATCGGCTAGAAAGGAATTCTGGATTATGTTGCAAGTTCCGGACTCAGCGAGGACGCTGAGTTCTTAAGGAGGGGTGTATGTAACACCCCGTATTTGTAAGAACTTATATATAGTATATAAATAATAATAAGAGATGAGATGTGTATGTGGTTGATTGTGGCCTATAGAAAGATCCTATGGGTTATGATCAAGGGATTGATGAAGGTAAAGCCTATGGGATTTAGTATGGGGCATAAGACATTAATGTGTGCATGTGGATTAAATGAAAGAATACATGCATGAGTGGTCTGGTCTATTTTTTTTGATGAGACGGATAGAGTCGAACGACTCCAGCCAGACAATCAATATATAAACAATGAGTAAATACAAGAAGGGTTTTACCAGGAGTAAAACAAGATCTCCAGTAAAACATGAGTGGTCTGGTCTGTTGACCCGTGAGTTGGCATGGGAATAAAAAGTCTCATATCGGAAATATATGGGGAGAAGTGTGTGTATATATAGGTTGAACCAAATGATAATGGGTGCCTAACGGTTAACCACCCTTTTGATGGTGCCTGTGGTGGGCGTGGTTAGAGTTTTATGTCTGTTTTTTCGTGTGCGCGCACGTGTAGTTGCGTGCGCAGCTGGGCGTTATAGTTTGTCTCCATTATCTTTAGCATACTTTATTGGAGATGAGACACCATGACCCATAATACTTTTTTTGGGGCTAGTGGCGTTATCATGCAACCTTTATAGCTATGCAGCCTAGGCCCAATTCAATGACCTGTAGCTGCAATAATAGCATATCCCCGAAACCAAGGACTGAGAAGACCCTGCTAATATATAGCTGAGGCTAGCTTGTTGTGAGCTATGATGTTGGAGAATCTCTTTATAGGCGAACTTCCAAAATGGGACTCTAATAACATATATATATATTTTTGTGCACAAAATACGTACCTATATTTACAAGGGAAGTTCAAATTTGGGGTCCCAAAAATCGTGAAATCTCCGGGGGCCCAAGGCGGCCGCCTTACTCGCCTCTAGGGTAGGGCCGGCCCTGCCTGTAACGCTCCGAGCCCGGCTCAGCTGCACATGCACGCTAAAAAGAAATGCTAATGTACGGCCCACCACATGCACGGCCTCACAAAAGGTGCTATAGCCAAGTTGGTGCCATTTGGATCATTGGCTTATTATAACTACTTCCTATTTCAACCCATGGACAATATGGGATTATCCCCACAACCAACTCACTTCATTTCTTTCCCTATTTTCATGTGCATGGCTCACTCATGCATGGAAGCATGCCTCCAATAGCAACCGGGCCCAATACCACACACAGCCCACCATATATTTCATATATGGTCCAAATAATATTCCTATAGGCCTACACACATACATACTCCTTGCAAACCACTGAAGCCATTGTTGGGAACAACTGTTTCAGTTATGTTAACACTAAAGCTGTTGTTTCCAATGCGGCTTATGTTATAAAACTGGAAACGGCTTCAGTGGTTTGCAATGGAGCATTCCTCATATATATATATATAGAGAGAGAGAGAGAGAGAGAGAGTCTCCTTCCGTTGTGCACCACCCATGGTGTACACGGTGTGTGCACTCGGCCTTCCGGTGTTCATATCGATGATCTGAACCTTTCACATTATCTACACATCTAAATTAGTCTAAATATGTAAAATCAAGTTATTTGAAATTCATTTCCTCATGCGTTGAAGTGTTACAAAATTGTAAGTCGAATATCGTTTTTTTTATAATGACGTGATGGATGAGCAAATGAATTTCAAATGGCTTGATTTTACATATTTAGACTAATTTAGATGTGTAGATCAATGTGAACGGTTCAGATCGTTGATATGAATGCCTGAAGGCCAAATGCACACGCCGTGTACACCATGGGTGGTGCACAACGGAAGAGAACTCTCTCTATATATACACACACTACTAAATACGGGGTATTACAAAGCCCACACCACATTTTTGCCTCCGTCCAAATTGGTAGTCACATGACATTTTGTGCATTTTTTGGGGTATTTCTTCCTACACTACCCATGTACGTGACCATTTTTGTGCATTTTTTGGGGGTATTTCTTTCTAAACTACCCATATTGTTTTTTAATGATTAAAAAAATATATAATTATTTAAAAAAATTGCAGCTGAGTGTTATGTGCAGCTGTCGGGCTGCTACATTAATGCCTTTTCTCCTTTGTCTATGAGATTACATCTAACGTGTCCCTGGCGACTTTTTTGCCCAACTATGCCACTTTTTCAAAATATTTGTGATTATGGGCCAGTTTCGAAACTATTAGCTCTCGTGGGGTACTTGGTGTAACGTCAGTAGCGACCCCTATTCTTATTAGCGGTTTCTTCACTTTGAAAGTCACTAATGGATCTAATGGCCTATATTTTAAGATATCTGTCGCTAGTCCTCCTAGCGACCGAAGTATATATGAGGTCGCTAATTCCTCGAACTAGTGACCTCAAATGAATGTATTGAAATACGTGTCGATTTTTAGAACTTTTGTTCTCTTGGGAAAAAAAAAAAAACTGAGGTCGCTAGTAGAAAACTAAATCTCCTTGCTCTCTATAAGATTTGCAAAATAATCATCCAACTAAGGCGCTATTGGGAATAGCGACCTTAGTATGCTTTGGTTGCTATTCGCAATAGCGACCTCAGTAGGAAACTCAATCTCCTTGTTGTTTGTAAAATTTGCAAACTAGTCCCCCAACTAAGGCCTCTATTCGGAATAGCAACCTTAGCACAATAAAGACCTCTATTCGAAATAGCGACCTCAGTACAACTAAGACCTCTATTCCGGATAACGACCTCAGTTTCAAAAATAAATTGATAGTTATTTTTTCAGAGAGCAAAAAATACTCTTTAGATTTTACTAAGTTTTAGAATACAATTCATTGAAGGTCGCTAATCATATTAGCGAATTCATATATGCTTTGGTCGCTAATAGGAATAGCGATGTAAACAAAAATTTCAATTTTTTAAAAAATAGAGGCCGCTATTCCCATTAGCGACCTCTAAATGGAACAAGCCGCTAATGAGAATAGCGGTCGCTGCTGACATGGCACAAAGTAGTCCGCGAGCGCTAATAGTTTCGAGACTGACCTGTAATCGCAAATATTTTTTAAAAGTGACCTAGCACGGCAAAAAATTCGTCCCTGGCTATGGCCTTGTTCAAGAACACACATAACTAGCATGTCCCTGTAAATCAGATTCTTTCCTAATATACCCCATCTGTTTGAAATAATTTCAATATGGCTTACCATTATTTCTTTGTTTGTGTCTGTATGTGTGAATGGATGCACACTAAATGTGCATACATTGATTGCACAAGTGGGGTTGCGTGTAAAAATAGCTTTACATGTGACTTACATGTTGCTTTACCTACCAACTTGTACATATTCTGCAGTTTCTACCTACTCTCCATCATGGTAAAACAATTTTAAATTTTATTATAACATTAATTTCTTACTTATCCATATATATTTGCGTCGATGTAGTCCTGCAGTCCTGCGCTTTGAGATTTCAGCAGTGAATGGTGACAGATCCCCAGTGCAAGTTGCTGAGATTAAGGAAAGGGTGATGATCAATTTTATAAGGCAGGTAATGATACTAGGATAGTCAAGAATTGTATTATGAGGCTGTTGAAATTATAGTGTTGTGTGTTTGTGTTGAATTGTTTATTCTTTTCCGTTTGTTGTTGCATGACATAAATATGCCAGTACCTTGCTGTTTCAGGGTGCTTCAATATTGTTCCATAGTTGGTGTATATGATACAGTAGATGCTTCAAGAACTTTATCTCTTGGTAAAACGTAGTCATCTAATTGCTGTATGTCAGTTATATCTCTTAGTTGACCTGCAACTCAGCAAATAGTCTTTTGCTTACAATTTGCTACAATATGTTGGCATATTTTACAGCTCCATTTGCATTTCCCGTACCATGTTCTGCATAATATATTTATTTCTCAGAACCGTCCTCTGAACCCTCCGTGTTGTGGCTTCCAGTACCTTCATTGAAACATGTGCTAATTGGCTGGGTTTTAATCTCAAGAATGTAGGTAGACGTTACTTAAAAGATAGCGTTAGTTCAACCAAACTATCCCCATCCGGTCTTTCCCAAAATCCGATTTTTTCCCCAAACTGACCCACTTTTTGAAAGTTTTTTCCAAACTGACCTACTTTTTTTAATCTGTGGTTAAAACCTCATCGCTTTTTCAGAAAGTGAGTGTGAGACTTTTAATTTTCGAAAGCTTAGACTCGTTTTTTTTAAAAAAGCGCCCTGTTTTTAACTAAGCTCGCCTTTTTCAAAAAGCGAGGTTGGTTATTTTGGTAAATACTTTCGAAAGTGGGCCAGTTTTGTAAACACTTTCAGAACGTGAGTTAGTTTGGTAAATAATTTCAGAAAGTGGGTCAGCTTGGTAACATTTTCCTGGCAATCTGTTATTACCAGTGTATTTAGCTTCTTTAGTCTGACTAGCTACACTAGTTTTCAGTTTACTCTTATTGCATAGCTTATCAAAACATCTTAAGTGTTATCTCTGTTGATTGTTGCAAATTAGAAGAATTTATACCAAGTATCTTTAGAGTAAATAAAGAATACATATTTTATTATCATGTGGGTCATCGCTGTAGCGAACAACTTCAAGCTAGTTGTTTCTATTTGCCTTCTTCTTTTGGTTTCAGGCTCAATGCTATAGTTTCGTGAATGTTCAAAATGCTGTCTATGACTGGTTGTCGGTGGAATGGTGCTCAATTTCGATCTAGCTTTATTTCCAATTGTTTTATAGGTTTATTAGTAATTTAGTCTCTCAATAGTGCTCCAGTTGCTGATTTATAATCTGGAATTATTATTAGGGACTGGTTCTGATGGTGTCCAATTGACCAATTCTATCACAGACTACAATTTAAGGTATATCATACTATCTTTGAAGAGCTTGTATGCATTATTAAGACCCCATTAGGACATGAATAGGAATTTACTATAAGGAGGACCCTGGTGATTTCTTGGTATTTTTCATATTTTAAGGCTTAGAAGGATATTGTGTTAAGTTATCGGGTTCCTGTGCAAGATGAGATAGTTGGAGGGTCTCAACAAAATACACGGGAGCAACCAGCTGAATTCTCCAAGCCTTCTACAGAGAAAAGAATATTGCTAAAAACGTGATTTTGTTCTGTGCATAGGATCCTAACAGAAAGGGGAGAACAAGTGAAACTGGTGGTGTTTCCGAAGCACAGGATAATCAGGTTATATCAGACATATTACATGCTTGATTTTTATCTAAATAACACTGTATCCTTGTTTACAAACAATTAATCTGATGCCTATAAAATGGTCATTAACAATTTGTTACAAAAAATATTAGATCATGGAGGGGGGGAAAAGGTATCACCAAAGATAAAAGACATATGAATCAAATTGTACAACTCATAAGCCGAAATGTATTAACAATTTAACATAGATCTCTGTATAGAAGGGACATATATATTATGTCAGTAACCATCCATATCATGGATGTTTCCTTTGTATCAAGTTATAACGCTGTAGATATAGGTTAAATCAAGACCTAGTATTCTTCATGCAGTCAACAGAAACAACTATATACCTGCTATTTAGGCGTTGGCTCGGAGGCCGGGTTGGGCCATTGCGGGTTCGCAAGTTAGGTTTATATATATATATATATATATATATATATATATATATATATATATATATATATATATATGGAGTGTACAAAGATAAATGGAAAGGAAAATGATGAACAGTTGGGTTGAACATATAGATAAAAAAGATATTCTTAATTTATTTTTATTTTTTTATATGAATTACAAAATTTCAAATTAATCAAATAGATAAGTAATATACAATTCTTAGTAAATTACAATATAGAAATAAGAATAAAAGAAAGAAACATCGGCTAAAATTAAATTTGATCAAAAAATTACAATATAAAAGAAAGTAACAATGTGATATAGAAAGAACTTGTTACCAAGATGACCCACTTTCTGAAACTATTTACCAAACTAGCTCACTTTCTGAAAGTATGTACCAAACTGGCCCACTTTCGAAAGTATTTACCAAAATAACCAACTTTGCTTTTTGAAAAAGCGAGTTTGGTTAAAAACAGGGCGTTTTTTCAAAAAGCGAGTCTAAGCTTTCGAAAATTAAAAGTCTCACTCGCTTTCTGAAAAAGCGATGAGGTTTTAACCACACTCGCTTTTTCAAAAAGCGAGTGAGTCAGTTTGGGAATTTTAAAAAAAAGTAGGGCAGTTTGGGAAAAACTTTCAAAAAGTGGGTTAGTTTGGGAAAAAATTCCCAAAATCCACCACCATAGATGTAAGATCCCGTAAAATAGTGTATAACTATTTTTTACATTAGTCCGTGCACCATTCAGAGTCGCACTTATTAATGAATTCTTCTCAATTTTAATTGAGTAAATATTATGACATTATTTAATATGTTTTGAATCCGACAATGGTATAATTGTTGAACTGGAGTTGGAATAATTTTTCAATTAAATTATACGTTTATCTCAATTATAATCGAGACAGAAAGTATTGTGTTTCTATAATAATAAACTATTTTATTATATACATACAAACCTTTTTTTTAGTATTATGTATACAATTGTTGTTATATAAGTATGTATTGTATGTGTGTGTATATGTATAATTATTTATAGAAATAAAACCCTAAACCACTATTAAAAAAACTATAAACTATGGGTTTGTTTTTGGGTGCCCCCCCCCCCCCCCCCCCCAATTTAAACCCCCAAATGTCATTATCTCCTTCTTCATTTTTCTAATCCTAAAAAAACTTCTTTCAAAAACTTCATTTTCTCATTTTTTATCATTTCTTCAACTTCAATTTCTTCTTCAAACTTGGTTTGGAAGTTCGAGAGCAAGCATACAAGAAAAGAGCGGAGCTAGGAGGATTTGCCAAACAAGGAGAAAGAGAAGAAGAGATCATCAACAAACTTCATAGTGGATGTCTTTCTAAACTCTATGTTTGTGGGTTTTTTTTTTGGTATGATGAAAAGTTGCTGATCTGAGGCTTGCTAAATGGCATGCATGAAATTTTGTGTGTTCAAACTTAAGTTCTTGAGTTAAGAATGTTAATTGATAGGAAACGATATGATCTGGAGAAGAATTAGCATGATTTGATTGGGAAATCATTACTCTGTGCCTGAGGAGATTTTGGCATGAAATTTTTATAGTAGCATCTTGATTGTGCCCCTATGAACTCCACCAAATTTCATAATTTTTGAATGTGGTTTGATATTTTAATAAATTTGAATATGTTGCGGGTTTTGGGTAATTTTTCTGCTCTGTTTGAATCTGGCTTGATTAACTTACAAAAATCATATCTACTTGTATATCATGAATTTAGAGTTGAAATTTTTACTGTAAGTTCTCTTACATGTCTATATCAATTTCCCAAATTTTCATAATTTTTGGATGATGTTTGATATTTTTAGAAAATGCTACATCTATACTGGGTAATGAAAACATTGAACTGTCTTTCAATTCTGTTTTAAGAATTTTGTGTTCAGTTTGGTAATTCATTCATTCCAAAATATAGGATTCTTAAGCTGAAATTTTTATGCATGGTTCTTATATATGTCTACAGCAATCCTACCAATTTTGATAATTTTTGGAAATGATTTGATATTTAACAAAAATCATGTTTCTATACTGGAATGGAATTGTTGTGACTTTGTTTTCATTATGAGTACTTGTTACCCTGAAAAGCATAACCCTATGATTAAATGGAATTTGAATTTGAAATATTTACCGTAGTATCTTTTGTGGGACATTCTTACCTAGTTTAATAATTTTTTAGTAAGAATTGTTCTCTCTAAAAATACAACTTACTACTGTTGTTAAGAAACAATGATGTCTGAAATTTTACATCCAAATTCAAAATATCGTATCTTCTTGTATTCTTGGAAATCTTGGCTAAATTTTGGGTGTATGGTGTTTCTATATGCCTGAGACATTTCTACCAAATTTTATGTACTTTTGAGATCATTTGTTATATTTAATGAGTTTTATTGCACGACTGGTTGATAATTCTATCTAATCTGGAAGTTTTGTATGCCGCTCAGTTTTGGCCATTTTTCTTCTCAATTTTTCTCTAAATGAACTATTTTGAAAAAGTGTCCAACTGAGAACGTAAAGTATATTCAAAGACCCTTTTGTAGAATCTAAAAGTATAGAATTTCATTAAGTAGGTGATTAAAAGTATAGTAAAGTATATTCATTTAATGAATTTATAGCCTTACTATTTTGAGAATATGTTGGTCATTGTTATATTAAGGCAATAAATAGAGTTAGATAGTTTTTAGTTAGCTTATGAATCATGAATTGAACATGTTTGAATTTGACTTGTGAATGTCTACTGTTTGAGATGTGAATGGCTATGTAATTAGCTTATTGATTGTCTAGGGTAATGGTTATCACCCTAGGACTATCAACCCTTTTGACCCTTGATAATTAGTAACCTTATTACCTCGAAATGCTATGCATGAAGACAGTCTCCGTGCGCCGGCGGATCGCTACCCATGGAAGGATTGATCGCGAAACGGAGATGGGGTCGAGATCCAAGTAAAAGGGTGATTGGTGATCGACAGAGATCGAATCGCCAATGTCGCTGGGTTAAGTTGGGCCAACTCTTTAGCCTGGTCTAGGGGCCGTGTTGGTTTTCCCTAGGGCTTTGTAAAATTGGATAAAGAACTAGGTTTTTTACTAGCAAGTAATCAGCTGGTATTCAATAATCTCTGCACATTAAGATCAGTAGTTGCTTAAACCTGATGAGCTAGTAGTAGTATCTTAAGACGAAAGCATGTCATTGATTGTTAAGGCAGGCACTAGTCGGGTGGTTGTACTCGCCTGTCATGGGGACACGTACAGTGTCGTCTCGCCTGTCAGGGGGCACGGGCGACGTAGTCTCGTCTGTTTATTCTTGGGGTCTAGTGATAAGAACGGAAAGTGCGTACTATAAATTTGCTGTTGGTAGTTAGGAATAGATCCTAAGAATCCATCAAGTTCTATGTTGTTTAATACGGACAGAGAGCTAGAGTAAGACTCAAAATTGCAAGTAAGACTCTAGTCGTCTCGGTGAGCAGGGGGTAACGCGGGGCCACCTTTATGTTCGTAACAACTTTTGGGTGAGGTCCAGAGCAATGGGACTGCAGGAACCGGGCATAGTGAAAAACGGGGACACCACTACTGAATGCAGAAGCGGAAATGGACCAAATAACTACAATCTCATCAGTCACTAGATGTATGTCAAGAATTGGAAATAGTACAAGAGTATGATGCATCGCGAGGGTTCGAACCCTACAATTAGGAGAAAGCAAACTATTTGGGAAGTATGTAGTATGGGATGCATATGTTTCCATTGAAGTTGTATTTGTGGAAGTATGTAGTATGAGATGCATACTTTTCCAAATGAATTGCATTAGAGTAAGTGCATTGCGTGCATTTGAAATTGTGCATTAGACTCTAGGGTATGACATATACTAATACTTGTGATTTGACTACACATTTTTTTCTTTTGCATCAAATATTGGTTGTTGAGTTTTGGAGAGTCACTGGTTTTATCAGCATTGCGTCAGTTGCATTCAACTGATGTGCCCACAGTCTGTTTAATTGCTGTTTAGGTGCAGGATTGCTGATCGTGGAACGGGGGACTCGAGCTGCGGGGAGCAATTAGTGGAAGTTGTTGTCCAATGTGTTGCAGAGATTTCTAATTGTCGTACAATATGAGATTATAAATTTTGTATAGTAAATTTATTTGACGTAATTCATGTGAATTCGTGATGTAATTCTATGATGAACAAATTTGTACTTGTAATAACTTTTGTGGCAATATAAAGTTCTAAATTTTCTGTGATTTTACTGTGTTTGGACTCATTTGAATGAAAGATTCTGGCTTGTGTCTCGAGTTTTGGGTATTGAGAATTTGGGGCGCTACAATAAACCCTCGAGTCTCTCTCTCGATCAACTCTTAAAATATGCAGTCAGTTCGAGGTTTTGACAAAATAGCATATCTGAATGTGGTTTGTCACTGCCTTGTGATTAGGAGGTTTATGAGTAGCCTGTGCTATGTTTTGTATCGAGAATTCTAACTGTTGATGTTGGCACTTGATCTCGTAATTGTTCAATTCATCTGGCAGTCATTCTCCTACTATATCATGAATCCTTCATTATTTTGCAGAACCTACAATAGCTTTGAAAGATTATGCTGCAACCATATATGTGTGGAAATGGGGAACCGGATTTGAGGACAGTTGGATTGTGATCTTTGGATCGGTCCAACCCCTTCCTTGGCCTAAAAGTAGTAGTTGAGGACAGAATTTAAGTTATTGTTTACAAGGGAATTTTGAAAAAAAATGTGACCTTTGATGTAATGGCATCGCCTTGACCTGGTGCAATTGGTGATTCATATTTATGACTTATAAATATGCATATGAACAACACTAATTATATTCTTACAAAAATGTAACTTGTTTTTTTTTTTAATTTCTGTCGGAGTCCGCACTTGATCCTTGTTTTGCCTCGACATTGGCTGCATTTCTTTCCTTTTGCTGCTGCACATGAATATTTTTTGGAAGAAAGTGTTCCCATTTGGTGTTGAACAGTGCCTAGTCCAGTTGAGCTCAATTGCCTACTTGATCGTATATAGGTTGGTTTGTGGTAGCAAAGTAGCAAAAATGTGAAAAAGATAATACTTTGCCTGTTTTAATGTCCGGGTGAGACATGGTTTTTAATTAGTTGTGTTTGTTTATGTTGATTTCCTTTGTTGATTGCAGGCATTGTCTCATTGGCAGTTTGAATCTGATCTTTGGATCAATCCAAACCCGTACGTATGTCTTTGGTTTAAAATATGTAGTTTTTTGAGGTCATAAAGAAGTTATGGTTCTTGTGTTTAATTCATATATGGATGCAGCTTACCAATTGAGAATTGGTGGGGAGACGAGCAAACGAGCCCTCGATGCAAATTCGTCTTTTTCCTGGGATTACATTAGTTATTGAACAGAGGTGTTAATATACTGGTTCTTCCAATGATTACATATATATGCATGTTCATTTCCTTGTTTGGTTGTCAGTATTATTCTAATACAATAGGAGTACTGGGATATATGTATAGATGTCGATTGCAGGAGTTGTCACGCATGCATGGTTGTCAAGTTTGTTGTAGCTGAGAAGATTGTCAGCTCCTATGTTGATCCAGGCAAAAGCTGAGGCAGTGATGCAAGCATCTCTCAATTTCTGGGGGTCAGGACCAGCATATTGTCATTAGTGACTCAGCTCAGCTTATGTGGTCAGGTGGATCAATGAGGCAGGCAGCCTAGACTTCGCTCTCCATTGGAAAGAGAGGTATGTCCTGCCTAGGTTAATGAAGTATCTATCTAGAATTTGATGAAGAGTGAACAAGAGTCAAAGTCAGTCATATTTTGTAGGTCAGTTATAGAGCTGAGTTTGTAACTGATGGGGGTTGTAGGAAAATAGAAGAGAGACGGTATTCTCAGTGAGAGAGTGGAGGAGAATATTTCGTGGGTATTGTAAGTAACACCAATTACATGCGAGGGTTCTGTGAGAGTGCTAAATGATTTCTCTTGTAATATTTTTAAAATTAAGTAATTTGCTTCAAGTCCTTGTTTCTAGTTTCTTTGCGAATACTTCCAATTGCTTAGTTGCTTTCTTGCTTTGAATTTCCAAGAAAGGCTAGTTTGCCCATGCCTTAATGGCCGGCATTATGTCCTAGGTAGTAGAGAAGTAGCATAGTGCCCACACATTAATGCTAGTTTTGATTAACATTATTACCCTATTAGTCTAGAAAGGAAAATGTTTGGTGTACTACTTTATTTTTTTTATACTATTTTGTACTACTAGACTTATGGAGGTCGAGGAACCAAGTGAAAAACTTTTGCAGTAATACATTGTGGGCTCCATCTCGATGAGTGTAGTAGTACAAAATAGTACAATCTGCCCTTGTATTGCAGTTTTTATTTTTTGATTAGGAAAGAGAACAAGAATGTATAGCAGTGTTGTTTTTCTGTGTTTCATCCTAGGATCAGCTTTGATATGCTAATGGCACGCCCATCTGCAATTGCTAATTTGAAGAACAATTTGGGAAACGTTCTCTCTTACAAAGATTCGTGTTATTTTTCTAGAAAATTTTGGTTATGTTCTTTAAATATGATCATAGAAAAGTGAGTCCACACTCTACATGCACATGGGCACTAATTGTATTCTGGGTGTTTAGTTTGGATCTAGTCTCTGTTGAAGGAAATATCACAAGTACTGTGATTTACTGTTTTGCTGCTCATCAGTGCAGGCACATATAAATGTTGTTTTTCTAGAGTGATATTTGTTACGTGATGATACCTAGAATCATAAACATGTACATATAATGTACTAAAACCCGCCAATTCAGAATAAGTTGTATATTTCTGGAGATTTTGTAGGTGTTTTAACACATACTTTTTTGTTTCATCAGTGTTTCATTTCTCACTAATTCAGGACTATTTGCTTAATGATTTAAAAGACATACATACCTGTAAATTCAATTGTTTACATATCAAATAAGTCATTTTAGGTCATTTAAATATGTCAACACCAATTTGATAGCTTGCTCCTTTTTTTCTTTTTTGCATTCTTCTTTTTCTTGATCACACTCCTGGAAAAATAGTTGTTTGACTTATTACTATATCTAGCAATCATATTGTTATTATATTGGAAAGCCGATCCTCTTTTATTTGTGCAGAACGTACAAATAGCTTCTCAAGATTTGGCTGATCGGATAGGAAATGGCAAAGAATTAAGTTTATGAAGATAGAGTTTATGACTCTAGTGAGGTTGTTACATTAGCAATGCAGTCTTATTTATGCAGACTCATTTTTTGTTTGAGAATGTAGTTTGAGCCTTTGACGGAGAAAGTAGGTTATGGTTTTTTAAGGGAATTCGTATCCAGTTGCTACTCATTTGGTTAGATGTATGGCTTCTATTATCTGTGAATATAGGGGGGAAATAGTGGTTGTGTAATTCAAAACAATTCTAACTTGATTATCATTTTGTCGGAATAGGCAGGTGATTTTGCCTGCAAGCAATCTTTTGTTTAATTTTATTTTGGGTTTTGGTGAATATGGAAAGTCTTATCTTAAATCGAAGACAACCTACTAGATTCTTTATTGCTAATAGACATTGCACTAAATGTGGAAGAGTTCATTATTCATGAGCTTGTGCTCAACCAGACATGCATTAAGCTTGGCTGTATCAAATTAATGAATCTGGAAAAGTGGCATTAACTGATTAACCATCTCATCTAAATATTTTTCCTTCCATTTTTAAGTGATTGTTTGCGGTACAAGTGTTAACGTGGTAGGGTAGGGATATTCTTACATGCATGGACGTATTGGATTGAGATTTCAAAAAATTTTAAAAGAATTGAAAATTTCAGTATTTAACGGTTTTATGGGGAATTCACTTAAAACTTTTACTGGGATTTATAAGGATTTTAAAATAGTTTGATGGAATTTTTATTATGAATTTGATGGAATTCGAAGGAATTCGATGACAATTGAATTTCCATAGACATTATAATTAGTTTATTTTCTACACAAAATTGTCATTCTCATAAGAGTAGTACGAATAAACAGCAAGGCACCTCGCAAGTCATTGACATAAATCATCACATGAATAACCTATTAACTGTTGAAAACCAAATATGTGCATTATCAACTGAAATCATAAATCATAAATGTATCAAAAGAAAAATCAAATCTAGTAATGTAAAAGCATATATAGTCACTTAGTAAGATTGAATTGATGTTCGGTAATCTCTTTGCTCATCTTTGAAAAAAAACTTGTAGATAGCGAGTCTAACTTTGATTTTTTTGTTAAATTGACCTACAAAGAAAAATCATAATCAGACTCGTTATCTCAAACAGCGAGTCTAGTACAACTACGCTCGCTGTTTCAAACAACGAGTCTTACTTCGATATTTTTTATTCAAGTTTTTTTATTTATGTTGTAGAAAAATACCTAAGCCTACACTTGCTATCTCAAACAGTGAGAATATTTTTACCCCACTTGCTGTCATTTTGGTAAATACTTTGGAAAGTGGGTCAGTTTGGTAAAAAAATTCGAACTGACAGTAACATTGCAACAAACTCAAACAAATATGAACATGTTGTGATGGTTGTCAGTGGACTACTATATCATTTGTATGGTAGTGCACTATAACTGATCAGCTGCTTCGTATACCAGTGTCATTGCTTATGACTGCCTAGTATTCCCAAGTAACTACAGGGATACAGGGAAAATTTGCCAGAGTGGTACACCACTTGTAGTGTATCGGTAGTACCTACAGCACTTCCGAGAACATAAACAGGCAAATCATCAGCGCAAAAAAAAAAAAAAAAAAAAAAAGACATTCCAGTCAAACAACCTTTTGCTAAACTACTACCAATACCAAACATCTATCTATAACTATTATAATGGGAGAGATGGGGTTGGTAAACGAACAAACCCTAATTTGTTTGTGAGCAAATCCGTGCATCGCACGTGCTTTTTTTTGTCCTTTTTCATTTTCCTCCACGTGCATCGCACGTGCATGATACTAGTAACTATTATAATGGGAGAGATGGGGTTGGTAAACAAATAAATAATTTTTTATTATTTTTTTTGTATGTGTGCAAACACGTGCAGCGCACGTGTTGGTAGGTTTTTTTGGTCCTTTTCCTTCCTCCTCCACGTGCATCGCACGTGCATCATATTGGTAGTTTTTTTTTTGGTCCTTTTCCTTCTCCACGTGCATCACACGTGCATCATACTAGTAAATATAAATAAAAAGTAGCTTCGTCGGTTGTCATCACAAAAGCATCCAAGTCTTTCATAATGACCCTTCGCACAGTAAAATAATCAAACCAAACTATAGCAAGAGATCCGATCCATAATGCCTGCGTTTCAAGGTTTACCCAGACGTCGACTACAAAATTTGGCAGGACGTGATGGATAAATAGTAATACTAAGCTTTGAATTGCCATCCTCACAAATGAACCAGCCTCGAAATAGAAAAAAAAAAAAGTTTAATAAGATTATTAAGATAAATAGATAAACTTATAAACCTATTAAATGGGCATGTAAATACAATAAAAAAAAACCCTCAAATCAATCAATCACAGGAGATCAGCAACATTTAATGGCAGTTCTTCAACCACCACATTGTAGAATTTCTGGATGTCAAACAGCATCCTCTAATCATCACGAGTGACAAAGTTAATAGCAACACCCTTCCTACCAAAACGCCACTTCGTCCGATACGGTGAAGGTAGTTCTCTGGCTGGGTTGGCAAATCATAGTTGATAACCAAAAAAACTTGTTGAACATCAATCGCAGATTTCGGCGAGGTGGTTTGGGGGATTTCGGCGAAGATTTCCGAGAGAGAGGGGGGGGGGGGGGGGGGGGGGGGGGGGGGTGGTCTGGGGGATTTCGACGAGGATGGTTTGGGGAATTTCGGGGTTTGGGGGATATCGGAGACGGGATGTTGAAGGAGAAGATGATAGTTTGGGATTTCGAAGAGGATGGTAGGGATGTTGAAGGAGAAGAAGATGAACAGCATAACAAAATTGTGAAGGGTGAATGCAATTATGGGAAAGGAAGAACGTCTAGAGAGAATCACAATGGCTTGAAAATTTTTACAGAGAAGATGAGAATTGCAAAGGCTTTTGGTATTTATACCTCAAACCCTAAATTCCATCTAAATCCTCCAAATTCTCAATTCTACCAAAATCAATAACTTTTTGGATACACCGATAATTGAAAGAGATTATTTAAAATCTCAATTGAATACACCGAGAATTGAATAGAATTATTTAAAGTCTCAATTGAATACATTGTGACTTTTATAAATTCCTTTACAATCCTAATTGAATACACTAGAATTTTCACATTCTTTTAAATTCTTTTTAAATTCCAATCTAATACACCCCTGTTAATGTCAGACCTGGACATTTTGCTTCTGCTTCATCTTAAAATTTTGCATTTTTTATGGGATGTCTTCATAATTTTTCTTGTACCTAGCTTAATTCCCGTATTGATTGCACAAGCATTTAGCAATTTGCATTTGCTTCAAAACCGTTTGTTTCGTGGACTTAGCGGTGCAGAGATTGAATGTATCAGAAATAAGATTGTTAATCCGCAATATTGATACTCACTTGACTCCTAGACCGAATGTTCTAAAAGTCGCTAGGCGGTAGTCGGGCCGCCGATGGGTGCCTAGCACCTAGGCCTTGTAAGCGGAGCTTAAGCAGCTAGGCACTAGGCAGTTTTATTTATATAATATATATTTATTTATTTATGTATATATTTTATTTATATATTTTATCATTTTGTTTTGTTTTGTTGTTAGATATTTCTCCTTACAATTGCAGGATGAGCTTTACAAAATCGAATCGGTGTATTATTATTAGTCTTTTTCTTTTTTTTGTTTAGTCTTATACTCATCTATTAGACTAGTATTAATCTATGACGAAGATTAGGGATAGAGATTACCTGTTCGGTTGTTCCAGTCCAAGGAGCAAACAGTGTGGGGAAGCGAGAGGCTTGAGTCGTCAGGAGAAGTTTGAGAGAGAATAGGAGGACGTAGTGTTGACGTCGGAGGTGAAGCAAGGCGGGAGGCAGTGTGTGGTTGTGTTAACGACTTACCTTTGAAGCTGAAGAGAGGAGAGAGAGGTTGTGTTGACGTCGGTTGAAGTTGAAGCGAACTGCGACTGCAAGGAGGAAGGTGGAGGAGGAGGTTTTGACGACTGAGTGACAGAGTGAGTGAGAGCTGCGACTGCGAGGAGGGAGGCGGAGGAGGTTGTGTTGACGACTGCGAGCAACGACTGCGAGGAGGGAGGTGAAGGAGGAAGGAGGCGGAAGATGTCGAAATTGAAGCGCGTTGCGAGCTGCGAGCATCCGACTGTGAGGAGGGAGGCGGAGGAGGTTATTCGGGGGTTTTAGACAAAAAGAATTAGGGATTTAGATAATAGAATTGATTCGGGGGTTTTTTTACGGGGGATTTAGAGGAGATTGAGAAGTTTTAGGGGTTTTAGTGTATTAGAGCGGGCCGGGTTGGATAAGTCAGATCCCTTTTTTTTAATAATTAAGTCCTAAGCAGGTCTAGCCCGCCTAGACCTGCTTACACTGATTACACGCCGCCTAGACCTGCTTTTAACCGTCTAGAACCATTAACCGATTTTCTTAAATGCCTAGCCCTTAGGCGAGGCGTTGGAGGGCCGCCTAGCGCCTAGGCCGTTTTTTAGAACACCTCAATTCTAGCACTTGTCATTAGGGCACCATTTTGTAGTCCTCCAAACAAAGTGAGTGACTTCCCTCGGCCGGCGACATCTTCTTCCACTTCTTTTGTAATATCCTCCAATGCCAAATCTACACTCCAGGTCCAGGTGACCACCATCTGCACCGGCCCGAATCAATCAATTGGAAATAAGGCTGATGTTCCAGCAGCCATAGAGTTGATTCACAAACTTTAATTTCTTTAGGACATTCATTGGCTTGGAGGGGGGTGTCATAAAACAGAGTGATTGAATTCCAGTGGAGGTGCATCATCCCCTTCCCAAAAAAGCTTAGATGACTGCAAAATAGCTTAATAGTTTAATGGTGTTATTTAGAATTATAAAGTTTCTTGGGTGTTATACACAAATAGCTAAATTTTATGTGGGTAACAACAACAAAGAATTTTTTTCGCAACTAGTTGAGGTCGGGTACATGAATCAGAGTTTTCCATTTTGCCCACTTTAGCACAATATCTTCTGTAAGGTCACAAGTTATCATATATTTCTCACAGTTACCATCCAAGTAAGTTTAGATCTTCCCCTACTCCTAACTTTAGCCTCAATATTTATCAAATCAGTTTTTTAAATTGGGATACTACTAAGTCTACGTGTGACATGTCCAAACCATCTGAGGTGATTCTCTCTTAATTTATCTCGGATAAGAACTACCTTTAGCATGTCTCGTATATGCTCGTTTCTAATTCTATCCTTCCTGATTTTACTACACATCAATCTTAGATACTAATCTTTTTTTTGCCTCTTATAAGAGATTTACAGTAAGAGCCTCTTTTTGAGGTGTTCTTTTATATAAAAATAACCTCTTATAAGAGATTTCTGTTCTATTTTCACCTCTTACAAGAGCCTTTTCTCCACTTTTAGACATTTTTGTCCTTACTATATAATTTCTCTATTTATACCAACATTTCATATCTAAAATTAAGTAAATCGTCAATTCTACTACATTTCTCACAAAGTAGACAAATTTGGTCATAATCCATAATTATCGTCATTCTTCTTTCAACGAAAAAAACCTACATAACACAAGTCTAGCACACATTGCAAAACTTCCATAAACTTCAAAATTAACAAAGACAATAAATTTTTTTAAAAAAAGAAAGAGAAAAAAACACAATCTAGAAATCAACCCAAATAATTGTGCCCAAGTTGATTAGCAATTTGATTACGTACGTTCTTCATAGCCAACATTTCTGAAGCCCTGAATATGTCTGAGCAAAAATTGTATGCTCTTTAGTTTTCATGAGCTCATACCTTTACTGTTTTTCTACTGAAAGAGGGAGCTTCTTTTTATCACTTCTTTTTTTTCTTTTTTCATATAATCAATTTCCTACTGTGATTCATAAATAATAATGGTGTTTATTGAATACGATAGTGATATAGTTTATCTTGACCATGGCCTTTGCCATTGGGTAGCAATAATCTGGTTTCTTCTTTCAGAATGGACTATGCCTTAATTACAATTGTATTTGTATCTGATATGGCAAAAAATAGGGCCAAATCGGAACCGTCCAAATCCGGCACGAATCTTAAAGCTTAGGGGTAAAATGGTAATTTCACCTACAAACGGGCCTGAAGTGGGTACTGGGTCTTCTTTCCAAAAGCCTAGTAACCCGCAAACGGATCCACCTTAACTGGATACAGGTTCAAACCAAAAACGAACCCGGTCCAGCTAGATAGAATTAGGGTTCCTGATTAATCCTAATCAACGGCCCTGATTCACATCTATCATTTCACTGGGAATTAGGGATTTCATTCCTAATTTGATCCCAAAGGCGGCTATAAATACCCCCCATCCACCACCATTAAGAGGTAATCAATCTTTTGCCAGTTAACGCTCATTCATAATCTTTTCTAATTACTGACTTGAGCGTCAGAGGGTGCGTCACCGGGATCAACCCCGGTGTCTCGCACTTTTTGCAGGTGAACGGCGGGAATCAACGGTCAAACTCCGGTGGAAAGGTTCCAGGTTTGCTATTCAGTTTCCCTAAGAATCTACAAATTCTATCTGTTTGCTCCCACACCAAAATTAGCGGTAACAAATTGGCACCGTCTGTGGGAACGGGTTAATTGCAATCCTTCCTCTTCCCTTGGTTAAGATCATCTCCATCCATGCCTCCAAGGAAACTTAGATCCAGAGGGTCCAACCGTGGACCTACTCCTCCTCAACAGTAGGAGATCCCCCTCCAAACAGTCCAGCAGCAGGGCCTCCCTCCTCAACCCGACCAAGCCTCGCTGCAGGACCAACCTCCTCTTCAGAACATTCAGCCCCCTCGGGGTCAAACCGGGCCTCAGAATGCCGGTGCTGGGGGCTCCCGATCCAATCCTCAGAAACAACCTCTTCAGCGTGACCATGTCTCCATGCACATCCCATCTACCGACTCCATGGCATCTCATAATCCCTGAGCTTCCGACCTCCGCAATACCATCCTCAATCGGCAGAAAGAAGAGGACCTTCGCTGCCATTTGGATGAAAGGCGGGCCTGAGAGGGAGCCTCCTGCCAACAACGTCCAAATAAGCGATCTCCTCATCGTCGAGAACATAGGAGGTCCCCTCCTCACCGAAGACGAAGAGAGTCCCTTGAGCACCATAAAAGAAGGCCTCGTTCCCCTACTGGTCGGCAACCCCCGAGGGATGATAATGCTCCTATCACCCGTGCCGAATTCTAGCAATTCCAAGCAACCCTCCTGCAAGCCCTCAATCTCCGACCCAACAACAATGCTCAGAGGGTTCCCACTCCTCCTCCGGTCCAAAGTCCTCACCATCGGTCCCTAACTCCTCCTCCAGCTCCTAGCAACCACCATCATGACCTTAGTCCTTGTCACTCCCTGAGCTACCTTCGTCGTAGCCCCCGCTCCCCTTCATACGAAGACGAGTCCAGAGGCTCGTTTGGCTACCATCGAAGGGATGACACCGTCTACTGTCGTCTCCACGAGATGGAGAGGTGCCTAGGTCAGCTAGACAAGGAAGAGGAGTTTAGAGGAAGGACCCTCCGTCCAAGCGAACCTCCCTTCTCTCGAACAATCATGGCGGCGCCCGTTCCAATAAGCTTCAAGCCCCCACAGTTCGAGACTTACTCTGGGGAGTCAGACCCCGTGGACCACAACGAGAGCTTCAAGACCATCATGCTGATCCACCAAGCTTCCGATGCCCTACTGTGCAAGACCTTCCCAGCTACTTTCAAGGGTCCGGCCCGAAAATGGTACTCTCGCTTTGCCCCATCCTCCATATTCTCCTTTGAACAATTTGAGACCCACTTCGTGAGTAGCCGTCGCACAGAGAAGACCAGCATTTCGCTACTCTACCTCAACCAGAAGAAGGGTGAGAAGCTTAGGGACTATGTGAAAAGATTCACTGCGGAAGCTAGGTCCATCGCTTTCCTCGACCAGTCAGTCGCTGCAGCAGCCTTCCAATCGAATGTCCTTAACTCCAGCCTTCGGTCCTCCCTAGCCAAGAAGCCCCCGCAAAACTTCTTCGACCTCCTTCTCAGAAGCGAGAAGTATATTCGGGCTGAGGAAGCTGAGCATTGCCCCACCTTTGAGGGGCCTTCCTCCAGAACCAAAAGAAAGGCGGCTGAAGAAGAGGGAGCCAAGAAGCTCCAGAAAGATAACGGCGGCCAACGCCGCCCTCCTCCCAGGTTCGAGAAATTCACTCCTCTTAATGCCAACATTTCCACTATTCTCATGGAAGTTGAAAGGAAGGGGTTATACCTCCTGCCCCTAAGATGAATACCCCGGGCAAGAAGAGGGATAAAGAGAAGTGGTGCCATTATCACCGGGACCATGGCCACGACACCAATGATTGTCGGGCCTTGAAGAACGAAATTGAGGTCCTCATCCAGAGGGGGCAGCTGTCTAAATTTATGAGAAAAGACTGAACCGATCTTCCTCCTCCCCCCACAGGGCTAACAAGTGTCCTGAACGACGCGATAAGACTCCCGAATTCGAAGAGGAGTGTATCCTGCATCTCATTCATGGAGGCCCCATGGGAGGCTCCTCCAACTCCTCTCGAAAGGCTTTCATCATAGAGGTTAACTCAGTACATGGCATGCCTCCTCCCAAAGGCCTCGGAGTCTCGGTCACTTTTTCAGATGAAGACCTAGAGGGTGTCCGAACCCCCCATTGTGACGCCCTAGTGATCAACCTCCATATGGCAAATTTTAAAGTCGAGAGGATACTGGTGGACAATGGTAGCTCGGTTAACATCCTCTTCCTCACTGCTTTTAAAGGACTCAAGCTATCGTAGGACAGGCTCAAGCCCACCGGTTACACGCTCCACGGGTTCACGGGAGTGCCAGTGACTATCGAAGTGGTAATCACCCTCGACGTAACCGCTGGTAAAACTCCTACTACTCGAACGGAGCCGATGGACTTCATGGTAGTCGATGTCCCAGCTGCTTATAATGTGATTCTAGGCCGACCAAGCCTTGCTGCTCTAGAGGCCGTCCCGTCGGCTTATCACCTCAAGATGAAGTTCCCCACAAGGGCAGGAGTAGGGAAAGTAAAAGGCAGCCAAGGGATGGCCTGCAAATGTTACATGACCTCCACCGGGGGTCCATTCCTCTCCCTCGAGACACTCGAGATTCCCCAAGAGAGTGTCCGACCAACGTCCGAGCCGGTGGATGAATTGGAGGAAGTGCTCTTCTCCGAGCAGGATCCGAACCGCAAGTTCTTCATCAGCAAGACCCTCCCATCTGCCCTATGCTCTGACATAGTCCAATGCATTAGAAAGAACCGCGATCTCTTTGCATGGTCGGCTGCTAACATGCCAGGAATCTCCGAAGAGCTCCTCGTCCACCACCTGAGCGTTGCCCTGGGGTCCAAACCGGTCCAACAGAAAAGGCGCAAATTCGCTCCCGAGCGCCAACAAGCTATAAAAGAAGAAGTGGACAAGCTCCTTAAAGCCCGGTTCATACAAGAAGTCAACTACCCTGAATGGCTCTCCAATGTGGTTATGGTTAAGAAGTTCAACGGGAGTTGGAGGATTTGTATCGACTTCACGGACCTGAACAAGGCATGCCCTAAAGATCCATTCCCTCTCCCAAGCATCGACACTCTGATCGATGCTACTTCGGGCCATGAGCTCCTCAGCTTCATGGACGCCTTCTCCGGGTATAACCAAATCCGAATGTTCCCCCCGGATATCCCGACGACCTCCTTTGTCACCGATCAGGGCTCTACTGCTACAGGATAATGCCCTTCGGGTTAAAGAATGCAGGCGCGACATACTAATGCCTTGTCAACAAAGTTTTTCAGAACCAAATCGGCCGAAACATGGAAGTATATGTTGATGATATGCTTGTCAAGAGCATCCATGGGGCCGATCATGTGGCTGATCTGCAAGAGGCATTCGATGTACTGAGGAAACATGATATGAGGCTCAATCCGAACAAATGTGCGTTCGGAGTCTCGTCGGAGAAATTCCTAGGCTTCATGGTCAGCCAAAGAGGAATCAAAGACAACCCTGAGAAGATCAAAGCCATACTGGACATGGCTCCTCCCAAAAATGTGAAAGAGGTTCAGAAGCTGACAGGATGCCTCGCTGCCATAGGGCGCTTCCTTTCTAAGTCAGGGGAGAAGTGTCTTCCCTTCTTCAAAGCACTCAGGGGGGCTAAGGGCTTCGAATGGGGTCAACAATAGCAGGAATCATTCGATCAGCTTAAAGCCGATCTAGTCAACCCCCCTCTCCTCAACAAGCCTATCCCCGGGGAAACACTCTACCTCTACTTAGCTACCTTCGAACAAAAGTCTTGGTAAGGGAAGAAGATAAGGCTCAGAAGCCCATTTATTATGTGAGCAAGGTACTTCGGGATGCTGAGCTCTGCTATCCAAGATTGGAGAAGATGGCGTACGCCTTGGTCATGGCAGCTAGGAAGCTTCGTCCATATTTTCAGTCCCACTCGGTGGTCGTTCTTACCGACCAGCCGCTTAAGCAAGTTCTACACAAGCCCGAGACCTCAGGCCGTCTGATGAAGTGGTTGATTGAGCTGAGCCAACATGACATATCATACCAGCCTTGGACCATAATCAAGGCTCAAGCCTTAGCTGAGTTCATTATTGAGAACACCATCCCAGAGGTTAGCCAAGCAGCAAACAGGCCTTCTATTTGGATAGTATATGTAGACGTGTCCTCTTGCACCAAGGGAAGCGGAGCCGAGGTCATTTTGGCAGGCCCAGACGATTTCGTTCTCCAATACTCCCTACGCATTAACTTTAAAGCCTCCAACAATGAAGCAGAGTACGAAGCCCTTATAGCCGGCCTCGGTATGGCCCGCAAGGCAGGGGCACAATGCCTCCGGATTTTTAGCGACTCTCAGCTAGTCATGAATCAAGTCTTAGGCAAGTACGAGGCACGAGATGACCGAATGGCTAAGTATCTAACCAAGGTCCAAAATCTCATAGCTCTATTCGAAGAGGCACTCATTCAGCGAATCCCCAGAGAGGAAAATTCCCAAGCAGATGCCCTCTCCAAGTTAGCCTCCTCCTCCTTTCAGTGTCTCGAGCAGATCGTCCTGATTGAAGTGCTCCTCAGACTGAGCATAGAAGAAGAAATGCCCGACTCGATGGAGTCGCTGCCCGTCCAACTTCAAGACAACTGGATGAAACCTCTGATAGAATTTATAAGGGATGGGCTCCTCCCCGAAGACCCGAAGGAAGCTTGCAGAGTCCGAACCAGAGCGGAGCGGTACACCCTTGTTAAGGGGGTTCTGTACAAACGCTCATACACCCAAGTAGATGGCAGACCCTACTTAAGGTGCCTATCCCCGGGAGAAGCTTCATATGCCTTGCAAGAGCTCCACGAAGGTATAGGCGGAGCACATTCAGGGTTAAGGTCCCTCGCTAGGAAAGTGTTGAACTATGGGTACTTCTGGCCTACCCTCCAACAAGATGCCGAACGACATGTCCGGCAATGCAGTTCCTGTCAGCAGTACTCCAACATTCATCGCCTACCCCAAGCACAACTCGCCTCCCTATCAAGTTCGATTCCTTTTGCAATGTGGGGGATGGACTTACTAGGACCATTTCCACCAGCTCCTGGCCAACTTAAATTCTTAGTCGTGGTAATCGACTACTTCTCAAAGTGGATAGAGGCTGAACCTTTGGCTACAATCACTGAGAACAAAGTGCTTCAGTTCTTCTGGAAGAACGTCATTTGTAGGTTCGGTGTGCCTCGGGTCCTAATAACCGATAACGGAACACAATTCACAGGGGCTGCATTCCGATCTCTATGTGAAGGCCTCACCATTCAGCAGCGCTTCTCCTCTGTCTCCCATCCTCAATCAAATGGCCAAGTGGTGAATGCCAACCGACAGATCCTTTCCGGTATCAAGAAGAGGCTGGACAAGTCCGCCAAAGGCTTGTGGGCGAAGCAGCTCCCTAACGTACTGTGGAACTACCGCACTACGAAACGGACCTCCACAGGAGAGCCGCCCTTTAATCTCACCTATGGGTCCGAAACTGTGATCCCCTTGGAAGTCGGTCTACCATCTCCTCGTCTTATGGCCTATGAAGAAGAGCAAAACGCCAGAGAGCTCCGGGCGAATCTGGACTTGATTGATGTGCTCCGTGAAAGAGCTGCAATTCGCCAACAAAACTATCGAAGGAGGATCGAGTTGGCCTACAACAAGAGTCCGTCCCACTAATCTCAAAGAGGGGGACTTAGTCCACAGAAAGCTGGCTATCTCATTTCCCAGCCAAAGGAGCAAGTTAACTCCGAACTGGGAAGGACCATACAAGATCACCAAAGTAGTTCGGCCCGGAGCATACCGTCTTGAAGATCTTGAAGGCAGAGAGATTCCCAGGACTTGGAATGCCGACCATCTATTGAAGTACCAAGAAGGCGCCTAACTGCCTCTCTAAGTACCTTCAGATGTCGAACCGTTCCTTTTCCTTCACTTGTACTTTGCTTCTTTATTTCTTCAATGTAATAACGGCTTGCAACTTAGAAGCAGCCGACTAGTGCCTATCAATAAAGAACTTTTTTCCACATTTTTCTTGTGACTGTTTGCATCTCTCTATTTTTAATTTCTTTCATTCTAACGACGAGTTCGGAGTCCAACACTTGGCTCGATTCCGCTTTGCAGGCTCGCTCTTAAGCGAGCTAGAGTGGTTTGCCATTCGGAACTGCTCCCACAACCGTTGAAACATACTCAAATGACGAGTTCGGAGTCCAATACTTGGCTCGATTCTGCTTCGCAGGCTCGCTCTTAAGCGAGCTAGAAGTGGTTCGCCATTCGGAACTGCTTCCACAACCCTTGAAACGTACTCAAACGACGAGTTCGGAGTCCAACACTTGGCTCGATTCTGCTTCGCAGGATCGCTCTTAAGCAAGCTAGAAGTGGTTCGCCATTCGGAACTGCTTCCACAACCATTGAAACATACTCTAACGACGAGTTCGGAGCCACAACACTTGGCTCGATTCCGCATCGCAAGTTCGCTCTTAAGCGAGCTAGAAGTGGTTCGCCATTCGGAATCGCTCCCACAACCGTTGAAACATACTCTAACGACGAGTTCGGAGCCACAATACTTGGCTCGATTTCGCGTCGCAAGTTCGCTCTTAAGCGAGCTAGAAGTGGTTCGCCATTCGGAATCGCTCCCACAACTGTTAAGATTCGCTTAAACGATGCGCACGAAGTGCTTACAACTATACCAGACATTTGAGTCCCTAGGATTCATCTGAAGTTAAAGTTAGACTCTCCGCGCCTACTAGAAGAAAGATTTGCTTCTAATTTTGAGTAGTTGTCAAAAGTTGGAGGGGTTGTGCTTCAGTAAATGCCTACCAACAGAAGCACATGAACACAGAAGAGAAGCAAAAGCTTTCACTTATATAAAATTCTAACGCACAAAAGCGTTCAAGTTACAAGACCTAGCTACTACTACAGGGTACTACAAAAACTCAAAGGAGCATAATACAACTTATTTAATGCTTCTTCGGAATAGGGACGTTTCGATTCAGGGACACACAGGGGCGACGTCGCCTAACCTCCGAGCTCGTCTCTAAACCAACGAACCGAGACGCCTCTTCAGCATTGCCTCTGACTGTGGCTCCCGCCGAAGCGCCACTAGACGAAGCAGCCACCCCACTCTGAGCATCGGCCGGGCTCCGCCTAACGATAGGCGAACGAGTTGCGAGCTCGTAAAACGAGATCCCCCTTTCGCTCTCTTCGTGAGTACACTACGTACTCTGAACATTGATCCTTACAGGCTGAGGTTTAAGGCGAGCAACTTCCTCCTCGAGTTCGACGATCCTATCTTTCAAAGTGTCGTCCTTCACAGATATTTTGAAGCGAGGAAGTTTGGCGGAGCCTGCGGCATCGGCGCTGTCGGCTATAATGCGACGAAAGTGGATCACTTCGATGCTTTTATAGACCGTAACTCTCCTCAATTGCTCGACCCTCGCCGTCAACTCGTCGCGCTCGATCATCAATTTACCCACTGCCGAGGCTAATTCATCTTCCTCCGCCGAGAGTTCTTCTTCAGCTATTTCTAGATGGCGAACCTCCGCCAGTAGCTCGCCTTTCTCTTTCTCAATGTCGAATAGTGTCTTCCGAAGTAACTCCACCTCACCTTCGAGACGAACCTCGTGAGATCGCTTCCGTAGTTGTTTCAGCTCGGATAAATACTCTCTCGCGGTTGCTTTGACATCTTCTAGCCTCAACTCGCTCTTGAGGGAACTCTCTCGGCCACAAGAGAGGGCTCGCCTCGCCTCATCTAATTCAGTGCGAAGGCGAGTTGCTTCGGAGACCGAACTCGGTTCGACGACCTGAAAAACGGAGGCATATCAACACAAAAAGACAAAGGGCAGTGCTCAACACTTAGCCAAATTTAAGAAGAGAGTTCGAACAAAACTTTATTCATATCAAAAAGCGGTGGCCAGTCCGCTACAAGGCAGTACATAAAAAGAAAATTTACAAGAACGAGGAGATCAAGGGTCCACCTTGGGCGGCAGCTCGGAAACAGGCACCTCGGTGGATGGCCCCTCATCCCCCGTCGCCCCGGCTCGGGGGTCGGCTGCCCCGGTCTCGGGATCGGCAGGCACTTCGTCATCTTGCTGCTCGCCCTCCTCCTCTTCGTCTTCTTCCTCGCCGCCGGGCCACAGCCGGTACCCCACCCTCTCAAAGCCGGGGACTCGAGCCTCAACATGGTCGAGCACCCTGGCATAGGACAGCTCCATATTGGCAGCCATGTGCTTCTTCGCCTTATCCTCGATCTTCTTCCTCTCCTTCTCCATAGCCTCGGCTTGTCCCAACTTCACTGCCTCCAAAGCCTTCGCTGATGCGGACCTCTCCTCGGCCGCCTTAGCGACCTCCGCAGCGAGCAGTTCCTCCGCTTGCGCCAAGGCCGCCTCGAGGTCGGCGACCCGAGCCGCCAAAGCATCCGAGCGACGCTGCTCTGCATCGAGCTGTTTCACGGCCTTCGCCCTCTCCGCTTGGTCCTTGTCACTGAGGGCCTTCAGTTCCCTCTCCTGCTTGGCATACTTTTTGATGAGATGGCCGAAGTGGCAAATGGCCTGCAACAAGAAGCAGTTAGAACACAACGAAAACCGAGCTATGGACTTAGAAAATTTTCAAGAAAAAGAATCGTGACTTACCGACATAAGCGACCGAGCAACTTCGAGAGTGTCATTGCCGGTCGTCCCTGCCTTCAGGGCGGCTTGGTCCTTCGGGGTCGGGAGATGGTGAACAGCCTGCATGCTCATCGCCGAATCTCCCAAAAAGCCATCGTGGTTCATCACCCGCCAATCGGGGACGAACAGCTTCTTGTGAGCCTCGGTCAAGATCTCCTCGGCCTGCGGGGTCAAGGACGGGGCCTCAAGCGCTAGCGATGCCGAGATGGAGAAAGCCTCACCTGCAGGGGCAGACGGGGTAGGGAGGACAACTACCGCCGAAGGCGGTTCCCGAGGAGCAGGAGCGGCAACGGGCGAGGGTGCCTTGGTGGGTTGCCCTGACGAAGGACCCGTGCTCGTCCTCTTCCTCTTCTTGCCGTCGACAACTTTGCTTCGTTCCGTCATCATGCCCTTAAAGTCCATGTTCGACGCCTCCGTCCAAAGTGAAAAGAAAAAAAAAGGAGGGGAAACAAGTTAGAAGAATGTACGAGGCGATAAAAGAGAATTGCGAAGTGAGATGTCAGGAGCGTACTCGGGTCGATCGGACTAAGGCCCGACCCATGCAGCACCTCCTCTGTCATCTCCCTCCAGCTCAACATCGGGAGAGCGATCAGCTTGGCCGCCACCTCCGCCTCGGTAGTGGTCAACACCGGCTTGGCCTTTGCAAACTTCGGTACCTCCTCCTTCCACCGAGTCGGGAAATCCAATGTCGAGGGCCCCTTTATCAGAAAAAACTTCCCCTTCCACAGCTTTATCGAATCAAGATTCTCTATTAACTTAACTCCTCTCCGGGGTGACAAGTAATAGCGAGGCTCGAGCTTACTCATCCTGTTGATTCGGTATAAACTTCGGAGGATGACGAGCTTCGGCTCCACTTTGGCAATTCGACATTGAAGCAGAAAGCCGAGCACGTGGCGCCAAGTGTTCGGCATGAACTGTATGGGGGCCAGACAATACCACTGAAGGACTACTGTCACAAAGGGATGAAGGGGGAAGCGCAGACCGGTGTTCAAGGCGTCGTAGCCGAAGACGCATGTGTCCGGTGACAGGACAGTGTTCGCTCGCATCCCGAGGCCGGGGAGGACCAGCCTGTACTCCTGAGGGATGGCGAACCCCTTTCTAATCCGGAGGAGATCCCACTCGGTTAGCACCGAGGGGAGGTCATCTACCTCGGTGACCTCCCTCGGATCGTTCTTCTCATAGGTCGCCACGCGACCAACAACCGCCTTGCTCAGCAGCTCGCCGTTGTATTGTCTTATCCCAGCATGACTGGACAGCACGCCAAGCATCCGACCCGATTCGCTAGCTCGTCTATCAATCTCCACAATCTCTTCGACTACCGAGGACCGAACCACTACCCTCTCCTTCTCCTCGGCCGCAGACGACCCTGCTACCTCCTTCCCCTTTCTACGGCTCACTACTTCTCTCCCCTCCTCGGCATTCCGACCTCCCGAGGACGATGCCTCACTTCCCGAGTTTACTCTTGACATTTCGAATAAATATCTAAGGCAAAGAAGACTGACCTTGATGTGACGTGACCTTGAAGTGACGTTTACGGTCTGAAAGAGTTCGCCGGAAATTGCCTGGCCCTCGCGACAGCTAGCATAACCGCCTTGGAGCACAAATCGCCGCTAGTAGAGCAACTCGAGAGCAAAAGTAAAAACTTGGAGGTAAAAGTGAGAAATGAGCTAAGGGGTGAGGAGGGTGAGAACTTATAGCCAAGAAAGCGACTGTTGGGCTTTTGAAACGCTTAGAGGCCTATTAAGGGAGATAAAACGACAAAAAAGAGAAAGCTGCGACGGTTTAGAGGAAAGACAAGTCGATTTGCTTAACATCATCGCTCGACGACTCGTGACTCGCTGAGCCACCAAGTCAATCTGACGAACTGATGAGGTACCGACCTCCACATATGGAGAAAATGCCACCAAGTCAGTCTCACCGTCAGATTGTCTCAAAATTTGCGTCGAAACATGATGAGCGGTTCAGATTACGCCATGCCCACAAAACGACAAGATAACATTTTCTCGAGCTCTGAACCTCCAACTTCGTGATACGAGCCATGATGAGCGTCTCAGATCTCACCACGTGGTTCGAATACTCGATCCAATCTATCGAGCCACCGGAGCGCTCAGCCGAGCTACCGAATAGCTCAGTCCAGCCACCGAGCTACTGTGGGCAGAGGACGAGCCACCGAGCCACCGGGTTGACGAGGTACCGACCTCCACATATGGAGAAAAATGCTGTCGAGCTAGTTTCACCATCAGATTGTCTCAAAATTCGTGTCCGAATCTGATGAGCGGCTCAGATCATGCCACGCCTACAAAATGACAAGATAACGTTTTCTCGATATCTGAACCTCCAACTTCGTGATACGAGCCATGATGAGCATCTCAGATCTCACCACGTGGTTCGAATACTCGATCCAATCTGTCGAGCCACCGGAGCGCTCAGCTGAGCTACCGAACAGCTCTGCCCAGCCACCGAGCTACTATGGGCAGAGGATGAGCCACCGAGCCACCGGGCTGACGAGGTACCGACCTTCACATATGGAGAAAAATGCCGCCGAGCTAGTTTCACCGTCAGATTGTCTCAAAATTCGTGTCCAAATCAGATGAGCGGCTCAGATCATGCCACGCCCACAAAACGACAAGATAACGTTTTCTCGTGATCTGAACCCCGCCCTTGCGATTCGTGTCATGATGAACGTTCCAGATTAAGCCACGTGTCCCAACGATCCATTTCGAGCTGCCGACTCACCGGAGTGCTCAGTCGAGCTACCGAGCTATTGTGGGCAGAGGACGAGCTACTGAGCCACCGGGCCGCTCTGGCCGAACTGCCGAGGTACCGACCCTCACATTTGAAAAAAATGATGTCGAACCACCTTAAACGTTGGATCATGTCAAAAACGTGCTAGAACATGATGAACGGCATATAAAGCGCCATGCCCACAAAACGACAAGATAGCATTTTTTCGTGATCAGAGCCGCCCTCCTCGTGATTCGCGCCATGATGAGCGATCCAGATCTTGCCACGTAGCTCGGCCGTTCGCTACGTGCCGAGCCACCGAGCTACCGAGGAACAGGGGGCCGAGGTGCCGAGGCACCGACCTTCGCATACGGGGAAAAAGCGTGCCGAGCTACTCAAATCGTCCGATCCTCCAGAAAACTGTGCTCAACGCTGATGAAGGGCCCAGATTACGCAACGACATAATTCGGTATTAAAAATTAAATTTTATTTATTAAAATTGATTTATTTATTTAAAAATTGTGAAAAATGATTAAAAATTTGGGGAAATTAATTAAAAATTCTAAAAAATAATTATAAATTCGGGAAAATATTTTTGAGCCCCTGGGTAAATAATCATGGCTTAGAAGAGTCAATTAAGACCCCCGAACAACGAATTAACACTTTGCAAAATTAAATAAGTGATCCGAAAAATAGATAAAAATCAAGAAAAATCACCAAGAGTCCAGGAGAGCTCAGGAACAACCTTGAGCGCACGACTAACTCAGAAAATCACCACAATACCTCATGCAAAGATTCAACGCCCCTCATTCGGACTCCGATACAACCCTGTGAGCCATTAAAACAGTATAACTACTCCTCAAAGACTGGTTAAACTTAGTCTTCGGGAGTGGGGGGCTCGTGATATGGCAAAAAATAGGACTAAATCGGAACCATCCAAATCAGGCACGAATCTTAAAGCTTAGGGGTAAAATTGTAATTTCACCTAAAAACGGGCCTGAAGTGGGTACTGGGTCTTCTTTCCAAAAGCCTAGTAACCCGCAAACGGATCCACCTCAGATGGGTACAGGTTCAAACCCGAAACAAACTCGGTCCAGCTGGATAGAATTAGGGTTTTTGATTAATCCTAATCAACGGCCCTGATTCACATCTATCCTTTCACTGTGAATTAGGGATTTCATTCCTAATTTGATCCTACGGGCAGCTATAAATACCCCCATCCACCACCATTAAGAGGTAATCAATCTTTTACCAGTTAAGGCTCATTCATAATCTTTTCTGATTACTGACTTGAGCGTCGGAGGGTGCGTCGCCGGGATCAACCCAGGTGTCTCGCACTTTTTGCAGGTGAATGGCGGGAGTCAACGGTCAAACTCCGGTGGAAAGGTTCCAGGTTTGCTATTCAGTTTTCCTAAGAATCCACAAATTCTATTTGTTTGCCCCCACACCAAAATTAGCGGTAACAGTATCGTGTATCAGTCATTTTCCTAGGCTAATCGTACAGCAACATGGCAGGTTATTCAATTGCAAGGCGACCATAGGAAGAATGTTTCTATTCACAATTCACAATTCCCATCCAATATTTCTCAAAAATTTGTATTAAAAAAATGCAATAATCTGAAAAATTAGAACACATGGGCCAACTACAACATGCCAACAGCAGTGGTAATGCGATAATTCCCCCCTCAAAATTTTTGCACGAACTCTTTCATCAAAATAATCAAATCCATGTAGCTCATTTCTCATCACTTCCACTCAAAATTTCCACCACAAAGCAACTTATAAAATGGAGATGCCAGCAATCATGCCATTAAAAAGTAAGCACAAGTATTGTGGAAATCTGTAATGGATATGCCACTGTATGCATCTAATTTTCCAGTTCAGTGTCAAATCTTTAAGCTATGCATGAAGCATGAACACATTGTTACTTCAATGTAGTGGAAACCGTGAAATGAAAATACAGATGCCTACTACTTAACTAGCCAGGTTTTGATTGAACAAATGCTTCTGATGCAGTTTGATGCATCAAATAAGTATATGATTAATTACGGGATAATATAGACTTTTTAAGTGATAGAAGGCTTATGAGAATTTGAAAGAGGTTACTAGAAGCCGTTTAGGCTTATAAGCGATTTTAGGGAAAATTGCTTATAAGAGGTAAAAAAAAGAACGCTAAAAATTATGGGAAAAGAGGTGGACCACCTCTTATAAGAAGTGAATCGCTTATAAGAGGAGAAAAAGAACAATACCTTAGCATCCTCATCTCAGCTGTACACATTTTTTGAACTTGTTGTTTCTTTGTTGTCTAACACTCTGCACCATACATCATTGTTGGTCTAATTGTAACAACTGTCCTATAAAAATTTATCTTCAATATCAAAGGTGTACGTTTGTCATACAAAATACCACTAGCGCTTCTCCACTTAAGCCACTCTGCTTGGATCCTATGCATAACATATTCTCAAATCTCCCCATCTCTTTGTATAGTCGAGTCTATATATTAGAAACGATCTCTCTTAGGTGTCTCTTGACCATCAAGATTCACTATTTC
Organism: Hemerocallis citrina; assembly: GCA_017893485.1. Lineage (NCBI taxonomy): Eukaryota > Viridiplantae > Streptophyta > Magnoliopsida > Asparagales > Asphodelaceae > Hemerocallis > Hemerocallis citrina. The sequence continues at coordinate 197,380,879 of CM030366.1, forward strand.
CTCATTTATTATCTGAATATTGCTAAAATTACACTCCATATACTGTGTTTTAGTTCTGCTTATTCTAAAACATCTACCTTCAAAAGTCTTTCTCCGCAATTCTAATTTAGCATTGATTCTTGCTATATTCTCGTCCATTAAGACGACGTCATCTTGCTATATTCTCGTCCACCAAGGTACCTCATATTGTATTTCTTGTGTCAATTCACCTCTCACCAAAGTAAAGAGTCAAAGACTTAAAGCCGAACTTTGGTGTAAACATATTGTAATAGGAAATTCTTTACATTCTCATGTGGTTGTTCTAATTGTGGTCATTGTCTTTTCATACATATCCTTAATCACCTCAATATACTGAATAGTTACCCTATTGTTATTTAACATCCACCATACTATGTCTCTATCAACTTTATCATAAGTTTTTTCTAGATCTATAAACACCATATGTAGATACTTCTTATTCTCTCTATATTTTTCCGTAAGTCTCCCCAGTACATGCTTCCATTGTTGACCTCCCAGATATAAATTTAAACTGATTCTCAGACACTGCTATTTATTGTCTCAAACTATGTTCGATTACTATTTTCCAAAGTTTCATTGTATGGCTCATTTATTTAATGCCTCAGTACTTTGAGCAACTTTGTATATCTCCTTTATTTTTATATATAAGTACTAAAATACTCTTCATTCATTGAACATGTTTTTGATCTTCAAAATCTCATTAAACAATATTGTTAGCCAACCCACTCCTACATCCCCAATACACTTTTAAACTTCAATGGGCATACCATCCGATGCTAAAGTTTTTCCTATTTTTATCATTTCTAGAGCATTTCAAATCTCTGAGATCTAATTCTATGGAAAACTATATGCTCTTGAATCTCCATCGATTCTTCTATATTTAAGTTGCCCACGTCATTTTCATTTAATAAATTCTCAAAGTAACTTCGTCATCTTTCATTAATTTCTTCATATTTTACTAACACTATTGAATCCTCACTCGTAGTACACATAATTGTATCTAATTTTTTAATTTTTCTATCTCTTTGTTTAATAAGCATATAGATGTTATCTTCGAAGGTAACTCCATCATTGTCTGTCTCAAGCCAGGAATTCGGCCAGAAACCAAAAAATGAGGAGGGTTGCGTTAGGTAGTTGACAGCCAATGTAAAACTTTGTCAAATCCCATGAACATTAATCATTAAATTACTAATTTTATGTGGGTAATTTCTTTTAAAAACCCTTAGATTTTGGGATTTTTGAAGTTGAAGTTTTACTGGAAGTTATACGGAAGTACAAAATTTATTGGGGGTCATAGAGAAATACTTATGTTTTATGGTGGTAATATAAAAAAACCCGAAATTTTAATATTTGTTAGAAAAAATGGTTGTATATCTTATAATGATATTTTCAGTGGCGGAGGGAGGAAGAGAGTAAGGGGGACATTTGGGACCCCAAAAATTTTGTAAAACCCCCTAATATAGACCAAAATTTTTATTTGGTCCCCCCGGTTAAAAAAATTTGGGACCCCCAAGTCTAATCCACCTCTTATTAATGGCTCGAAATAGTGGTATGAGCTTTGGGCTAAAAATTAACAGTGATACTTATTATTTGATCTGTGTAATCATTGGATAAAATTTTGAATAAGAAACTAGTGTGTACACAAGTTACAAGTATATTTATTCATTTGAGTCGTATCTCTTAGCCTCTAGTATTATAACAGTATAAATAATGTAGTATGATTATTGATTAGTATTACTCTTGCCAAATTTAGAATACAGTTGTACAAGTGCGAAAAAATACATGATATTAAAAATATAAATTCGAATATTTACTTTGATTATAATTTTATTTTGATCCAATTACTTTAATTCTTCAAAACAAAAGTAAAGTAAGAGATTTTCGGCAACAATTATATCGATGTCGGGAGAAAAAAATTGGGATCCCCATTTTGATTTGTCTGACTCCGCCACTGATAACCAGTCTAAGTTTTCAAGTTCATAAATTATTGTCGTGGTTAGAAAATATGTAATTCTTGCTAGGGTTAGAAGTAAGTATAATCTCCACATTAATTTATTCCATTTCGACCATATGTATCAAAACTTGAAAGTCTTAAGATATAATTTGAAGGTAAGACTTTTTTTTTGATGAAACGGATAAAGCCTTACGGCTCCAGCCATGAATAAATATAGCATAAAAAATAAAAAGCATACAAAGACCTATTTTACAAGAAGTAAAACAAGGAAACAAATAAACAGTAGGCAAACAATAAGCCCTGAAAAACAGAATGCGAAAAATGAAGAAAACAAACAAGGTCATGCTACAACTAAAATGAACAGACTGAAGACACGAGATCCGACCACGCCAAGCTAACCCGCATCCACTCAAAGGAACTCAAATGAGAATATCCAACAACGCATCCTCCCACGAACACCCCAGCAGCGGAGCTGGACGCCGAATACAGTATGTAAGCTTGGTCGGGATCCCGGTGAGGAAGGCCTAGCAAACGACCAGCCAACCTGCACTGATGCAGAGGGAGAATCGAAGAGTGCCAGACCCAAAGAAAGGCACCCACGAACAAGCGCGCACCTCGCCAAACAGCACCCAAGAGCGAGAAAACACGATCACGCCACACCAAAAACGCGATCAACGGCGGGGCAACCCCCACCCACAAAAAAGGAGAATGACGAACCAGCAAGGAGGGCCCTTAATGTCTGCTAATTCAAGGAATAGCATAAGGAAGCAAATGAAGACCGCGCAAACTCACTCGCCCTTAGGGCTGTAAATCGGACCGTACGGGACCGGACAGTCATATGTTCAGGTTCGGATCGAAATTTTACTCAGACGGGCTTATGTCCGGCTTGGTCCAGGTCGGACAAAATTTTTATAGTCCGGACTCGGTTCGGTAAAGCATCGGACCACAATAATACTCGTACGGACTTATGTCCGACTCGAGTTCGGTAAAACTTCGGACCTAATAAATTGTTCATGTTTGGTTTGTATAACAGTTCGGACGGTCCACGGTCGGACCATTTCTCGAGCCGGACTCGGATGGACGACGGACCGTCCTGTTCATTTTACACTCTTACTCGCCCTCACTGTGGAGTAAAAATGCAAAAGGGAACCACCGAAAGAAAAGTAATAGTTACGAATAAACGAACTATTAAACCGCTCAGAATTAAGCAAACCAAAAGCCATACACACTAACCACAAATTGGCTAAACCGAAGATAAGAACAACTAAAGACAGGAAGTGATAATTAGTAAAAATAAAAGCTGAAGGTAAGACTTTATAATGAACGTAGTGGCGGAGCAACCACCAAAGGAAGGGGGACAAATGCCGCCCCCCCCCCCCCCCCCCCCCCCCCAAAAAAAAATTTTTTTTTTTATGAAACACACCTTTATATATAAAATTTATATATAAGTGCTTCTTTTTACAAAATAATGTTAGAATTTGGAACCCCAACTAAGAAAGGTTAGATCTCGGTCACTAAACTTTTTCAATATGACCTCTATTCTTAATGCACTTATTTACTGATTTAACCTTTACTTTTTTAAATATTAAAATAAAACTCAGTCTACGGTTAATCTTTAAGAGGGGTAATAAGTAACCCAAAATTTACTCTATACTCATCAATCACTCATTCTCTGTTCTATCATTCAATGAATTGGACGATTAATCTTCCTCTCAATTCGCGCTCTAGCATCAATAAGAAATATATTCATATATTTGGAATACAACTGTTATTCCTCCCACAATCACTCTCACCTCATAATAAGAGATTGGTGCAACCCTAGCAGTCCAGTGATAAGTCCCTTCGATAAGGAATGTAGTATGATTAGCGAAGTTCAAAAGTGAGCAGAGACTTACCCTTAATAAGATATTTTAATTACTCATTCTGAACATATCGAAATTAGAAGGGGTAAAAACCAAAATTACTCATTCACCTTTAATTTTTCCATCTGCCAATTGTAGTTGAGTCGAATAGTCAAAACATATTTTGGTATTTCATTGAATTCATGATTTATAGATTTGCTTGTTTTGACTCCATTCCAATAAATTTATTTTTTTCGCAAGATATTTTTTTTTATAATGTTTTACTCAAAAATTAAGTGGGACCTCATTTTAAAATGTCTGGCTCCGCCACTAGATATTTTGGATATGTAACATTTATTAATGTTTAGGTTTGTTGGCTAAAAATCTTAGATTGCACAAGATAAACAAAAGATCATGTCTAGTTTGGTTCTGTTCAACTGTTGAAGTCGGAAGCACACTCGCAATTATAACCCCTCGCGATTTTCAAACTTGATTACTACATAGGAATATATGACTTGATATTTTTATGAGATATTTATAAGAGTAATACTAAAAGTAAAAGTAAATGTACAATCTTCTTACTTACTTTAGTAGGAGAACTTGTCAAACAAACAAACAATTTTAAAATATTTTTATCACAAAACAAATACGTATATTGTACGTGCAATTTTAAATCTACTTATTAACCATGTATTGCACGTGCAAATCAAAGTTCTTCATTTGATTTTTTTTTTCAATTACCTGTATCATCCGTTTAACTCCAACTTTTTCAAACAAACACTACTTTGTCACAAAAAACCTGTGCATCGCACGTGTAACTCCAAATAATTGTTCAGAAAAGTTTTTCCATCTTAATTTAATTTTTTTTACATATACCGCCGTTCAGCTCCAATTTTTTGAAAAATTAAGGCATTCATCCCATCGTGCTAATTACTACCGACTTCGTGTATCGCACGTTTAACTTCAACTCTTTATCAATTTACACAAACAAACAAACAATTTTAAAATATTTTTTGGTCACAAAACAAACATGTATGTTGCACGTACAATTCCAAATCTACTTATTAACCACGTTCACCACACGTGCAAATTAAAGTTTTTCCATCAATTTTTTTACAATTACGTGATCGCCCGTTCAACTCCAACTTTTTCAAACAAATGCCACTTTGTCACCAAACAAACCAGTACATTGCACGTGTAACTCCCAATATATCTATTGATACATGGACGTCAAAGTTTTTCTTTCTTAATTAAAAAAATTTTATGTATATCACTCATTCAGATTCAATTTTTTTAAAAAATAAGCTATTCATCGCACGTGCTAATTACTACCGACTTACGTGTATTGCAAGTTCAACTCTAACTCTTTATCAAACTGTACCATTTTAATTGAATACCCCGAGATATTGATTAAGAGTAATAGTATAGTGAATGTTCAATTTTAAATTATATATCTAATTTGTATTATAACAATATTATTATTAATTTTGTAAGATCAAAATGTGGCCCGGCCCAAAAACAAATGTACACTGTGGCCCGCTAATATAAAAAAAATTGTATTTAGTATGCGTTTAGGCCACGCAATTAAGCTGTGCACCGCCTAATTACATCTATATATATAAATCATTGTCCTTTCCTCAATCAAAAGCGTCGATCAAATTTGGGCACAAAATTTGGGATGATTGAAGGGTGATGCGCTTATAGTCATAGAAGACATCATATACGCGCTTTCCCATAAGAAAGATATAGGATTGCGGGCAAAAGACAATCTCAAATCCACAACCCGAACTCAAAACCCAATCGCATCGGATCCCAAAATTCCCAATCTCCATCTTCTCTCACCGCTTCCGCCACTCTAACATCCTCCTCCGCCGCCGCCGCTGCCGCCGCCGCCGCCGTCGCCGTCGTATAACCCTAAGAAGCAACACCGTTCAACTCCGGTCGTGAGGTCACGTTGGTGAGTTAAGTTATTTTCGCTTTCCTTTTCCTTTTCGAAACATGTATCTAGGGTTTTGTTTAGTCTGTTAATTCATCAAGAATAAAGAGGGATTTTCGTTCTAGATTTCTATCAGATTAAATTATTACAAGTTTAGGATCCATAATCTTCCTCTTTCTTCATACTTTGCCACCGATTTCCGACAAATTCTACAAGTTTGGAAGAAGATGGGTTCGAAATTGGCAAACCTGACGGACGATTTCTCATTCCCGTCGAATTCGAAGTCTGCAACCGATGTCCCCTTTATTTATAAATGTTTTTTAGCACGGATTTTGAAGCAATTTTCTGTTGATTTGATTTCAGGTTTGAAGGGAAAATAGAAGGGGTGGATGGGACAGGTTTGAGGCGGATCTGGATTGTGAAGGAGGTATATGTGAATATTTTATACAAGTGAAAGGAGATTAAAAAAAATTTATTTAAATTTTCCACACAGATTTTCAAGTATTTTTCCTTTTTGATTCCAGGTTTGAAAGATATAGGAAGGGATGGAACAGGTTTGATGCGGAACTGGATTGTGTCTCTTAGTGCGAGAGTTGACAAGGTATAAGGAGGTATGCTTAATTTAGCCAGAAATAAATAGAATTTCTGATTTTGTGCAAAACCGAAAGTTAAAAATTTCACCTAATTAGTTGTTTAATGTGCAGAGTAGATGAGATTGTGAAGAAGCAAAGCATAAACATTTTTCTCTTGGTCGGCGTGAAGGTTTAAGCTCTCTCGCAAAACTTGTTTGAAGTATGTGTTTATCTATCACCCAATAAAAACATATTAGGAAAGTCGATAGCAATTGAATTGTGTAGAGAATCTATTAGGCCATTTTTTCCTAGCTGTAGATGAATGAACTTGAAACCGCGTACTTGCTATGTAGAGAAATGAAAGGAGAATGGTGAAAAACAGATTTAAAAAGCAATTTCATCAATAGTCCAAACATAAACCAGGGTGTTTGGTAGGAAATTCATACGAGTAAGCATGTCTTCAGTCATTTCTCATATGATATGTGATTCTTCAATTAAAGATAATATGAAGTAGTGTGCACACTCATATGATAGACTATAGCATAAATGGCCCGTACTGCAGCGAAATTGGTAGAATTTAATTTTTTATGCTCTTTATTTAATAGCTAGCATCATGATTTTAACTTGTTTTCCCATATGATTTAGGTTGCTAACAAATGCCAACAATTATTTCATTTTTATGTGTTGTTAGGTTGTAATGCTAACATTTACTTGTTCTAGATTTCGATGAAAGTGAAATTACTTGAAGTTTTGGAACCCTAATCTTCCTCTTTCTTGGCTACTAATCGATTGGTTCACATTATTGCCTTGACTACACGATTATTTGATCTTTTTCACTTTGGAAACCGACCTTGGAAATTATAATTTTTTCTTAAGTTTTTGGCCATCAGATCCAATACGACAGAGGCCATGTTGTTAATTTGAATTTTGGTCTGACCTAAGGGCTAAACATAATATTGCAATATGATGGTAAAGATGTTATGTATATAACAACAACAACAACAACAATAACAACAACAACAAAACCTTTTTCTCAACTAGTAGGGGTCGGCTACATGAATCCTGGTTTTCCATTCTGCTAGGTTCCGCAATATCTTCTGTAAGGCCACAAGCTATCATATCTTTTCTCACCGTTTCCACCCAAGTTAGTTTAGGTCTTCCTTTGCCCCTAATTCTACCCTCAATACTTATCAAATCACTCTTTGTAACGGGGGCACTACTAGGTCTACGTGTGATATGGCCAAATCATATGAGGCGATTCTCTCTTAACTTATCTTGGATAAAGATGGTATGTGTATGTTTTCCTCAATATCACTTACTTCGTTTGCATTCACATCCCTTTTCCATGTTTCATACACTGAATCGCATCATCCAACTTTTTAATTAATGCATATTCATTTTACTTCTATAGATGCCATACTGGGCAGTCGGAGGAACTCGCTTCTTGGCCAAGCGTATAGTGAGGAAGGGGTCATTTGTAATTGTCTTTCAAAGGTATCGTTACAGTCTCTCTCTTTCTTGGTTCTCTTTTAACTTCAATTTGCAATTCTTTTCATATTTGGTAATTTTGTTTGTAGGCCAAATGCTTGGAAACAGGGGAGACTGTTGCTGTTGTGGGACACGATAAAGTTCCAAAGAACAGGGAGCTGCAACTAATGTGGTCAATGGATCATCCTACTGTGATTTCTTTGAAGCATTGTTTCTTCTTTACCCAAGTTTGTTTCGAGCGTTTATTCCAATCCGGACAACCTGAACCAGAGTTTGCCACTTATAAATGTGAACCTTTACACTTATCAGGTTGATCTCCTTTTCTCTGGCTCGTGCATGCAATAGTATATCGGTAAATAGTTGAGTTGGTCAAATCAGTTGGGTGTTTAATGTGCAGATTTTCAAAGGGCTGGCTTTATTGTATATTCATGTTGTTCCAACAGCAGAAATTCGAAGCAACAATATCTTCTGGTATCCCCGTAAGCTTTATATTTAGTTTCTCATGAATATGTGTTTTTTATTTTGTATTATTTACCTCCTAACATTAATGGCATTATGCAATGCAGGTTGATCCTCTTTCTCACTTGCTCGTGCTCTGTGATTTTGGAATCTCTGTGATTTTGGAATTGCTAATTTGCTGGTAATATTTCTTACTTAAAATGCACTTGCACTATAACGTTACATTATCGACTACACTAGTGAAAGAAACGTTTATGTGCTTTTGCTTAATATATTCTGCTTGATGCTAGGCTACTAGTTAAACCTATCCGACTTCATCATTTAGTGGAAAGTTTCGTCGGGCATTTAGTCACTTTCATTGAATGGATTTAGCGAAGTGTGCACTGTTAAGGTTTTCTTTTCCGTAGAATTCATTGTCCTGTTTCTAGTGTTACAACACTTTTGATAACCTGTATGGCTATATCATTAATATGTGAACACTGTAACAGTGTTACTAGAGAAGATGAAACATTCTACAATCTATAGGTTCAGTTAATTAATTAGAATTAATTTAGTAAAGTTTGATTGTTGGCAATTTATGGTCCTATGACAGTATTTCAACACTTTCTAGCATGTGCTCAACTATATTGGATGGTGTGGAGCAGAATTAGGCAATACTACCTCTTTCGGTTTGTTCAGTTGACTAGTTAGAGTGCGAAAGCGTTTATTGATGGCAAGTCATGTCCTAATGGGCAGTATTTCAACACTTCATGATCACTTGCATTTTTAGTATGTGCATGTTGAGACTAGAGAGGAAGAGAAGATATCCACATTCTGCTTGACACTGATAAATGCCAAGAAATTTTCAACGTAGGTTAGAACTCGGCAAATAAAATCAAGGTCAAGTCTAGACTCTAGACTCTTTTTGAAGGTAGAAAATGAACATTTTATCAAATGTTAAACCAAACCTGTCCAAACACTCAAGACAGCTAGTTGCTTTATCGAAAACCAGAAGAAAACAGCGAAGAATATATGATTGGAAATTCATGAAGTTGTTAAACAGAAGGAATCTAAAACTGTGGCAATTTGAAGATTAAAAGCGAATAAAAGGGTTTGGCTCCTAAAATTATTAGCTATGAAGAGACTGTTCATTGTTATAGGAGGGGGATTAGGGGAAAAGAGAGGAGTAGGGTTTGGCTGCCAAAAATGGCAACCCCCTTCTTCTCTCTCTTTTCTCTTTCTCTCTTTCTAAAAGAGGAAGTGTATGAAGCAGATGACTTTGTTTGTGGAATTTCTCAGATTTACGGTTCAAAAAAGAAGAACATAAATCCCTACTACTACTTCTTTCTCTCCTTCTACAGCGAAGGCGAGGCAACTTGCAGCCACTCGCTTGTATAGGAGAGAGGGAGAAAGGATGGTAGGGTTTATCTGGTCCTCTTTCTTATCCTGTCCTTCAATTTACTTTCTATTCGCTTAATTTTTAAAAAAAATTTGGAGGGGGGGGGGTGTTCTAATTATTTTTAAAATTAAATTCTTTTTAATGGTTTGGTTTTACTTGCATGTTGGAGAAATACTAGTTTTAAAATGGTTTTATTTGAATGGTTTGCTTATTTTTTTCTCCGTGTATCTGTGATTTATTGTTTATATATCTTCAATTGCTTTTACTTTTTGATGTTTTATTGCTTATTTTGGTTAATGGCTATGACAGTTGAGAGCCAATTTCACGGAAACAGATGTTTGGACAGCAGCCATGACCATATATATATATATATATATATATATATATACAATGTATTATGTATACATTGCATACAGTAATGGGGGGCTCTTTGCTGAAACGCTATATATATAGGTTGGTGGTGAGGCTGTCAAGTACATGCTGATTTACGGTTGACCTGACGTGGTAGTTATGGCACTTTTTTTCTTTGCCAATATATATCCTACTTCTTTTCTTTGCCAATAAATAAGCAAATTGCAGTTCTGATGTCTTTTACCTCTGGTTTTGCGTAATTTGGTGGTTAATTTCATTTTTCTGGCTGTTCAAATTGGGTATGTTTACATCTGAATTTTACTGATTTTGGTTGTTTGAGAAAGTGATCATTTACTTAAGTCACCTTGAGGGTAGAACTGAGTACAAAGTTTGAATATTTTAATGTCACTTTGCTTCACAATAACTTTATATTTGACAAATGTTGTACCATCAGATTTGTCAAACAATCTATTTTAAATTTTGGTTAAAAAATTTACTTCATATTTGTTCAATTTCTTCAGGTACTTTTATGTTTTGTGATTTATTACTTATTTTGGTCCACGGCAGCTATGTTGGTTTAGTACCCAATTTCAAGAACAAATATGCCTTAACATGTTCTCACAGCGCCATGACCATACATATATATACATTGTATTATGTATAGATTGCATACAGTAATGGGGGACTCTTTGTTAAAACACTATATATATGGTTGGTGGTGAGGCTGTCAAGTACATGCTGATTTACGGTTGACCTGACTTGGTGGTTGTGGCACTTCAACTGACCCAATAGAAGTATCCTACTTCTTTTCTTTGCCAACATATAAGCAAAATTGCAGTTCTGATGTATTATGTCTTTTACCTATGGTTTTGTGTAATTTGGTGGTTATTTTCATTTTCCTGGCTGTTCGAATTCGGTATATTTACCTCTGAATTTTAATGATTTTGGTTGTTTGAGAAAGTCATCATTTACCTAATCACCCTGAGGGTAGAACTGAGTACAAAGTTTGAATGTTTTAATGTCACTTTGCTTCACAATTACTTTATATTTGACAAATGTTGTACTATACGATTTGTCAAACAATATATTTTTAATTTTGTTCAACTTCTTCAGGTACTTTTAAGTATTGTGATTTATTATTTTGGTCAACGGCTATGATGGTTTAGTACCAATTTCATGAACAAATATGCCTTAACAGCAGACCTGACCTACATGTATACTCTGTATACTATTTTGGGGGACACCATTTGCGGAAAAAATGAGATTAAAATGGTTTGGGGCGAGGCTGACAAAGACATCAATTTACGATTGACCAAAATAAGTGGTTTTATGGTACTCAAACTGAGGCAAAAGCAGCAGCCTACTTATTTTATTTGCCTGTATAAAGGACAATGGACAATTGTTACACACCCTTTGTTTTTTGCCTATGCTTTCATGTAGTTTGGTGGTTATGTTGGTTTTCTAGGCTGTTGGGACTTTGTATGTATACCCAAGATTTAACTTATTTTGTTGTGAGAAGGTGACCATTTAGTTAAGATCACTTATGGGGTTGGAAACGAGTAAAAGTTTTAAAGTTTTAATGTCATTTTACTTCAGATTATACTTTATATTTTTCAAACATTGTATTTACAATTTTTATCATGCAATTTCCTTTTTATTTGTTTAATTTTTTCAGGTATCTACTTTTTGTGTTACTTATTTTGGTACATGGCTGTCATAGTTTAGTGCCAATTTCGCGAGTAGATGCTTTAACAGTAGACCTGACCATATATATATGCTTCATATACTGTATATTCGGGGATCCTACTTGCTGGAAAAGCTATTATATTTTGGTTATGAGGCTGGCAAAGCCAGCGATTCATGGTTAACCTGAATTGGTGGTTTTAAGGCACTCAAACTAGTGATTCATGGTTGACCTGATTTGTGGTTTTAGGCACTCAAACTGAGCTAGAAGAAGTATCCTACTTGTTTTATTTGTCAATATATAGGTGAATTATGACATATCCCATGTTTTTTTTTGTAATTTGGTGGGTTTTTTTTCAATTTCTATGCTGTTGGAATTTGGCATGTTTCCCCCTAAACTTAAGTGATTTGGTTGTGTGAGAAGGTGATCCTTTCATTGAAGTTCACCTTGAGGGGTTGGAACTGAAGACATTGTTGAAGTTAATTTTTTTTAACAATTTACTTTTTATGCTTATTCAGATTTTCTCGCACGTGTACTTGTTATTTAATTTTGGAACATGGCTACGATGTTTTAGTGCCAAGTTCATGATCATGGATGCGTTAACGGCCCTGAAAAGCTTTATATGGTTGGGGCCGAGGGTATCAGACACAGTCATTTATGGTTGACCTGATTTGGTGTTTATGGCACTAAAACTGACCCTATTTACTTCTATCGTTTGCCAGTATATAGGCAAGTTACAGAAGTTCATTATCTCCTTTTGTCTGGCATTTTTGGGTAATTTGTTGGTATTTTATATTTTCGAGGCTGTTGGGTTGGAGATATGTTTACCCAGCCAATATTTTGACTGATTTTCATTGTGAGAAGGTGATCATTTACTTAAATTCCTCTAGAAGGGTTGGAATTAAGCAAAAGTTTTTATATATTTTTTATTTCTATTTTAAATGTTATCTTACATTATACGTCTCTTGTTGTACATTTAAATTGGAAAGGGTGGGGGCGATCCCTTGAACTTTTCCTATTTATTGTACCTACAACCAAATGAAAGAAACCCAACATCAATTCTACGTGATTGTGTTTCCAAATTTTGGATGACGAGGAAGTAAACAGCATCTAGCCCCTTCAAGTATGCCCTGAGAGCATTTATAAGCCCTATACTAGATTATTGGCGTCTTAACACATCAGATTTGGCCAACCTCTACCAGTGCTGGAATTGTTAATCCGGAAAGCACGTTCAGTACTTGGGATTATTAACAAATTAATTTAAATGAAAGTTAGCATGGAATTGTAGTATATATATAGTGTACATTTTAAGTTGTTATCTGATTCCAACTCAGTCAAGTAGCAAGTTACTTGTTTGATATATTAGTTTTGCTTGCATCTGGGATGTTTAAGATTATTTTGCTTGAGATAGGATGATAAGCTCTTGATCTTGCTTTGCCTTGACCTGATACTCTATTTGCTAAAAGAGCCATTTTTATGGTTGGGCAAGACTGCCAAAGACGCTGTTTTAAGGTTGACCTGAATTTGTATTTTTATGACACTCTAAACTGAGCTGAAAGAAGTTGCATACCTGTTTTATTTGTCACATAGATCCGGATTTTTAATGTATCCTTTATTCCTATGTTTTCTACCTGAGTTTTTTGTAATTCTGTGGTTATTTTCATATTCTAGGCTGTTGGGATTTTTTGCCTGATATTATTATTAATTATGTAATTTCAAATGTGGCCCCCGCCCAAGAATAAATGTACATTGTGGCCCGCTAATATATAAAATTGTAGTTAGTACGCATTTAGGGCACTCAATTAAGCTGTCTTAATACGGCATCTGTGCACCGCCTAATTACATCTATATATAAATCCCTATCCTGTCAACCAGAAGGGTCGAACAAATTAGGGCACAATATTTGGGACGATTGAAGGGCGATGAGGATGCTTTCATAGAAGGCATCATATACGCTCTTTCCCATAATAAAGAGATATTGCGGGCAAAAGTCAATCTCAAATCCACAACCCGAATCCAAAACCCAATTGCATCGGATCCCAAAATTCCCAATCTCCATCGTCTCTCACTGCTTCTGCCACTTTAACATCCGTCGCCGCCCTAAAAGCCTAAGCAGCCGCACCGTTCAACTCTGGTCGTGAGGTCACGTTGGGGAGTTCATTTATTTTCGCTTTCCTTTTCCTTTTCGAAACCATGTATCTAGGGTTTTGTTTAGTTTGTTAATTCATCAAGAATAAAGAGGGATTTTCGTTCTCGATTTCTATCAGATTGAATTATTACAAGTTTGTGAACCCTAATCTTCCTCTTTCTTCATAGCTTGCAACCGATTTCCAACAAATTCTACAAGTTTGGAAGAAGATGGGTTTGAAATAGGCAAACCTGACGGACGATTTCTCATCGGTGTCGAATTCGAAGTTTGCAACCTTTATCCCCCTTTATTTAGAAATATTTTTTAGCACGTATTTTGAAGCAATTTTCTGTTGATTTGATTTCAGGTTTGAAGGGAAAATAGAAGGGGTGGATGGGACAGGTTTGAGGCGGATCTGGATTGGGAAGGAGGTATATGTGAATATTTTCTACAAGTGAAAGGAGATATTTTTTTTTTCCACAGATTTAAAGCATAAGGGATGGAATAGGTTTGATGTGGAACTGAATTGTCTCTTAGTGCGAGAGTTGACAAGGTATAAGGAGGTATGCGTAATTTAGCCAGAAATAAATAGAGTTTGTGATTTTGTGCAAAACTGAAAGTTAAGAATTTCACCTAATTAGTTGTTTAATGTGCAGAGTAGATGAGATTGTGAAGAAGCAGAGCACTTACGTGTTTCTCTTGGTCGGCATGAAGAGCATTTACGTGTTTCTCTTGGCCGGCATGAAGGTTAAGCTCTCTCGCAAAATATGTTTTGTGTTTGTCTATATCACCTAGTAAAAATATACCAGGAAAATCGATAGCAATTGAATTGTGTAAGGAGAATCTATTAGGCCCTGTTTTCCTAGTTGTAGATGAATGAACTTGAAACCACGTAATTGTTATGTGCGGCAAGATATTTTTTGATGTTATTGTATTGTTTAATAGCTGAGACTGAGAGAAATGAAAGGAGAATGGTGAAAAACATATTTAAAAAGCAATTTCGTCAGTGTTCCTAACATAAACCAGGGTGTTTGGTAGGAAATTCCTACGAGTAAGCATGTCTTCCGTCATTTCTCATATGATATGTGATTCTTCAATTAAAGATAATATGAAGTATTGTGCGCACTCATATGATAGACTATAGCATAAATGGCCCGTACTGCAGCGAAATTGGTAGAATTTAGTTTTTGTTGCTCTTTATTTAGTAGCTAGCATCATGATTTTAACTTGTTTTTCCATATGATTTAGGTTGCTAACAAATGCCAACAATTATTTCATTTTTATGTGTTGTTAGGTTGTAATGCTAACAAATTATTTGTTCTAGATTTCGATGAAAGTGAAATTACTTGAAGTTTGGGAACCCTAATCTTCCTCTTTCATGGCTACTAATCGAGTAGATCACATTATTGCGTTGACTACATGATTATTTGACCCTTTTCACTTCGGAAACCGACCTTGGAAACTATAATTTTTTCTTAATTTTTGGCCATCAGATCCAAAAGACGACAGAGGCCATGTCGTTAATTTGAATTTTGGTCTGACCTAAAGGCTAAACATAATATTGCAATATGATGGTAAAGATGGTATGTGTACAACAACAACAACAACAAATCCTTTTTCCCAACTAGTAGGGGTCGGCTACATGAATCATGGTTTTCCATTCTGCTCGGTTTAGCGCAATATCTTTTGTAAGGTCATAAGCTATCATATCTTTTCTCACCGTTTCCACCCAAGTTAGTTTAGGGTTTCCCCTGCCCCTAACTCTACCCTCATTACTTATCAAATCACTCTTTTTAACGGGGACACTATTAGGTCTACGTGTGACATGGCCAAATCATATGAGGCGATTCTCTCTTAACTTATATTGGATAAAGATGGTATGTATATGTTTTCCTCAATATCACTTGCTTCTGTTTGCATTCACATCCTTTTTCCATGTTTCATACACTGAACCGCATCATTTAACTTTTTAATAAATTCATATTCATTTTACTTCTATAGATGCCATACTGGGCTGCAGTCGGAGGAACTCGCTTCTTGGCCAAGCGTATAGTGGGGAAGGGGTCATTTGTAATTGTCTTCCAAAGGTATTGTTACAGTCTCTCTTTCTCGGTTCTCTTTTAACTTCAGTTTGAAATTCTTTACATATTGGGTAATTTTGTGTGCAGGCCAAATGCTTGGAAACAGGGAGACTGTTGCTGTTGTAGTACACGATAAAGTTCCAAAGAACAGGGAGCTGCAACTGATGTGGTCAATGGATCATCCTACTGTGATTTCTTTGAAGCATTGTTTCTTCTTTACCCAAGTTTGTTTCGAGCGTTTATTCCAATCCGGACAATCTGAACCAGAGTATTCCACTTATAAATGTGAACCTTTTTCACTTATCAGGTTGATCTCCTTTTCTCTGGTTCGTGCATGCAATAGTATATCGGTAAATGGTTGAGTTGGTCAAATCAGTTGGGTGTTTAATATGCAGATTTTCAAAGGGCTGGCTTTATTGTATATTAATGTTGTTCCGAAAGCAGAAATTCGAAGCAACAATATCTTCTGGTATTCCCGTTAGCTTTATGTTTAGTTCCTCATGAATAAGTGTTTTTTATTTTGTATTATTTACCTCCTAACATTAATGGCATTATGCAATGGAGGTTGATCCTCTTTCTCACCTGCTCGTGCTCTGTGATTTTGGAATTGCTAATTTTCTGGTAATATTTCTTACTTAAAATGCACTTGCACTATAATGTTACACCATCGACTACACTAGTGAAAGAAACGTTTATGTGCTTTTGCTTAATATTCTGCTTGATGCTAGGCTACTAGTTAAACCTATCCAACTTCATCATTTAGTGGAAAGTTTCGTCGGGCATTTAGTCACTTTCATTGAATGGATTTCGCGAAGTGTGCACTGTTAAGGTTTTCTTTTCCGTAGAATTCATTGTCCTGTTTCTAGTGTTACAACACTTTTGATAACCTGTATGGCTGTATCATAATATGTGAACACTGTGACAATGTTACTAGAGAAGATGAAACATTCTACAATCCATAGGTTCAGTTAATTAATTAGAATTAATTTAGTGAAGTTTGATTGTTGGCAATTTATGGTCCTATGACAGTATTTCAACACTTTCTAGCATGTGCTCAACCATATTGGATGGTGTGGTGCAGAATTAGGCAATACTAGCTCTAAGAAATTTCTCTTTTCGGTTTGTTCAGTTAACTAGTTAGAGTGTGAAAGTGTTTATTGATGGCAAGTCATGTCCTAATGGGCAGTATTTCTACACTTCATGATCACTTGCATTTTTAGTATGTGCATGTTGAGACTAGAGTGGAAGAGAAGATATCCACATTCTGCTTGACACTGATAAATGCCAAGAAGTTTTCAACTTAGGTTAGAACTCAGCTAATAAAATCAAGGTCAAGTCTAGACTCTAGACTCTTTTTGAAGGTAGAAAATGAACATTTTATCAAATGTTGAACCAAACCAGTCCAAACACTCAAGACAGCTAGTTGCTTTATCGAAAACCAGAAGAAAACAGCAAAGTAAATATGATTGGGTTTCAAATTCATGAAGCTGTGAAACAGAAGGAATGTAAAACTATGGCAGTATGAAGATTAAATGCGAATAAATACAATTCCATAGCCTATTTAAAGGTGTCTACTTGTGTCCAGGGGCGGAGCCAGGAGAATTTTGCCCGGGGGGGGGGGGAGTAATAAACAAATTTAGGAAGAAAAATAACAAATTATAAAGTAAATATAATTTTTTGGCATTGAGATCTAGTCTTCCAAACATAGTTCACATATCATACTTTTAAACAAAAATAAACAGAAAAAGTCAAATTATCTTGATTTCTTACAAAATCCCAAAAAGTATATTTGCCACAAAAATATATGTAGCCTAGAAGAACTATGATCTGCGTTCTTTCGTAGAAGAAAATTCTATTAAATCTCCTTCGCATTCAATTTCTATCTCTAGTAGAATCAATTCGTGGAGATTTAAGAGGTTCTTTAACTAAAAGAGTTGATGTTTGTGTATCGGCTCCTACAGTTTGAGCATTTTCTCTTTTAAAAAAAGAATCAATGGTGGCTTTTTCCCCCTTTGATATTTTATAGAATGAACAGATTCTGTACTTTAACAAATTTAAAGAAATATCGAACTCATTATATATTAATAAGAGTTATTAATATATAATAATTCATTCCAGTAGTTAAGTTCAACTCATCCTATAACTATTTAATGAAGTTTTATGCCAGTGATTAGCAATGAGTTTTATATTTGATGATCTTTACTTCTGCTGATAGCTAACTTGTTTACATTTAATCATTTGGATCTTTGTTTGTTTCAATGAATTTGAAGTCCTTCACATATTCCTCAAAAAGAGTGAATGTGTCCCTACTTTTATCACACCCTTGTGTCTTTTAATTGTTATTCTAGGGATCATCAAATATAAAACTCTAGTGAAGTAGCAGTTCCATTCAAACACTTCTCAGAAAAATGTTTCTGCCTACATTTTTTTACCAAAATACCCTTGAGAGTTTGGAAAGAAATCAGTCGAGTTGAGGGCCTGCTCGACATTTGAAATTTGCAAAAGGGTGTTGTTCTAAAAAAAGAAGTATAATGCAAATCTCAGTGTCCAATAGCTACAAATATGTTAATTAATCAGTTTTTAAAATTGAAAAGAAATTTTGTAGATAGATTTATCAAGACTGAAAATTAGAGACCCATCTATCAAAACCGACCAATCTTCAATCCGATTGCATCAAAATCCAATCTTTCAATCAAAATCAGCTAGATCTAACAGGTATATGTAAGTACATAAATCAAATTCAACAAACACCCAAATATTAAATATATAGCTCTACAAAAAAGAGCAAAAACCCAAAAATATCCAATCAATTGATTCATCCAATAATAATAATAATAATAATAATAATAATAATATTTGGGAAGGAAGTTTACAGTAATAAGGAGGCTTTGATTAGGGAGCAAAACCCTTCTTTGTATGATTTTGGGAAGGGGAAGAGGCAGAGGCGAAGAGTGATTTTGGGAAAGGGGAAATATAGCTGCAGGAGCTTTGGGGGAAAATAAGTTAGTCAACAATCAATATGTATATAGAAGAATGTGTAAGTTAGTTGAGCTTTGGGGAAAATAAGTTACAATCAATATGTAAGTTAGTCAACAATCAATTAATTTCCACAAGAGCGCGCTAGTTCCTATTTCACTCTCAGAAGCTGAAATTCGGGAGCATGCCACCATTCTCAATTGCGCGATAGAAGAATTCCCAATCAAATACCTAGGGCTTCCGCTCCGTCCTGGGAGGCTCACTAAGGCTGACTGGTTGCCTATTATAGACAGGGTGGAGGACAGACTGTCCGGATGGAAAGGCAAATCACTTTCTCTTGGGGGCAGAGTGGTACTCATCAACTCTGTGCTTTCCAACCTGCCCATATACTACATGTCCTTTTTTGAACTCCCTAAGTGGGTGATCCAAAGGATCGATCGTATCAGGAAAAGATTCCTCTGGAAAGGTGCAGACTCAAATAAGGGAGGCTACCACCTTATTAAATGGAATATCGCATGCATGAAAAAGAGGCACGGCGGGCTAGGAATCATTGACCTCAGAGATATGAATCTGGCACTCCTGGGAAAGTGGTGGTGGAAAGTGTTCCATCACGGCGGGGAAGGATGGCAGGACTTTATCCAACCTTACCTTCGAGGGAAAGGGACAAGAAGTCTAGGCTTTCGAGTAGGACCCAAAGTCTCCCGTTTCTGGAAAGGAGTGGCTAAAGCGAGCGGGTCTTTCAACTCAGCAATTTCATCTTTGATCGGCAATGGTCGAACCACCAAATTTTGGTGGGACAAATGGTGCGGTCCTCATTCTCTTAAGGAAGGTTTCCCAGAGCTGTTTGCTAAAACGAATCGACCGAATATCTCGGTGGCGGAAACATGGAAAAGGGGGACTTGGAGACCGTCGTTCCAAGGAACTCTTTCTCCAAGTTTGCTACAGCAACTGCATGAATTACAAACGCGCATAGTCCAGTCTGGGGTGATTTGTTCCCAAGGCCCAGATCACATGTGTTGGGGACTCGAGAACAAGGGAGGGTTCTCGGTTAGGTCACTTTACCACCGGATTCACTACCGAGGATGCAGGCCCAGCTGGGCAGCGGTTCTTTGGAAGACAAAAACACCTCTGAAAATTAGAGTCTTCCTCTGGCTTGTGCTCAACAATGCCATTCTCACTAGAGAGAACCTAGCCAAGAGGCAACCTCACATTGCGACCAATTGCGGGTTCTGCAACGTTCACGTGGAAAGTCTGAATCATCTGTTTCTTCACTGCACTAGAAGCAAGGCCATCCTGATAGAGGTGCTGAGAGCACTAGGAACAAGTGACTATCCAAGAGACTATGAGGAACTGTGGGTTGGTCCCAGATTTGCATCAGTCCGTCACGATATGAAAGATGCATGGTTTATTGCCATTGCGGCAACCACATGGGTGTTATGGCTAGATAGGAACAATTTTTATTTCCGTGATTCATGTAATTCTATTTCTAGTAATCTTACTCATATCATGCATCTAATTTCCTTTTGGGCTTCAGCTGCTGTTTCAGGAGCAAAATGGAGGATTGCAAGGGTATTCCAGGTGGATGATTTTGATGATGAGGAGATAGAGATCGGGCCAACTCTAGACTGATGAGTGGACTATCGCCCTACTATTACATATTTTGTATTAGGCCTTGTATTTTGTATTTGTATTTTGGTTGCCTTTAGGCTGGTTGATGTAACCCACCCCCCAGGGTTTTGTTGGGGGTTATGTTTTATTTCCTGCACTGCACTTTTATTTTCCCGGATCTTCGGGGTTGTTTATTAATCACTTATTAATGAAACAGGGTGGCATTATTCCACCTTTTCCTCAAAAAAAAAAAAACAATCAATATGTATATAGGGAGTATTTTTAAGTTTTTCATGAGGGCCAAACCATAAATTTGTATATGGTAGGGGGGTTTTGAAAATTTTCCGGGGGGGGGGGGGGGGGCGGACCCCCACTATGGTCTGCCCCTGCTTGTGTCTATATCCCTAGGTATCAACTTGAATCTATATCCCACCCTATGTTCCACAGGCATCTTGGCTATTTCTAATTCCAAACACTAGTAGAAAATGTCACAATTGCAACAGAAATTTTCCTTGTAGAAGAGTGAAAATCCATGGTGAGTGCACATTTGTAAGGGATTTCTTCTCATTCCCTTGTAGTGTGCAGTTGCGAAATCTCTCCTGGTTAATGTATACATTTGCAACGGAATTATAACTATCCCTTGTGAATATTAGCTACAATAGAATATTTGCAAGAGAAGTTGTTCCTTGTTGAAGAAGTTGTTCCTTGTTGTCCCCGTCCATAAGAGAATATCTACAACAAATTTTTCTCTTGCAGATGTGTTTTAAAAGGGACTTTTCCCGTTGCTGATGAACAATTGTTACAAAAGTTCGCAAGGTAGTCATTCCCTTGCAAATGTTTCCCTATGAATGCAATTGCACGTGTTTTTTCTATTGCTTATTATATTTAGATGGCTTAATTTAGTTAACAAGACTAAGCAACGTATTTTTTCAATTAAGAACATATAATTATTTCACCTGTTGATGCACACAATTATATAAACAAAACACAATGTGTCAAAACACAAAACACACATATATAAACATAACACCAAAACAAGCTTTAATATTATAGAGTATAGAACATTCTCATTACAAAATTATATGTTTGTTTCGAAGTACTAAAATACCAACGGTACATTCTAGAAGGAAAGATGAGTTGTCATACTCCAAGAACTACAACAAAAGTTTTCAAAAGTACTTCTAACTCGCCGCTATTGCTTTCACATATCCCCAACTTCACTTTATCAGTCATGGAAGGTCTTCTGCATGTTCCTCATTCTCCTCAGCCTTATAGTCATCGCCACTACATAAAGACTACATGAAAAAGAAACAACACAGAATTAGATGTTTATACATAGAGATCACAAAGTTTGTTTCCTCCAGACTAGGTAGTAATCGTTGTCATATCTAAGCAATAGACAAAATAGAACCAGTCTATCAGAGAAACATGCATCTATATTGAAGACGAAAAAATAGACATACCTCGTTAAGGGCATGCATGGAGGTAAGACCAAACAACACCATGTGAAGATGTCGACAATGCAAAGCCTGTTCGCAGCTTCACTTTCTCACTAACCATTGCTACAACTTCTGTAATAGTACTATGTACTGTTGTTTCTCCGAATATTTTTGGGCGATCCAAGTTATTTTTCATGTTCTACAATAAAGCAAAATAAAGGATAATTATGTAAGAATACTAACATGGTATATTTTTCTCGCTGTGATAGAGCACAAATAATAGGGGAGATATCTTCAAATTTAAACTTACCTCAATGACTTCCCATTGAAAAATATCACCATCCAAATATTTAGATGCCCAGTCATCTCCATGAGAAGATGTGCTTAAATTTTCTTCTTCATCAACCTTACAAGTTGTATTTGCAGAACCAAGATTAACTTTTCTTTCTTGATCTTCATATCTTGAATGCACTTCACCACCCAAATGCTGAACTTTCTGAAGGACAGAATAAGTAAGACTTCTTATTTGCAGTACTTAATAAAACTACACTAGCATTAACAACATAAACAAAAGAAGTAAACAAAGTTTTTACTAACGTTCAATTTTTGGCTATTGTTGGGAGAAAAGAATGATAGCCTGAACATTTTAACTGAGGGAGAAAGGTTTCAATGGTTACCTACACAGGGCAGGTAGAATCTTAGCTACTGCTAATATTAACCATAATTGAGAGAAAGACCCTTGCAGTGCACGACAAAGTCTCCAAATTGAAGATGATTTTGATCGATGCAGAAAGAATGACGAGATTACCTAGCCTGTTACAGGAAAGAATGACGAGATTACCCAAAGCACTAGTCAGTGTGGTATCTAAACAGAATAATAAATGTTAGAAGCACACATGAGAACCCATGTTAATAAACATACACAATTAGCTAAATAAAAGGAGAGTACTTTTTCCATAGTTACTAAAGCAAAATAGTAGATTAAAACAAAATTCCCTTTCCTAGTAAGATAGACAAACACTAAAAGATGCATCTATTCGAAATTTAACAGTAGCTGGATAGCTCCAGTAGGGGATAATTTGTAGTAAGTTATACATACTTGGACTAAGTAAGTTAAGAAGGACACGGTATGTTCTAACTTAGCGAGTCGTAGGCTCAGAACACATTTATATATAAGGATTATTCAAATCAAGGACTTACTAAGACACACACTGCCCTTTCTCAAGTGTTTTAACATTTCGAGAATTCTTGTGTGTGACAGGGATTCTCGAATGAGTAACTACAAGAATTTTCCATCAATTTGAAAATTATGGTGATGTAGCCAATGGGTAAAACCTCATCCAGTCTCAAGCATGTGAAACTGGAAAAAAATCTCTAAAAAGAATTACTAAATCTATTCCAAGAACTATCTTGAGAACTACACAACCAAACTCTTCCAAACCAACATTACAACATTAATCGCAAAGTAAACAGAAACCATAACCAAAGAAACAACCCAAAAGCAAAAGAGACCACAGACCAGTATCTCACCGTCTTTTTGTCGGGGAGGGGTTGTCCTCACTATCTTCCCTTTCCCCGTAACCCGAAACCGCTTCGCAGAAGCTTTCAAAACCAAACCAACATAGAATAACAAGACATGGGTTCTTCTCCCAATGACGCACAGATTACAAAGCAGAGCTCAGAACTGTACCTTGTGTGTCTTCATCTTGTACCCTTTGTGAGCGAAGACATGGGATACTCTAGAGATTTAGGGGGTCGTCGATTTGGAGGTGTGGGAGGGCGTCGAGCATCGGGGAGTAGCGTCGGTTTGGATTTTGAAGCGGCGGGGAGAGGAGAGATGAGCTGGGGGTTTTTGGAGGAATGAGCTAGGGTTTCGATTAGAGGGGAAAGAGAGATCGTGAACGAGCGCCCAAGAAGAAGGGAAAAGAAATGAGATGGTGAGCAGTGAAATCCCCAAAATGCCTTTGATAACTTAGGCAGATCTCTTCATTTGGGCGGAATAGTTCTCAGCCATCGGATCGAGATCTAACGGCTGAGATCTTCAGCTCACGATAAGGAGATCAGCTCACCATCTCATAATAGACTAACTCTCTCTCTCTCTCTATCTATATATATATATATATATATAGAGAGAGAGAGAGAGAGAGAGAGAGAGAGAGAGAGAGAGAGATCTGGTTTTGGTTAAGGGGGAGAATTTATTTTAAAAAAGCAATTTTACGTGTTTAATATTGAAGATTAAAAAATTGCTTTAGTAACGGAATATATTATGTTACAAATGTTCCCTTGCAATTGTTGCAGCTGCAACAAATTAATAAAATCTCTTGCGGATGTAAAAAAACATTCTCAACGAAAGAGTTTGTTGTGATTAATCCGTTGTAGATGGTAGCAGTAGCAAGGAAATTTTAGTGCTCGTAATAATTCGTTGTTATTGCAAGGTTTTCTACTAGTGAAAGCTAGTTTTAGCAAATAAAAATTTGATTCAGAGACATAGTAAAATAAATAAACTATTAAACAATACATGATTCAGCATGTCAGTTTGCCATGTATATGAGAGGGGATCTTGGCCAATGTTTAACTTAACCACGCTTGGTTCGTACTCTGTATAACATCATCCAACTTTCCGTTTTGTGTGTATTCATTTTACTTTGTAGATGCCATTCAGGGCTGCATTCTGAGGAGCTCACTGAATTTTCATATATTAAAAAGAAATGGTTAGAATAAAGAAGCAAGGTGGAACTAGCTTCATCTTCTTTACCTGCAGTGAAGGCAAACTGCGTCAGGTTAGTGTCAGTGTATGTTACTGGATTGTAAGATTTTAAACTATTGCTTCAATTTGATATTCGTCAGTTTACTTTATAATAACTGCTAGTTATTTTTTGTTGCAAGAACAATCTGTTGTAGAGGCGGAGGATTCGAATATCAGGCAATATCATCTACACAACTATTGAAGGCAAGAATGGTTAACCAAACAGTGTGAGTAGTTTTTGGATCAAAGTGTTTATGTACAATCCCGCCGATTTAGATTTATAGAGAATTTAATGGGTTAATGGTTATTTTCGTTTACTCAGAATACAGACTATTAGCTACATGACCGAGCATATAATGAGGAAGGGGTCATTTGGAAATCTCTTTAAAAGGTCCTATCAGAATGTTTGTTTCTTGGTTCCTTTTAACTTCAATTTTCCTTTCGTTTCATTTTTGGTATTTTGTCTGTAGACCAAATGCCTGGAAACAGAGGAGACTGTGAGGGGACTCTTGGTAGCAGGGCAAGCGAATACGAGAACCAGGAGCAGCAATTGATGCAGTCTATGGTGGTACCAGTGTGATTCCTCGTTTTTTCTCAACCTAAATTCTGAAGCATTATAACATTGTGATAAAGGATGCCACATACATATGCGAGGCTTCAAACTTATCAGGTGATATCCGTTTCTGTGGCTTGTGCTTGCATTAGTATAATCGAAAATTGGTGAATTGGTAAAATCAGTTGGTGATCTATGCAGAAAAGGTCAGTGTATATTCATGTTGTTCCGAGAGCAGAGATTTGAAGCCACAAAATCTTCTGGTATGTTTCAGAAAGCTTTGTATTTAGTTGTTTCTTATGATTGAGTGATTTTTTTAAAAATAATTAATTTACCTCCTATTATTAATGGTATTCTGTAGGTTGATCCTCTTACTCACCAGGTCAAGCTCGTGATAATGGAATTTGGAATTGCTATGGTAATATTTCTTGACCTAAGAATGCATTTGCACTGTAACATTACATTCTTGACTATGGCTACAATTACAAAGTCTGATGATGACTCCACCTGTAGAGCTGGAATAGAATTAAGAAAGCATGTAGAGAAATCTAAAGATGGGATGTAAGAAAGCTTGACTAAAACTGAATCATTTGACTATAAGGCTCACTTAAATGTAGATGATATGGGCTAAATGCATCAAACCTTTAGTTTGTCTTAGTCTGAAACAGGATGTCCCTAGACGTAATCCTCAACATGTCTGCTCCTTTAGCACTAAGTCAAACATTTATATAGTAACTAATATCTATCAAATATAGAATTGACTATCATTATAACCATTTTAGTGATGGGTACTTGACTACTTGGTGAATTGAGTTGGAGCACTTGTAGAATGTTCATTTCATTGCCCTTTCATATCATTTTCTTGTACTATGATTGTTGTATCATGAACAATAATGCTACATAACCATGTCTTATATTTTTTATTTTCAAAAAGACTACTTATGTTGTGTCGCATTTGTTTGAAATTTAGTTTAACGTAATTTTTTTGTTAAGCATGAATTTAGTTGAAGAACATTTGTCACTCCGCTCCAAGTAATGAACTATTTTGCAATATTTAGTGAATTTGTAATATCATGTTGGTCACTAGATTCTTGTAGGTGTGAAAAGATGATCTACGTAGTTTTATGTAGTTACTGATTCAGTGGGATGATGACTCTTTGTTCCTCTATGTGTTAGATACTTAGATATTAGTTTACTGTACATACTCTGTTTGATGCCTGAAATGCACCTGTTTTTTTACATGAGGTGATAGTACTCTATAAACTTTGTTTGATAACTGAAATGCACTTGTTATCTTACATAAGGTGATATCCCATTTCTCAAGGATTTACTAGTTATAGAACTAATGCTTAGTTATCCTACATGTTTCCGTATAAGCGCATCTTATTATTTGCGGGCAAGGGTGCACGGAACTTTGTTATACAAACAGTAAAATACTTGTTATAGGAACTTCAGGTTATTAGCTTGAAATAGGAATATTGGAAAACTCTATTACAAGTGACGATGATCATTCTCTTCTCATCTTCTTCTATTGTGACTATCTGAGAAATTTCACAAGGTTCGGCTCCTAAAATTATTTGCTATGAAGAGACTGTTCGTTGTTAGGAGGGGGATTAGGGGAAAACAGAGTAGGGTTTGGCTGCCAAAAATGGCAACCCCCATCTTCTCTCTCTTTTCTCTCTCTCTTTCTAAAAGAGGAAGTGTATGAAGCAGATGACTTTGTTTGTGGAATTTGTCAGATTTATGGTTCAAAAGATGAACAGAAATCCCTACTACTACTTTCTCTCCATCTACAGCGAAGTCGAGGCAACTTGCAGCCACTCGCTTGTATAGGAGAGAGGGAGAAAGGATGGTAGGGTTTATCTGGTCCTCTTTTTTATCTTGTCGTTCAATTTACTTTCTATTCACTTAATTTTTTATAATTTTTGGAGGGGGGGGGGGTTGTAATATCCCTAAAATAAGTACCAAACATTTTGTACAACCATGTTTGGTTCATACATTTTTCATTTTTTTTTTGTTATATATATGGGAAAAAGGGGTATGAGCAACTTGCTCATTTAGTAAATAAGCAATTGATGATGTGTCATACATGTGATTGGAAAATCTTTAAAAGGGTTAGTTGTCCAATGTATCACATGCATGCCACATAATCAATTGCTCATTTACTAAATGAGCAAGTTGCTCATATCCCTTTTACCATATATATATTGTTATATATATATATATATATATATATATATTGTTATAGTTATTTTTGAATCATACATGTCTTTTTTCCAACATATATGGTTCGCCCAACAATATTTATTATTCATAAAGCCCAACATATTTTCTTAAAGCCCAATCCACCATGGTTATTTAAGGGCTAAGTGTAATTGATTAAAAACTAAGGGGTTATGTGTAAATGTGGGGACACCTAAGCTCACCTATAGCCTTCCACTCACACCCACACTTCTCCACACCCTCCTAGCCCATCAAAATGGCCGGCCAAACCCCCCATCATCTTCTTCTATATGTATGAGGGTTAAGTGTAACCCTAGTTCATTTTCATTGAAACCCTAGCTCTTTCTTCATACCCTTTTTCAAACCCTACGTCATTTTGATAAAACCCTAGCCTATTTTCTACATACCAACCCTTCTCTTTCTCACTATTTTCCTTTTCCAACTATATAGATATATATACATATATATATATATAGTTCCTAGAAGCTTCAGTGTGCATAATTAAGCTAAGTGGTGAAAGGCCAAAGAAGCAAGGAGGAGAAGGAAGCAACTTGAAGCAAAAGCTAATATATTGAAGCTTGCAAAAATCAAAGTGGGTAATTTCTTTATCCTAATAGTTCCTATTTTACTTATATGAATGAGGGTATGATGTGTTATTTGAAAGAATTATATGCTTAAGTTCATGTATAGGATCATATAGAATAAATATAGCAAGAAAAGAAATTTACTAGAAGAATTGTTGGTGTCATACGCTTGTTTGAAATTCATGTGTTATTTTTAAAATGAATAATTATTTGATTATGGTTGAAATAGTTGTATGTAGTAGTAGAAATTTGCATGTAGTATGTTGTGGTAACTTATATGCTTATGTGTAGTAGTAGTAATTTGCATGTAGTAAATTATATGTAGAGATTTTACGTGGTAATTTATAGGTGTAGTAATATTACATGTAGTAATTTGTAGGTATAAGTAGTGGTAAAAGTAAGATTTATATGTAGAAAATTCTATACATAGTAATTCATGTTTGTTTTATTGTAGTTAACTACTTGTATTTAATTACTTGTAGTGGACTACTTGTAATGTCTAGTAGCACTTGTGATAGTAGAAGAATATGGTGAAGTTATGGGGGTGTATAAAAGTTCATGAAGTAATAGTAAGGAGGTGATTAGAATAAAATCTATGTTTAAATTATTCATGCTAAGTTCATGTTGTAATGGTGGAAAGGAGACTAGAATATCTCAAGAATAACTCTATAATAATTCATATATTGAATAACTTCATATTTAAGTTCATAATCCTAAATGAGTAAGTGTCACGCCCCGCTTCCCAAAGTATGGAAATACGAGTCCATGATGAAGGCCCAGCGAATGATATTAACATCATCCATAAGCTGTACCAGTCTTAACTCAACAATATGAAAAGAAATAATCATAACCACGCAGATAAAAATAATCACATAAACAATAACTGAGATTAAACATGCAGTAGTTCAACATAATAACCAACAAATGGAAAAAATAAACAACAATTACAGGTCAACAAAGCCCGGGATACAAAGTTCAACAAAAAGAATAACAATACGATAAAAGAATAACATGGAAGAAGATAATTTATTTTAAAGCGGCTCCTGCTCCAATCCTAGAAGAACTGCTCACTAATGCCTTCTGGCAATTCTTCTTGTGCACTGTAGTTGGATCAACTAGAGTGAAAAAGAAAATGTCCTTAGAGCAAGTACGGACAGCAAGTAGTGAAAAACAAAGAGTAATGGAATATGGTATATCAAGAAATATGAAGCAAGATCAAAATTCAAAAGCAATAACAGGGACTGATGAAAGGTCTAGATTTAACAATGTAATTTCCAATAACAATAATCGATAAACAATGTTAATGTCAATAGTCATGATTCAATGATGAAGTGTCAATCTAGTCTATTAGTATTTAGCCTAACTAATGCACGTACTACTGCGTTCCATACCACAGGTTCGGTGCATGCAAAACAATGTTTGTTTTAGACATCGTGGTGAGATCTACAGAGCGTGTACTCGGTGTCGATAATAATAATTTACAATTGACAATTGACAATCAATAATTCACAATCGATACTCCTCCTTCCATGACAATACGATATAACGATAAGGCCTTACCGAGTACATTTTCTGAGATTATCCACTACTAGGTCAACCCTTATTATCCCGGCTTGTTTAATATTTTATGAAGTCATTCATGATCATGCAATGTGTATAAGAGTGTCAAGAAGATGATAAGATGCAACAAAATGATGCGATGCACGATAAAATACAAGTAATTGTGAATCTGAAAAGAGCTGACACAACAATACTAAAATAGCAGTAACTCACAAACTATAACTCGGAATTCGATTCCGTCAAAACGGCAGTAAACTAGACATCTGAGGCTACAATTCATATTCAGTAAGTTTTAATTAATTCTGACTGTAACTAGGTCAATTATCTTAATCTTTACAGCATAACGGTTCTGGCAGCAGCTTATAGTCAAAATTTTATGGGTGAAAACTAGGTGTAAAATCAATATAAAAATCTACAAAAATTTGGAATGGATTCTAAGTATGTCTACTAAGTTTCTGGAGAGTTTCACGTCATTATACTAATATTATCATGGCGTTTCAACTGAAAGTTATGTCGATGTTTCATTAAATTGCAATCTGGAATATACAAACCAGCAGTGACTAAAACTGCGATATTTCCCAGCTCACAGATCGGAATTTAGATCCGTCAAGTGTTCTGGAAACTAGATTTATTAGACTACAATTTCTTTTTACAAAGTTTTGGTTGATTCCTATTGTAACAGGGTCGAAACCTCAGTACAAAACAGAATAGGCAGCAAGACATAACAATGGTCATCATATATATTTATTAAAGTAAATAATCAACATGTTCTTGTTATCATGAAATCCATTAACATTAATGTACATCAAGTTGAGATGAAATTCTACTGTATACAAAGCAAGATTATCATGTCACGATTCAATTCACGAGATTTCAATCAATCAACATGTATCCATATCATTATATATATCTTATATGCAAGTTCTAGTTAATTTGTTCATGTCGTGTGTGCATGCAAGTTTCGGTTTGAATCCATGGATATTGGCATGAGTTAAAGATACTTCGGGTTAGCTCGTGTAAACCCTCGATATCCCCAACGGAAGGTATACAAAGCAATATTACGATAATCGAAGAGAACTACTTGCAGAGGAGATCAAGAATCTTGAACTAGAAAAATAAACTGGTTCAAGTGGACTTGCCTTTTGTATGAGAGATTCGAATAACTAGAATAACGGGATTAGAATCCCGGGCGACGAACCACAAACACGGAAAAGCACAAGCACGTGCGCTCTACATGCAAACCAGCAAACACCGCACACCAAACAGCGGATCTCCTTCACAAAGCACCAATATAGATCGGATCTCCCCACACAACACCAAACACCAACTCACGATCACCACTCTACAACGCAGCAAACACAATACAACCCGCTCCACAAAATAGCAACACACACTGGATCCAAACACCAAACACCGTTCACGATCTCCTACTCCACACAACAGCAAACCCCAAAAATAGCCACTCCCTGTGTTCTTCCCAAATGCGACAGAGAGAGAGACGGTGGGAGAGTGGTCGGCGACCTCGGCGATGGTTGGAGACTCTGGCGGCGAGAGCGACGACTGGCGGCGGCTCTGCGGTCGGGGGGCGACGCAGCGAAGAGGGGAAACGGCGGTCGGTGTGCTTTGTTTCTCTCGACGAATAGAGGGGGTGAAGATGACGGGGTTCGGGGCTTGGACGACGACGACGATGCTAGGGATCTTCGGTTGTTGCGGGGTGAACGAAGAGGGGATCACGGTGGATGGAGAGGTGCAGGCGGTGGGCTCGGTGACGGGGTGATGGGTTTCTTCGGAGGCGAAACAGTGGATAAGGGAGCGAGGTTGAAGACGATGGGGGGTGGTCGACGGGCGAGGCAGAGTCGGTCGACGAAGGAGAGCGGAGGGCTGGGACGAGAGGGTGAGGGGTCGGTAGTAGGCAGTGGAGGCTCGACGGTGTTCGAGCGGGAGGAGTGAGGGAGGAGATGTACAGTGAACGAGGGTTGTTTGGAAGGGGGGATGCACAGTAGTGGGGTATGAACAGTGAACGGGTAGTTTGGAAGATGGAGAGTATGTTTGGCTGTTCTGATTTTTGGGAGAGGGAGGAGGATTATTTAACAATAAAATAATAGAAGTGAGATGTGGGTAGTTAGGAGATACAGGAGATTGTGGGGGAGGAGATACGGGTTGGTTGTTAGGGGGAATATGGGTTTGTGGGTTTGGGTAGACTAGGATTTGGGTTTAGGATCCAATAAGGAGATGAGTTTGGGTAGATAATAGTATGGGCTTAGAAATGGATTGGGCTAACAAAAGATAACAAGGATAATAATAATCACAATAATACAAGAAATAATAAATTATAACAGAAGGCTCATAACAAGTCCAAGACTCAAAATACATTAAAATAGAAAAGAGAATATTACAAAATACAAGAAAAATCCGTACAATCGGAAAGAGGGGTTACAGTAAGTGCACAACAATGGTATTAATAAATACCTATGTTAGGTTTTTTGTATAGAAATTTGTATAAAAGAAATTGAATCGGTAAGTATACATGGGTAACTGGAAGCTAGTAAATATGTAATTAAAAGGTTGGTAACTTAAAGACGGAAGGAATTAAAGTTGCAAGAGGTATTCGTACACTTATATGAGTGCATACGATGATGCCTAGTGCATAATAGGTACACTAGTTGGTGTATGTTGGGCATATATGTTGAGCCGACTCTTAGGGCCTGTTTGGTTGGAGGGGAATGGAGGGGAGAGGAGGGGAGGGAAGGGATTTTTTAAAATATTTTTTGTTTGGTTCATTTTTTAGGAGGGGAGGGGAGGAGAATGGAGGGGTGCAGAATCCCTCCTGAGCCAATTTTGGCTCCCCTCCAATATTGGGGGAATTTGGAGGGGAGAGAAAGTGGGTCTAATTTTTTTAAAGTGATTGGACTAAACTGCCATTTTTAGATCTAAATCCCTAAATAAAAAAGATATCCTCTCTTCCGACTCTCTCTCTCCCACTCGCACTCTCGCAGTCTCTCCTTGACCTTAATTAGCATGAATCAACTTTTAGGACACATTCCAGCATCATTAGGGAGAATGGCATGCATTCCTGTTTGGCGAGGGCAAGTGTATTACTCAACTTCTCTTGTCAAGAAATGAGTTGGGACTTTGATATGTCCAATGTAAGTTTCCCTTTGCATCTTTTGGTACTCGATCTAAGCCATAACAAGTTGAGAGGGAGTGGGGAATATCAGCCCAGATTGGTAAGCTGAATATGCCCCTTATTACGTTCGATGTGAGCTATAACAATTTGTGTGGATCCATATATACCTGAAGTAGACGCACTTAGGTCGATCCTTGCGTATAATTATAAGCATAATAAGTGTCTATGTGGAGGTACCACTTCCTCCCTCCATGTTACCATCACCGATGATGATTGTTGATCCTGATTAGTTACAATGGTGTGATGATGCTGCAAATATGGTGGTTAGGGCCTAAATAAAGATTCATGATATCGCCAAAAATTGTTCATCTTAGAGTTTGCTTTATCTTGATTCTTACTGCAATTTTCTTTTCGACCTATTATATCCCAGACTAGGTTTTTATGTGTTTTATATGAAGAATTGTCAATAGTAGTTTCCATATCAAACTACATGGATAACTTCTGGTTTGCTAGTTTCCTTAATTTACTTCATCGTATAAAAAAATGTGCAAACCAGATCAAGAAAAACATCTAAGGGGATCTGGGTTTGTTAATTATGTGAATTCGCTCCTTGTACTTTTGGTGTGGATGCAATCAAGTGGTTAGAGACACTTGATGTTTTTTTGTAGTTGAGTTTTGTTATAAAATCTAAAAGGGTATAAAAGTAATTTTATTATAAAATCCCTTCTCTCCCCTTGTGAACCAAACAAGAATATAATTATTTTCCCTTCCCTCCCCTCCTTTGAACCAAACAAAGTCTTGATTAAAATCCCTCCCCTCCCATTCCCTCCCCTCTCCTCCCCTCCATTAAAATCCCTCCCCTCCCATCCCCTCCTTTGAACCAAACAGACCCTTAGCTTAATTGGAGAATTGGGTTGAATCCAAATTTGAGTTAATGGCTTGTTGTAAGACAAGACTAACTTTTGGGACTAGGTTTAATGTACCTAGTATTCAACTATTATTGAGTAAGCAAAGTAAGAAATTCAGTTAAGAAAATTTGTAATTGAAAAAGGGGAAAAATGAAACATGCAGAAAATAGAAAGGTGAGAATAGTCATTAGAATCAAGTAAAAGCATAGTGTAAATATATTTCCTAATCATATAGTGTAGTGGCTCCTGATCGTGTGACCAATAATATAAGGACCGACACAAGTTGGGAGTGTACTCACCAGTCAAGGAGACACGTGCGACGTCGTCTCGTCCGGAATGCAATGTGGTCTCGACTGTTAATTTCTGAGATTTAGTGATGAGGAATTTCGAAAAGGGAATGGACCCTAATGAGTACATCTATGTTCTAAGTTATCCATATGAACAAAGAGCTAGAGTGTAACTCTTAAACAAACTCTGGCAGAGTAGGGGAATGCTTGCCGATTCGCCTTATGTTCGGATAACTTATGGTAGAGTCCGGGTGTGAAAAAGACCACTGGTTCCGGTAGGACTGTAGCTCATCTGAATGATCATTAGCCTGACGGGAGTGGAGAGAGACCACCGGCCGGGCGGAGTGGAGAGAGACCACTGATTCCGATCGATCGGAGTGATCACCGACCTCCGGGAGTGAAGAGAGACCACCGATCCGATGCAGTAGGCGGAATAGACTGTATATTTTTAAAATTAACTTCTTTTTAATGGATTGGTTTTACTTGCATGTTGGAGAAATACTAATTTTTAAATGGTTTTATTTGAATGGTTTGCTTATCTTTTTCTCTGTGTTTCTGTGATTTATTGTTTATATATCTTCAGTTGCTTTTACTTTTTGATGATTTATTGCTTATTTTGGTTAATGGCTATGACAGTTGAGGGCCAATTTCACGGAAACAGATGTTCTGACAGCAGCCATGACCATATATATATATATATATATATATATATATACATTGTATTATGTATACATTGCATACAGTAATGGGGGACTCTTTGCTGAAACGCTATATATATGGGTAACGGGTTGGTGGTGAGGTTGTCAAGTACATGCTGATTTACGGTTGACCTGACGTGGTGGTTATGGCACTTCTTTTCTTTGCCAATAGAAGTATCTTCCTTCTTTTCTTTGCCAATATATAAGCAAATTGCAGTTAATACTAGAACCTATTCCGGAAATAGATAGACCGAAAGCACCTCTTAATCGAGTCAAAGACATTGGGACCTAGCGAGATACCGAAGAGTTCGGGAATCGATTATTCCGCCAATATAGAGTTGGGAAAGAAAAAGCACAAGGCGCAATGACGCTACTATAGGTTTAGCCGAGAGGAGCGCCACTCCAACAACTCGAGTTCTCTGTCTTTTGCCTGTGGTTTTGTGTAATTTGGTGGTTAATTTCATTTTTCTGGCTGTTCAAATTGAGTATGTTTACCGCTGAATTTTACTGATTTTGGTTGTTTGAGAAAGTGATCATTTACTTAAATCACCTTGAGGGTAGAACTGAGTACAAAGTTTGAATATTTTAATGTCACTTTGCTTCACAATAACTTTATATTTGACAAATGTTGTACCATCGGATTTGTCAAACAGGATTTGTCAAACAATATATTTTAAATTTTGGTTAAATTTACTTCATATTTGTTCAATTCCTTCAGGTAGTTTTGTATTTTGTGATTTATTACTTATTTTGGTCCACGGCTATGTTGGTTTAGTACCCAATTTCAAGAACAAATATGCCTTAACAGCAGACCTGACCTACATGTATACTCTGTATACTATTTTGGGGGACACCATTTGCGGAAAAAAAAAGATATTAAAATGGTTTGGGGCGAGTCTGACAAAGACATCAATTTACGATAAACCAAGCAGAATGGAAAACCAGGATTCATGTAGCCGACCCCGACTAGTTGGGAAAAAGGCTATGTTGTTGTTGGTGGGTATTTTCAATTTCTATGCTGTTAGAATTTTGTATGTTTTCCCCTAAACTTAAGTGATTTGGTTGTGTGAGAAGGTGATCCTTTTATTGAAGTTCACCTGGAGGGGTTGGAACCGAAGACATTACTATTTTTTTTTTCTTTTTCTAACAATTTACTTTTTATGCTTAATTTCTTGCACTTGTACTTGTTATTTGATTTTGGTACATGGCTACGATGTTTTAGTGCCAGGTTCATGATCATGGATGCGTTAACAGCCCTGTAAAGCTTTATATGGTTGGGGCCGAGGGTATCAAACATGGTCATTTATGGTTGACCTGAATTGGTGTTTATGGCACTAAAACTGAGCCAATTTACTTCTATCGTTTGCCAGTATATAGGCAAGTTACAGAAGTTCATTATCTCCTTTTGTCTTGCATTTTTTGGGTAATTTGGTGGTTATTTTTATTTTCGAGGTTGTTGGGTTGGAGGTGTGTTTACCCCAGCCAATATTTTGACTGATTTTCGTTGTGACAAGGTGATCATTTACTTAAATTCCTCTAGAAGGGTTGGAATTAAGCAAAAGTTTTTTTATTAGTTTTAATTTCTATTCTAAATGTTAACTTACATTATACGTCTCTTGTTATACATTTAAACAAACATTGGAAAGGGTGGGGCGATCCCTTGAATTTTTCCTATTTATTGTACCTACAAGTCTACAACCAAATGAAAGAAACCCAACATCAATTCTACGTGATTGTATTTCCTAATTTTGGATGACGAGGAAGTAAACAGCATCTAGTCCCTTCAAGTATGCCCAGAGAGCATTTTTAAGCCCTATACCAGATTATTGGCGTCTTAACACATCAGATTTGGCCAACCTCGTCCAGTGCTGGAATTGTTAATCAGGAAAGCACGTTCATTACTTGGGATTATTAACTAATTAATTTAAATGAAAGTTAGCATGGAATTGTAGTATAAATGTAGTATACATTTTAAGAAGTTATCTGATTCCAACTCGGTCAAGTAGTAAGTTACGTTTTGCTTGCATCTGGGAAGCTTAAGATTATTTTGCTTGAGATAGGATGATAAGCTCTTGATCTAGCTTTGCCTTGACCTTGCCTAAACTGGTATTATGGTTGGGCAAGACTGCCAAAGATGCTGTTTTAAGGTTGACCTGAATTTGTAGTTTTATGACACTCCAAACTGAGCTGAAAGAAGTTGCATACCTGTTTTATTTGTCACATATATCTGGATTTTTAATGCATCCTATATTCCTATGTTTTTTGCCCGAGTTTTTTTTTGTAATTTTGTGGTTATTTTCATATTCTAGGCTGTTGGGATTGTGGTCACCTAGAGGGGTTGTGACTCAAGTTTGAATGTTTCGAAGTCATTTTACTTTCCAATAAACATTATGTTTGTCAAACTTGTACTTTCAGATTTATCAAACTATTTTATTTTCAAATTTTGTTTGGCTTGGTATATTTTCAAATTTTGTCAAACAATCTACTTTTTGTTCGTTCAATTTCTTCAGATTCTTTTTCCTTTTGTGATTTATTTCAATTTTAGTACATAGTGACAATGGCTTAGTGCCAATTTCACAAACATAGATGCCTTAATAGCAGCCCTGTTTGTTTACATTGTATTTAGGAAAAGAGCAATTTATATGGTTTGGTCGAGGCTGTCAAAGAAAGTAGATTATGGTTGACCTGAATTCGTTGTTTATGGGACTCATACTGTGCAGGAAGAAGTAACCTACTCATTTTATTTGCCAACATATCGAATTAGATTTATCCTTTGATTTTTACCTACTTTGTGTGTTTATATGCATTTTTTCCCCCACTTTCTAGGCTGTTTTGATTGGGTATGTTTACCACAGAACTTGCTGATTTTTGTCGTGGAGTAGCAGAACATTTACTATAGATCTCCCAGATTGGTTAGATCCAAGAAAAGTTTGACTGAGATAGGCATCAAAGCTGACATCCTGAAATAGAATGTTCCCACCAGCATTTGTAGGGATTCCATGTGAATGGTGAGCTGCTTTGAGTCCTCAGCAACCCATTTTTGCATATTAGGATGCATACAATGAATATGAGTTCCGCCTGCAAGTTGACCCAACCCTAGTGTCTACCGTGGAGGTGGTGTCACGAGACAGTGAATTATTCCCCACTTGTAACATTAAATGCGTAGACTCTCACCTATGAGGTAGGGATGGCGAATGGGTCGAACGGGCCGGGCCGGACCTAACCCGTACGGGTTGGCACGTATATTGGGCGGGCTCGGGCCGGTTTGGCCACTTATCCAGGCCGGGCCCAAACTTGATTTGGGTGGCCCGCCCAACCCGTGAACCCTTTAGGGTTCAACCCGGGTCGGGTCGGGTCGGGTCGGGTCGACCCGCGGGTTGGCCCGTTTATATAGGTAGATTTTTTTTTGTTTTTTTTGTAGCTTAAAGCCTTAAAATAATAATAATAATAATAATAATACTAAGTAAGTAATAATACTAATAAACATTAAAAATCGTAATAATAATAATAAGATTGAAAGAGTAAAATTGGCAACAAATTTTGAAATATTATTCATATGAATTTAAGTTATACAATTTTCACAATTTCTAATGAAATGAAGAATTCAATTCACAAATAAGTTTTATACAATAAAATATTTCTTATATACAATTTTAATTGACTACAATTTTTCTAATTTAACATAACAAGCAAAGCTATTGTTGTTGTTGTTGTTGTTGTTCTTCCGGCGAGTTGCTCCCACTTGTGGACGTTGATAGTGCTTTCCCTTGTGTCCTATCTTCAGCCTTCAGCCAGTCTTCTGTGCAAACGAACATCTCTAATGTGTCGGGCTTCATGCGATTCCTGTAATCACTTAGAATCCTGCCACTTGAAGAAATTGTACTCTCAGAAGCAACTGTAGAGACAGGAGGAGTTAGTAAATCTTTATCCATAATTGACAGAATACTAAAAGTGTGTTCATGGTCTTTCCACCATTGTAAAATATCTAGTGGAGAAGTAGAAGGCTCAGAATCTTGTTGGTTATACCAATTTAATTCATTTGGTTGATTAGTCCTAGGTTTTTTTGATTGAATTTGTTCTAGTAAATTAAATGTTCTATCACCAAATATACTTTTACCCTTACCTTTAGAAGTACCAGAAGAAGAACTAACTACAGAAATTGAACTACTAGAAACAAAACGTCTATCATAATAATCATACAAGTTATTTAACGTAGATTCAAACTAAACTAAAAAAGTACCGCAATCTTCTACTAATTCTACATTTTCTCCAAGTAATGCAAAAAATATTTCAATCAAACTCTTCATACCTTCTAATTTGATACGAGGATCCATAACGGTAGCAACACAAATCAACATAGGAGGAGGAAAATAATACTTCAAAATTTTTTTGAATTCAGGTTTTACAATCTCACCAACAAAAGTATTATTTAACATTTCGTTAAATGTTTGCATCATGCTAACTAATTCAATAAAAATACTACTAGAAGTAGATTCATATGTTTTTGAAAATTTTAAAGTTGTGGTTTTAAAAGGTTCTAAAAATTTCAACAAAGATTCGGCAAAAAACCAATCGGGGGAAGTCATTTCAAAATTGTGCATATTTTTTGCGATACAAAAATCATTTACAATTGCTTTATATTCGGTAACAACATTTAGTAAATCAAAAGTAGAATTTTATCGGTGTCTAACATCCTTTGGAAATCTTCTAAAAGGAACATTTCTAACCCTACACCAAGCTTTCCATTCTTGTAAAATGCTTG
The DNA here is from genome assembly GCA_017893485.1 of Hemerocallis citrina. Taxonomy (NCBI): domain Eukaryota; kingdom Viridiplantae; phylum Streptophyta; class Magnoliopsida; order Asparagales; family Asphodelaceae; genus Hemerocallis; species Hemerocallis citrina. Next base: position 197,420,240 of record CM030366.1, read on the forward strand.
GACTTAATGCAATGAAATGTACACAATTTCTAATTTTAACTATATATGGATCGGCTATTTTTAATGTATCTTGAACACATAAATTTATAATATGACATGCACATCTAACATGAAAAATATTGTCAGATGGAAGATTTAATACGGATTTTAAAGTAGTAATTGCTACATTATTGTTAGATGCATTATCAAAACTAATACACATAATTTTATCGCGAATATGGAAAACATCACAAATTTCTATAATACGATTTGTTATTTCAGCGCCACTATGGGGATACGGCAACGCCGCAAGTGATATGATTCTTTTTTGAAGAATCCAATCATTGTCGATCCAATGACAGGTTATTTCCATCGTTGGAATATTGTTGACACCCGTCCAATAATCCGAAGTTAAACTAACCCTACAAGTTAAACTCCATAAAATTGCAATCAAAGCGTCCTTCATTTCGATGTATATTTTAAAACAATCCGATTTGCAAGTATTTCTCGGAATTCTTCTAAAATGAGGGTTCAAGGCCGTTTGATTAAAATTTTTTAAGTCCCTACTCTCGGGATAGGAAAATGGTAACTCTTCCTTAATGACTGATCGGGCCATTTCCCGACGAACAAGATCGGGATCATAAGGGTGGCTATCAACTAGACTGGTCCTAGGGTTGATTTTTTGTTGGCCTTGTAGTTCAGCAGGAAGGTCTTTATGGTTATGTTGGATGTGCCTACTAATTGTACCGGTGCCGTCACCCCTCTTGAATTTGTATGTTTTACCACATGTTTTACAAACTTTTAAACCTATATCCAGAGTATGTTCGTCCGGGATATAATCGTAAAACTTATGCCAATCACTAGTTTCTCCTCTATTTTTCCTACTACTACGGGGTTGTGTGGTTTCGGTTGGTTGTTATTGTTCTTCTTCTTCTTTCAATTGTATGTCACCTACAACCTCGTCGTGTGTACCCCATTGTTGGGTAGGAGGATCATGGTATTCTTGGGCGGGCTCACTAGTTGGGACAATTGGTGGCTTACGGGAAGAGGAGGAGGAATCTTATCCGCTACGACCGCTACCGCGTGATCTAGACATAATATAGTAATGTGCTAAAGTATGTAAAAAAAAAAATACAATGTAGGAACGTTGAAGTATAAAAAAAATCTAAAAAATAAGAGGGTTGAGATAGAGAAGATCAAAAAACCAACAATAATTTTAACTACAACGCAAAAAAAAATATAACGAGAGGTATGAAATTTTGATATCGTTCACCGTGGAATACGCGTATGTAAAAAAAACCGTGAAAATAAGAATAGAATAGAACTAGAAAGAAGCGCTTTGCCGATTTTGCAATTGAAGAGTTGAGGAGAGCTTGAAGGAGATTTGACGAGGGTTGAAGAGAGTTGAAGACGTTGAATTTTGATTTCGATACGATCGAAAATTGATCGTGTATATGCCTCGTTGTAGACTTGCTTGTTGAATACTATAATTGTTGAAAAATTCTTTAGAAATGATGTATAATAGTAGAGAGAGTAAGAGAGTAAGGTGTGATTTTTTTAGGAGATTTTTGGGGGTATTTATAGGCTTAAAATGTAAAAAAAAAAACCAAAAAAAAAAAAAACAAAAAAAGGCCAAAAAAACGGCTAAAGAGCCGTTAACAACGGCTCTGTCCAAGTGTCCAACGGACCGTTCAATCCGCGTTGACCCGTAACGGGTCGAACGTTCGACCCGTACGGATCCAACGGGTCGTAACCCGCAGGTCGACCCGCGGGTTGGCGGGCGGGTTGGAGCGTTTTTAACGGGTTCGCGGGCCGGGTTAAACGGGTTGAATTCGCGTTTTCTTCGACCCGGGTCGACCCGTTACTGTACACGGGTTCGACCCGAACCCGCCAACTTCTTAACTGGGCCGGGTTCACGGGCCGGGTCGCGGGTGGGTCGCCGGTTGACCCGGCCCAGTTGCCATCCCATAGCCTGCTGCCTGGCGAAACCAACCCATCCCTCCCTGGCCTCATATACTCCCCACCTACTGCTGAGAGTCAGTTCAGCCTTCCCACTCTTCCTCCAAGAATTTGAGCCCCATCGACCTTAACCATTAACCTTACCCTCTGTTACTTTTCAGTACCACCAAACTATTCTGTTCACTATGGATGGCTGCTGTTGGAAGCCACGAATAGATGCGCTTTTCTCATCTTTCTCTATTGATGACACTTGAAATCTATTAATATTCAGCCTAATTCAGGTTCAGTTGACCATGTCTTGTTATGTCCCCTGCTAGAAACCTGTTCCTCCCCGCTCTCAGAATCAGCATATGGATTTTTCAGTATGATTGTTTCTGTTACTTTGGATCATTACCTAGGTGAATATGTTGGACAGGATGAGGTTTGATTTAATTTAAATCCATTTGTTTATGATGAGAGCTCACTTAATTGTCGTGCAAAAAGAGAGAGCTGCAATGTCTTATCATTGATGGGAAAGATGAAGGAGAAATGGAAGAGGGGTTCATTAGCATTCTGGAAGATATCCGCATGGACACTGTCTGATTCAGCATTTCAACATCTCATGTTTTCTATCTGAAATGTCCTTCACTTGTTTCCTGACCAGCCCTCTCTGTCTGATTTGATTCATTAAATTTAACAAGAGACGTATAAGATGGAGGTTGACAACTCAGATCATTCGTGTCATTGGTTTGACAATGACACTTCTTGGAGACTCCTCATCACATGATATTTCATTATTTCTTACCTACATATATAAATTGCAACGAACATCTAAGCGAACCTGCAAGCTGACTGTTTATGTTTTGGCTTTTCGGGTTTTGCTGTTATTGCAGGTATTATTTCAAACTGGATTCGAAGCTAAACTCCTTAAGTATACATGTACATATATGCCGCAGAAATCCTCTTGGTATAGAACAAGTCGTTCTCATATAGGGAAGTCAAATCGTGTAACTGAATAAAGTATATTTCTTCGTTTTTCTTTCATATTTTCTTTCTGTCTTTCTTCACTCTACAAGTTAAATTCACAAATGTTGGAAGCCTATTGTGTGCAGTTTTCTGTGTGTGATACTTCAAAAAACTGCTCAATTCTTAATTCATATATTTGTTGAAGTTAAAAAATTAAAAGAATTAGCTAGTTATGTTGGCTGCTGCCTGCATTAGGTGGAATTGTCTACTATGAGATGTGTCACCAGAGTTTTCAGTCTCTTGTTTCATTTGATACTCATGCATTTACCGTCTGTATCTGTCTCTGTACTCTTAAAAAATGATACTTGTAGATGTTTTGACGATCTGTTCCTATTTCAGGTACTTGAGTTTGGTAGAAGGCATTTAATTGTGGATTCAACAATATGGCCATGCTCTTACTGTGGGGATACAACTCTTGTTGGGGCAAACAATCAGCTTCGTCAGGTATATTTTTAAAGCTACTATTGTTATTCATCTATATACCGTCGTTATTGGAAACTATATTTTTCTCATCTTTAGAAAATTCACCATCACTAAGAACTTTAAACAATTTAAGGTGTAATTCAATTTTATGTAAGAGTAGTGTGTACTGTGGATGTTAAAGATGGGGATTTTGTGTCTCTACTTCCCTAGTAAATGACTCATTCTGTAAAAGTTTCTTAATCAACTACTAAGCATAAGCTGATGTAGTTAGTGATCTACTAGTCATCAAATGAATTGAGACAAATTCATTCCTTCCATGTGGTATTGATGAGTCAGAATCTAAGAAATCACCACCCTCAATCAACTACTTGGTTTCTTCCCTTTCCACCAAGCCCAAAAAGCACGGTTATGCGATATTAACTAGGGAAAATTTTGTATTTGGAGATAATTGTTAGTTCGAATGATTCTTGTTTGGGATAGTTTTTGTTATGCTTGTTAATGAAAGTCATCACCATTCATCAAACATAAGTCCAGAAATATCCACCAGAATCTAGAAGCCGCACTATAAGTCAAGGTCGGTGGTTTGTCGAGGTTGGTGGATTTTTTTTAATGAATTGATCTGGAGAGCTCACCCAACTACCTACCTAGTCTCTGTATAAATAGCACCCTTCTCATTTGTATGATCAAGCAACAAAAAAAAGTCCAAGTCTCCATGTTGTTAGAGTTAGTGTAGTGAGAAAGTAGTGGAGTGTGAGTGACGTGAGCTAGTGGGGTAGTAAGTACATGTGCTGTGAGTGAGAGATACAAATGGTCCTATTGTTGTAAAATACAATAATGAGTAATTAGGAAATATAAGTGTATATGTAGTGTTTCCACTGTAAGTTTATATTTTGAGCTTCTTCAATCCAACAAGTGGTATCAGAGTCGGCGGTCCGGGACCGGCTTTGTTCGTAGGAGCATTATTGTCAACATTGTTAGTGGAGGCCAGAGTTAGTGCACAGTCCGGGACTGTGAAGTCGGTTGTTAGGGGACCAGACTCGCGTGGATAGTTCAAGGAAGCTTACCACGTCACTATGGCGGATTTGGTGAATGCTGCGGTGTCATCAAGAAACTCAATGGGCACAACTATAGCAACTGGAAGTCTTGCATGGAGTCCTACCTACAAGGACAGGTTCTCTGGGAGATCGTTGGTGGAAGTGAGACGACTGCTCTACAAGATGCAGGTGAGGCACTAAGAAAGTGGAAGATTAAGGTTGGAAGAGCCATGTTTGTCTTGAAGACAACAATAGAAAAAGACTTGTTACAGCTTATCAAAGACGTCATTATCCTGAAGCAGGCATGGGATGCCTTCCCCGCACTCTTCTCACGATTTAACAATGCACACTTCCAATTTCTGGAGAATCAATTGTTAGCTATCACCCAAGGTGAGATGTCTTATCACCCAGTATTTTACTAAAGTCAAATTATTATGTCAAGAAATTGCCCAATTAGAAGATGATTCAAAGATTTTGGAGGCATGCATGAGGAGAATTATCATCCATAGCTTAAAACCCGAATATAATGGATATGTTGCTATTCGTGGTTGGCCAACCCAACCTTCTCTTTTAGAGTTGGAAGGATTGTGGGCGACACAAGAAAATCTGTTGCAACAAACAAGCGGAGTTTCTAAGAGAAGCGAAGATGAGGTTCTCTTCAGCAGCAAAGGAAGTCACAGAGTACAAGGCCAAACCACCGGACAATCAAGAAAGGGTGATGTATGGAGGCGTCAGGAAGGGAGTGCACACACTGATGAGATACGACAGGGTGTTCAAGGCTGTCATCATCAATTCAGATGGCGTGAAGGAGGATGCTACAATTGTGGAAGGAAGGGATACTTCGCACGGGACTGTTGATACAAGAAGACATCGGCAGAGAGTAATGCAGCAACCTCTAGTAATCACAAAGATGATAGTGAAGATAAATGGGACCCACAAGCATCCCTAGCCATCGTGAAGGAGAAATCAACAATCCAAGAAGAGGCCATTGATATGGCGTTGACCTTGACAATGCCAGGAGCAGTCAACTATGATGAGGATTGGATTATTGACTCAGGATGCTCCAATCACATGATCGGAAATAAGGAGAAGCTGGTCAGTATGTCCGAGTACAAAGGAGAGCGCGAGGTAGTCATTGCTAACAACTCCAGACTACTTGTTACGCACTTGGGGAGATAGTGATCGTTCCACACTTCAATCCACACAGTGTGCAATTATAAAATGTTTATCATGTGCTAAGGATGAAGAAAAATTTCGTGTCCGCCTCTCAACTAACACAACTAACATCAGGAGGAAATTATGTAGTGTTTGGACCAGAGGATGTCAGAGTCTTTAAAAATATGAAGACCGGTGGAAAGCCGATCCTAGAAGGTCGCAAGTTAGTTTCTATCTATGTAATGTCAGCTGAATCAGCATGCATAGATAAAACCTGAAGAAATGAGACGGCGGACTTGTGACATGCAAGACTTGGGCACGTAAGCGACCAAAAGCTCAAGGTGATGATAGAGTGATCTATGGTCAAGAGCCTACCGCGGTTGGAGATCCGAGGTGACGCTGTATGCGCAGGTTGTGAATATGGCAAGGCACATCAACTTCCCTATCAGGAGTCCCAAGTTCAGAGCGGAGGAACCATTAGAGTTGGGTCATTCGGATGTGTTTGGCTCAGTCAAGCAACCATCCATCAATGGGATAAGATATATGCTTACTTTCATCGATGACTGCTCGAGGTACATATGGGTTTGCTTTCTTAAAGAAAAATCTAAAGTACTGTTCAAGTTCAAGGAATTCCGAGAAAGGGTCGAGCCCGAAGTCGGGAAGAAGATTTAATGCTTGCGTACTGATAACAAGATAGTTCACCTCGAAGGAGTTCTCTGACTACATGTAGACCCGTAAGATACGGAGGCAATTGACATGTCCGCATACTCCCCAACAAAATGGTGTCACTGAAAGGAAGAATCGACAGCTGGTGGAGATTTGTAGAAGCATGTTGCACACAAAGAATGTCTCATGATGCTCCTGGGCAGAATGTATGAAGATAGCTGCGCACGTGATCAACAGGCTACCAACACCAAAGTTGGGGTTTGTGTCACCCTTCTACAAACTATGTAGGATCATGCCAACGGTCAGTCATTTTCAAGTTTCTGGTTGTGTATGTTATGTATTTGTACCAGATAATCTATGAAGCAAGTTTTATAAGAAGTTTATCTGCTGCATCTTTGTGGGATCCGACAAGGATGATGTTGCGATCCGACAACCGACAACCGACAACCGACAACCGGAAAGTGTCATACATCACGAAATGTCGTGTTCGACGAAGCATCATTATGGTGGGCTCCTCAAAAGGTACTTTTGCCAGATACTATAGATTTAGAAGAGAATATACATGAGAAGTTGGAGGAACCTAGTCAAGAAGCAGAGAAGTGACAAACTAAAGTAGAATGAATATCAGGACGAGCAAAAGAGCATAGCCCGTGGCAAGGTGGTGTTCACCAACAAGTAATTGAGGAGGAGCGTCCAAGCCAAATAGAAACAATTGGAGAAGAACCAAGTCCACAGCTTCGGAGGTCGATTGGACAGAAAACCAAATCCAAAGTACGCTAATGTTGCAATGCTTGAAGAAGTGAAGGAGCCATCCACTTACAAAGAGACGTGTCAAGGAGATGAGTGGATCAAGGCTATAGAGGAAAAAATTCAAGCCCTGAAACAGAATCATGCTTGGGAGCTAGTTCCACTGCTCAAGGATGTAAAGCTCATTTCTTGCAAGTGGGTTTACAAAGTGAAAACTAGGCCGAATGGTTCGATCGAGAGATTCAAGGCAAGATTGGTAGCTCAAGGATTCTCTCAATAGTCTGGACTGGATTATGATGAGACATTCAGTCCAGTGGTAAAGACCACAATGGTCCGAGTGCTGATCGCTCTAGTAGCAAGTAAAAGATGAAATTTATGGCAGGTGGACGTGAAGAATGTCTTTCTACATGGAGAAGTTGATCGAGATATATATATGGAGCAACCCATGGGATTCATGAGTAAAGAAAAGTCGGAGTACGTTTGCAAGTTAAGGAAGATGCTATATGAGAGCTCAAGTAGGCACCTAGAGCGTGGTACAATAAGATAGCAAAGTTCTTTGTCCAATGTGGTTACTCCCTAGCTCCATCGAACTCGAGCTTGTTCGTGAAGAATCAAGGTGGTAAGACAGCAATAGTGCTAGTCTGCGTTAACGACTTGATCATTATCGGAGATGACGAGGCTGAAATCCAGACGGAGAATCTCTATTCGGTTTCAGATGAAGGAGCTCGGAACTTAAGCATTTTCTTGGCTCGAGGTTGACCGTACAAGAGGAGATATTTCTCTGCCAGCATAAATATGCAAAAGATCTATTGTTCAGGTACGAGATGTTCAACTGCAAGCCAACCTCTACACCAATGGAGACCAATGTCAAGCTATGTGCACAGGAAGGAAAAGATTTAAAAGACCCTACAATGTATCGACAACTTGTTGGAAGTCATATATTTAACAATGACAATACTAGATATCACGTTCGCAGTTGGAGTAGTGAGTCGATTCATGCAGAACCAAAAAAAGCCTCACTTGGAAGCAGTTCGGTGTATCTTAAGGCATGTGAAAGAAACAATTGACTGGTCTCATGTACAGGAAAGACAAGGAATGCGAAGCAGTCGGTAGTTGCGATGGCGACTATGCTGGAGATCACGACCCCCGAAGATCTACAACCGGCTATGCCTTTAGTCTCGGGTTAGCAGTTGTTTCATGGTGTAGCAAAAGACTATCTACAATGTCGCTGTCAACCACAGAAGCAGAGTATCGATCAGCAGCAATAGCAGCTCAAGAAAGCTCATGGTTGATGCAGTTGATGAAAGATGTACAGCAACCGATAGATTACTCGGTCAGCCTATACTGTGATAATTTATCAGCCATCAAATTGGCAAAAAAATTCAGTATTTCACGCAAGAACAAAGCATATAGAAGTACATCATTTTTTGAGAGAGAAGGTACTAAATGAAGAAATTTTGATGGAATCGGTCAAGACCGAAGAGCAAGTTGCAGATATTCTCACCAAAGCACATAACCTATCAAAGTTTGTAGAATTTAGAAAGCAACTTGGAATGACAAGGAGGGAAGTTGGTGATTTGGGTGGGGGGGGGGGTGTTAATGAAAGTCATCACCATTCACCAAAATCTAGAAGCAGCAGTATAAGTCAATGTCGGTAGTTTGTTTCGTTGGTGATTTTTTTTAATGAATTGATCTGGAGAGCTCACCCACCTACCTACCTACCTAGGGGTGGCAATCGGGTCATTCGAGCCGGGTCGGGTCGACCTTGCTCGGGTTGGCCCGTTATTTGGGAGGGCCCGAGTCGGGTTGGCAAGTTAACCGGGCTGGGTTCGAAATGTAAATTTTTGATCCGGTCAACCCGCGAACACATTATGGTCGAACCCGTTTCGGGTCGGGCTGGGTCACGGGTTAGCCTTATTAATATATTTATTTATTATTATTATTATTATTATTATTATTTTATAACTTCACTTGCAAAAAAATTACAAGTATAACTGTTTAAGAGTGAAAAAAATGCATATATTATTCATTTCAACTTCCTATGAATATTTTGCAAGTTTTTAACATGCTAATACAAGTTATAGAAACCCATAAAGAACATACAATATTTCTTGATTTACATTTACATGTTTGAGGGGATAATCAGAATCTAGAGTTCGAGATAGCCTAGAGTTAGATTGAATAGAGGGAATCGGACTATTGTCGTGCACCTCTACTTAACCTAAACCTAGTTGATGTAGATGTCGCTTTTCCTTAAGTCATGTCTTCAGCCATCATCCAATCTTCGGTGCACACAAGCATCTCCAAGAAATCCGACTCCAAGCAATTCTTGTAATCTGTTAGAACCCTGCCACTTGTAAAAAAACACTTTCTGAAGTAACTGTGGAGATGGGAGTTTGTAGATCTCTAGCCATATGTGAAAGAATATGAATTTTTTTTAATGTTTTTTCCACCATTGTAGCACTTCAATCTTTGTACTAGAACTCACTATCTTGTTGACTAACAATTTAATTTATTAGGTGTATTAGTTCTAAGTTTTTTTGATTGAATACGAGTAAGTAAATTAGCAGTGACATCTTCTAATGTACTCTTATCCTTACCTCTAGAAGTCGAAGAAGAATAAGTAACTACACTATTTGTACTATCAGATGCAAAAGTTCTATCATAATAATCATATCAGTTATTCAATGTTTGATTCAAAGCTAGCTAAAAATTCATTATGATCATATTCAGAATTATCTTCAAGTAAAATAAAAAATATTTTAAACAAACTCCTTGTACCCGCTAATTTGATACGAGGATCCATAACAGTAGTAAATACAATACAACATAGGAGGATTAAAATATTTCACAATTTTAGTATAAGCGGGAACAACAATATCGCTAATGTATTCGTCCGAAATCATGTCTTGAAAAGTTTGCATCATTGTAATTATTAAAATAAAAAAAACTACTAGAAGTAGATTCATAAGATGTAGAAAACTTCACAATTGCGGTTTTAAAAGGTTCCAAAAATCGTAACAAATATTTGGCAAAATACCTTGATTAGGGAGTCATTTGAAAATTTTTCATGTTTTTTGCAGACAAAAATTTATAAATATCTTTGTATTGAGTAATATCATTTAGTAAATCGAAAGTAGAGTTCCATAGGTGTTTAACATCTCTAGGAAATTTTCTAAAATGATCCAAAATTTACACCATTCTTTAAATTCTTGAAGCATAATACCACTCAAAGCAATAAAATATACACAATTTGTAATTGCAATTATATATGGATCAGCTACTTTCAATGCATCTTGTACATATAAATTTATAATATGATATGCACATCTAACATGAAAAAACTCATTACATGGAGGAGCTAATTGTGTTATTAATGTTGATATGGCTAAAAATAGGATTAAATCGGAGCCGTTCAAATCAGGCACGGATCTTAAAGTTGACAGGGGCAAAACTGTAATTTCACCCACAAACGGGTTCGAAATGGGAATTGGGTTTCTTCTCCAGGCTCCAATAACCCATAAACGGATCAGTAGGATTGGATACGGGTCCCAACCCGTTACGAGCCAGTTCAAAAGGATAGGAAAAAATCCGATTCGTCCTGATCCCTAGCAGGTGGTTCTAACCACTTTTATCCTTTCACACCGGGGAGTAGAGATTTGTTCTTATCTTGAAACATATCCCCACGGCGATTATAAGTACCCCTCCTCCTACTATTACAGGGTGATCACTCTTTGCTAACCTAAAGTTCTTTCATTTTCTTTTCTAAGTACTGATAAGGGTGTCGGAGGGTTCGTCGTTGGGATCAACCCCGGTGTTTCGAACTTTTTGCAGGTCAGCGGCAGCATCGGGAATCCAGCCAAACGCCGTTGGAAGTGTTTAGGTTTGACTCATTCGATTTCCTGCGAACCCACAAATTCATCTGATTGCCCCTCACACTGAAATCAGCGGCAACAGATTGGCACCGTCTGTGGGAATCGAAGAGCAATTCGACCCTACTCCATCAGCAAAAGTGCCTCCTAGCAATGCCTCCAAAGAAAGGAAGTCCACGGTCTCCAACCGTAGAACAACTTCCATTCCTCCTCCGCCTCCAGAGGCTCTCCCTCCGTCGGTCCAGTCAACGGGCCAACAGCTCAGGTAACCGATCCCTTAACCTGTTCAACAACCTCTTCCTCAGCAGCCTCACCACCAACTGGCTCATCAAGGACCTCAAGGGGCTGTTGGAGAACCCTCTTGCCGAAGTCGCCAAAAGCAACCCCTTCATCAGGTCCATGTCTCCATTCACAACCCTTCCTCTTACTCCATGGCCTCCCATAGCCCTCCAACATCCAAAGATCTACGTGACGTTATCATCAACCGGCAGAACGAAATAGATTTGCGGACCTGCTTGGACGAGAGGCGGACCCGTGATGGGGACCCCCGCCGGGAGCATCAAAGGAACCGATCCCCTCGTAGGCCCAACCGCCAAAGGTCGAACTCCCCTAGAAGACGGAGGGAGTCTCCCCAGCGCCGCCAGAGGAGTCGTTCCCCGATCGGCCGTCCAGCCTAAAGGCACCGCCGAGACCAAGAGGCACCCGTCACGAGGGCAGAGTTCCAGGACTTTCAGGAGGGAGTCCTACGGCCCCTCAATGTCGCCCTCAATAACGACCGACAGGCCCCCAGTCCTCGGTCGGCTCCGAGCCATCGCCGTCGCTCCCCCAGTCCTCGGCCGGCTCCGAGTCATCGCCGTCGCACCCCCAGTCCTCGACCTACTCCAAGCTATCACCACCGCAACTCCAGCCTTCTTCCACGTGAAGACGAGTTCCGGGGCTCAGCGAGATATGACCGAAGGGAGGATTCAGTCTACTGCCGTCTCCAGGAGATGGAGAGGTGCCTCAGCCAACTCGACAAAGATGAGGAACAACGCATGGAGGCCCCCGTCCCGGAGAACTTCAAGCCACCGCATTTCGAGTCATACCGGGGAGTAGGACCTTGCTGATCACATCAAGAGTTTCGAAACTCATGATGATCCACCATGCCTCTGACGCCCTTCTTTGCAAAACCTTCCCATCCACGCTCAAGGGGCCCGCTCGAGAGTTGTATTCCAGACTTGCTCCAACCTCCATCTCCTCCTTCGATCAATTCGAGGGTCTCTTCCTCACCCACTTCGTGAGTAGCCGCCGCCCCGAAAAGACGAGCACCTCTTTGTTCTTCCTCAGTCAAAGGAAGGACGAGCAGCTGAGGGACTACGTCAAGCGATTCACCGCGGAGGTCAGGTCTATTGCCTCGCTGGACCAGTCCGTAGCCTCGGCTGCTTTCCAATCCAACGTCATTAACCCCGATTTCAGGGCGTCCATCGCCAAGAAGCCTCCTCGGGACTTCTCAGAACTGCTCAGGAGTGAGAAGTACATCCGAGCTGAAGAGGCTCTCAACCGCCCAACTCTTGAAGGATCATCTACCGGGAACAAACGGAAGACTGCTGAAGATGAAGGAGCTAAGAAGCTCCAGAACGATAACGGAGGCCAGCGTCGCCTTCCTCCCCGCTTCGAGAGGTTCACTCCTCTTAACGCCAGTGTCTCGGCCATTCTAATGGAGGTCGGGAAGGAGGGAATCCTTCCCCCTCCCCCAAAAATGAATACCTCGGGAAAGAAGAGAAACAGGTAGAAGTGGTGCCGCTATCACTGGAATCATGGCCACGACACGGATGACTGTCGGGGCCTCAAAGACGAGATAAAAGCCCTCATCCAGAGGAGGCAACTCTCCCGATTTGTCAGGAAAGTGAGCCTCATATAGAGTATGAGAAAATTTTCCTCATACAAAGTGATTATACTCACTTGGTGGGACCCTTATGAAAGATCTGCTCCGTCCATTATGTTTATCATGCTAATGGATATGTGTAGAAAAAACCATGTGATTTGGAGGTCATTCACTCATGCATCACGTGGTTGAAAAATGAACGATTTCAACAGTAGTACAAATCAAACCACAAACTTGACTCACATAATGAATGGGTGATTGACCTCCAAACCACTTGGTTTTTTCCACACATATATCCATTGGCATGATAAATATGATGGACGGAGTGGATCTTCCATGAGAGCCCCACCAAGTGAATATAATCATTTTGTATGAGGAAAGCTTCCTCATACAAATATGAGGCTCACATTACTATATATATATATATATATTATATTATATATATTATTATTATATTGTCTATATTATTATTATATTGTATATATAATATAATAATAATTGATATGACTAAAAATAGGATTAAATCGGGATCGTTCAAATCGGACATGAATCTTAAAACACTCGGGGGTAAAACGGTAATTTCACCTACAAACGGGTCCGAATTGAGAACTTGGTCTTTCTTCAAAGCCTAATAGCCCAAAAATGGATGTCTTACTGGGTATGGGTAGCAACCTGTTACAAACCAACCTAGATGGATAAAGAGTAATTCAAATTTGTAGTTATCCCTAAGAGATGGTTTAAACAGTCCCTCTTATCACGAAACGGGTCAAACTCTCTTCTTATCCATAAACATCCGGAAGTAGAGATTTATCCTTATATCGAAACTGGTTTTCAAGGTGACTATAAATACCCCTCTCCCCCCACCGTAACATGGTAATCAATCTTTTTCCACCTAAAGCTCTTTCATAATCTTTCTGGTTACCGACAAGTGCGTCGAAGGATTCGTCGTCGGGGTCCATCCCGGTGTATCGAACTTTGTGCAGGTTCAAGACAGCGGCGAGAAACTAGTCAACACGCCGGTGAAAGTCAATAGGTTTGCTTACTTGTTTCCTTCAAGAATCTAAAAATTCATTTGTTTGCTCCCACACAAAAAAATCAGCAGCAACAGCTTGGCGCCATCTGTGGGAAACTCGAACAACAATCCAGCTCTGTTTTCATCAGAGAAAGTAGTTTCAAGCTATGTCTCCAAAGAAGGGGAAGACGACGGTCTCTAACCGCAGAGCTATTCCTGCTCCTCCACTCCCCCACTCCAGGAGGTCCCCTTTCAACCCGCTCAGCAAGTCCAACAGCCTGGATAGTCTCTTCCTCAACTCGTCCAGCAACCGCAGCCTGGACGACCCCTTCCTCAGCAACCTCAGCCCCAGCAGGCTCCTCATGGGCCTCAAGGGGCTACCGCAGAACCCTCCTGCCGAAGTCGACAGGGGCAACCTCCTCATCATGACCATGTTTCGATACATAACCTCTCATCCGACTCCATGGTCTCACACAGTCCCCCAACGCCGAAGGATCTCCTGCATATTATTGTCAGCCGGTAACATAGGATAGATCTTCGGACCTGCTTGGATGAGAGGCGGACCCATGACGGGATACCTCGTCGTGAATATCAAAAGGGGTCCAGCGATCCGGTCCCTTAGAGTCCGATCCCCCCGTAGACCAGATCGCAAAAGATCCAACTCTCCCAGGAGGCGAAGTGAGTCACCCCAGCATCGTTAGTGGAGAAGTCGCTCTCCAATCGGTCGACCCGCTCCACGGGACCACCGAGAGCGGGAGGCACCTGTTACAATGGCAGAGTTCCAACAATTTCAAAAAGCGGTCCTGAGGGCCCTCAATGTCGTTCCAGACCATGATCAGCGGGTGCCCAGCCTTCAACCTGCCCCAAGCTATGGGCACCGTACTCCCAGTCCTCAACCTGCCCCAAGCTATAGGTGCCGTACTCCCCGTCCCCTCCCGCATGAGGACGAGTCCCGGGGCTAGCAAGATATGACCGAAGGGAGGATTTGGTTTACCGCCGTCTCCACTAGATGGAGAGGCGCCTTGGCCGACTGGACAGAGAAGAGGAACAACGGGTGAGGAATTTTTGCCCCAGTAGACCTCCGTTCTCTCGAACCATAATGGAAGAACCAATCCCAGAGAACTTCAAGCCCCCTCATTTTGAATCGTACAACGGGGAGTCACAACGGGGAGTCCGACCCCGCTGACCACATCGAGAGTTTTAATACTCATGATGATCCACCGGGCGTCAGACGCGCTTCTTTGCAAAACTTTTCCGGCCACGTTGAAGGGGCCTGCAAGAGAATGGTACTCACGACTAGCCCCGGCCTCCATCTTTGCCTTCGATCAGTTTGAAGGGCTCTTCCTTACTTCGTGAGTAACCGTCGGGCTGAAAAGAGGTGCACCTCTTTGCTATTGCTTCATCAAAGGAACGCGAGCGGCTAAGAGACTATGTTAAACGTTTCACCGCAGAGGCCCGATCCATCGCCTCTCTGGACCAGTCCGTGGCCTCTGCCGCCTTCCAATCCAACGTCACTAACGACAACATCAGAGCATCCCTTGCCAATAAGCCTCATGATTTCTCAGAACTCTTACTTAGGAGTGAGAAATATATCAGAGCGGAAGAGGCTCTCACTCGCCCCGCTCTTGATGGATCGTCCTCCGGGAACAAACGGAAGGGCGCTGAAGGAGCTAAGAAGCTCCAGAAAGACAATGGAGGCCAGCGTCGCCCTCTTCCCCGCTTCGAGAAGTTCACTCCACTCAACGCGAGTGTCTCAGCCATCCTGATGGAGGTCGAGAAAGAGGGTATTCTCCCACTACCTCCAAAGATGAACACTCCGGGCAAAAAGAGGAACAGGGACAAGTGGTGCTGCTTCCACAGGGACCACAGCCACGACACGGATGACTGTCGGGCCTTCTCCTTCGAAGCTCTTGAACTCCCCCAAGGGGGTAGTCAACCTATATCAAAGCCGGTCGATGAGCTGGAATAGGTGGCATTCTCAGAAGGAGATCTGACCAGGACATTCCAGATTAGCAAAGTCCTTCCCCCTCCCGTCCAATCCGACATTATCCAGTGTATAAGTGGAAATTGCAATCTATTCGCGTGGACTGCGACTGACATGCCGGGAATCTCCGAAGAGCTCCTCATGCATCACCTTAGTGTTGCTTCGAGGGCCAGACATGTTCAGCAAAAGCGATGCAAATTCGTTCCCGAGCGCCAGCAGGCCATCAAAGAAGAGGTTGAGAAACTTTTGATGGCTCGGTTCATACAGGAGGTCAACTATCCCGAATGGCTGTCCAACGTCGTGATGGTCAAGAAAGTCAACGGGAGCTGGAGGATCTGCATTGACTTCACGGATCTAATCAATGCCTGCCCTAAAGATCCATTCCCGCTCCTGAGCATTGATGCCATGATTGGTGCAACCTCAGGCCACGAACTCTTAAGCTTCATGGATGCATTTTCTGGGTACAATCAGATCAGAATGTTCCATCCAGATATTCCGAAGATCTCTTTCGTCACCGACCAGGGTCTATATTGCTACTGGGTCATGCCCTTCGGGCTCAAGAATGCCGGTGCCACCTATCAGCGCCTTGTTAACAAGGTCTTCCAAGAACAGATCGGGCGGAACATACAAGTCTACGTAGACATGTTGGTGAAGAGCGTCAGTAAATCAGATCATGTCTCTGATCTCCAAGAGGCTTTTTACGTGTTGAAGAGACACGATATGAGACTGAACTCGAACAAGTGTGTTTTCGGCGTTTCATCCGGTAATTTCCTGGGGTTCATGGTCAGCCAAAGAGGCATAAAGGCCAACCCCGAGAAGATTCAGGCTATACTCAACATGGCTCCCCCCTCCAATGTTAAAGATGTGTAGAGACTCACCGGACGCCTCGCGGCCGTAGGGCATTTTCTCTCCAAGTCCGGAGAAAAATGTCTCCCGTTCTTCAAGGCCCTCAGGGGGGCTAAAGGTTTTGAGTGGGAGCAACAGCAACAAGAGTCGCAGCTCAAGGCGTACTTAGTCAACCCCCCACTCTTGAGAAAGCCGAAGCTCGGGGAAGTCCTCTACATATACCTCGCCACTTTGGAGCCGTCTCTCAGCGCTATTCTAGTAAGAGAAGAAGACGACGCAGAAGCCCATCTACTATGTGAGTAAGGTCCTCAGGGACGCCGAACTCTGTTATTCAAAGCTAGAAAAGATGGCCTATGCGTTGGTCATGGCGGCCCGAAAGCTCATCCCTACTTTCAGTCTCACTCGGTGGTTGTTTTTACCGACCAACTGCTCAAACAAGTTCTCTACAAGTCCGAGACCTCGGGGCGCCTTATAAAGTGGTCCATCGAGCTGAGCCAGCATGATATCAGCTATCAGCTCCGAACCGCCATCAAGGCCCAAGCCCTAGCGGAGTTCATAGTAGAGAGCACAATTCCGACGCCAGCAAAGCGATAGAGGAACCCCCGATTTGGACAGTGTAGATGGGTCCTCGTGCGCCGTTGGGAGCAGAGCGGGGGTCATCCTGGCTGGTCTAGATGATTTCATCCTCCAATACTCACTCCGTATCAACTTTCGCGCTTCCAACAACGAGGCTGAATACGAAGCCCTTATAGTCAGCCGGTGTATGGCTCGCAAGGCTGAGACCTAGCGCATCAAGATATTTAGCGACTCGTAGCTAGTGGTGAACCAGGTATCAGGGGAATCTGAAGCGCGAGACGGTCGTATGGCCAAGTACTTGGCCAAAGTCAAAGAACTGATGGTTTCTTTCGAGGATGCACAACTCCAGCGAATCCCTTGAGAAGAGAGTGCACAGGCGGACGCCCTTTCGAAGCTAGCTTCATCTTCCCTCCAAGGGCTCGAACATACTGTCTTAATAGAAGTTCTCTTGCGACGCAACATCGAAGACGATCCCGAGCCAATGGAGACGCTGCCCTTAAAACTTGGGGAGAACTGGATGAGGCCCCTGCTCGAGTTCCTTAAAGATGGGGTCCTCCCCTTAGACCCTCAAAAGATCCGAACCAGAGCCGAGCGGTACACACTCATCGAGGGAGTCATGTACAAACGTTCCTATACTCAAGTAGACGGCAGGCCCTACTTGAGATGTCTCTCCCCCGAGGAAGCCCAATATGCTTTGAGGGAGGTACATGAGGGAATGTGTGGCGCTCACTTGGGTGCAAGGTCCCTCGCCCGCAAAATCTTGAATTATGGATATTTCTGGCCCACTCTCCTTAGCGATGCCGAACAACACGTTCGCCAATGAGGGCCCTGCCAAAAATTATCAACAATCCGCCGCTTACCTCAAGCCCACCTCTGCTCTCTCTCCAGTCCAACCCCTTTTGCAATGTGGGGAATGGACCTGCTCGGGCCTTTCCCTCCAGCGCCGGGCCAACTAAAGTTCCTTGTTGTGGTGATCGACTATTTCTCTAAATGGATCGAAGCCGAGCCCCTAGCGACGTTCACAGAGAATAGAGTGCCGCATTTCTTTTGGAAAAACGTTGTATGCAAATTCGGTGTGCCTCGAATCTTGGTAACGGACAATGGGACTCAGTTCACGAGAGTAGCCTTCTGCACTTTTTGCGCAGACTTGGGCATTCAGCAACGATTCTCCTCGGTCTCCCACCCACAGTCCAACGGTCAGGCAGAGAACACCAATCGGCAAATTCTCTTCATCCTGAAAGAGACTGAACAAGTCTGCTAAGGATTTATGGGTAGAGCAGCTCCCCAATGTGCTCTGGAGCTATCGCACTACTAAGAGGACCTCCACGGGAGAATCTCCCTTCAACCTCACTTACGGCTCCGAAGCCGTTATCCCACTAGAGGTCGGTCTACCTTCCCCCCCGCTTGATCGCCTACAATGAAGAGCAAAACACGAACGAGCTTCGCGGTAACTTGGACCTCATCGATGAGATCCGCGAGAGATCCTCCATTCGGCAAGAAATTTATCGACGTATGATCGAGCAATCCTATAACAAGAGAGTCCACCCTACTAATCTCAAAGAAGGAGATTTAGTGCTCAGAAAGTTGTCAATTTCTTTTCCAAGCAAGAAAAGCAAGCTAGCACCTAATTGGGAAGGACCATACAGGATCTCGAAAGTTGTCTGACTTGGCGCCTATCAACTTGAAGACCTGGGGAGCAAGAATGTGCCGAGAACATGGAATGCGGAGCACTTATTGAAGTACCAAAAGGGCGTTTGAACGCCGCTCCAAGCAACTTCTTGCTTTAAGAGCATTTCTAAGCTTTTCTTTCTTATTTAATTCATTTTTGCAAATTTAATAATGGCTCGCAACTCAGAAGCAGCCACTTAGTAGTTATTTTTAATAAAAAATAGTTATCTCTCTCAGAAAAATTATTGTCTTAATGTTTTTTTCACCGAGCACAAAGTTTCTCAAACAACAAGTTCGGAGTCCAACACTTGGTTCGATGCCGCTTTTGCTACTTGCGAACGAGCGAGTACAAAGTAGCTCACCATTTAGAATTTCTCCTACAACTGTTGATACTCTTTAAACGACAAGTTCAGAGTCCAAAACTTGGTTGAATGCCGCTTTGGCTACTTGTGAACGAGCGAGTATAAAGTAGCTCACCATTCGGAATTGCTCCTACAACTGTTGATACTCTTTAAACGACAAGTTCGGAGTCCAACACTTGGTTTGATGTCGCTTTTGCTATTTGCGAACGAGCGAGTACAAAGTAGCTCATCATTCGGAATTATTCCTACAACTGTTGATACTCTCTAAACGACAAGTTCGGAGTCCAACACTTGCTTCGATGCCGCTTTTGCTACTTGCGAACGAGCGAGTACAAAATAGCTCTCATTCGGAATTGTTCCTACAACTGTTGATACTCTCTTAACGACAAGTTTGGAGTCCAACACTTGGTTCGATGCTGCTTTTTCTACTTGCGAATGAGCGAATACAAAGTAGCTAACCGTTCAGAATTGCTCCTACAACTGTTGATACTCTCTTAATGACAGGTTTGGAGTCCAACACTTGGTTCGATGCCGCTTTAGCTACTTGCGAACGAGCGAGTACAAAGTAGCTCGCCATTCGGAATTGCTCCTATAACTGTTGATACTCTTGCGAACATTAGCGAAACACAAATTCTCACAATAAGCTCGAAAAAGGGGTATATTATTTCATCAAAATTTGAGATACAAGTCTAATTCTAGACCAAAAACTCATACAAGAGACTACAAAATTTCACTCTAGCCCCTTCTAGGGAGTGGGATGCTCCTATTAAGTGATACTCTGGGACGGCGAGCGCCGTGGTGCTCTCGCCTCGCTTCTACAGAAGTCTCTAAGCCAGCGTGCTGAGTCGCGTCACCAGAACCCAAGAGTCTCACCGTTGCCCCAACAGATGCCCCGCTCGAAGAGCTGGCCACTCCACGCTATGCATCCCCAGGGTTTCGCAAAAGGGGGGGGGGGGCGAAAGAAGTGCTAACTCGTGGAATGATCTTCCTTGGGCGTATTCACCCCGAGGGCACAAAGTGCTTCTAACGTTGCTCCCCTCAGAAAGTTGTTGCAGACGAAGGTTCTCCGCCTCTAGCTCGACAACCCGTTCTTTAAGTGAGTCACCTGTTACTCTGAAGCGAGGCAATCGTCTCGAACTGCCCCCACGCGAAACATCGGAGAGTCCTTCGAAGATGCGCCGCCTCTAGGCTTTTTTCGAGCACCACGTTCTTCAATTCGTCCCTCGGATCTCGTCTCGAATAGAGAGTGACGAAGAAACTTAAGCCTCAGACCCTGGTTGGCAGCCATCAAAGGACAGGACTCCTCGCCGTCGGGGGACACCTCGCAAATTCTCTCTTCAAGACGGCTCATCTCAACATCTCGGCGAGCCAAGGTCAACCTCAAATGGCCTAACTCCCGCTCCGCTTTATAAAGCAGCTCTCGAGATTGGGTGAGGACTAACTCCGTAACACCCAGCTTATGGCGGAGAGCTGATACTTCACTACCCTGGGGAAACCAATAAAAAAAATGGCAATGTCAAATGCTCAGATTTCGAACAGAGCTACAAGATAGTTCTAATTTTCTTTGAGCCTCACAGCGCAACATTGAGTCCAAAAACTTCATTTCATTGACAAAGAAAAAGATACAAGAGCGGTGGCCAGTCCGCTATAAGGCAGTACAAAGAGAAAAAGAACGAGTACAGACACAGAGTCAAAGAGCCACCTTGGGGGACTGCTCCGCAATCGTCTTCGGCACCTCCACGATTGTCGACTCAGGGTTCGCCACGGTGTCCTCCTTTTCTTCTTCTTCCCCTTCATCTCCTTCTCCGGCTCCCTTTGTCTCCTCAGCAACCTCGCCTTCGGGAGGGGCATACTCGCCCTCGAGAGGGGCATACAGGCTATACCCCGAGCTGTCGAAATCGGGGAGGCAAGCTTCGACGTGCTTGAGGGCTCTGGCATAAGACTGCTCCATGTTCGCGTGCATATGCGCCTTCGCTTCGGCCCTGATCGCCTCCGCAGTTGCTGCCTCCGCTGCCTCCCTCTCCCTCGCCTCGTCCTCGGCAACCTTCAGAGCCTTCTCCTTCTCTTGATCGGCCTTCTCTTTCTCTTTGTCAGCCCTCGCAGCCTCGACGGAAATTCGTTCATTTGCCTTCGCCAAGGCCGACTCAAGGAGGCTGATCTGAGCAGCCTGAGACACCGACAGATGCCGCTCTGCCTCATACATCTTCACGGCCTAGGCCCTCTCCGTCCGATCCTTATCGCTCGTCACCTTGAGCTCCTCCTGCTCGGTGAATTGCTCTGAGAGGTAGCTGAAGTGGCACGTGATCTGAAAGCAAAAAAAAAGATGCTAAGGTTTGACGCAAGACACTTGGAAATTTTGAGGACCCAACAAAGTTACTCACTGACATCGTCGCCCTAGCAATCTCGTGGGAGTCATCGCCCACCGTCTCCGCCTTCAACGACGCTCGATCTTTTGGGGTCGGCAAGTGGCGGAGTGCCTGCATGCTCATGACGGAGTCCCTGAGGAAGCCGTCATGTTTCATTACCCGCCAGTCGGGGACGAAGAGCCCCTTATGCTCCTTGGTGAGAATCGTCTCGACCTCGGCGGTAAGAGGGGGTAGCATAGCTTGTGCCTCAAGCGCTAGTGCAACCCCGACAGAGAAGGCCTCGGCAGAGGGGTCGGAAGGGGTGGATGGAGAAGGGGATGCCAAGTCCACTGTTGGGGCCCCCGCCGATGGTCCCTTAGCAGCTCGGCCAGACGAGGGTCCCGTCGTCGTCCTCTTCCTTTTCTTGTTATCGATGCCTTTCCCGCCGCCTACACCTTGGTCAAGTAGCATAGCTCGGAAATCCATGTTCGGGGCCTCTGGGGGAACGAAAGCCAAAAATGATTTGCGCGAGAAGAAAACAATATTAGAAATAAAAGGAAAAAAAATATTTGATGCATACCGGGGTCGATCGGACTGAGACCCCCACCGAAGAGAACCTCCTTGGTCATATCCTTCCAACTCAAGGTCGGACTGAGACCCCCACCGAAGAGAACCTCCTTGGTCATATCCTTCCAATTCAAAAGAAAAGGATAAGGTGGATAGTATGACCCTGATCCCCATCACCATCTGGTCAAAATAGAGCCCCGACATGGGGTCTTTTGATAGCATCTGTCAGTAAGGACCATCTTGAGGTGAGAGGAAATATGTGAGTGACTGGGTGATATGGACAATAGAATTACGAAACAAATATTGTTTAGAAACATCTAGCCAAATGACCCACAAACACATCTAGCCAAATGACTAAGTTATGTGGAAATATCCCACATAACTCTGTCTTAGTTTGGTTGCGGTTTTGGATGCAAATGACGAGTAGACATGATATAATGGGGGAGTGGGAAAGATTTAAAGTCACCCAGGCACGTAAATTGGGGTTATTGAAGGTGGCTGAGAATTGTGGAATTTCAAAAGAACCACTATCTATGACATTCAATGAAATGCACAGTACAATTCGCAAATATGTACAATCACCACAACAACACAAGATGTGGAAAAGAGGAGAGGACTTTATTGATATTGAAGAAAATGCATATATATAAATAAAATCTGACATCTGAGATAGCTATGAGAATAGTTATTGATCGCTGGTAAACACTAATAATTCCTCTCATGACTTGGAAGTAACTCTTGAAGCTGCAATCTCACCATCTGGTGACACCATAGAGGATCTTGACCTCCCCTCTCTCCCTCAAGAAAACCCTTGCTATATATATATATATATATATATATATATATATATATATATATCTCGCTGGTAAACTTTAATAATTCCTCTCATGACTTGGAAGTAACCCTTGAAGCTGCAATCTCACCATCTCGTGAAACCATAGAGGATCTTGACCTCCCCTCTCTCCCTCAAGAAAACCCTTACTATATATATATATATATATATATAATTATAATCTGACGTCTGAGATCGCTATGAGAATAGTTATTGATCACTGATAAACTCTAATAATTCCTCTCCTGACTTGGATGTAAACCTTGAAGCTGCAATCTCACTATCTCGTGACACCATGGAGGATCTTGACCTCCCCTCTCTCCCTCAAGAAAACCCACGCTGCTTCCTCTCTTGGAATAAAAAATAAACTTCTCCTTAGAAAATTCGCAACTGATACATATATATACAATCCAAATTGATACCCAAAAAATGCCTTCCGATGATAAACCAAATCCACTGCTTGGACCAAGTAGTCTACCAGCCTTGGACCCAAGTCAACTTGACTATATTTTCTGCACAACCTGAAAGAAAACATGCAATTCTTAGTTGGGAAAAAGGCGTTGTTGTTGTATTTTGCTTATGAACTTAAGTGGACTGTTTTGAGCCATTGGATCTGAGAGGTCCATAACTGATGGCTATGAGGCATTTGGATCTCAAAATAAGAATAGGATGAGTTCTTAGGATCTCTCTCTCTCTCTCTCTCTTTTTCTTTCTCTCTCTCTCTCTCTATATATACTAGTATCATGCACGTGCGATGCACGTGGAGGAAGAAGGAAAAAGACAAAAAAAAAATCTACCAACACGTGCGCTGCACGTGTTGACTAACATACAAAAAAACAATAAAAAATTGTTTATTTGTTTGGAACCCCATCTCTCCCATTATAATATATATATATATATATATATATATAATTTCAACACAACAACGACAACATCACTCTTAATATATCATATATATAAATATATATAGTCTTGATCCCATGAAGTTTCAATACCTCTCGTGGTTGATGTTAAAAAATGGCTAATATTGGGACACCAAAGGTGTTTGTGAAAATTCTCTTGAGAAATTTTGGTAAACTCTGATTACTTAAAAGACATATAAAGTCAGCTGACTTTCCTTATTTATTAAATTAGTATTATTAATTCATTATTTGCATTATTTTGGCTCAGTTAATCTTTGAATTTGCTTTCTTTCAAGTGGTGTCTTGGCATAGAGAAATCAGCTGTAATGACTCCAGATATTAGAGTCATATAGCTATGGATATGGAAGGTTAAAATCAAGTCTTTTCTAGCATAATGATTTCTTAGTGGGAAATTGAAATAAATAAATTGTCGGTTCTGAAACAGGGACTTTGTTGCTTGGAGCAGTCATATAGAATTCCACCTGCATCCTGCATATATTACATGAGAAAGAATTTACTAGATCTATCGATAGCATTACATTCAGGTATTGACTTGATTCGGATTGAGACTGGCATTACATTCAGGTAATGATCTGCATTTAGAGTGATCTGCAACAGACAAATGTCGAATGGATCAAATATACGCTGGGTTGATGACTTCACTTATGTTTTTATCTTCAACCAGATTACCCTGCTTTGCAATTTTTAAATGACTTGCAGGTAGTTAAGGTGTGAACCGAACAAACAAAGTCGAGATAAAGGGTACGCCTGACTGACATGCTGTTTACTTTCCTTATGTTTTTCTCTCATTAGATTACAAAAATATGAGACTTGTGAATGACTTGTAGGTAGTTATGTGGTGTTTTCTATATGAAAACTAGGAAGTGAAGTACCAGGGCCTTTGCTCCCTCATGCAGATTTCTACCAGTATGGCAGATTCTTCTTTGTGGATAAATAGAAAACGTCGTGTTTGTCTGACTATTTATTTTTGAAGTTGTTAATATAAGCTTATAAATAATTCCATTTTATCATTCTTATTTTTAGGATATGTTTGGAAGGCGAATTTCCATTCATTCATTAAGTGCCAGCTATTTGACGCCACCCACAACAAACGAATTGAATGGTTCAAAGATATGCAGGGATGACAGGCTGATGACTTAACCTTTTCTCTCCAACCCAATTGCATCAATATGTGATTTGTGAATGATTTGCATGTAGTTAGACTTGTATAGTAAGGGAAGGGACGAGGTCCTTGTTCCCCCATTTGGGTTTCTTCATGTCAGGACCGGCTCTAAGTTTCCGGGGGCCCGAGGCGAAAGGCCCAAATAATTATTTTTTGAGGCCCTTAATAACAATATAATTTTTTTGCGAGTAAAATATGTGTCTATATTTACAAGGAAAATACAAATTTGGGGCTCCTAAAATTGTAAAAAATTCGGGGGCCTGAGGTGGCTGCCTTACCGGCCTCAAGGTGAGGGCCGACCTTGCTTCATGTGTGACTTGGTATGGTTCTTCTTTGTACACACTTCTGGTTACCATTTTGTGGATTATAAGAAATATGTTGTGTTTGTGTTTCTTGAGCATATACCTTTCTTCTGTATTCCTGTTATTATTCATAACTTGACCAAATCTGATCTCATTCATATTGATCCTTTCGTTGACCATACATGCAATCTTTCTCCACCAGTCCCTTCCTTTATTGATTCTGACTCATCTCTTGCTCCTATAGCTCCCTTTCCTCTTCATTATTCTCGCAGGACTCGCATGGTTAGTTCTGAAGATACTGGTGCCTCATAGTCTGACACTCGTGATCCCCCCCTCTCTCCTGCCACCGCCCAAGCTCCCCCTGAGATTGTTGATTCCTCTTCTCGTTATTCTCAACGTTCTCGTAAGTGTACTCACCTACCAGATTTTGTTTACTCTTGTTATTTCACTTCTTTCTCTTTATTTTTAGCATCTATTCATTGTCTCTCTGAGCCCTTATCCTACAAAAAGGCAGTTCATGACCCCTGTTGACAGCGTGCTATGAATGAAGAACTTTCTGCCTTGTAAAAGACAGATACTTGGGATTTGGTACCTTCACCTTCTGATAAATATACAATTAGCTCTCGTTAGGTTTATAAAATCAAGACAAAGTCTGATGGTTCAGTTGAGCGCCACCAAGTAGATTGGTTGCTAAGGGATTTTCTCAGCAGTATGGTATGGATTATAATGAGACTTTTGCTCTTGTTGCAAAGGTGACTACAATTCACTCTTATTGTAGTTGCATCTGTTTGTCAATGACATATTTCAAATGAATGTTACGAATGCTTTCTTGAATAGTGATTTGCTTGAACAAAATATACATGGTTCCCCCACCTGGTGTCTATCATAATCATGGAGAAGTTTGTAAACTTAAGACAACATTATATGGTCTCAAACAGGCACCTCGAACTTGGTTTGAGAAGTTCTCTATTGTTATCACTTCTCTTGGGTTTTCCTCCAGTAATTATGACTCGACTCTCTTTGTTAAGTGTACCCCTATTGGTCGAATCTTACTTTTTCTATATGTTGATGATCTGATCATTACTAGTAATGATGTTGATGGCATTGCAGTATTAAAGTTAGAATTAGTCTGTCAATTTGTAATGAAGGATTTGGGTTCTCTACGTTATTTTTTGGGTATTGAAGTTGCATTTTCTCCAAAAGGTTATCTTCTCTCTCAGTCTAAGTACAGTGTTGATATCCTTGAGCGTGCTCGGCTTACTGTTACTAAAACTGTTGATACTTCTTGTGAGCTCAGTGTTCAGTATGCTCCTTCTGATGGTACTCCTTTGTCGGATCCTACTTTATATTGCACTATTGTTGGAATTTGGCTCACCATCACTTGTCCAGACATTACTTATGCAATTCATATTGTCAGTCAGTTTGTTGCTTCTCCTACCATCATACATTGGGCAGTTGTTCTTCATATCTTGCGATATCTTCGGGGTACCATCTTTCAGAGTCTTTTGCTTCCATCCATTTCTTCCTTGGAGCTGTGTGCATACTCTGATGCTGATCACGGGCGTGATCCCACAGATCGCAAGTCTGTTACTGGTCTTTGTATCTTTTTGGGCGATTCTCTTATTTCTTGGAAGAGCAAGAAACAAACTGTTTTTCTCAATTTTCTATAGAGGCAGAGTATCGTGCTATGACATCCACTACTAAGGTGATTATTTGGTTGCGTAGGTTACTTGCATATATGAGTGTTCTTCTTTGTCATCCTACTCCTATGTATTGTGACAACCAAAGTGCTATTCAGATTGTTCACAACTCAGTCTTTCATGAACGGACCAAACACATCAAGTTTAACCGTCATTTTACTCGTCACCACCTCAAGCATGACACCATTACTTTACCGTTTGTCCCTTCTTCCCTGTGTCTTGCAGACTTTTTTACAAAGTTACATTCTATTTTACGTTTTCGTTTTCTTATTGGCAAACTTTCGATACTTATTGCAGCCGCATCGTGAGCTTGAGGAGAGATATTAGAGTAATTATGCTTATGTTGTAAGGGCAGTATAGTCTTTTGTTAATTCAGCTCTTACAAAGCTCTATCTCTTTCTCTTGTTCACTCACTGTAGACAACCCTGAATATGAGAAACCCTAATTTCCTCTTTCTCTATACTATGATTTCTATTTTAATCTTGATGTTTGGATTTTGTTTTGGGAATAACAACATTCGTTTGTTGAAACCGCTTTCCCTTCTTATCACTGAAGGGTGTTGAGAAGGATGTTGTTAGGTTTTAGATCCCAATGAACAATTGGTGGTTGTACAGTCATGATGCATGGATCAACAACATCAATGGCTATGCTTAACCTTTGAATCAAACCAACATTTTCTGTGGCATGCAACCATTGCTCTAGATTTTTATTAGGCATGAATTCAAACATTGAAGCCTTGAATATTTGCCTTGTGAATCATTTGACGAGGAAGAGGTTAGGATCTTGATGAGATTGCGATGTCGAATGTGTCTGAAAGCCTCATATTCATCTAAGAAACTCTTGGAAGCTCCTTGCTCCTCTGGATTGAACACCTTCATTGCTATCATTATATTACCCTCGTCCATAATATAATGCTTTCTTCTCCATTATGCTTGTCATCCACTTCTTTCATTTCTGCATCTATATAATTAGTATTTTAGATTATAGTCTTAATTTATAAGTGTCATGTGAATCAGTATAATATGGATTTGGTTTAGCTCTTTTACCATTGTTTTTTGTTGGGCATGTACAGAGGTATGAAACAATTTAAATATATTAGAAGGAACAAAAAATATTAATATGAATATAAATATATAATATATAAAATAATTATTTAAATATTAGCTGAATCCCAACTGTACCTGCATTCCATTGTTTTCTGAAATTGCCGCATCTTCGCACCTGCATCCCCCGCACCCGAATCAGTGCTTTCTAAATTAGGAGTAGGAAGATATGGCTCTGTGTACAAAGGGTTAGGATTCCATAATGATTATAGATGCAGAAATGAGAGAAGCGATGGGTGACACGAAGGAATCAAAAGAGGCGATGGCGACGGAGAGAGGAGGCGGCGACGGCGACGGCGGAGAGACGTAGGCAGAGGCGACGGGTTGGGTACGATTGGAGAGTTGGGTTTTGATTTGGGGATTTAGGTTTGGGGATTTAGGTTTTGTGAGAGAGAGGGAGAGAAAACGGCTGAGATAGAGAGAAAGTGGGATGTTTACTTTTTTTTTTTTTTTTATTGAATCCTAACCCGCACCTGACCTGCACTCTATTTAAAATTTTAATGTAAAATAATGAGTGCGTGTCCCGCCGCACCCACGCCGCACCCGAGTCCGATACGAGTCCGACTCCGGTGCGAGCACCTCCGTGAAGAGTCCGTGTTTCCTAGCTCCTAATAGATTCGCTTGAAAGAACCCATCAGTTGCTTCTACTAGTTCAAGATAAGAAGCTCCAAGGTATTGATCATTTAAGGAAGGCAATGTGGGATTTTCTTGTCTTGACTTTCTTTTCCAATAAATAATAAGAAGGTAAGTGAATAAACCAAAGAGAATGTTAGTAGTTGCAATCAGTACTTTGAGCCACGGAGATATTTGATCGCTTGATTTTGCGGAACTGGAGAAAAGTGAAAATCTCGAATTCCACTATAGATTTCATCGTTGCCTTGGAGAGAAACTGCAGTTGAATTTTGGAAAATTCCCTCAATCGGAGCTTCTCCTTCAAAATTATTGAAAGATAAATTCACATATTTAAGACTCAAGTTCTCTAGAAAGGGCGGAATAGGACCTAATAAGGTATTCTGAGACGATCTAGTTGCTGAAGTTCTTTCAGATTGCTAAAAGTTGAAGGAATTATTCCACTGAGGAGATTTTGATTCAAGTCCAATATTTGTAAGAGTTGGTAAAGCCCCTAGTGTGCTGCTGGGAATTTGATTATTTAACCTTTTTCTAGCAATTAGTAACTGTCTAATTGACTTCAAAAGGAATGTGACCTACAAGATAGTTATCTGATAAACTCACTATGGGGGGATGACAGTCTAAAATTTTCTTTTGTTTTTTGAGTAATGCTAGAGCCACTACCAATTTCACTATATTTCTCTTCACTACATTAGGTGGCACACTCCAATAGGTAGGGGATGATAGAGTAGGTGGGAGAACTCTCCAATAGGAGTATGCCACCTAAGGTAGTGAAGGAATTGGTAGTGAAATTGGTAGTGACTAAAGCATTACTCTTGTTTTTTTACCACTGAATTGATTTCCAAAAAGGGTCAATTCTTTCAGCTGAGGAAGATTTCCAAGGCTTGGAGGAAGCATACCATCTAAATCATTGCTATCTCAATAGAGGTATATTAATTTAATTAGATTTCCCAAAGATGATGGAATATTCCCTACTAGGTTCTCGAAGATTTCAAATTTTTGAGCTTCCCAATAGTTTTTGGAATAACTCTAGTAAGATGGTTTTGTTCTAGTCCGAGTATAGTTAGGTTCAATATCTGTCCATTATCTGAAGGAATGGTACCAGTTATCATGTTCCAATTTAATCTTTTTTTGAGAGTTGGTGGAGAAATTTCATATTGAAATCGGCAAATCACCACTAAGGTTATTACTGTTCTTGGTCACTGACATCAGTTGGCTGTAGTTGGCTAGAGAAAGTAGAAACTCCCAACTGTTGGGATCACTTGCTTCAACTTGGTTTTCATTTAAAATTATAGTTCGGAAAGAGAACATCCCCAAATTGGGAGGCAACTTTCCATTGAAATTGTTACGGTCCATGTATACGCCATGAGCCATCGAGTTTTGAGGCATTTGGAAGGGAATGTGGATTTGGTCCTTAAAATTGATTACCGCCCAACAATATATTTTTGAGATTTGTAACGGTTGAACCCATAGTTGGGGGGAGGATTCCCTAAGGTTGATTAACAGCCTCAGCAAAGGTGGACAAAGATGATATAGTGAATAGGGAGGAAGGGTTCGTACCCGAGAGTTTATTTGCAAACTTTGATAGACTTGTAGGCTCTGGAGTTTGCTAATGTCATTGGGGATGCTTCCCACTACTTGACTAACCTCAAGATCAACTTTTAATAGAGATGAGAGGTTACCTACTGAAGATGGAATGCCTCCAGTGAGGCTATTATTGGAGAGTGCCAGGTAACTGAGCTTTTGAGAGAGAACCAGTCTCCTTGAGAATGTTTCCTGATAGAGTATTGCTACCTGTTAGATATTATAGTCCCATATTGGGTATTGGGTTAATTTTGTATTTGGTTCACTCCTATATATACGAGATATTGTACTCAGCTATTTCTCAATTCAATATTCAGTATTGTTTTCATCTTTCTGATTTATCTTAACATGGTATCAGAGCCAATTATCCAAATTTTTCCTTCTTAAATTTCCTCATCAAAAATTCTCAAATTCAAAAAAAAAGGGTCAGCCACTTATTCCGCTCTTCGGCAACTTCAACTTTCCAAATCAGCAGCAACAACATCATCGTCATCACTCCTAAATTCGATTCAGGGCTCAAAGGTCTTCACCATCATCGTCTCAGGCAACCTCTAAATCCCGACTTCCAATTCCGAATCCTCCAACCTCGACGATAGAACCCATCGTCTCCAACCATCGACTTCCAACTCCTAACCCATCTCCTCGACCTCCAACTCCAACATCGTCGCCCTACCACCCGTTCGCCCTGCCCATCGTCTCCAACCCTAATGTCCCAACTCCGAACTCGACCTCCAACTCCAACACCATCGCCCACTCGACCTCCCTACCTAGCCGCCACTCTCACCCTCTATCTAAAACCCTAATCCTAATTTCCCCCTGCCTTAATCCCAACCCACATCCTCATTCCCGACCCGTATACCCAAATCCTCATACCTGTATACCCAAACCCGTTTTTATTTTTCTGTTTCTCAAAAAATCAAAAAAATCAAAAAAATCAAAAAAAAAAAAATCAAAATAATAATAATAATAATAATAATAATAATAATAATAATAATAATAATATATATATATATATATATATATATATATATATATATATATATATATATATATATATATATATATATATTATAGGTACTACTACTTGATGGAATCTCAGTCTCTCCCACATGTTTTCGCTTCCACCTACTTCCCCATTGCAACCAACTCTCATTACTCCAGATTCAAATAGTAACAAAGCCATCTTCAGTCTGCCTCCGGTCTCCTACCTTCTCCTAGCATCATTCCTCACTCTACCCCACCTCTACTTCCGCCACCAGTAGCCCCGTCCTGTCCCCTACCCCGATCCAGACACCGGCAGCATTTTCCTCCTTGAAGTGCTTCTTCTCTTACATCCTCGGCCATGCCCGTCACTCCAGTCTTGCCGTCTCCTGCTGATTGGGCTAATCTTCAGTAGTGCTTCACTCAGCTAGAACTACAGCTCATGGGTCATTCTATCAATGCTGGCTCCTCCGCTCCTACTTTCTCTGCCACTTCCGGTATGAATTCGTTCTGGATTTTAGATTCTGGTGCATCACATCTTCTCACTAGTAATATGACACTATTCACCACCTACACTGCACTTCCCTTTCACTCCATCTCTACACATAGTTGATGGCTCACCACTTCTCGTTACACACTCAGGGGTAATTAGCTCTCTCATTCTCATATTACCATATGTTCTTTATGCTCCTCATTTATCCATAAACTTTATTTCTATTAGTGCGTTGTGCGATATTGGTTTTATCGTTACTTTTGACTCTTTCGGTTGTTCTATTACTGATTCATGCACCGGTGAGGAGTTTGGGCATGCTAGTCGTCGGGATCGTCTATATCATCTAGATTTTCTTCGTTCACATCACTCTCCTTCTAGTTTTGTCAGTATTGTTTTCTCTGATGCTGATTTGTGGTACAGACATCTAGGTCATATTAGCGCATCATGTCTCTAGACTCTAGCTTGCAGTGTTGCGCTTGGTTCTCTTACTTTTAAACATTTGTCTCACTTTCAGGGTTGTCATTTTGCCAAACATATCGCCCTACCCTTTAGTCACAAAAGCACTTCTCAAACCACCCATCCTTTTCAACCTGTTCATTTTGACATATGGGGATCCTCTCCTGTACCTTTGTGGAAAGGCTATCTCTATTATGTTGCCATCATCGATGACTTTACTAGACATACATGGGTTTTTCTTCTGCGTCAGCTATCTGAGATACCTGATATTTACGGGTTCTTTACGACTATAATTCACACTCAGTTCGGTGTGCGCATTGAGAATTTTCGATCGGACGACGCGCGTGAGTACACTTCCATCATTGAGTTCGATTCTTCAGTCTCACGGCACCTTTTTTCAACAATCATGTCCTCACACACATGAGCAGAATGGTGTAGCTGAATGCAAGCATCGTCACATCCTTAAGACGGCTCGCGCTCTTTTACTCCTCTTCCGCTCTTCGTTCTTTCTGGGTTGAAGCTGTCATGATCTCTGTTAGTCTCATCAATATTACTCCCTCATCTGCCCTAGCTGGTACGATGCCTTATGAGGCTTTTTATCACTCACCTCCCGACTATAGTATGCTTCATACCTTTAGGTGCACCTATTACGTCCTTCTTCCTCCTACTGAGCACACGAAGCTCTCCGCTCGTGCTGCTAAGTGCGTTCACCTAGGTCTCAGTCCCAAACACAAAGGTTATCGTTGTTTTGATCCATCGGCTGGTCCTGTTTGCATTTCTAGACATGTATCCTTTGTGGAAGACTCTCCTTACTACTTCACTCCCCTCGAAGATACTAGATTTCTTGATTCTCCAGTTGTTTCTAGCTCCCCGATTTTATCTTCCCGCATTCCTTTTGATCCTACTCCTCTGGCTCCACTCATATCTCCTGCAGTCCTTACACCTGTTGTTCCTCCTACTGAAACACATCCTGCATCCCAACAGCTGCCAGCACACACCCTACCTACTTCCCTACAGACACATGCACCTACTACACCGTCCTCACCCCCACACCCTGTCAGTTCACCACCGCTTCGTCAGTTTACACATTCCATTTCTGGTATTCCTCTGGCACATTATACACCTGATGCCACTGGTCCTTCTGACCAGTTTAGTTTTGCCACTCTAGCTTCCTACTCACCACAGTTTCATGCATATCTCACTGCTATACACTCTACACGTGAGCCCAGAACCTATCAGGACACAATTCAATATCCCGAATGGAGTAAGCTATTGCAGAGTAATTTAGTGCATTTGATCAGACTGGCACTTGGGATGTCGTTCCTCTACCAGAGGGCATTCAGCCTATTAGCTGCAAGTAGATCTTCAAGGTCGAATATCAACCTGATGAATCTATTGAGCGGCACAAGGCTCGTCTTGTAGTCCGAGGATTACTCAGGAGCATGACATTGATTATGATGAGACTTTTGCTCCCGTTGCACAGATGACTACTATTTGTATTTTTCTTGCTGTTGCAGCCATTCGTTAGTGGCTGTTATGCCAGATGGACGTGAAGAATGCTTTTCTTCATGGTACCTTATCTGAGGTTGTTTATATGGATTCTCCTTTCGGCCTCCCTACTTCTCGTCATGTTTGTCGGCTATGTCAGGCTATATATGGTTTGAAGAAGGCCCCTCGAGCCTGGTTTGAGTGTTTTCGCCTTGTCATCACCAATGCTGGTTTTAGTCAGAGTTCTCAGGACCATTCTATGTTTATGCGGTCATCACCGCTAGGGGTGGACAACTATTATCCGAACCAACCAATCCGAACCAATTCAACCCGAACCGAGCGGTTTTTAACCGAACCAATTGATGGTTTGGGTTGGTTCGGTTCTTGATCTTCAATAACCAACTGGACCGGATCGGTTGTTGGATGGAGCTTTCAAATAACTGATGAAACCGAACCGACCGTACCTCTATGCATTAGTCCATAGTAATCTAGTTCTCCTTTATATTCTTGAATATACAATCAGTCATTTCTCATTTTCTTGGAGTTACAAATGTCTCCTTTAATTTCTTTAATACAAACCGAACATTTGTTCTACCTATGTTCTGATTCTCTATAATCATGTGTGTTATGTTGTTGAGAAATGCTTGATTTACAGTGTGGCTCAGCTTAATAGAATAATGAAGTTGATGTAACATTTAGTAGTTATCTTAATCAAGCCAAGCATAAATTATTTTCTACATTTTTTTTATTGTACCTGAAATTCAATTAGCTATGGTTATTGATGTTTCTTTTATGAGAATAAACTAAGATTACAGAAGTTGCAGGTGAAAAAGCAATGTATCTCACCCATTTAAACGTCACCATTTCAAACAATTAGTGTAAAATTCATTAGTAACTTGTGGTTTTATGAATCTTCATTTTAAATTCATTTTTAAACAACAAATAGCAGAATGGTTCTTAAGTTTGATTGAAGTTGATCTTTTAAATTTCAACAAAATTGTGAATGATGTTGGAGGTGAAAAGTAGCATGCCAAACCGACCATCCAATTTATCCAAACTGAGCTTAATCGGCTTGGATGGAAACCAATCCAATTAAGGCTCGGATTGGTTGCAGATGGGAAAACTAAAAAACCGATCTTTTTTGGATCGGTAGTGGATGGTCCATATTAGGTCGGATACCGACTGATGCCCACCCCTAATCACCGCAAGAGAGGGTACTTCTACTACTCTATGTTGATGATATGATCATTACTGGGGATGACTCTGCAGGCATTACATCCATCCAGAAATACCTTCACCAACAGTTCCATATGAAAGATCTTGGCAGACTACGTTATTTTTTAGGTCTAGAGATTGCTCATGGATCTCGGGGGATATTCTTTTCTCACAGAAATACACATCAGATATTATCTCCGCTGCATGCCTTTCTGACACTCGATCAGCCGATAACCCTTAGAGCTTCATGTGAAGCTTCGTTTCACTGATGGTGAGCTCCTTCCTGATCCCACAACATACAGACAGATTGTTGGACAACTTGTCTATTTATGTATGACCAGACCCTTATTGCTCGCGCAGTCAGTGTTGTCATTCATTTTGTTTCTGCTCCTACATCAGTTCACTACGATGCTCTTCTGCGAATTCTCAGATATCTTCGGGGTACTATTACTCGCTCATTATTCATGTCTGCTACATCCAAACTAGAGCTGAGTGCATATTCTGATTCAGATTGGGCAGGTGATCCTACTACCAGACGGTCTACCACCGGTTTCTGTCTATTTCTTGGTGATTCGCTGATCTTATGGCGAAGTAGGAAACATGCAGTTGTTGCATGTTCTTCGACCGAAGCTGAGTACAGAGCAATGACAGCTACTACTAGAGAGATTGTTCATGTTCGTTGGCTTTTATCAGGTATGGGTGTCACTCTTTCAGGACCTACTCCTCTTCATTGTGATAACCGGAGTGCACTACACATTGCAAGCAACCCAGTCTTCCATGAGCGAACGAAGCATATTGAGATTGATTGTCATTATGTTCGTGAGCGCTTTGAAGCAGCGATCATTTCTCTTCATTCTATTACCTCATCACAGCAGACGGTCGATTTCTTCACCAAATCTCATACTGTTCAGAGATCTCGATATTTAGTAGGCAAACTTACACTGTTTGACCCACCATGAGTTTGAGAGGGTGTGTTAGATATTATAGTCTCATATTGGGTATTGGGCTAATTTTGTATTTGGTTCACTCCTATATATAGGAGATATTGTACTCAGTTATTTCTCAATTCAATATTCAGTTTTGTTTTCATCTCTCTGATTTATCTTAACACTAAGTATCATCAGGTTCAAGCATTTCGTCAAATTATTAGGAATTTCCCCATGCAATGAATTGAAACTCAGTTCAACCCGTTGTAACTTGCATATTCTACCTAGACTACCTAGTTCGGGCTGTATCGTGCCATAGGAACCATTATGTGATAGATTGAGATTGGTGAGGAAGGTGAGGTTGGATAGGGAAGGTGAAATGAAGCCTGCAAGGCTTTTAAGTAGCTGAGGTCTAAGGTGAGTACTTTGGATTGCTGCTACATGAGACCAGTCCAGCTGCAGAAATGGTTGGTTTGATTCCATGAACTCCGAGCTGATGAGGATTCCTGAGTTAATTGACTCTTGAATGCAAGAAGTGAGAGCATATCAGTCTCATTTCTGATGATTATAGTGGAAGTTGTGGTGGTTAAAGCTGGTAAAGGGAATGAGGGGATGTGAGAAGAACTAGAAAGAACAGTTTTACCTCCATAGTCTATGCTTCTCCTCCCAGAGGTTTTCTCTACTTACAAATTAGAGTAAACAATTGGATATAAATAGGATTTTCTCATATGGATCCCTTCTAGTGCTCATAAGTTCCTCGAATATGTATAGGCTACATTACAGAAAAATACCACAATCTAACACTTTTGTTCAAAAAAAAATTGCATAGGTTTCCTTTGATATTTGGGAGAACCCAGGAGAGAAATTTCCACTGCAGGAACAAAGATTGTCGCATTTTTTTATAAAAGAAAAAGTTTATGGTATTTAATAGAAAAAACAGAGCTATTTATTTAGGAGCCATATTTTTGCATGAGTGATCTCATCCACTAGTATTTGTATTGTAATATAGCACAATATGTCTATTACAGATTTGCTGTTGTAATGAATTGCTGAAATGCACAAATAGTTGGATTGCTATGTCTATTATGTGAGATCTATCATCTATGTATGCTCCCATAATTCTAGTTGTTTATGCTATCTAGGGATTTAAGATATTGATCTCTCACAAACCAAGCTCAAACTATCACAGTTTTATCGTTCAGAAAGTAGAACCAGTCTGACAGTTTGGTGCGAACTGGTTTGTGAACCCCTGTTGCCGCTATTGGGAATAGCGGCATCGAACGAGCTGTTGCCGCTTTTGCCGCTATTGGAGATAGCGGCAACAGGTGTTCGCACGCTGGGTGCGTTCGCACCCAGAGCCGTTCGCAACCGAATCAGGCTATACTTGGGCAGGGAGATGGTAAAGGGACTAAAATTGTGAGAAGTAGCAAGAACAGTGTTATCTCCATACACTTGTTCTTCATAAAGTTTAGTTAAAAAGCTAGATTGGTTGAAAATCTCTTGCATATTGGAATTTTCTTGAGTCTGATGCAGTGAGTAGTGAACATCTTTTTAATTGAACCACTCATGTATCCAGAATCAATGAAGGTGTCCTTGGCCGGTATACATACTCACGCTGAATCGAATAAGTTGTTTCCACAGAAAAATGTGGGTGGATTCTTCTCCGCATCGTCTAGTTTGATGAGAGGGTCAATGCAATTGATCTTGACTCATTCACATGTTGAACTAATCTACAATCTGAATGTTCCAAGTTGTCTCTAGGAGTTGTTGCTTGCAGAGGTTGTGAAGAGTTTTCTTCTGAATAGACCATTAAATTACTCTTTTCTGTCAATGTATGTAGAGAGAGGTTTACAAAAATCACACTGTATCTTGTACTTATTTACTCTGTAACGAATTGCTGAAATTGACAAATTGTTTGATCCCTTTGCATTCATATACTGGACCGTTATGTTATATCTATGCATTGCTCCTATAACTAGTTCTCTGTGTGGTATGGGCTAACATTATTGTGAATTCTCAAAAAAAAATATTATTTTTTATCATAAATAGTGGGTCATAAATTCCCCACGTTTCATTCAATTTTTTTTTAACAAAACAAACAACCAAGATGCGGGAAATGATGTTCATGTGTCCCCATAAGCGGGCCATGATACTCATACCCCGTCCAAAAAGAGAACTCATTCCATGCAAGATAGCTCCATATCCAAAAACAATGGCGATATATGCATAACTACAAAGCTATCAGATTGATTTAAAAAATTTTCAATCCAGGGCTGAATCTCACAAACCAGGATCATTCAAGTGGTTCAAAACTATCAGATGACTTTTCTCAGATAAAGTTGATACCAGTACAGTTTCTAGTGAGAATAAACAAGCTTATTGAGATCCCCCACAAACTCATTTGTGTATCCCTAACAACGTCAGACCCATTTGCAATAGTAAGTTAAGTTTCTGATGGTTAACTATAGTTAACTATGGTTTTGGAAGAAGGTTGTTTGTGCTTTTGCACAACACTTGGTATTTCAGTGATTATCGGTAAGGTTGGCAATCGGGTCGACCGGGCTGGGTCGAGTCGAACCCGCCAGGGTTGGAACCAAAAATCGGGCGGGTTCAGGTCGGGTCGGTTTGTTAACCGGGCTGGGCCGGGTTGGATTAGCGAAATCTCGACCCGGCCAACCTGCGAACCCATTCGGGTCCAACCCGGGTCGGATCGGGTTGCGGGTTGGCCTGTCGATTTCAACTAATTTTTTTTTAACTTAAAAAATATAATAATAACAATAAGAATAAAAAAATGTAATAAAAATAATAATAATCAAAGAGTGAAATTGATATAAAAAATGTATATATTATTCATATGATTTCAACTTATACAAATTTTTTATATACAAAGATTTTTTACAAATTTATTCTATACAATTACAATTTTTTTCAATTTTCCAACTTTTTTTCATAAGAAACAAAGATTTTTTTACAATTTTTTATACATTTACAATTTTATTCAATTTGTTGGTCTTCAATTCTTCATGTTGGTTGCTATTGTTGTTGTTGTTCTTCTGGCGAGTTGCTTCCACTTGTAGACGTGTCGAACCCTTTTCCTTGAGTCATATCTTCGGACTTCATCCAGTCTTCCGTGCAGACGAGCATCGATTCGAGTTTCAAGCGATTTCTGTAATCGGTTAAAACTCTGCCACTTGTACAAAATGCACTTTCTAAAGCAACTGTAGAGACATGAGGAGTTAGTAGATCTTTAGCCATATATTTAAGAATACTATAAGTATGTTCATAGTCTTTTCACCATTTAAATATCAAGTGTTGAAGTAAAACTTTCAGAATCTTGTTGATTATACCAATGTAATTCATTTGGTTGATTAGTCCTAGATTTTTTTGATTGAATTTGTGCAAGTAAATTAAATGTGGCATCATCTAATTGTTGGATATATTGCTATATTTGCATGTGCATATGAGTAACACGTGTATTGAACATACAATTGATTGGATATTGGAACGCGGATTTGTGGGCTTATAATTCGATACCCAAACCAGTATTTAGAGATAAATACTGGCTTATGATAGCAGTCTAGGTATTCCAATCTTGATACCTAGGGTGAATATCTCAAGCAACTTAGATCTAAGATATTAACCCTAATTCCCAAATGTTAATTTATCACAAAACCTAACAATCTTGAGATATTATTAATCAATTTGTGAGATTTAGAGAGAAAATCTTCACCGTACGTCGTTCTCCATCTCTGGTGTCTACTCCCACCGCTACCGCCGGAGTTGCTGATGCCGTAGCCAACACCCACGACCACCGATGGGCGACGCCTTCATGGGCGTCACCGTCAATGGGCACCGCCGCACCTGTCGTCGCTTGGCGCCGCTGCCGTCACTGGGCGCGAGCGCTGCCGTCGCTGGGCGCGAGCCGCTACCGACGCCCCTGCCTTCGCTGGGCGTGAGCCGCCGAAGGTCGCCGAACCCGCCGTCTGGTCTATGCTGCCTCATTATCCACTTCATCTCCATTGATCTTTGTGTGAGATAGAAGGAGAAGAAGGAGACAACTCAGATCCAAAATTTGATTTTTTCGATTGGTGGATTATGGTGTTCGGGTTGGAGAGGGGATCCTGGCAGTTGAGTTTGACTCAGATCTGACCGAACAAGAATTTTCATTGGTTGAGAATTTGGTGTTTGGTGTTCGGGTGGTTGGAGCAGATCCAGATTCGGATCCAGTCCAACAACTGCTCTATTGCTTGGAGATTTGTTGTTTGATGTTTGGACTATTGGATCAGATCTGAATCCAGCAAAAGGAAACAGATCTGGATCTAACCAAAGGAGACAATCCAGTGGGTATTGTTTTGTATTCCGTGTTTGGGGAGAAGACTGGATCTACTGCAGTGTGCCTCCAATTCAAATCTAAATTAAAGATAGGTTCTTTACTTTCCTCGTATTAAATTTTCGTTAAATATTTTGCTATGTGCTGGAAATTCAAAATATTCGTTATCAGTTTATGTTTTGAATTATAGAATTACTATGATACTAAGTTGTTACGTTCAAGACTGTATTAATCATTTGTTTAGTTAAATACAAGTTGAACAGATGTTTTGGCTATGTGCTAAAATCAAATAGCTATTTTTGATAAGTTAAACTGTTTGTTTTGACTATAAAGTTCAGATCTCCAATTAAATTGTTGCTAGAATTAGATAGTGCTAATAATTTGTTTACTTGGCTAATCTTTAACGGTTTGATGAATGTAGGAACTTCAAAGTTACTTACAAATTGTGTGTATTGGAGATGATAGATTTGCATCACGATATGATAAGTCTGCACTACACAGGCTTCTTCATCGAATTTGGAAAACACTTTTAACTTGAAGTGTCGGTATGATCTACTCTAATCTTTCTTAGTATTTTCATGTGATGAATGTCTTAACGTTTTGTGCGTTTGATCATATGATTGAGAGTTTAGATCATAGTTATTCTCACTTTGGAAAACTAGCATGTTTATAGATGTTAAGTGTTTTATCATACTATGTGTATAGATATTTTGACAAATCCATCGTTTGCAGTTTGTGTGAGATTATACATATATTTGCTTCTCTAATAAAATAAAATAATAATTTTGATGTATAAGATGTATAACAAATGTCTGTAACTTAGGAGAGAGCATCTCTTAATGTATGATATGACTCCATTAGTTACGTTTTGTTCTTTCTCGTTTATTGTACAGTGTGTGCAAAGTTGAATTATAATATGTTAGTCATTATCTCAGTTAGCGTTATGAAGATGATGAAGAACGAATAAAGGAAAGAACTCTTCGCTCAATGTGTTTGAGCAAGTGGACATTGTTAGAACCATTAGAGAAAACAAATAATTTTGTAAAAAGTGATAGAGTAATTTTGTATTAACTCTTATAAAGTACATATATTGTCAATTACATGTGTAAGTTGAGTTTAACAAATGAGACAGTTAATAATAATAGTTCTAATTATGTTCTTGAACATAGTATAATTGGCTAGGATTTGAGAACTATATATTATATTGGTTGTGAGGAAATGTGATCTAATTATCAATCTGTGGGGAAAATGGAGTTAAAAGCTATTGAGTCAAAACTTTAACATCCAAGTTGTTTTGAAATCTAGAATCACTATGAATTATATATTAAATTGTTTGTTCTTGTTAAAACTCATAACTCTGTTAAATGACACTCCATTAAATATGACAAATATGAAAGTTGTGCTCAGATTATGATCACTAGAAAATTATTTAATATGGTCTCTAGGAGCACACAACTTCTTGAGTCAATACATTCTGATATTTGTGATCTCAGTAGCTTTGTGACTAGATGAGACGATTGTTGGTCAGAAGTATTTAATCGCTTTTGTAGATGATTAATATAAGTCTGTCATATATATGAAGAATGAAGCACTTGTTATTCTTAATGAATTAAAAATTATAGTTAAATGCTAAAAATCAAGGGTTCATATTTGATAGAGGTGGTGAATATGTTTTAATAACTTTAAAGAAGTTTGCATTTGGCATTATCTCTACTGCACTCTACTTATCACAGTTAAACGATATTGATAAAAGTTAGAATCAAACACTTGGTAAAATATTGAATTCTATATTATTGACTGTTGTTTATCTTGTGTAATTATGAGTGATGTTGTGTTGTTAATCATATCTCTAATGTGTTACTACACTTTAAATTGAATACACATTGTAAATCATGGCATGAAAACACAAATAATTTTTTTTAAATGAAAATTTGTGTTGTGATACATTTTTTAGAGTATATGACCCTAGAAGGCCTAAAGTAGGATCTATAACAAATATTTGTGTTTAGAAAGTGCAGAATGTAGTTCTGTGGACAGATGTTGGATCTATCTAATTTGTGCTAGATTAATCTAGACTTGCAGAGTTCTTTGAGGATGTGTTCATCAAAGATAAATGTATGAAATAATCTAGTCCTACAGACACGTTCAATGATTCACAGTTGGAATCAAGAACCAGCCTTACTGACACTTAAAAACCTGAATGACAAATGAGCTAAGAAAAGTCTTTAGTAGACAATGAGATGATTGTGTCTTTAATTTAGTTGATCTGCCGAAAGGGGCTAAAACTATAGTAAGTAAGTTGGGTTTTGTAGAAGAAACTTAATTTTGATTGTTCAGTAGCAATTTTAATGCTTTTTAGTAACTAACAGATTGACTGAGAAAAATGGGATAGATTTATTTGATGTGTACTCACATATTTGTCATATTTCTACAATAAGTATTCTTCTTATCTTTACATCTATTGAATTTTTTTTATTCATAAAGGATATTTAAAAAGCTTTGTACTTGATGTTTTGTACTGAACAGTTTTGTACTGGAAAGTTTTGAACTAATATGTTAAGTGAACAAGATTTACCATTTAGTAAAATCATTGGATGTTCTTAAAACATGTATAGCCGGCGAATAAATAATTTGACAAATTTTTGAAAGAGCCTAGTATATGAA
The DNA here is from genome assembly GCA_017893485.1 of Hemerocallis citrina. NCBI lineage: Eukaryota > Viridiplantae > Streptophyta > Magnoliopsida > Asparagales > Asphodelaceae > Hemerocallis > Hemerocallis citrina. Next base: position 197,463,093 of record CM030366.1, read on the forward strand.
TCATGTAATTCAGATCAGTGCCTTCAACTTTGTGGTGTGTCAAATATAGTGGCTATTATTTATTTGTTCTGTTGACATGTATGTTCTTGGAAGTGACCTCTTTATGACAAATGAAGTTAAAATTGTGCTATCCAAAGAATTCAACATGAAAATGTAGGTACTGTGGACACCATAGGTATAAGGGTGAGTTTTTAGTTGGCAAGGGATAACTCTTAGTCAAACTCATCAAATCAAAATGTGTTTCAAAAGTGGGGATATAGTGATTGAAAGTGTGTTTTGAAACACCTTATGATTATGATAAAAGATTGACACCTAATGATGGTGCAACTATGAGACTGGCAGATCATTCTAAAGGAATTGACAGTCTCATGTATACAAAGATCTGCACTGGAATAGACATAGCCTTTGAGGTAGGTATGATCTACAGATTCACTAATAATCCCATACACATTTGAGTTCCCTTAAGAGGCTAATGAGATACCCGAGTGGTATTCAAGAGTTTGCTTTGTGCTACTTTAGTCATTCTTCGAATGAATGGCTGATTTGATGCATTATGATGCTCAGAATTTAGTGAAAACTAGTAGATATACACTAGGAGAAACAGAAATGTTATGGAAATAAAAAGCAAACAGGCACTGTGCTATCATCCATGAAATCAGGCCTCTATGTGTTATTCTCTGCTGGGGAAAAGGCTGAGTGGATTAAAGAAATTATTGCTAGTTATCCATTAAGAAGTTTAAGTAACTCTCTAATTTTGTTAAGCGACTATCAAGCTACAATGCACTGTAGCTCATAACTCACTCCATAATAGTAAGAGGAATATATTAAGGCTGAAAGAAGCCTAGTTGAACTTTCTCATAGATAAAGTTCAATTGCGACAAGTATGGTTAATGCTCTTGCTAAGAGACTTGAAAGTGATCTAATTATCAAAATTGTGAGGAAAATGGAGTTGAAAGCTATTGAGTCAAAGCTTTAACATGCAAGTTGTTTTGAAATTTAGAATCCAATTGGAGCCATAGAGAAGTTCAAACTTAAGCATCAATTTTAGGCAGTTGACATGTTTTAGATAATTTTGATGATTCCACATAAATTCCACAAATATATAATGTCATTCCAACTCTGATGGTATTATATATCTAGGAAATTTACTTAGAATAATCATATTATTCCAATACGAAACATGAAAACTTGTCGATGTGTTTCCGATGATTAAATTGTCTTAAATATCATTTCAATTTTGATGATATGTCTTTTATGGATACATGTTTCATTCCAATTTTGATGATTCAATGTTAAACCATGATTGAAATGAGAGTCTTTTCATTCCAATATGAAACATAGTATAGTTCTTGTTTAGAAACTATAAAAGTTCATGTTCTTTATTTAGTTAAAGAAACTTGATTGTGATGCTTGCGTTACATTTTTGCTAAGTTAATTATGAATTGTTCTAAGTTCTTTTGTGCAACTAGATACTTTGTGAAATTCGTTGGAATTCTTAGAGATGTGTCCTTTGATATTCTTGTTTTCAATAAGCTAGCAAAGATGGAAGAGTTGAATCTGTCAACTTAGATTTCAAAAATAATGATTTGCTCAAAATAGAGGAGTAAACATAAAGCAGTGTGCAAGGATAGTTTCAGTTTATTTCTTTCGAGAATAAATTAGTCACTTGCTTGGTAAAACTTCTGTTGAGTTTAAGACTTATGTTTATGAGCTTAAAACTCATATTTTGTTCTTGAAGTTTATTTACTTTGTTTGATTTTGAAACTATGACAGATTATTCCAGTTGGTTTAGTCTTTGTGAACTATTCTGAATTGGAAATGGTTTTGAAACTATTTAATTATATTGGTTTAGTCTTTGATTGAACTATTTAGTTTTATAATTCTATTGGTTCTTATGAAACTATACCTTTATGATGCTTTTCTTTTATGGACTGCTATCAGCCAATCAGTTTTATAGTGAACTGATGAGATAATCCTGTTCTTTGTATATTGAGAATATAGGAGGAGATTGTTGGATATATTGCTATATTCTCTCTATATAAATATTACATGTGCATATAAGTAACACGTGTATTGAACATACAATTGATTGGATATTGGAACGCGGGTTTGTGGGCTTATAACCCGATACCCAAACCAGTATTTAGAGATAAATACTGGCTTGTTATAGTAGTCTAGGTATTCCAATCTTGATACCTAGGGTGAATATCTCAAGCAACTTAGATCTAAGATATTAACCCTAATTCCCAATTGTTAATTTCTCACAAAACCTAACACTAATTACTCTTACCCTTACCTCTAGAAGTAGCAGAAGAAGAAGTAACTAAACTAGTTGTACTACTAGATGCAAAACTTATATCATAAAAATCATGCAAGTTATTTAATGTCGATTCAAAGCTAGCTAAAAATGTGTCGCAATAAATTTTAGATTCATTTCCAAGTAAAGTAAAATACATTTCAATCAAACTCTTCGTACCTTCTAATTTGATACGAGGATCTATCACAGTAGCAATACAATACAATATAGGAGGACTAAAATACTTCAAAAATTTGGTGTATGCAAGTTTCACAATATGACCAATATAAATATCATCGATCATATCTTTGAAAGTTTGCATCATAGTAACTATTGAAATAAAAATGCTACTGGAAGTACAATCATAAGAATTTGAAAATTTTAAAGTTGCGGTTATAAAAGGTTCTAAAAATTTTAACAAAGATTTGGCGTAATACCAAAGCTTCGGAAGTCATTTAAAAATTTGACATATTTTTTGCAAGACAAAAATTATTTATACATGCTTTATATTGACTAACAACATGTAGCAAATCAAAAATAGAGTTCCATCGGTGTTTAACATCCTTTGGAAATTTTCTAAAATGTACATTTTTAAGCTTACACCATTCTTTCCATTCTTGAAATATGGTGCCACTTAATGTAATAAAATGTACACAATTTTTAATGTTAAACTATATATGGATCAGCTATTTTTAATGCTTCTTGAACACATAAATTTAAAATATGACATGCACATCAAATATGAAAAATTTCTAAATATGGAGGACATAATTGTGTTTGTAATATACTAATTGATGCATTGTTGTTAGATGCATTATCAAAACTAATACACATAATTTTATCACAAATATGAAAATAATCACAAGTTTCTAAAATACGATTTGCAATTTAAATACCATTATGGGGATTGGGCAACGCGGCAAGTGATATGATCATTTTTTGAAGCATCCAATCAATGTCGATCCAATGACAAGTTATTCCCATCATTGGAATATTGTTGTAACCCTTCCAACAATCGGAAGTTAAAGAAATTCTACAAGTTAAAACTCCATAAAATAGCAATCAAACATTCTCTCATTTCGGTGTACATTTTAAAATAATCCGACTTCGAAGTATTTTTAGGGATTCTTTTAAAATGCGGGTTTAATGCAGTTTGATTAAAATACTCTCAGTTCCTACTATGGAAATAGGAAAATGGTAACTCTTCCTTAATTACTAGTCGGTTCATTTCCCGACGAACAAGTTCGGGATCATAGGAGTGCACTACAACACACGTTGGATTTACCGGCGTATTTTCCCCGACGTTTTACCAATCGCGCCGGGGTAGGATAAGACCAGGATAGGGTCGCAAAAATGTATAGTTATACACCGGCGGTCTCTAAAAAATGCCGGTGAATTATAATATTCACCGGCGTTTTTATAAAAACACACCGATGAATAGAAAGCGGAAATATATCCCCACAAATCCTCTCGCATTCACCGGCGTTTATTAATAAAAACGCCGGTGAATATACAGGGATTAATTCCCCAATCCTGCCGCGAAACCCTTAGCACATTTTGTTTTTTTTTTTACCAAACCCTAAGTTTCCCTGCGTCGTCGCCATTGGGCCTCCTTCCCTTCCTCGACAACTCCTCCGTCGACGTCGCCATTAGGCCTCCTTCCCTTCCTCGACCCCCGTTCAGTCATTTCTCTCTCATCGGAAGTACTCTCTCTCTCTCGCTCTCTCTCTCTCTCTACTTCTTGATTTTGTGATGGTAATGGTTTGATTGTAATGGTGCGATTTTGTGATGGTAATGGTGCGATTGATTCTGTGATGTTTATGTTTGTGGGAATTTTGGGTGGTAATGGTTTGATACTCAATTTAGGGGAGATCTCGATTTAGGGATAGCTAGCTTCGTTTGTGATACTCAATTTTGGGTGGTAATGGTTTGATACTCAATTTTGGGTGGTAATGGTGCGATTGATTCTGTGATGTTTATGTTTGTGATAGCTAGCTTCGTTGATTTTATTTTCATCAACTGAAACTTTAGCATGATGGTTCAAGAGGCTTGTTGTTCTTCTTGGTTCTTGTTGATTATCGGCTGAAACTTTAGCAAAATCCGAGCATGATCGTAAATTAATAAACTAGCATTGGTTCTTGTTGGTTCTTCTTGTTAATTATCGGCTAAGCTAGCTTCTTGTTGGTTCTTCTTGTTGATTTTCGGCTAGCCTAGCTTCTTGTTGATTCTTATTGAAGCTAGTGTTTTTGGTGAACATAGCATGGTTTGGATAATTCCATCCCAACTAAATCATTGATGTTTCTAGCTCCAAAAGAAACCTGCACAAGGTTTGTTCTGACCAATTCTTATACAGATTTTGGGAATTCTGAAGTTTTTAGATCTAGGATCACAAATCTTTATTAGGCTGTGATTGGATTGTTTAGTGACTGTCAACAAGTGTTCTTAATTGGGCTGTGATTAGAAAGAGACGAGTTGGAGTAGAGATCTGGAAACCCATATAGAGACCTCTCGTTCATAATAATTTATTATTATTGTTGTTCTTGTCGCTCTTGCTGTTGTTGCTGATGTCTCTTTATATGCGTTTGCTGAAGAGAAAGCAGGGATGAGAGAGAGATGAGGAAAATGCCGCTATGTTAGCCTGGTGTATCCTCATTCTCTACCATTCCTTTTTCTGGCTTCTATATTTGGTTTCCTTCCACGATGACAGTTCCTTAAAAGTACACTTGATATGAGCCCTATTCTTATTTTTCTTCAATAAAAATGGGAGTTTTGGTGATCCAACAAACATGTACCCGCATACTTCCAAACCTTGTGCACAAGAATTGGGCTGAACAAACCTTGTGCAGGTTTCTTTTGGAGCCACAAACATCAATGGTTTAGTTGGGATGAAAAATTAATAGACAAACATATATACTTAGATACTGGAAATTTTCATTTTCTTTTACTGTTAAAGAAGCTAAATTCATGCATCTGATTGTCATCTTAGCATGATTTTTTTTACCAAAATGGGTTAACTGTGAACTAAGGATGCTGTATGTATACCAAAATCCTCCAAATCTGTACCAAACCTTTTAATCTTAGCAGGTTTCTTTTGGAGCCACAAACATCAATGATTTAGTGCAGGTTTTTAAAATTTTTTGCAGGTTTTGGAGCCACAAACATCAATGAATTGGGCTGAACAAATCTTGTGCAGGTTTTTAAAAAAAAAATTTATAAAAATTATATACCTACACCGGCGTTTTTACAAACGCCGGTATAGCTTCCAAACAAAATTACAGCTCCTACAGCGGCGTTTGTATAACGCCGATGAATGTATATCAGCTGAAAAATATGGCACTTAGAAATACCCATACACTGGCATTTTTACGGCGTTGGTGTATACACAAGATTTACCGGCGGCATGAAAAAACGCCGATGTAGACCCATAGTTTTCCGCGACGCTCGCTTCGGCGGCATTTGGACCGGCGGTTTTAAAAACGCCGGTGAATGTTTCACCGGCGTTTTGTAAATTAGAAAAAACGCCGGTAAATCCAGCGTGTGTTGTAGTGGTGGCTATCAACTAGACCGGTCCTAGGGTGGATTTTTTGTTGGCCGGGTAGGTCTACAAGAAGTTTCTTGTGTACATTTTGGATGTGTCGTTTTATTGTACCCGTCCATTCACCCTTCTTCCATTTGTAGCTCTTGGAACAGGTTTTACAAATTTTTTGACCTACACCTGGATTTTCTTCGTCCGAAATGTAGTCATAAAATTTGTGCCAATCACTTGTTTCCCCTTTAGTTTTCCTACTACTATCCGGTTGTGTTGTTTCGTTTGTGTTTGCGTTTCCTCTTCTATGTGTACGCCTTGTGGGTACACATTGTGTGTACCAATGTGTGCGGTCATAGGGTCCTCTTCGGAGGGCTCAATTTGTGGGACAATAGGAGGCATACGAGAAGTGTCGGTGAATCTTATCCACTTTGGCTAGGGCCACTGCCTCGTGATTTAGTCTTGTTGATATAGTAGTGTATGTGAAAAAATTAAATACAATCTAGGCGAGATAAGTTTAAAAAAAATTTTAGTGAACAATAGGAGGATTGTGAGAGAAATCCGGAAAACCAACAAACAAATATGATGCAAACAAAAATACTACAAAAAAATAAAGAGAGGAGAGAGTCGTAGAATTATGATACCGTACTCTGGAAATAATCGAATATGTAAATGAAAGATAATAATAGTGAAGAGAGAGTTGTAAAAGACGTAGTCGTTGGTAGTGGTAGAAGAAGTTGAAGTTGAATGTGGTAGTCGTCGGTAGTGGTAGAAGTAGTCGGTAGAAAATTTGATAAAAAAAATCTTTGAGAGAATTTGTTGATGCCTTCGATACGATCGGAATTGTAAAAACGTTGTTGATTGATTTGAGAATTTGAGATTGCAAAATTGTAGTAGAGAGAGTAAGAGAGTAGAAGAGGTGTGAAAAATTGTATTGGGGATATGGGGTATTTATAGGGTTAAAATGGAATTAAAAAATCCCCCCCCCCCCCCCCCCCCGGCGAAAAAAAAGGAAAAAAAAACAAATCGTTGCGCTCTATTTGGCACGCCAATCGACCGGGCCGAACGTTTGACCCGTTCGGGTCGAACGGTCCTCTGATCCGCGGGTTGGCGGGTCGGGTTACGAGCGGGTCGCGCTTTTGAAGCGAGTTGGGGGGTCGGGTTGAGCGGGTTGGCGAGCATTTTGTGCGGATCCGGGTCGACCCATTAGACTTCTCGGGTTCGACCCAGACCTGAACCGATCTAGAGCGGGCCGGTTTCGATTGAGCGGGTCGCGTCGACCCAACCCGGTTGCCACCCCTAATTATCGGCTTATTTATGGTGGTTGTAGCAATTTCATTTGTGCTTGTAGGAGCGGCATGAAGACTGCAAATAATGCTAGCGAAGGAATTGGGTTGCTTTGTGAGTCTCGGTCCTCCTCCCTGTTCAAGCTTCTTTTTTATTAGGGCATTCGATCCTTCAATCATGAAATGGTTTTCATGTTACTCTTTTGTAGTGTACTCCCATTTTTTATTTATTTATTTTTATTTTATTTTATTTTATTTTTGGTTTTGAAAATTGAATCTCAATGTAGGCTATGTAGCCCACATAATGCGTATACAATACACAAGAATGTTTCGATTTAAATTCTCATAAAGTTCATCATAAATATCATATATGTTATTTAGTCAGCATCTTTACCTGATTGCTATTGAGCATGAAAACTAAATTATTTAATGCAAAAAAAAAAAAAAAAAAAACATCCCTGAAGTTTATGCCAAAATTCACAAATAATATAATAAAATACTCTAAAATTTTGCTAGGTTTATTTGATCACAAAATGCACTTATACATGAAGTCTTAATTATCCATGAAAACTTTAGGGTGGACTTTTACAAGGAAAAAAAAGTTCAGAGAAGTTTTTAAATTTTGCTAGAACTTCTGGGTAGGTGTTCACTTCTTTGCATTTAAGAAAATTTTAAAGGCTGGAGCTGTTAATCCTCAGTCTTAGGGTTCAATTTTCATTTTACAACCAAGATGAGATTCTGAATATGTGATGCCAGAAAACTTACATAAATATAGATCACTATCTAACAACATAACTTTCATAACAAAGATATGATTACCTTATAATATTGCTAACAATATCTACAATATTACTTAATAATGTTAAATAAGTAGCAGATGCTTACTTATTGTACACAGAAATTTAAAGTGCATACACTAAACAAAAAGATAATACAACAAATAACTCGACGGATGTCTAAGATATTTTCTCTTTTTAGTCATTGAGATTTTAAAAGCTTAATTCTGTTACCCTCCACAAAATGGTTTTCTATGAATGCATCTCTTATCTCATGCAACACCATTGCAGCAGTTCGCATTGTCGCAAAGTCATCCTCTGTTTTGGTGATTAACGAAAGGCCAACCATCAGAAGAGATGTTATACATTCTTGTATTCCTCTTCTTCATTTCCAACCAACTTCGTGCACGTCATTAGATCTCCACCTTCATTTTGTAATCGCACAGTAAGCATTTGTTTCTTTAAAATACACCACTTAGCATGTAGACTAGGCAAATTTATGTCCCAAGCAATTATGGAACATATAGACGAGGCAAATAAGTTTACGCATAATTTTTTTTTGAGAAATTTAGTGAGGCTAAAACCTCCCGGGATTCCATTAATAAGAGTTTAACGAAACATTTCGGGTACAACAAAAGAGCTAAAAAATAAAGAAAACAACAATACACATAGCAAAAGCAAATACAAGCCCTCTTTACACTACAAAAGGATGCTGCACAAGAAAGCCACAAAGTAGTCAATCACTCTCTCCCATCTTGGTCGGTGTTCTCCACCTCATCCTCGGTCCCTGTTAAGTGTCTGTTGTCCAGCATCCTCGTCTTGAATAGGGTCAAATTTCGTCCTCACCTTGGCCTTAACTACCTCTGATGAGAGCCCAGGAAAATTGTAGATTAGTTTTTTGCTAATAACAAGTTGAGGGTATTTGTTTAAAAAAAATTGCTAACATTTCAAGTTAGTTTTTTGCATTTTAGCCTATCGTCTACATCCACCATATCTGATAGAAAACCTATATATGTATACAAAAACAAACTAATGTAAAAGCCGCTAATGACATAAATAGATAAAGTTTAAATAAATATAACTACATAAATTTGCATAATAAAGATAATTAAGAGTGTAAACAAATCTAGCTAATTGCTTGTTATTAGTGAGATTGGAAGAAATAACTGCATCACCTTCCATTAAACTCCATGTCTTATGAAGGTGTCCCTTATCGCATGCAACTCGATTGCAACAGCTCTCATGTTCGTACGTTCTCTTGGTGATTCCTTCGAACACAAAATCCCGACCGATACAACAGATGCTATACATTCTTGAATTCCTCTTCTTGAACTCCAACCAATTTCTCCCTGATGATTAGGATCTTCACCATTATTTTGTAGTAACAACAATGGATCTATAATGTCCATAATTCTATTAGGATATGCCATTACGACATACTCGTGTAGGTTATAGCCATCTTTGAACATATGATCTGCAGGTCGCCTTCCAGTAAACATCTCTAGCAAAAGGATTCCACAGCTATATACATCCCCAGAAGTACACACCTTTCCCCTTTGCCATATTCTGCAATTCAAACATCTATAATTAGTTCATATGGTTATAGGTTAATTTTTGTGTATAAGATCTTAAAAGATTGAACAATTTATATAGGAATATACCTAGTGCAACATACCCAATGGTTCCCCTTATCCCAACTGAATAGCTAGAATCTTGCAAGGACCTTGCGAGTCCAAAGTCACCCACATGAGCAACCATGTCATTGTCGAGAAGAATGTTGCTAGGCTTTAGATCACAATGAACGATTGGTGGTTGGCAGTCATGATGCATATAATCTAATGCATCAGCAACATTAATGGCTATGTTTAACCTCTGAATCAAACCAGCATTTTCTTCGGCATGCAACCATTCCTCTAGATTTCCGTTAGGCATGAATTCAAACACTAGAGCCTTGAAATCATTGCCTCGTGAATCAATTGACGAGCAAGATGTTAGGATCTTGATGAGATTGCGGTGTCGAATATGTCTCAAAGTCTCATATTCATCTATAAAACTCTTGGAAGCTCCCTGCTCCTCTAGATTGAACACCTTCACTGCTATTATTGTATTACTGTCATCCATAGTCCCTTTGTACACAGAGCCATATCTTCTTGTTCCTATCAGATTTGCTTGAGAGAACCCGTTAGTTGCTTTTGCCAGTTCGATGTAAGAAGCTCTGAGGTATTGATCCTTTGAGGAAGGTAAAGAGGGATTTGCTTGTCTTGACTTTCTTCCCCAATAAATAAAAAGAAAAGAAGTAAACAAACTGAAGAAAATGCTTGCAGTTATAATCACCACTTTGAGCAGCAGAGATATTCCTCTTCTTTCGGTTGATTTTGTGAGACATGGAAGCAAGTTAAAATCTTGAATTCCTCCACAAAGGCCATAATTTCCTTGGAGCGGTATTGAAGATGCATTTTGGAAGATACCCTTAATAGGAACCTCTCCTTCAAAATGATTGAAAAATAAATTTGCGTAGATAAGGCTCAAGCTTCCTAGGAACTGTGGAATGAGTCCTGACAAGTTATTTTGAGAAAGGTCTAAATATTCCAATTCCTTCAGATTGCTAAAAGTTGATGCGATGCTCCCATTGAGAAGATTTTGGCCCAAGCCCAAAATTTCTAAAAGTTGGCACTCCCCCAGCTCACTCGGAATTACATTGGTTAACTTGTTTCCAGCAAGGAATAACCATTCTAGAGATTTCAAGTTACTGACTTCAGAGGAAATGTGACCAACAAGAGAGTTATATGATAAACTAATTTTTCTAAGGGATTGAAGGCTAAAAATATCTTTGGGTATTGTACCACTGAATCGATTGTTATCAAGGTGCAATTCTTCTAGCTGTTGAAGATTGCCTAGGCTTGGAGGTATGAGACTATCCAAATTATTTCTACCTAAATAGAGGTATATTAAGTGGGTGAGGTTAGCTAAAGATGAAGGAATTCTTCCTACTAGCTTGTTATCAGATAATTCTAAATAGTGCAAACCCTTAAGCTTTCCAATACCATCTGGTACAGCTCCAGTAAGATGGTTTTGACCCAGTCTAAGGATAGTTAGATTAACTAGGTTTTCGATTTCTGATGGAATGTGCCCAACTATGTGGTTACCACATAAACTTAGCCGATGAAGATAAGTAGAGAGGTTGCCTATTGAGTTCGGTAACTCACCACCGATGTTGTTTTTGGCTAAGCTCAGCTTTTCCAAACGGCTGCAGTTGCCTAGAGAAGTTAGAAGAAAATCCATACTGTTCGGACTACTTGTTCTGAGCTGGTTGGATTCTAGATTCAAATAGGAAAGAGAACCCAACATCCCCAGATTGGGAGGCAATGTTCCACTCATTTTGTTATGACCTATTGCAATGCTAATGAGTTTTGTGGCATTTGGAAGAGAATGTGGACTTGGGCCTTCAAATTGGTTGTGACCAAACAACATATGTTGGAGATTTGGAAGAGTAAAGCCGAGAGTCGGCGGGAGGCTTCCCTCTAGTTGATTTTCAGTCACTGAACAAGTGGACAATGATGATAGATTGAACAAGGAGGAAGGGAATATACCAGAAAGATTAGTAGCGGACACTTTAAAGCTTTGTAGCCTCTGAAGACTGCCGATTTCATATGGGATGCTTCCCTCTAGTTGGTTGCTTTCAGCAAAAAATTCTATCAAAGATGAGAGGTTGCCTAGTGAAGTTGGAATACCTCCAGTGAGGCTATTATTGGCAAGATTTAGGTGAATGAGCTCTGAGAGTGAGCCAATCTCCTCTGGGATTCTTCCTGATAGATTATTGCCATCCAAGACAAGCAACATCAAGTCTGAGCAATTGGTTAATTTTATAGGAATTTCCCCTTGCAATGAATTGAAACTCAGGTCAATGGCCTGTAACTTTTGCATGATACCAAATTCGGGTGGTATCGTGCCAGATAGACCATTATTTGATAGATTGAGATTGGTGAGGAATGTGAGGTTGGCTAGAGAAGGTGAAATGGAGCCAGCAAGGCTTAAGAAGTTGAGCTCTAAGCTGATGACTCTTGGAGGGTGGTATAACTTTGGATTGCTACTGCATGAGACTCCAAACCAGTTGCAGTAATGGTCGGTTCGATTCCATGAACTCAGAGCTGTCGAGGATTCCTCAGTTAATTGATTCTTGAATTCAAGAAGTGAGAGCATATCAGTCTCATTTCCAAAGATTTTGGAGGAAGTTGTGGTGGAGGAAGTTGGGGAAGGGAATGAAAATGTGACAAGTCGCAAGAAGAATACTACAATCTCCGACTGACAATCGTTCTTCATGCATCTCTGCTAGCTAGCTAGGAACAATTTTTTTTTTTTTTTTCTGTACATGGAAATCCTAGCAAACTTTGGGATATATATATATACTCGTAGATAGGTTTACTTTGTCAAAAGATGATCTTAAAAAATGTCTTCATTATTAGACTAAAAGTAGATGTGATTTCTTTTAAAAAAATTATCTTACCAAGAGGCATGCATATTCTGTAAAATTTTAAGTTTACTTAAAATTTAACAATTTAGAAAATGTCTTCACTATTAAGCTTTGCTTTTGGGAGGATGGTTGACTAATACTGGAGCCAAGGTCTTTGTGGAAGAATTCGTTCCCCGAGTTATGATAGTCACAGATGATGCAGTCAGTAGTCAAGGTCTTTGGCGTTGAACAATTCATGAAGACAGAATTTTGCAATCCACCACTGTTTCTGGTCCAACTGAAAAGATAATGGGGAGCAATACTTCTTAAATAAGAAGACTCAAGTATGTAAATCATAACCACCACTGCTGTTACCTATTTTGATTAGTCATTGTTTGACTAATTGTAGTTTATTTATGATGCTAGTTTGGGATGTTAGTTGCCTGTAGGGATTATGAATGTAATTTGATTGAAGGGAAGCATTTATTGTTGTGGAAAATGTTCTACTGAAGTCAGGGTCTCTGTTTGAAAGTTTCATTTCCACTGCTCCATCTCCTTACCAATCCAATCAACCTCCGCCGCGTCAGTTTGTCCCACCCTTCCCACCCTTAAAATGTTTTTTTGTTAATAATACCGTATTAGCCTATACTGTTGGTTGGTATGCCAGAGTTTGAAGTCAGGTTCCGCATGAGAGTTATTGGCACAAAGTGATGGGAAATGCTTTGTAGATTTTTGTTAATCAAGATTCCCTGGTTTTCAAAGAATGCATAAGATAGCTTAGTAATGCCGATGTTGTACTATTTTCAATTTACCTTGTTCACTTTTCCCCCTCAAACGATACATGAAAAAGGAAAGGACCATAGTTATCTCCGACTATACATGGAAAGGAAAGGACCATCGTCAAACAATTTTGATGATACATGAAAAACTAAAGGAATTTCCCCCCTCAAACAATTTTGATGATACATGAAAAGGAAAGGGCCATAGTTATCTCCGACTATAGCCGTATACAAAGCAGTTAAATCAGAACTAAGGTTAAAAACTGCATAGTTTTCACCTCAGAAGTGGAAATTGTGTGTTCGCAACAACACGGTCTTCATAAAGCTTAAAGACTACTAATCTCGTATATGTACTCACTAAAAGCTTACAAAAGAAAGACGAGTAGTCGATCTCATATACTACAAATAAACACGCAGAACTAGCAGTTCATTTACTGATCATTAATTTCTTTCAAATAGTTAAGGTTTGACGTATATCACTTGTTAAGAGTAATACTTTTTGTTCTAACACAAGAATGTGAGCTCATATGAGATCTTATTGTAATTATTGTTGTGTGCGCCGCTTTTACTCTCTTTTAATACAATGTGAGTATGAAAATATAGAGTACATTTAGCATTACTTTATTATTGATTATGACCGGTGGAACAATTTCACTTGTTATTTGTGCAGAAGCAAGGTGAATTGAACAGGCAATTAATAGCTGCATCATTTATCATCACCAGACACCAACACCATCTTTAGCAAGGTCTCAAGGTAGGAAGTAAGGAAAAGAAACGAAATAATGATATGGTAAGAAAGAAGAGTGAGTTGATACGTGGAGTAGTATTTGAGAAGCTAGGCTTATTAAAGTTGTCAACTTAAAACCTTGAAAGTTAGTGCTACTTAATTACCTTCTTCAATATTATATATATATATTTTTTTATATTATACTAACAAGAGAAAGAGTGTTTACCCCCTCACATTCCTCTATTTTGTAATAGAGCAAGAAGAGAAAGAGTAGGAATTCCCATTTAAATTGGCACGTGCAGTGCACACGTTTTAATGAAAAATATATAACAAAATAAAATCTCAAACCTCTTCAAGCCATCCACTAACGCTTTCCCTCCCACTTTCAAAATTCAAATCATCCATTTCTCTCACACCCCCTCTCCCCATGCCGCACACCGCCTCCACACGCACGCCGCACCACACCGTCACTATCATAAATCTATCTCACTTGAGCAGGGAAGGGGGTTGTCAAGCCATGGCTACATTTGGGAGGGGCGTTACTAGAGATGGAGGAAGTGGCAGTGGTAGCGCCATAGGTGGGAGGAGCTGGTGATGCCGAGATGACGTGGTAGAAGGAGGGAGTATGACGATAGAGTAGGCGGCAGCTTTGACGGAGGCAGGATGATGGATGGAATGTCGGCAAATTTTACGGGATTTGAGGGTGAAGGAATTTGAGGAGGAGATAAAGGAGAGTCAGGTGAAGGAGGAGAGGAGGAGGGCGGCAGCAGAAGGGGCGGTGGTAGCGAGAGAAGAGACGGTGGGTGGGGCGGAGGTTAGGGTTAGGGATTGAGATGGTGGAGTGCTGCTGCTTTGAGATTGGTGACAAAATTAGAGGATGGAGGATTAGTTGACGAGAATCGAGAGAGAGACTGACATAGAGACTTGAAGGTGTTTGATGGAATGCCTCAATGAGATGCGGTTGCTTGGGTGCTTGGATTTGATGGGTTTTTAGTGTCGGACGTGGATGACTAATGGACGATGTTTGGCATTTCGTTGAGTTGATCAAAGTGAAGAGATTGGCAGACTAAGTAGACCAGAGCGATAACATGGTATTGAGTGGTGGCCGTGATTGCTATTAAGGTCTTCAAAATTTCAGGTGACAATGATACGGTTGTTATTCTTTAAATTCGAATAGAACACTTATTGTTTGATAAGCTACACGCAGCAAAATGAAACATATATACTTAACTGTTGATATTAGTAATTTTTATATTTACCATCGACATTTTGTAGTCAACTTTGTTTGTTAGATTTCCGAGATAAAAATTGTAACATAATTAGTCAAATATTTTCATTATTCGAGTAAGAATATATAGAATTCTATATCTATATTAGCCATAGTATAGTTAGATAATTTAGTTTAGCTATATCCGTAAATATCTATACAATATATATAATTTAGTTTTAGTTATATAATCTGAACAATTTATAGATTTGTTGAATGTTGAAATGCTTGATGTTTTTGGTATTTATAAATTTAGAATATTACATGATGTATATAGATAAGAAAAAAAAATATACAGGTGAGATTCTATCGAAATTTTAGGAGAATTGTTGATTACATTTCAACTTTCGGTGACCATTTTTATTTGAAGAATAACATTTATGCATATCTTTTACAAACATAAAGTATGCAAATTAATATGTTTTAAAAAAATATATATATCTATAATCTCTACTATTATAATGGGAGAAGGCCTTAGTGGTATTTGTCATTGATTTTTTTTTTTTTTATTCTGTCATTTTGAAGCCAACTCACTTTGGTAAATATTTTCGAAAGTGGACCAGTTTGGTAAATAGTTTCGAAAGTGGATCGGTTTGGAAATTATTTTTCTTTTTTTTTCTTCTTCCTTCTTCCTCCACGTGCATCGCACGTACATATTTTCGAAATGGACCAGTTTGGTAAATATTTTCAAAAGTGGATCAGTTTGGAAATTATTTTCATTTTTTTCCTTTTTCCTTCTTTCTCCACGTGCATCGCACGTGCATGATACTAGTAATATTATGATGGGAGAAAGCCTTAGTGTCCTTTGTCATTTTGTCATTCTACCAACATGTGCAACGCACGTATATAACTAATATAAAAGAGATTCCAGTTCAAATCCTCCTTACGTCAGAGTTTTTATTTTTTATTTTTTGAAATTATTAAAACGTGCATCGCACATATAAATTACTAGTTTTTTAAAAGATCTGTACATGTTTATATTAGTTATATTAAATCTTTTGCTATGACTGGGATTTTCGGAACCTGAGCCTTAGACCTGGACCTATGACAACTCAAGGTATGTATGACATGATAACTAGTCACCGTTGATTCTCACTGGATGTTCTTTGGAGCATCTGTAGTCGTTGCCAAATATCGATAAAATGGATATTTGGCAAACGAACGTGCTGCACTCGTTTGCCAAATATCCATTTTATCGATAAATCGCTACAGTCGTGTGCTATAAATGAGAATCGATTTGAGAATTATCCATATTTGAGCGACGGCACTTCGAGTGCCGTCGCACCCAAAAAAAAAATTGCCACGTCGGATGGCACTTCAAGTGCCGTCGTTTGATTTTTTTTTTTTTTTTTTTTTTTAAATTAACCCCCCCCCCCCCCCCCCCCCCCCCCAAAAAAAGGCTTAAATTCCTCGGACGGCACTTCAAGTGCCGTCCCTGCCTCTTATTATCTCGGACGGCACTTCATGTGCCGTCCAGAGATTTTTGCAAATTTACATTTTTTTTGCAAATTTTCAAATGTTTTTGTAATTTTATATTTGTTTTTGCAATTTCTGGAATGTTTTTGTAATTTTTTGTATTTCTTTTGTAATTTCTAAAATGTTTTTGTAATTTTTTGTAATTTTTTTGCAAATTTTTATTTGCACTCCGTGGACGAATTTGTATGGGTGAATGGCATTAATCCATCGGACGACACTTCATGTGCCGTCCCTTGGATAAATAGCTTTTGGACGACTGCAGCAAAATTTGTTTTGCTATTTCTATATATGCATATATGCATATTTTTCTCCCCAACGACTACAAATGCTCTTAGTCTCTTCTTTTTGAAATGCAAGGTATTGTTTCCCATCACTCCTCAAATCATGGCCAGAATGAGTCACTTGAGAAAGGTGAAATGAATAACGATTAAATTAAGACAATTGACTAATGACACCCACATGAAACAGTGAAAATCGCTCTAATTTTTTTCCCCTTACTAAAAAGGTGTCTGAATTTACCTTTTATAGGAAAATTATAATAATGTACAAAAAGAATTGCATGATAAGAGATTATATTCATTTCATAGATTTTAGTGGTTATTATCATCAATCATTGAAATAATTGTGTAATTTTATTTTTAGAAAAATCTCTAAAAATGTTGAACACCATTGGAATTCTATTTATGACATACTTGTTATTGTTACTAAATACAAATAAGTTATATATAAATTTTGTATTGCTAAAAACATGAAAAACTTTTAAATGAATAATTATTCTTGTTTTTTTATAGAAAATTTGTTAAAATTTTTGCTATTGGACTTATGTTGAAGAAACTTTTAAATAAATGATTATCCTATTAGACTTATGTTGAAGAAACTAAGTCCAATATCTTACTTTTATTAGGCATTCGAGAGAGGATGATATAGTGGATAATGAAGGATTAATTTATTTTATTAAAAGTGAAATATTACTTTGGGAAGAAATGGTGGTAAACTTGTAATAGATTTTGTATTTGCTTTTTTTTCTTTCTTCTTTCTATTTATCTAAAAAAAAATATTTTTTGGTACATATGAAATGTGAATATGTTTGAGCTTGACCGATACATCATATTAATGGAGTCCGAAGACACTGTTCCACTGACTGCAATAACAAGTTGCTCTAAGGAATTTTGATCTATAAACCCACATTATTAGATACTAGTAATTTACACGTGCGATGCATGTCTTAATATATATTTTTTTTTATGAGAATAAACTTTGTCGTAGTTTGACCTTGAACTTGATACCTCATTCGTATTAGTAATCTATATACGATACACATAAGTTGGTATTTTATAAACGAACAACTTCAAATTTTCAATTATAATATTATAGATTAGAGATTAGAGGGTTTTTTTTTTTTTTTTTTGGGGTAATCACATTATTGGGTATGTTTTAACCTTGATTCGGCAATACGCACATTGAGGACTGCCTAAGCTTTTTATTGGGCTGGAGAACCTTTTCTTTTTTGGGCTTCAGATTGATAATTAGTAAAGTAACTATTGGGCTTATTGTTTGTGTTGGTTAGCCTAATCCGTACGCTAAGTACACGTGCTTAGTATCTAAGCTGACACGGTTCAGACAGCGAGGCCCACGCGGTTTGGGAACCGCATTCGCTATTATAAATATAGAGCACTGTTCCTTAGGGTTTCGGACAAAAGCCCTCTCAAAATCCACAACCCGATCACTTTTCATTAGCGTTTCGAAATCCTCTCAAATTCCTCAACCCTACCCAATCCTAATTTCATCCCAATCTCCAATCTTCTCTTCTCTAGCCCATGAGTTCATAGTTTCGAAACTAGATCATAATCGTAAATATTTTTTAAAAGTGGTTAAGTACGGCAAAAAATTCCTCGTCACGAGCCGTCATGTCCATCTCCCATCAATCAACCCTCCATGGCCGCTGCCACCGCCGATGCCGCAGCCGCGACCCCCCGCCGAATATGTGAAACCACGATTCCAACTCCGATGCGAAACCCTAAGTTTGGGAACCCTAATCCTCCTCTTTCTTCGCAGTTTCCAACCTATTTCGAACTATTTTGACATGTTTGGGAGAAGGCAGGTTTAACCCTAAGGAGGACTTCTCATCGCCATCAAATTCAAGGTAAAGGATCCCGTTTATTTTTTATTTTTTATTTTTTATTCTTTCTTCTTTTAACAAAAAAAAAGCGAGCACGGATTTCAATAGAGTGTGGGAGTAGAGAGCGTTGTGAGTGATGAAGTGAATTTCAATAGATTTTGGACGGATTTTATTGGTGAAATAACGAATTTGGGAGGCTAGGATTTTGAGTTTATTTCAGAGTTGGGAGAGAGAGTGGAAGAGAGAAGTGGAGAAATAACGAAATAGCGTGCGAGTCATTAAAAACTCCCCAATCAACACTCGCTATCTCAGTTAGCGAGTGTGGTATAAATACACTCGCTATCTGAGATAGCGAGTCTAAACTTGGTATTTTTCTTCAAAGTTTTTTTCAAGTCGTGGAGAAAAACACCTCAACAAACACTCGCTATCTGAGAGAGCGATGTTTTTTTCAGTAGACTTGCTATCTGAGATAGCGAGTCTAAACTTTATAATTTTCTTCACGTTTTAACACCTCAACATACACTCGATATCTCAAACAGCGAGGTTAATTACACCACACTCGCTATCCGGATAGCGAGTGGGTCATTTTGGTAAATACTTTCGAAAGTGGGTCAGTTTGGTAAATACTTTGAAAAGGTGGGTCATTTTGGTAAAATAATTCCTATTTTCTTTGCTGTAAATTTAGTTGTCTGTCATTAACATATATTTAGGTCTTTACTTTTTGCAAGTTTGATTTGGTCAGTGGATACAACACCTGTCTGCCTGCATTATTAGGATTTGAAATCTAAAATAGTTATCTGAGTTTTCTCTTTTCCATTGATTGACAGTGCCTATTTTGGAGTCAAATGGCAGTCTCTTTTCAGAAAATGCATGAATATGTGTGAAACCATATTCATGCACGAATCTCTCTCTCTCTCTCTCTCTCTCTCTCTCTCTCTCTCTATATATATATATATATATATATAGGAAATGCTCCATTGAAAATGCAAATGTCTGTGAAAACGTGGAAAACCACCTGGGCCGTGGTTGGAAACAACGGCCTAGGTTATAATGCATTATAACCTAGGCCGTTGTTTCCAACAATGGCCTAGGTGGTTTTTCACGTTTTCACAGACATTATAACCTAGGCCGTTGTTTCCAACAATGGCCTAAGTTGTTTTTACGGGTTTTCACAACATTTACGTTTTCAACTGAGCATTTCCCTATATATATATATATACACACACACACACTAGTAATTTGCACACGCGATGCACGTTTTAATAAAAAAAAATTCATAATTTTTTTTTTCAAAGTAAAAACTCTGCCGTAGACTAGCCTCGAACCTAAGACCTCCTTTATATTAATTATGCACGGGTGATGCACGGATTTGTTAAATTTTTTAGAAAATTAATTCATGGAGTACTAAGATATAACATGACATTTCCTTGAAACCTAAAGTGACCTATATTATGAAAAAAAAAGAGGCTAGAATGACTTATATTTTGAAATGGAGGGAGTACAATTTATTGAGCATGGCGGTGGCGGCGGAGATGGTGGTGGTGATGAAGGTGGAGGAGATGACGATGACGATGGTGATGGTTGCGGAGACGGGGTGGTGATCTGAGAGAGAGAAAGATCAGATTGAGAAGTAGAAGGAAGGGGTTTTCCCCATCGGCAGTTGATCTGTCTACTAATAAAACCTGTTTTGTTTTCTTCTGCTTATGAACCTAAGTGGACTGATTTGAGAGGTCCATATCTGATGGCTATGAGTATTGGATCTCATAATAAGAATAAGATCAGATCTTAGAAGATCACTCCCGTATATATATACACACACACATGTCAAAGAAGTTTGCATCTGTATATTGAAGTGCGATGCCTTTAGTGTGAGAGTCATGTACTACGAAACTGATAGTCAAGAGGAATATAGCAGAGATGGTATCTTATGGAATATGTAATGTGAAATCTTATATGAATAATTGTTTACAGTGCTGACCGAGTGTTTTTTATAATTAGGCAGTAATTCCACCACTTTAAAGTGGTTAGTCATATAGCTACGTAGCTAGTAATGGTTGGGAACAAATGGAAACAATGACCTGTTTGAATGGGAACTAATCTGATGCAGAACATATGGAAAATGGGGGGGGGGGGGGGGGGGGGGTTGTAATAATGTCTTTGTATGCTCAGCCTTCAATGCTACTGAGGATGCCAGCCACGCCTCAGCCAGTATTGAGTGCACGTGTGCACTGTGGGTGTTTGACAAAATGCCAATGCCAGTAATAGTGTGAAACACATTAGAGCATCCACAGTCGTTTGCTTTTTTGCCATTTTTTGGCAAAAAAGTTGTTGCAGTCATTGGCTATTTTGCCATTTTTTCCTCATTTTGGAATAGTGCATTGCTATATTTGAGAAAAGTATTTGGCAGTTGCCATATTATTTTATTATTTTTACAAACCAACGGATGAAACAAGATGTTTCTTCCGATGAAATTTCTTTTTTATAATAAAAATCTCCGGAAAAGAAAAAAATGCGTGGTCCAAGCAAGTTGGAGATGGGCTTGTGTATGGTTTTTTGGGTGGAGGAGATGAGTAGTGGGATTAGCTTTGAGATGTGTGTTGTATTTTGTCCAACCCAAAAAATTACTTTTAATAAAAAAAATTCGACGAACATGTTTCGTCCGTATAATTTTGTTTGCAGAATTGCTATATTCTGCATTTAACGACTGCAGCAAACAGCGAAAATTGCCAAATTCTATTTTTCCATTTTGCCATTTTTGCCACATACGACTGGGGATGCTGTTAGGCCTCAACTGGTCCATGCCAAAGCATGATAGCACTAAAAGTAAAATAGGCAGGGACTTGATTGCAAATGTACTTTATACTTTTATAATCAGGACTTGTATCAAATTTAATGAATGAAAATCACCCAAACACTCACAATATTATCTCACAGACTCGCAACAACTCAAAGCACATTCACGTGCTCTCTTGGTGTTACAACACCACTATTCTCACGTACTCTCTTTTCAGTTCACTTTTCACATACACAAACTGAGAGCACTTGGCTCCATTTAAAGGTGTGATAACCAACCTTCCCATTAGTTAAATATACATTTACTTTTGTCCCGGCTAACCATCATGCCTGATTCGATTCACTGAATTGAACGAGAGAATAGTGATGAAATTCCAGATGAGAACTCAGATCTTTGGTGTCATTGGTCCAGCAACAACATTTCTTCGACACTTCTCAGTTACATTTCTAATATTTCATACGTGCTGCTTTTATTAATAGGACTTCATACACTAAACAAAAGAGTGGCATAGCTCTAGGCATCCTTTGTTCGATCAAATAATATGTGTTGATAACTTTTGGGAAAAAGAAACTTGAACCAATCGTTGAATGCAGAAAGGATTCAAGTACAGTATTTAATCGAATAGTTTGAGCATCTTAAATGTACTTATTATTTAACTTACTATCCTACAACTTCATTATGAAAATTTTATTTTCAGGATGTTACTTTCATATCACATTTACAGGCAACTGTCTTTAGTCTATATGTACTCATCGATTAAATCACAAAGTTGGGTTGACTTCGTTTGGTTCCTGCGATTGGTCACAGATGCTTTGCTGCTGAGGTGTATTGGTGGTTCTGCAATTGGCCCCAGAACATCAGTCCTGCAATGTGATGATAAGTGGCATCTGGAAGCATATACTGATTTTGCCTTTTTCATTGGATACAAACATGATTTTACTTGTTTTGCCTTTTACTTTGGGTACGATTTGACGAAAATATCAGGGTCGCTAGTAATTATTTCATTACTATTTTATCTGAACTATCTGTTGTAGATTGTAATGGAGAGGACCTGTTTCCATTATTTAGGCATGCAGAAAGGGACTGCTTCACCGTGCTTGTCTTATTAAGTGGATTGATGTACATCTCTTGCTCATAAATTTGCGTTTGTCTGTTGTTTTACTAGCATTAGCATTCATGCATAAGCAAAGTCTTTGGATGGTGTGCCTGAAAAGTAAATTGAGTTCTAGATCGGTAAATCTTGTTTGGCTCAGATTATAACATATCTTCTATATGTCCTTGGATACAAAGTTAAGGTAGCGAAGGATAGTAAGGGAGGTTAGATTAAGGCAGGAGAGGGAGGGAATCCTCGTATCTATTCAGTCGTATTAGTTTATTTCATTAATCAATTTTTTTGTTTAAGTGAAAACTTGGTTCTATGTTCACTGAGATTCAATTCAGCAAACTGCCTTTTGGACAAATTGCTTCCTGCCTCTTAATTTGCATATAATTTGAAGTAGGTAGTAACCACATGGAAAGGGAAGTAAATGCGACAAGACTAGATTTTATAAAATACTCATAAAGTGTTCATAATGACCATCAACAATCATATTTTCATGTATCATAAGCATTAACACATTCAACTTGTTTACCATGGTATCTAGCAATTATAGAACCATGCAATTAATCAAACTTTTCATTTTAGTTAGGTGTCCAAATAAACTTCTGAAGGGTAACAATTAAACAAACATATCAAGGGTGATTAAACTATGTAACATATTTAAATGTATGTACGAGAAACAACCAAAGCAAAGTAGGCGTTATGGTTAATGAGGAATGTTATCGAACACTTGATATACATATGAGTTGGTAATTTAATATTATGATGAAACATATAAATAGAGAAATTAGAGGTAATAAAATGGAGAGGGTAAGAGGATTTACCAGTCGAGTACAATTGTTTTCTAGGTTGTGAAAAGGGAGACCGAAGGAGGAGCTTAAAGTTTAGGGAATCAAAAATAGGCTACGAGAGAGTGAATTAGAGAGAGAGAGTGCTTCAGTTTACAAGGTTGGACCATGGCAATCCAGTAGTTACACATCCAATTCCTTTGGAAAATAGTTTGTGAAATATGAACAAAGTTTTGGCTTACAAATTTCAAATTTGCTGCCGATATATTATATCAATTTAACCTGCCAGATTTCCAGAAATTTAAAGAAAAATTTATACTACTAACACGCTTCTACACTATTTTGATTCAGGAATGACTATACTTTTTCCAAAATTTGATTTTTAATTCATTTTGTTGTGTTCTAACTTGGGTTTTAACTTAAGGGCTTGTATTCAGAGGAGCATTGCCAAGGTCACCCGAATATGAGAAAACTCATTGAGTGGAGCATTGAGCATTCACACTAATTGTAGCAAAAGATACATCCATATTCAGATTGAAGAGTCACATAAAATCAAACCATGAAATGGTAAAGACTCTTCCACCTTAGCTCAAATTGTTGTTATAAGTCTTTGTTGTTCTGACTTGGATTTTAACTTTAGGGCTTATACGAAGATTCATACAAAGGAAATGCATGAGGATAGTCAAAAAAAAAAAGAACCGCTTGGGGTCGGAGAAGAGAGTGAAGTTCTAGAATTGAGGTACATTTAATACTTGCTTTATTCTGTTCATTGCATGCATTTTTTAGCTTTTGCAGTATTTAACTAGATAGCATTATGTTACGGTAATGTTTTGTAAACCATCTGTTAGTGTTAGGATAATAATGAAAATTTCAGTAACTGTGGTAGGGCAAGGGTATGACCCTTACCTTTGTTTACCCTATTTGCTTCCATCATGTAGTAAATAAGCAGAAGAACTTCCATAATGAACACTCGCTATGTCGCTACGTCTTGATTGTATAAAGTCCCTTGTGCCAATTGGAGTAGAAAGGGATCAGGGCCGGCCCTAGGATTTTAGGGGCCTGAAGCAAACTCTCAAAAAGGGGCCCTACATATACCAAAAAAAAAACGATCCATGTATTAGGGGAAAAAAAGTATACCTGAGAAATCATGGATTTAGGGGCCTGAAGCTAATATAAATTTTTTTAGGGGCCTGAAGCTAATATAAAATCATGAAAAAAAATAAAACAATTCTTGAATTTTAGGGACCTGAAGCTAATATAATTTTTTTTTCTTTTCTGAAAATGGGGGCGCTGAAGCTAATAAAATTTTTTTCTTTTGAAAATGGGGGCCGCCATTTTTTTAATGATTTTGGGGGCCTGCATCCATTGTGGACCGGGCCTGAGAGGAATGAAACCAACATATAATGATATAATAAGTTGAGAAATAACTTTAAAATAGGTTGGAAAATACTTAACTTGTAAATGCTGGATTAACTTGTAAAATGGGTACAATTTAGTAACTTATTTTGGGCCTTCATCGTAGAACTTACATTGTTCAAGGTAAGGGTCTTTAGTAGATATGCTTTCCCAGTGGGTTGTTCTCCCAGACTTCCTGGGATTAATCATGTGTAGTAGATAATTTGCTAGCCAGCTTATTCAAATGCCATTACTGTAATTTGCTCTTAGTAGATATGCTTTCTATAATTACTTTAATGAGCTCTCCCTGCACCTGGAGAAATGCTGTGGAAAACTAGTTTACTGCATTAAACTTGGACAGACAGAGAGAGGCAAAAATATACCCACATATGAAGTGCTCACATGCAAAACTGGAGATAACTTTATTGCTAGTTGCAGTAAAATTTACGTGTGGAATTTTCTCTACTCATTCTTAGCAGATATGTTACTGAACGTGATGCCAACATTTATATCATGATCTTAGGCTCTTAAGCATTTCATTTTAGTCTTAGTGCATGAACTTATTGAAGGCATGTTTACTTAAAATTCATGTTTCTTTATACAATTAATTTTTTGCTTCACTCTTTGGTAAAAAAAAATCTTCCAACCTGACCATCCGCTTCTCCTCATATAAATAGTCAGTACTATAATGCTATTTCTGTTGGTTTTTATTGGTCATATGCACTGCAGATTGAAGCAAACAACCCAGGGTTGCTTAAAACATTGTTCACCAGTTCATAGATTATTGCAGGTGTTGTCTAATTTGTTGTTCTTGATTTCAATCTAATTCATTGTTTCGTCCAATTTCCTTGATTTCCTAGTTACCAGATCTAGAGAGTGGGTTTTCAGAGGTGATGGTTGAAGTTTGGATTTCAGAAGGCCAAGATATGAAGGAAAGTTTACGAGGTAATGTGATCATTTTTTGATTTTATTAATAAGTTTGTTTTACTGTCTTCACACACACACACACACACACACACACACACACACACACTCTCCTATTGTATACACAGGCTGATGCCATGTCATGTGGTACTTGCAATTGGCACAGATTATGTAAGTAATCTGAAGATATCAACTCAGCAAAGAAGAAGAGGTAAGAGGGCAATGTGATCATTTCTTGATAAGTTTATTTGTTTGGCTTTCTTCACACAGTTACTAACGGATTGTCTTTCTCTTCTATTTACAGTAAGATGGCAGCTAATCACGGAGATGGTAGGCAGTTGGCTCAGAGTGCATGCTGATGAAGCAAAGAAGACATGCAGGAAAGACGGTGAATAGTAAGAGGTAATGTGAGTTTTTATCAGTTTCATCGATAAGTTTGTTTTACTTTCTTAACACACTTACAAACACTTGACTTGTGTTTGTCCAGTTTTCACACACTCAGCTAGTTGGAAAGGAGGCAATCAGTTAGGCTGAACGATATCATGTAGCCCAGATGCCAACTTAAGTTTTTCATATGGTATTATGTCTCTTACTGTACATTGTCCAAGTTTTTCGTTATGAGCATCTTGCTTTTACTTCAATTTTATGTTGCAAATTAAGTGTAGAAAGTAAAAAAACATATGGACTCGAATCCACCACAAACATAACCTAAGATTTGCAGTCCCTTAAACCCAGTGCCCCTGTACAGCTGTTGATGCAGCATCAGAGTCGCATCCTGAGTAGTAGATGCTCCCACCATGAGGTGACCTGCACTGGCTTAGGGTCAGGGTAGAGGGTGACTTGCATGAGTTTTGCGAGGGCATTTAACTGAGGATTCAACAATATAGTGTGTTTTCATGCTGTCAGGGTGATTGACTCCTCTTATTGGGGCAAACAAAATCTGCTTATTTAGGTATCTGTTTAGAGCTACCATTTTTATTCATCTATGTAGCATCTTCATTTCAGGTTCATATTTATGTCATCTTAATAAAATTCACCACTGCAAAGAACTAATATTTGTGATTCTATTAATTGTTAGAGTAGTGCGCCCCTATTTTGGGAGTCGAAGATGAGGCTTGTACCTCTACTTCTTTACTAAGTAACTGTTGATGTTTCCTTCTTTTAGAGTTATCTTCAGTCGAGTATTAACTGTTAAGTTTAAGCTGACGAAATTAGAGAGCTACCCACCATCAAATGGTTTATCATTCGAAGCTAATTTTAGTCGAACTTTTGACTGTCTTTCCAATCAGTGACCAAATCTTTTGTTTTGGTAATCATTGGATCTCTAATATCACCTTATTTAAGGTAGTAGTTTTTCATTTTTTCAGTCCTTTGCAATATCAGATCTCTTGAACATTGTAGATGTTAAATTCCAATTGGGGGTGCAGGATTGAGAAGAAGGTGGAGTTCACTTGTTTCTCTCGGTAAGGTAAAGACATTATTTTTACTTGTTTTTCATGAGTTTGGGTATATATCGTGATTGGTAACAGTAACTTTTGTTGTTTTTTGGTTCAGACTGTTTGTCGGTATATTGTAACGACGTAGGATGAGTTGCCATTTGTAGACATGCTGAAAGGAACGTGTGCATGTTGTAGTTTTGCAATGAAAGGACTGATGTAAGTCTCTTGCTCATATTTTTTACTAGCATTCATGCATCTGTCTATCAGATTATTTGACCTTTGTAATCATTGTCTATTATCATGAATACTCTATTTCCTCAATCAAGTCCCCAGATCCGAGAGGTTTGGATTTCAGAAGCCGTTGTGGAAATTCGGATTTTGAAGGCAAAGAGATGAAGGAAAGAAGGAACTCTGGAAAAGTAAGATGTATTATTGATAACTTTGTTTGTTTTACTTTCTTCACACACTTACACATTCTCTCTCCTATTTATTTTAGGCTGATAGTTTTAGATGGAAATGAGCTAGATGAAGGAAAGAAGAAGTGTGGCAAAGTTAAGATCTCTCCCTCTCATAATTGTTGATAAAAGTAGAACTGTGTATGGAGAATCTATTAGGCCTTGTTTTGCTCGCTTTTGGTGAATGACCTTGATAGTACCTATTATTTTGTTTGATGCAAATTTAGGTGTATGTCATTAACATAAATTTAGGGCCTACTTTTTGCAAGTTTGATTTGGTCAGTGGATACAACACCTGCCTGCATTATTAGGATTTGAAATCTAAAGATAGTTATCGAGTTTTCCCTTTTCAGTTGAATGACAATGCCTCTTTTCGAGTCAAATGACAATCTCCTTATATATATATATATATATATATATGGGTAAAAGAGATATGAGCAACTTGTTCATTTAGTAAATGAGCAATTGATTATGTGGCATGCATGTAATACATTGGACAACTAACCCTTTTAAGGATATTCCAATCACATGTATGTCATCTCATCAATTGCTTATTTACTAAATGAGCAAGTTGCTCATACCTCTTTTCCCCATATATATATATATATATATATATATATATATGAAAATCTTCCATTGTGCACCACCCCCCCGTGTGCACTCGGCCTTCCCGCCTTCGTATTGACGATCCGAACCGTTCACATTGATCTACACATCTAAATTAGTCTAAATATGTAAAATCAAAACATTTGAAATTCATTTGCCCATCCATCTTGTGACTATAAAAAACAATAATTTTCAGCCATATAATTTTATAACACTTAAATAGAAGGGCAAATTTATTTCAAATGATTTGATTTTACATATTTAGACTAATTTAGATGTGTAGATCAATGTGAACGGTTCGGATCGTCGATACGAAGGCGGGAAGGCGGAGTGCACACGCGGTGTGCACCATAGGTGGTGCACAACGGAAGACTTCCCTATATATATATATATATATATATATATATATATATATATATATATATATCGGGAAGTGAGTACTAAGACCAGATCTTATTTTGAGATCCAATCCCCCCCCCCAACACACACCCTAAAAAAAGACCAACTTTAATTTAGATACCATTTATTGATTATGGCGGTGACTGTGGAGGTGGCGGTGGTGCAGTGATGGCGATGGCGGTGGTGCAGGGGCGGAGATGGTGATGACGATGAAGGTGGAGGAGATGGTAATGGCGATGATGCGGTGGTGGAGATGGGGTGGTCAACTGAGGGAGAAAAAGATCAAGAAGTAGAAGGAAGAGGTTATTTTCCCATTTTGTTGTAATTGAACCGACAGTTGAACTGGTCTAATAAAATCCGGTTGTTTTTTAGCTTGTGAACTTAGTGGACTGTTTTGAGCCATTGGATCTGGGAAATCCAGATCTGATGGGTATGAGGCTATTGAATCTCAAAATCAGAAGAGTGTTTTGCCGTCATAGGCCATTTTTTGAAAATATTTGCGTTTAAGGGCTGGTTTCCAAACTATTAGCGCTCGTGGGTTACTCTGTGCCACGTCAGCAGTGGTCGCTATTCCCAATAGAGGTCTCTTCATTTTCGAAGTCGCTAATGGGAATAGCGGCCTATGTTTGAACTTTTTTTGAATTTTTTGTTTGCTGTCGCTATTCCTACTAGCGACCTTAGTATATATGAGGTCGTTGATGGGATTAGCGACCTCAAATGAATGTATTGAGACACTTGGCGATTTCTAGAGAGTTTTTGTTACCTTTGAAAAAAATTTAAAACTGTGGTCGCTATTGGGGATAGCGACCTTAGTATATATGAGGTCGCTAATGGGATTAGCGACCTCAAATGAATGTATTGAGACACTTAGCAATTTCTAGAGAGCTTTTGCTCTCTTGGAATTTTTTTTAAAAAAACTGAGGTCGCTAATTCATTAAAAGTCGCTAATCCCATTAGCGACCTCATATATACTAAGGTCGCTATTCCCAATACTGACCACAGTTTTAATTTTTTTTTTTCCAAAAAGAACAAAAACTCTCTAGAAATCGCAAAGTGTCTCAATACATTCATTTGAGGTCGCTAACCCCGCTAATATATACTAATGTCGCTAGTGGGAATAGCGATAGCAAACAAAAAATTCCAATTTTTTTAAAACATAGACCGTTATTCCCATTAGCGGCTTCGAAAATGAAGAGGCTGCTATTGGGAATAGCGGCCGCTGCTGACGTGACACGGTGTAGTCCACGAACACTAATAGTTTGGAAACTGGCCCTTAAATGCAAATATTTTCAAAAAGTGGCCTAGTACGGCAGACAATTTAAATAAGAATAAGATAGGTTCTTTGGGGATCTCTCTCTCTCTCTTTATATATATATATATATATATATATATATATATATATATATATATAATACCTCTCGTTGTTGATGTTAAAACAATGCTGCTAATTTTGGGACACCGAAGGTGTTCGTGAAAATTCTCGTGATAAATTTTGTTAAACTGTGATTACTTAAAAGACATAATTAGCTGACTTTCCTTATTGATTAAATTAGTATTATTAATTCATTATTTGCATGATTTTGATTTTGACTCGGTTAATCATGGAATTTGCTTTCTTTCAAGTGGTGTCTTGGCATAGAGAAAACAGTTGTAATGACCCCAGATATCAGAGTCATATAGCTATGAATATGGAAGTTTAAAATCACGTCTTTTCTAGCATAATGATTTCTTGAACAGGGACTTTGTTGCTTGGATCAGTCATAAAACTTCACCTGCATCCTGCATATATTACATGAGAAAGTTGAACTGTGTATGGAGAATCTGTATGGAGAACCTTGAAAGTACCTACTATTTTGTTTGCTGCAAATTTAGGTGTATGCCATTAACATAAATTTAGGGCTTACTTTTTGCAAATTTGATTCGGTCAGTGGATACAACACCTGCCTGCATTATTAGGATTTGAAATCTAAGATAGTTATCGAGTTTTCCCTTTTCGATTGAATGACAATGCTGGTTTTCGAGTCAAATGGCAATCTCCTTTCACAAAGTGCATGAATATGTGTGAATCCATTGAATTTGACAGAAATGAATCTCTCTCTTAGAGAGAGAGAGAGAGAGGGAGAGGTGATTACCTAAGACCATATCTTATTCTTATTTTGAGATCCAATAGCAAAAAAAGAACACAAAAATAAAACCTACTTTTATTAAGATACCATTTATTGAGCATGTCGGTGGCGGTGGCGGTGGTTATGGCGGTGGCGTGGTGGCTGAGATGGTGATGGCGATAGTGGAGGAGATGGTGATGGCGTTGGTGGTGATCTGAGGGAGAGAGAGAGATCAGACCGAGAAGTAGAATGTCACGCCCCGCTTCCCGGAATACGGAAAAACAGGCACGTAACTGAGGCCCAGCGAATGATATAAGTATACCAACTCATATCATCCATAAGCTGTACCAGTCTTAATCAACAATATAAGAAAATTTAATCACAACCACGCAGGAAACATAATAATCACATAAACGAGAATGAAATTCAATAACCAATTCTGGAATATAAAGACTTACCAAAATAACTCGATAGACTTCTGCTCCAATTGTAGAAGATCTGCTTATCAATGTCTCCTAGAAATTTTCTTTGTGCACAAGTACTTGATTATCTAAAGAGAAATAATAAATTGTCCTTAGAGCAAGTACGGACAGCAAGTAGTGAAAGCAGAGAGTAAAGGAACAGGTTACTTGAAGGAATATGAATCAAGATCAAATATACGATGACAATAATGGCAGTAATAACAATGGTCTTAATAAAATATACATATATGTCAATTTATGTTCATTAGAGTGTTATTTCTCATATCTAGTGCACGTACTACTGCATCCCATACTACAGATTCGGTGCACGCACAACAGTGTTCGTTTGAGACATAGTGGTGGGGTCTACAGAGCGTGTACTCGGTTTCAATAACAATCAATTACCATTTTCATTCATTCATTCACATTCATTACTCCTTCCATTTCAATACCATTTCAATATAGGCCCTCGAGTACATTTTCTGAGATTTCCCACTACTAGGTCAACCCTTATAAACCCCGGCTTGTTTAGTATTTTACTGTTAAATCATTCATGTCCATGAAGGTGTATTAAGGATGTCAAGGGAACGATAATAATGCAGCAACATGATGCATTGCTAAATAATAAACATGAAGTAAAATTTAAAACAACAATTCTCTTTTTATTATTTAAACCGATTCCAATTATAACTGGGTCGAAACCTCAGTACAATGCAGACAATGCAGCAGTAACTTATAAAAAGACATCACATATATGTTCATTCAAGTGGCAATTAATGTGCTACTACAAATTATGGAACCCATTACAATGTCATATAACGATTATAATGTCATTTTCTGTGTACAATCCACTTTATGAAGTCATTAATCCAATCACGACTGTCTCATTCAATCAATGTATACAATTACCATTCATTTCCTTTGTACACAATTCTATTCATTTCATTTATATCGATTATATCTATATGGCTTAGGTTTGAGTCAATGGACAATTATAAGAGGTCAAGAGCATGTCGGGTTAGCTCGTGTAAACCCTCAATACTCCTAACGAGAAGGGACACAAGGCAATTTAAGATAATTAAAAATGGAACTACTTGCAGGAGATCAATAAGCTTGAACTAGAATAAATAAGAGAGTTCAAGTGGACTTGCCTGTTAGTTGACGACGATGAAATTGAACACTAGAATAACGAGATCAGTATCCCGGGCAGTAGAACACGTGCAAGATAATTGTGGCAGCCACGCCAAGATCCAAGATAGCAACTCCAATAGCAATAAACAGCAACTCCACTTCCACAAATCCAAATCAGCAAGTCTCCAATCAGCAACACCCAAAGTAACTCCAAATGGCCACCAACTCCAATACAACTATCCAATCACCAAACAGTAACTTCAACACCCAAAATAATATCCCAACTACACACCAACAAAGTACCAAAACAACCAAATCTTCCATCTCAACTCAACAGCAACCCAATCCCCCAACTCGCTTCTTCTTCTCCCTCACAGAACAGAGAGATAAGGAGAGAGAGAGAGGAGAGGGCTGCGACTTCGGCGTGCGACTGGCGGAGGTGAGGGCTCAGGCGGCCGCGACGACTGGACGGGGCGCTCTCAGGGAGAGGCGAACGGCTGGGGATCTCCGGGGGCGACGAGGAGTGACGGGAGGCGGGTGCCGCGACTGGGGCGGCGACTGTGGAGCTCGAGGTGAGCGGCGCAACGATTGGAGGACGACGAGGTGTTGTCGGAGTCGACTGGGTGGCGACTGCGGAGAGTAGGGGAGACGGCGCTGGTTCTTCGACAGCGGGAAGGTGGAGTCTTGGCTTCGCCGAGGCAGGGCTCGAGCGATGGTGATGGCGCTCCGAGCGAGCGAAGGTGGATCAATGGCGGGACGGCGGCGCAGGCGGGGGAGTTGGTCGGGAAGCGACGGAATGACGTTGCAGGAGGTGGAAGTCGCGGTGAAACCGATCGGTGGGGAGAGAGTTCGAGCGAAGGAAGAGCTTCGAGCATCGCTGGGGGCGAGTACGACGCTTCGAGGAAGACGATGGGGGAGCTGTTGCGATAGAGTTCGAGGCGCTTCGGGGTTCGTGGCTGCGGTTGGAGCGGCGAGGACTTTGGCAATGGCAGCAATGGTGGACGACTGCGGAGCGACGGGACTTCGACGGAGTTCGACTGTGGTGCTTCGACGAGTATGTTGGTTGCTGTGGTTGGGGCGCTCGGGGGCTTCGACTGAAGTGGCGAGAGTGAGAGCGGTGAGCGCGGTTGATCGAGCGGAGACGGTGCGGTGTTCGAAGCTTGAGTGGAGGGGAATGGCGATGGGGAGATGGGTCGCACTCGAGGCTGGCGATGGCAACTGGACGAACACAGGCGGCGCGGCGCATCGATGATGATGGGTTGTTTGTCGGTGGTTCGATGGGGCTGATGTTGAGCGGATGTGAGAACGGGGAAGAGAAGGCTTTGGGTTTGATTTGTTTGGGTTCGATGCTCTGTTTTGTTTGGTTTGGTTTGCCTGTTTGGTTTCTGTTGGTTTTGTTTGTTTTAACAGGGAAGAAGGGGAAGAGAGAACGGGAAGAGAGGGAGAGAGAAACGGGAGTGGGTGAGTTGTTAACGGGAGTGGGGGAGTGGTTACGGGATTGTGGGGAAAAGTTGAAAAGTCGTATACGGGTGTGTGTATAGACTTGATTCTGTACAACATAGGGGTAATGGGTTCTGGGTTAGTGGGCTTGGGCTTAAAAAGGAGCTCAAAATATTTAAATAAAATAATCAGGATGTTGGGCTAAATTTCTGGGGCCGGATTAATTAAATAAATAGTTAAGATCAAAATATGAAATTGGGCTTGATCATTGGGCTTCAAATGAATATAATAAATTCAATAGGAATTGTTGGGTTTCAATTAAATAACATAACATGTATCAAAATCAATGGGCTCCAAATGAGATAAATAAAAGAAGGGAGACAAATTCTAACTTGGAATATAAATTTGGGTTTCAATAGGAGATCCAAATGATTTAAATGCATCGGAAGAAATTTATACGGAATTTGAAATACCAGAATCGAGGAGAAAAGAAAAGAACTGGAAATCCGTATAATCGGAAGCAGGGGTTACATAGAAGGAAGAGGTTATTTTCCCATTTTGTTGTAATTGAACCGGCAGTTGAACATGTCTAATAAAATCCATTTTTTTTTGGCTTATGAACTTAAGTGGACTGTTTTGAGTGATTTGGTCTGAGAGGTCCAGATCTGATGGCTATGAGGCTATTGGATCTCAAAATAAGAATTAGATGAGTTCTCTCTCTCTCTCTCTCTCTCTCTCTCTATATATATATATATATATATACACACACACACACACACGTCAAATATATATCGTATATATAAATATATAGTCTTTATCCCATGAAGGTTCAATACCTCTCGTGGTTGATGTTAAAAAATGCTGCTAATTTTGGGACACCAAAGGTGTTTGTGAAAATTCTCCAGAGAAATTTTGAACTGTGATTACTTGAAAGACATATAGTCTGCTGACTTTCCTTATTTATTAAATTAGAATTATTAATTCATTATTTGCATGATTTTGACTCAGTTAATCATTGAATTTGCTTTCTTTCAAGTTGTGTCTTGGCATAGAGAAATCAGTTGTAATGACTCCAGATATCAGAGTCATATAGCAATGGATATGGAAAGTTAAAATCACGTCTTTTCTAGCATAATGATTTCTTAGTTGTGTGGGTTCTGAAACAGGGACTTTGTTGCTTGGAGCAGTCATATAAAACTCCATCGCATCCTGCATATATTACATGAGAAATGATTTACTAGATCTATCGATAGCATTACATTCAGGTATTGACGGGATTCGGATTGAGACTGGCATTACATTCAGGTAATGATCTGCATTGAGAGTGATCTGCAACAGACAAATGTCGAATGGATCATATATACGCTAGGTTGATGACTACACTTATGTTTTTATCTTCAACCAGATTACCCTACTATGCAATTTATAAATGACTTGCAGGCTGTTAAGGTGTGAACGGAACAAACAAAGTCAAGAGATAAAAGGGCTATGCCTGACTGACATGCTGTTTACTTTCCTTATGTTTTTCTCTCTAATTAGATTGCAAAAATATGAGACTTGTGAATGACTTGCAGGTAGTTATGTGGTCTTTTCTATATGAAAACTAGGAAGTGAAGTACCAGGGCCTCTACTCCCTTATGCAGATTAATTCCAGTATGGCAGATCCCTCTTCGTGGATAATTAGAAAATGTTGTGTTTGTCTGACTATTTATTTTTGAAGTTGTTAATATAAGCCTATAAATAATTCCATCTAGTCAATCTTATTTTTAGGATGTGTTTGGAAGGTGAATTTCCATTCATTCATTAAGCACCAGCTATTTGACGCCACCCGCAACAAGAATTGAATGGTTCAAAGGTATGCAGGGATGATAGGCTGATGACTTATCTTTTTCTCTCTAACCTAATTGCATCAATATGTGATTTGTGAATGATTTGCATGTAGTCGGACTTGTATAGTAAGGGAAATGACGAGGTCCTTGTTCCCCCATTTGGGTTTCTTCCTGTGTGACTTGGTATGGTTCTTCTTTGTACACATTTCTGATTACCGTTTTGTGGATTATAAGAAATAGGTTGTGTTTGTGAGTGATATAAACTTAACCCTAAAAAGAGAATTTTTCGAAAATACTAAGAGATTAAGTTTACCAACATGTTATGCCGATTAAGTTGGAAATTAAACTAATAATTGGTTTGATGGATTTTCAATATATGAAGTAGTTTAACAAGCCCAATTAAAGATTCAATCCTACAATCAATAATTATATACCCAAGTGTTCTTAGCAAATAAAATATGCAATAATGATTTGTACTCTAATAGGCAAGTAGAAGCACACTCAATATTTATGGACGAAAGATGAATCAAATAATATTCTAGAGACGATAGATAGTATTACAAATAAATGGAGTGGAAAGAGATTACTGGGTCGTAGACAGTGTTGCGATGTTGTTGGATTTGAGCAACAAGTGGCACTTGGGTTGTTGTGTTGGAGTCCACGACAGCAAAGGGTTGCAACTGCAATTCGGGGTGGAGCACAGTGGTGGGGCATTTGGGGATGTAGCCCTTCGATGGTTGGGGAGATGGCAGCAAGGGGCTGCTGTCGGTGAGTTGCTGGCTGTGAAGAATAAGATGGCGTGGCAGAGGGGAACGATGCTGGACTTCGATGAGGATCGGGGGTGAGGGGATGATGAGGAGGGTAGTGGGGGTGGTCGGTGAAGGGAGAGGGAAGAGGTGGTGGGTCCAAGGGCATCGGGAAGCAAAAGGAGAGAGGTAGGGGGAGGCCGTCAGGGTTGCAGGTGGTCGGGGTTCGGTGATGGGGGAAGAGGGGCGATGGTGGGTGTTTGGATGAGGAGGAAGAGACAACGGGAAGGAGGACGGTGAAGGAGAAAGGGGTCTCGGGGTTGACAGAAGAGAGAGGTCGGTGGGGTGGTTGGGTTCGGGAAGAGAGGGAGGAAGGAGAGAGATGGGTTTCGGGGTATAGACGAGGAAGAAGAAGAAATCAGAGAAGAGGGGAGATGGCGGCTATGAAAATTGGGGGTTAGGGTTTGGGATTTGTATTGAATTTGGGTGTAGTTTTAGAGTGTATCACAAACCCTAAAATTTTATCTCAATGTCTCATACAAAAAGATGAATAAAGAGGAAAACTCAAATCACAATAATTTTTTTAAATCAATAATAGCATTTTTATTTCATTAATCTAGAGGCCTATATATATGCTCAAAACAAATCTCAATACAAATCTCCAAAATATTCTAATGCATAAAATAAAGGATGCAAATCGTAAAACTACTACATATGGATATAATTTGCCAAAAACAAATATGAATACTGAAATAAAAATACTAGGCTAATAGGACAATCATCCTAGACGATGCCTGTGCTTATAGAAGTGCCCGAATCGTCTCGAACCGATGTCCTTATCATTCTTTCTGGGTAGGAGAAGGCTCGACCCAGTCAAGTCAAAACCATTCATATCGAATAGATTAGGAGTTTTGGTTCAAACAAAATAATCGAATATCGAGAGAATGCAATTGGGTTCAAGAGAATAAGAGAATTTATATACAGGTTGTCAGGTTTGAGTTCAATCAAATAGGAGATGTAATGATAATGAACTCAATTGAAAGAAAAGAATTTACAAGGAAATTGAAATACAAGAATACGGAGCAAGGAAGAATAAAATATGTATAATCGGGAACAAAATTATTTATAGACAAACAAAATACAAGAATACAGAAGATTTTGTATAAACGGAAACGAAGGTTACAATCCTACCCACCTTACAAAAAAATTTGTCCTCGAAATTTATTCAGGTGGAACATAAGATAGAGCCAAAGCAGAGCTTATCATATAACAAAGCAAGAAATTAGAAGAAGAGAAACGAAATGGTGGCAATACCAGAATAAGAAAGAACATGGATAAGATTGATGTCAAATAATGAATGATGACAAATGGAATGCATGGAAGAAAGTAAATGGTATCAGAAGGAAAGAAACATCACAAGACTTGTGAGCTAACAAAGAAAGAAGATGAAAGAGTATGTAGAATTGGAATCGAAGAGAGAATGGATAGGGAAGAATTGAACCAATTAATGAGTCGATGGATGAGGATGAATACAAGTAATGGAAGGAAGCAAACAATGCAAAGGAGGAAGCAACATGATAATCCTGGGATCTGTGAGTTATGGGCCAACCACGCTTCCGTTGCGCCACTCTGATCGGGAAGACTGTCACCAGCATTCATTATCTCCAGCAATCTGTCTCGTGGTTCACCATATTCTTGGCACATCCCAACGACATCTCTCTAGCATGAAATTCAGACTTCTGGTGACTTGGGATTCTGAACACTACCTGAGATCCTGGGGTTCTGCATGCACGCCTTAGAGCAACGACAATGCCTCTTGTTGTGGTAATGATCCAAGCTGCGAACATGCCGTAGAGGATCAAGCGATGCCGATTGACGAATCGAGAAGAAATAGAAGGGAATAAGGCAAGTATCCAGATTAAAGATGGTTATTACATGTTTATGTGATCAACGCGGTGCATATATTGTTGAGCTAAACATGGTTCGAACCTGGCTAGAGTCTAACCGGTTAGGGCCCAAACCTAACCTGGCTAACACGTTAGCCTAACTTGTCTCTGATACCACTAAAAACCCTCACGCCCCGCTTTTCGTTATACGAAAATATAGGTACGTAACTGAGGCCCAACGAATGATATATGTATACCAACTCATATCATCTATAAGCTGTACAATACCATTAAGCTCAATAAGGCAATAATAATCACAGGAACAAAAATATAATACATTAACCAATATCTGAGATACAAGAATTTACATTAAGTCTGAGAATAAACAACCCAGTAAGTAGTTTGCCAAGTTCCTTCAGTATCCCATCGATGTACCTGTATAACATTTGCTTAAAAGAAAGATGGGTGGTACCCTTTAGAATAAGCTACGGGCCGCAAGTAGTACAAGCAAGATGAAAACAAGTATAAGGAATTCGGTACACAGGAAAATAAGTCATGTAACGGGAAAATACATGTAAACGAGGATCATGTAAACTAACTTATAAATAGGAATCATGTAACTGGTAAACTGAACATGTAACATGTAAACGGGAATCATGAAACTGGTAAACATGAATCATATAACTTGTAAATAGGAATATGCATATGCTCGGTGTTAATCTTAAGTCTATCCATCTTGTATCAGTCCTATCTAATGCACGCAATCTTGCGTCCCATACCATAGGTTTGGATGCATACAAACAAGTGAACGTTTAGACTATAGTGGTGAATTCTTTAGATCATGTACTCAG
The DNA here is from genome assembly GCA_017893485.1 of Hemerocallis citrina. Classification (NCBI taxonomy): domain Eukaryota; kingdom Viridiplantae; phylum Streptophyta; class Magnoliopsida; order Asparagales; family Asphodelaceae; genus Hemerocallis; species Hemerocallis citrina. Next base: position 197,502,143 of record CM030366.1, read on the forward strand.
GTCTTCTCATGATTATAAAACTTGATCGATTCCTTGATTGGTAAACTTAGTCGGTAACTTGGTCGGTAAACATGTAACACGGGAAACACGGGCTCCCTTCCGAGTACAGACTTCTATATTGTCCACTACTATGTCTTTTTCTTATTACTCCGACTTGTTCTTTTACAACAATTAAATATGAACAACAAACATGATCGGTAAGTACGAATGGTAACATGATCGGTAACTTGGACATGCAATCAATACGATCAATGAGAACGGTATCAGAACAAGATCAAAGATGTATCAAGGGCTAGGCAATACATGTAATATACATAGTTCAATCCATTAAATATATAAAATAACGGGTTCATATGTAAAAATGTAACAATGCAAGTTCTGGATAGCAATACGTTGTTGTACAAAAACTCACTTTCCCGTTGCTTCAGGAAAGCGAAATAAGTTCCCTTAGGAGTTCTGGAAACTAGACTCCCTTCCGGTTCCGACGCATATTCACACGATACATTATAAAAACAGAAATTAGGTTTAACAGTCATTTTTTATGGGTTTACTGTTCAGGCAGTAGATCGGGGTCAACTTATTATATATATAACTCGACTGCAAACTCATTTAAAATCTTATAAAAATTATAAAGGGACTCCCAATCATGTCTAGTAACAACCTGATAAATTTCAAATCTTTATTCTATTGTTAACATGATATTTTAGTTAGTTAATCGAGAACATATGCTTCAAAACGGTAATCTGGAATTAAAAACATATCGGTAATAAAATCAGTATATCTTGAACTCTACATGTCGAATTCCAGATCCGTCAGAAGTTACCAAAACTAGATTTAGGGGGCTACAACTTTTAAATATAAAGTTCCAATTGATTTAAATTGTAACTAGGTCAAAATCTCGCTGCGAATTAACACAAACAACAGGGCAGAATCACACAAAATGATATTTACGATCTTTTGATTTGCATCGAATCACAAAGGCAAATGGGTTGATTCGATTCAATATATCGACTGATTTAATCATTGGAAGATCACAAAGTGTGAACAATACGATGGTTCAAGTAATGGGTTTCAAAGATAATCTATTATAAATACTAATCGTGGGAGGTCAAATAAAATGCTTGTACGGAATAACAAAATTGTACAGGAGATACTTGCCTTATACAGTGTTTGCATGTGTGATGAGAACATGAGCGAGGGTGACGGCAACCAACAGTAAGGGCAAGAGACGGCAACGACGACACGACAAGAACAACAGCGACTCATGGGCAAAGGTGACCGCGGCAACACAGCGAGAGGCAGCAGCAGCAACACAAGGGCAGCAGCGCAACAACGAGCAACTGTAGCAAGGGGATGTCGGGCCAGACAGTGATGGTGTCGGGTGGTGTCGACGGCGAAGGTGGCTGCGGTGGTTCGAGCGGTGGTTGTGGTGTAGCGGCGGCTACGAGGAGGCAGTGAGGGGGCTCAGTTGCTGCGAGGGTGGAAGCGAGGGCGACGGGGGCTCGGGGGTGCGTCGAGGTTGGTTCGACGAGGAGGAAGGAGATGGCAGGAGGTTGAGGGGAAGCCGTGAGGGGGCAGGGTGATGCGAGGGCTGCGGTGGTGCAGTTGAGGCTGCAGCGGCGTAAGGTAGACGATGGGTCGATGGAGACGAGGAGGAGGTGCTGGTGGCAAGGGCGATGGCACTCGGGGCTGCGACTGGTAGCGGTGGAGAGACAGATGTCGAGGAGTAGGGCGAGGGTCACGGGATGAGGTGGGAGGGTGGAGGAACAGGACATCGAGATCGGGGTGTTTGGGTTCTGATGGGTTCGGGAGAGTGAAACAAGGGGAGGAGAAAGAAGAGGAGAGAGAGTGCGTGCTGTAGATGAGGGGATTAATTATGGAGATTTGTAATGTAGTAATTAGTTAGGAATTAGTTAAGGATCAGATCATGGGGTTGTGGGGTTACAAGATTGTTAGGATTTAGTGGAGATAATGGGGGAGTTTATAGTAGAAGTGAGTTAGGATCAGGTTGGACTTGGGTTTCGGGCTATTCAAATATGGGCTTGAACTTGGGCTTGAATATAAATAATAGAAGATAATCAAAAATAACAATAATAGTAATCTAATAGAACGGATTAGGATTCTAGAGTGAAATATAATTTGGGCTTAAAATTTATAATCTACAAGAGAAAAAATAAATTGTAGAATGAATAGGATTTGGGTTTATACATTAATTAATCGATATAATAAGAATATACTTGGCTTGGGATTTATACAATAAATAAATAAACAAAGAATAGATTAGGAGTTTGGGTTCAAACAAAATAATCGAATATCGAGAGAATGCAATTAAGTTCAAGAGAATAAGAGAATTTATATACAAGTTTGAGTTCAATCAAATAGGAGATGTACAAGATAATGAATTCAAATGAAAGAAAAGAATTTACACGAAAATTGAAATACAAGAATACGGAGCAAGGAATAATAAAATTTGTACAATCGGGAACAAAATAATTTATAGACAAACAAAATACAAAAACACAGAAGATTTTGTGTAAACGGAATCGAAGTTTACAGAGATGAAGTCTAGAAAGATGGTGAAAATAGGTATTATGATGTGATTGTTTATGTTAATTAAGTTTCTTCACACACTTATAAATAATTACTTGTGTATGTCCTGTTTATACTTGGTTTGTCGCAAAAGTGGCAGTTTGTTAGGTTAGGTTGAATGATATCATGTGTGCATGTCTCTTACATCATCCATGCTTTTACAGTTTTGATAGAGTAAAAGCATGTGCATGCAAGTTGTACTACATGTACAAAGTTAATTTAGCATCTCCAAAGGTCCACAACATGATCAGCACATGACTAAAATAGTCAAATCAGTTGTTGATGTACCATTAGACTCTCATCCTGAAGTGGCCCCACTTTTAGAGATTCTATGAGGTTATACAATGAAGCTGCTGAATATATATATATATATATATATATATATATATATATATATATATATATAGAGAGAGAGAGAGAGAGAGAGAGAGAGAGAGAGAGAGAGAGAGAGAGTTAGTCTATTATGAGATGGTGAGATGGGCTCCTTATCGTGAGCGGGAGTTACCAGCCACCCGATCTACTTTGATTCAGATCGGATGGCTGAGATCAGATCCCGTTCTCCATCTGTTTTGTTGAGGGTAAAATGGTCAGGAATCCTCCTCTTTTCTTTCTTCGATATCGATCCCAGCTGAGTCCTGCTCTCTCTTCGATCATAAGAAACCCTAGCCTCATCTCCAAAATCTTACTCCCGCGCTCTTCTTCTTCGATGAAACCCTAATCGTCTTAGAGAAACCCCCATTCTTATCTCTATCGATCTCTCTCTCTTCGAGATGAAAACTTCAACTTACGATCGTGAGATCTCTCTCTCCCTTCGACGAGAAACCACACTGAGCATCTTCGATTCTCTCTCTCTTTTCGTTGAAGAACGGTTTCCTATTTCTACTCTCTTGGATTCCCTCACTCTCTTCGACGAGAAACCCTAGCCCCCAAATCCGCTGGTCTCAGTGGTCTCTTTCTCTCTCTCTCTGCGATCGAAGACCCAAATCGCCATTAGGGTTGCGAGGCTCTCTCTCTCTTCGACGTCAAACCCAAAGTTGCATTAGGGTTTCGATTCCTCAGCGATTCGAATAGAAACCCTAGCAGCCCCCAATCATTCTTATCAGGTATTCTCAGTTTCAAATTACATTTCCTTTTCTTATTTCAAGTTTCACTATGAAAAATTGAGTCAATATGGCCTCTACTACAGGTGTATTTTTATCAGTCAATATGATATCTTCTCATGATAAGGAGAGGTATTCACAGCTATTTTTGGTATATCAGAAGAGGGCCCATGGCCATTTTTGTGTGTTGGTCTAGGCAATGATGATATGCACTACATAACAAGCTAATAAGTTATAACTAGTTGGCGCGGCATAATAATGCAGCCCTAGACACATTCTTAATGCTTGATTTACGAAATGAATATATAGAAGTGTGTTCTGAGCCTACGACTAATTCAGTTCATGTGTTGAAGACAACTGTGATGATGAAAAATTTTGCTCTCCGAATAGGCTTGAGTAGAGCCTGCATTTATTTAATTATTTAATTGATTTTGAGTCGATTAAGACCTTTTAAAAAAAAGGTAAAATTATGTATTAATTTGCCGGCAACAAATTTGTTGAGCAGGGAGATGGGGATTTTGGAGATGTTAGATGACCTCTTCTATATGTTTAATTTGTTGAGGAGCACACTATATGAGTTAGTCTATTATGAGGTGGTGAGATGGGCTCCTTATCGTGAGCGGGAGCTACCAGCTATCCGATCTAGTTTGATTCAGATCGAATGGCTGAGATCAGATCCCGTTCTCCATCCTGTTTTGTTGAGGGTAAAATGGTCATTTACCCCCTCTCCTTATCTTTTGGCATGCTGGCTCCCAACTCACTCCCGCTCTCTCTTCGATCGTAAGAAACCCTAGTCTCCTCTCCTTATCTTTTTAGTTTATTCCCCTGTTTCGGTTATTAGAAGAGGTGCGAGGTGGCCTCTACTGTATAAATATTGTAGAGGTGTATTTTTATCAGCCAATATGATCTCTTCTCATGATAAGGAGAGGTATTCACAGCTATTTTTGGTATATCAGAAGAGGGTTTATGGCCGTTTTTGTGTGTTGGTCTAGGCAATGATGATGTGCACTACCTAACAAGCTAATGAGTTACAACTAGTTGGCGCGGCATAATAATGCAGCCCTAGACACATTCTTAGTGCTTGATTTACAAAATGAATATATAGAAGTGTGTTCTGAGCCTACGACTAATTCAGTTCATGTGTTGAAGACAACTATGATGATGAAAAATTTAGCCCTCCGAATAAGCTTGAGTAGAGCCTGCATTTATTTAATTAATTTTGAGTCGATTAAGACCTTTTAAAAAAAAGGTAAAATTAGTAGTTGCCGATATTGAGTCGATCAAGTTGATGAGGATTGCTCGCTCATTCAAAGAGATGTGCCCAAAGGTCAAAACATTAGTAGTTGCCGATATTGCAGAATTGCAACAAGATATGCTCCAAGAATTGCAAGCAAGAAGCACTTCCTTACCTAAATCAGTAAACATTCATGTACCGGATATTGCAAAGACCAAAGGTAGCGGGAAGCGAATTAAAGGAGGGAAGGAAAAAGCCATGGAGATGGCCGCGAAGCCATTAAGGAAGTGTCGTTTATGCAAGAAGCTTGTTAATCATGACAGAAGTTCTAATTTGAATGAGTCACAAACTTCAACTACTTTTTCAACAATGGAACCCATAACGGAAGAAGCTCCAAATATTGCATGAACTTTAGTAGTTTATGTCAGTGGATTTTGTAGGTAAGCATTTTACATGATTATACTCATAATTTTTTGCTATATGTGTAATTATTTTTGAACCATTCTAAATATGTTCACATGTTAAATTAATCGTTATGTATTGACTGTTTGCAGGCAAATTGATGATGGGTATAACAGAAATGCATGTTTTTTCGCCATCTTCGAAAAGTTGGTAAAGTGATTTTGTTTATACAAATAATACCAAGTTAGTAGGCAGTGATGAAAAGTTTATGACTGATTTTGTTTATACATGAATTTGTTGAATCACGAGTTTTCTCTACTAGACTGTGTAGGCAGTGATGACAAATTTATACAAGACAAGTAAAATGATTTTCATAATTTTGTTCTTAAACTGATTGTGTTGGAAGAGATGGAGATGCGAAACAACAATCTGGTTGGATCTAGTAGGCATGGCTTAATTTCACTCACTTATACTTGATTTTTGGAAATATTTCCAGGTCCTGTGTACGGTCCTACAAGTTATTGTTGTTCTGAGCTTACATATTTTTTGGTGGTGTTATTGTTCAGAGCCTACACATTTTTTTGATGTTGTTGTTCTAAGCCTTCAAGTTTTGTTGCTAAGTGTTGTTCTGAGCCTACAAATTTCTACATTTCGACTCACAATTTTTGATAAGTTGGCATTTTCTATGAGGAGTCAAATTACTCAGCAACTTTCTTTTTCCTTTTGACGTGAGTTTCGTGTCTCTGTTTTTTTTATTTTTCGTCAAGAGTTTGTCTACCTTTTTTATTCATTTCATTTATAAACTTGAAAAAGGGATCTGCATTAGCCAAAATATACACAGCATTTAGGAAAATTCACAAGGAGAAGGATGCTGAACCCTTTGATAGCAAATGAATTCAATGTGGTGATTTTCATTTGCCACTCTTTGATAGCAAATGAATAATAAGGTTTAATTAGGATGCAGATATTTTGCAACTTATTTCACAGTTATTCTGATTATTTAATGAACAGAATGTTGGTGTGGTTGACTACTCCATGCACAAATCAAGTCTATATAGCATCAGCAAACTATTACTCTTGGATGTGTGTGTGCCATATTTAGATTTGTAAGTTGTAATACTAATTATTTCATGTTGAAAATAAATGTATTACATTGTGAATCGTATAACTAAATGAGACAAAACTACTCCAGCATTCCACATTTTGGGGCATGCAGCATTCACACCTACCTATGTTAGTTTATCCTTCTAGTTCTGGGTAGCATAGCTGATTGGAATAATTTGCAATTAAACCATATTATTGTCTTTCCTATGTATTATAACACAAATATCTTTCCTTTAGATCAATGCCGATGGGGTTACGAAGAAATTCTACCCGGGTGATTCGCTCCCGCAGTGGCACGAGGAGCTGGAGGCAGTGAATTCTGTCTTGGAGATACCAGAGCCGATGGTCCAGTAGTGAATGCTTGTACCATTGATTCAGAAACATTACGCTTTAATTCATTTTGATCAGCCCGTATCAACTCCATTTTTTCTTAATGCTTTAGTATTTGAACTGAAAGTTGTAGATCTGTATTTCTGGCGTGATTTATATATTAAGAAAGATGGAATAACCTGGTTGAAGATGCACCTTTATTTTTATTATTTCCTGTTTACAGTATTTGGTTGTTGTAGTGTGCGTGAAAATTAAAACTTCTAAACATGTTTTGACTTCTTGATATGATTGTGTTTCTTGCACGATACTGGATAGTTGATGCTCCCTTTCTATTCAAGGGGTAATGGAGGCTAGGGTGCACACAAACAGGATTGTTTTTTTTTTCTTCCTTCCAGCTTTGCTCGCATGAAATGCAAATATATACAAAGGATGGAAAATCTCTGTACATCATTCATCAATGACTGACTTGAATCTCTTGATAGGTCAGAAGTGCTTTTGTTGTGTTTTCATTTGAGGACTGTCCATTTTCCGTCCAGTGGGTATGATTTGATCGATAAAATGTTGTACTGAACCCAAGTTTGAGGAATTTTCTGACACTGAAATCCTCTAATTTGCACCAATGATGTTTAGTGGTGATGCAAAACAGTTAAGCTCAGTATCCATAACTACGAAGGAGAAAATCTAGAAACCTTGCTCGAGAAATGATATTTGTACTTCAATATGAAGGAACAGATGAAAAATGTTTTGTTTTCAGAACAATGTTGCTCATCATTATGCTTATTTTGAAACCAAGGTGGTATGTATCATGGGTACAGGCTTTGTTTATTTTCTTCTTTTTTGGTTTGTATCTTCCTCCTCTGCACTGTAATTGTTCACCTCTAATTAGCATAACATATGTAACACTCCCGAAGTCTCTTTTATATGATTGTTTCTAGCACTGCAGACCATTATTTCTCGCACACCATCTGCCAAAAACTATACGTGTGGCTGACACTACATGAATTAGACCAAAGCGCTGCTGATGTGTGTATTTCACATCTGGTTAATTTACTTTGTAAGATGGTTGGACATTCTACTTCAGCTGGAAAGTAAATGATGGTTTAGTATTGGAGATTTGGCACAGAAGAAAGTATATGTTTACTGTAACAGAAAGTGTGAAAGAAATATGTAGAGATTCTTCTTCGTTTTATAAAAAAAAAAAAAAAAGGCTGTGAAGTATGGCAACCTTTCTACATATACAGAATTTTACACCATCCTTTTCGTTCACTATGTAAACACTTGTACGTATACTGACTCTATTTCCATATTTCTAGACTCTGTAACACTGAACTGTCTTCGCTGTTGAGCTTCAACACTATATCAAATGGAAACTGTGGCAAGAAGCGCCGGCTTCCTGAGCTGGCCCCGGCATAAGTGTAGGTATTCCTCCGACCAGAGTAGACGGGGTTGATGGCTGGAAAGTCTGCCAATCTTTCCAATTCTTCTGAAGGACTGGCCGCACTGCATTGAACGCCGTTCCCCCTTGCATCCAATTCAATTGACACCTATAATAATAATAATAATAATCAAATATGGAGTAGTTGAGCCAGGAATACTTTGATAGGTATCTGAAATATTGTCGATGTTCTTACTTGAACTGAATGATGAGTCATTCAATTTGAGAATTTGTATACATAATTTTGTATCTAGTTAAACTCTATAAATGGTCTAAATTTACGGAGGTCTATGGTCATTTGAATAACGAGGGAAGTCAAGCGAAATGGAAGATTTGTGAAGATGTGAGGTTTAGACTGGGTAGGTTACAGCAAGTTCAAAACTAATTATCAAATTAACATTCTCCTCCCCCTTCATATTTGTGGTGAAGAGGATTCAGATTCTCTGCACTTTGCAGAAAATTAGTACTAAAGGAAACCCAAAAACGAAACAATGATTCCCTCTTATATTATATATATATATACACGCACAAAAACTTCTTAAGAAAAAATCGCTTACTTGAACTAGATGGGGCAGCAACACTTCTTTGCTTTTCACATTCATGAATGCAGGGTCCAACTTCCCAGTTTGCCAATTGTAACCTACAAACAAGAACCAACTTGATCAGTACGTACCAAAAATGAAAATACAGGATATTTCGTACATAACGATTACAAGAAAAATGGAGGTGTACCAAACATCTTTTGGAAGTTAAACCAGCGGTACGAGCAGACAGAAACAAGCAACTGAATCTCCACCCTAAACTGAAACTCTAAACTGAAACAAGCAACTGAAACAAGCAACTAAACAGGCCCAGTCATGGATCATGAACTGGTCGGGGATGACATATCTTTCTTTTGCATCAATTTGAAGTTGCTATCAAATTCTGCAACAAGCAAATTACATTGTTGAACAGAATATATATATAGAGAGAGAGGGGCAATGCTCCATTGCAAACGGACCCGTGCAAACGGACCCGTGCAAACGGGTATGCAAACCAAATGAAATAGTTGTAATCGTAGGCTCAGAACACACTTATATTTCACTGTTTGTTTAAATCAACAATACTTATTTTCCTAGGGCTGCATTATTATGCCATGCCAACTAGTTTAACTTGTGCCATCCCCCCCTCCTCCCAAATAAGAATGCTCAGAAACAAAACTAAAAAAAGAGCTCAATCACCCTCAAAAAATATTAAACAACTCTCAACCAGCTCTATATGAGTGAGTCTACTATGAGATGGTAAGATGAGCTTCTTATCATGAGCTGAAGAGCTCAGCCGTTGGATCGTGATCCGAGGGCTTAAATCAACTCCGCACAAGACACAACAATACTATGTGGAGGGGGGAGACACATTCAAAACAAATAGCTTACACTTTCAAAAAAAATAGCTACTTAAGTAGTGCTTATCATCATTGCCTAGACGAGCACAACCAAAAAAAGGACATTGGGTAAATTTAAAATGAGTGAGAATCAAGCACTTCCTGTTAGTGAGAATTAGATGCACCCTTATAGGCACAAACATGCGTCCATGCACACACCCTGTAAGCATCAAATTCCGAAAGAGATTCATCAGCCATACGCTTCTTGTTGAGCTCAACGTAGTGGTCATCTAACATCTCCAAAATCCCCAGCTATAATGGCAAACCAAACCCCAGTAATAACATTTTAACAGACCTAACAAATATGAGTACACACATGAGTTACGAGTACATACATCTCCTTCTTTAGAATTCTGACACAATGCTGAAAATCGAAATGGTGTAATACTTATAAACTACTCTACAGGAAGGATCTTCAATTCTGAAGATCTCATACAGTCACGTATTTTGTACCTTTTATCTGCATAAAATTCTAATAGGGCAGGTAGAGACTCAATTTTTCATAGTGAAACTTGAAATAAGAAAACGAAATGTAATTTGAAACTGAGAATACCTGATAAGAATGATTGGGGGCTGATAGGGTTTCTATTCGAATCGTTGAGGAATCGAAACCCTAATCGCACTTTGGGTTTGACGTCGAAGAGAGAGAGAGAGAGAGCCTCGCAACCCTAATGGCGATTTGGGTCTTCGATTGCATAGAGAGAGAGAAAGAGACCACTGAGACCAGCGGATTTGGGGGCTAGGGTTTATCGTCGAAGAGAGTGAGAGAATCCAAGAGAGTAGAAATAAGAAACCGTTCTTCGACGAAAAGAGAGAGAGAGAATCGAAGATGCTCAGTGTGGTTTCTCGTCGAAGGGAGAGAGAGAGATCTCACGATCGTAAGCTGAAGTTTTCATCTCGAAGAGAGAGAGAGAGATCGATAGAGATAAGAATGGGGGTTTCTCTAAGACGATTAGGGTTTCGTCGAAGAAGGAGAGCGCAGGAATAAGATTTTGGAGATGAGGCTAGGGTTTCTTACGATCGAAGAGAGAGCGGGACTCCGCTAGGATCGATATCGAAGAAAGAAAAGAGGAGGATTCCTGACCATTTTACCCTCAACAAATCAGATGGAGAACGGGATCTGATCTCAGCCATTCGATCTGAATCAAAGTAGATCGGGTGGCTGGTAACTCCTGCTCACGATAAGGTGCCCATCTCACCATCTCATAATAGACTAACTCTATATATATATATATATATATATATATATATATATATATATATATATATATATAGAGTAAGTCTATTAAGAGATGGAAAGCTGAGCTCCTTATCTGAGCTGGAAGTGATCAGCCGTCTGATCGAACTTGATCAAGATCGGACGGCTGATCTCCCCTCCGCTTTCTCTTCAGATTTTAAGAGGGGTAAAAGTGGTATACCCCTTATCTCAAAGTCAGATTGCGTATACCCTTCGATTCCTTATCGACTAAGCGTACGAACTCTTCTGTCTTCTTTCCCGCTCTCTCTCTCGTTCCAAACCCTAATCCCCCTCTCTCCCGCTCTCGAATCCCGCTATCGATCTGTGTTTGCTCTCTTTGAATTCCTCTCTTCTCTTCTCACCCTATCTGAAGAGATCGGCACCTTCGAGCACCCTAATCGAAGGTTTCTTCGGAACCCTAATCGGCACCTTCGCTCCTCTCCCGCTCTCCCGCTCTCTCTCTCGTTCCAAACCCTAATCCCCCTCTCTCCCGCTCTCGAATCCCGCTCTCGATCTGTGTTTGCTCTCTTTGGATTCCTCTCTTCTCTTCTCACCCTATCCGAAGAGATCGGCACCTTCGAGCACCCTAATCGAAGGTCTCTTCGAAACCCTAATCGGCACCTTCGCTCCTCTCCCGCTATCTTTCTTCCTCACCTATGACAAACCCTACCCCTACCACCGATCGAAGTACCTGTGCTTCGCTCATCTTCAGATCGATTTGTTGGGCTGTCGTGAGCTGCACCTTAACAGTGCACTTGTGAGTTCGTTCTCTTCTTCCTGACGGAGAACTCATACTGCGACAAGGGTTTCAATTTCTCACCTTGAATTCAAATTTTATTTCCTTTATAAATGCTTCTAGGTTGTTGTTATATTCTTAGCGCTTAAATTATGCTCTGTTAATATTCGCACTAGTATTCGGACTAGTACATATAGATTAGCAAATATTATTCGTACTGGTATATAGAATTTTTAGATGTGGTTAAAGATTAAAGCAAAATATAGAATTTATAGAATATTTAAATTGAGTCCCAAATGTACTGGCGAAATTAGCAATCTAAGTATGCTGCTAGCATCCCCATTTTCTTTTTTTATTGTTAGTGAAGCTTATTTTCATGCATCTGATTGTCATCTTGGCATGTTTGACCAAAATGGGTTCACTGAGAACTGAGCATGCTATAGCTCTATGCCAAAATCCTCCGGCTATGTACAACAATTGGTTCACTCTGAAAAATATATGCTTACATACTGGACATTTTCATTTTTCTTTTACTGTTTCTTTTGTTTAGTATTATTATTATTATTATTATTATTATTATTATTATTATTATTATAAGATAAGTGATTATTAGTAGTCATGAACAGAATAGTTCATGAGTCATTAGATCTTCTTGTTACCGTAGTTACAGCACGACGCGCTCATTATTCGGCCGATTCCTCTTCATCAGCAAAATACCCTTTACCATCATCATCTCCTTAAACGGAAAGCCAAATACAGGGGAGACTATAGTCAATTTTTTTTATGCTCGAACACCGGGTGTGAGATACAATACCACTAAGGTGGTTGTGATCATTTCCAGAAAAGGTCCTTTAGGGTTTGGTGAATATAGTAGATTGTGTTAAGATGTAGTTTTTTTTTGTACATTTTTTGGGGCCACAATTTCTCTATTTTACAGTTAAAGATTAGAGAGTTTATTTATTTTTAATTTTTGTTGTCTCATTCTCCTATGAAGGATGGAGATTGAAAATGAGGAATTACTAAGCCAGGATGTTCAGTCCAGTTGGAGGGATGTTGATGATGCATCTAAACCACTTGTTGGTTTAGTATTTGCAACCTTAGAAGATGGATTTGAATTTTATAAAACATATGCAAAATTATGCTGTTTTTCAGTACGAAAGTCTGCAACGATGGTTGATACTACCACAAAGGAGAGATATTCACAACAATTTGTTTGCTCAAAACAAGGCAAGCCGGTTGATACAACCGGTGATAATGAAGAATCTTCTTCAATTTTGATCAAGAGAAGGAAACGGGCAATAACGAAAGAAGACTGTATGGCTCAAATACGAATCCAAAGGGATGTTGACGGGAGATGGTCAATCCGTAGGTTTGTTGAGGAGCACAGTCATATTTGTGTCACACCTCGAAAGCAACAATTTCTAAGATGTAATAGAAATGTATCTGAAGCGCAAAAAAGCTTACTCAGTACTTTCAAAGAGGCTAATATACGAACTTCAGAGTTTATGTCCTTCATGGAAATAGAAAATGAAGGTTTCAGTAATATAAATTGTACTGAAAAAGATATTAGAAATTCCTTGCAAAGAGAGAGGGATGGTATGAGACCTTATGATGTTGATATATTGTTGGAGCACTTCCAAGAGGAAAAAGAGATGAATCCTTCTTTCAGTTTTCATTACAAGGTTGATGAAGACAATAAATTAACTCATGTATTATGGGTTGATGCTATTGCCAGGAAGGCTTTCAAACATTTTGGTGAAGTGCTAATTTTTGACACCACATATGATACCAACGAATACAAGTTGGTTTTTGCGCCGTTCACTGGAGTTAATCATCATGGCCAATCTGTAAATTTTGGTGCGGCATTTATAAATAAGGAGACCACCGATTCTTTTGTTTGGTTGTTTCAAAAATGGGGTGAAATAATGGGTGGGTCTCCACCAAAAGTGATCATCACGGACCAAGATCCTGCAATGGATAATGCAATTCGGATGTGTTTTCCTGGTTCGAGCCACAGGTTTTGCATGTGGCACATTCTTAAAAAGCTTCCCGATAAGCTTGGTGGCCCGGGTTTGAATAGTGATTTTAGCATTCCATTCCACAGTTGCATCTGGGAATCTGAGACCCCAGAAGAGTTTGAGATGAGATGGAATGACGTAATGCACGCTAATGTGCAAATTGCAGGTATTACTTGTTTCAATAAATTATTCTTATGTTTGAACTTTTTTTTTCTTTTTTATTAGTACTTGATACATATCCCAATAACAGGTAGTCCTTGGCTTTCTGACATTTATTTGCTTCGTGAGAAGTGGATACCGGCTTATGCCAAGCATATTTTTACTGCTGGTATTCGCACAACTCAGAGATCAGAAAGCATGAATGCTTTTGTTGATAAGTATGTTAGCAGTAAAAATTCTCTACATGAATTTATGACCAGATTTGAAAGGGCAATAAGGAAACAAAGACAGAATCAGTTAGCAGCTGACTACACTACTCTGCATACCAAACCAAAGCTGCAAACAGGTTTTGAAATTGAGTCCCAAATGTCTGAACAGTACACTAGATCGAAATTTCATATATTTCAGGCTGAACTAGTTGAAAGCTTGAATTATGCATCTTTAATGAAAGCTGACGATGGTAGTGTGCGACACTATATTGTAAGGAGAATGGCTAAGTCGGTACAGCATGATAAAACAAGAGATGTGGTCTACAAGGGGATGGATATTGCTGGGACTTGCACATGTAGTAAATTTGAAGTTGAGGGCATTCCTTGTAGACACATCCTTGTGGTATTGAGGAATGAGTTTGTTGATTCCCTGCCTCAATGTTATATTTTAAAGAGGTGGACCAGCTCTGTAACTACCGAGATTGTATATGATGATGCTGGTGCTGAAATAATCAGTAGTTACGGTAGTCCACAAGATTTGGACATGGTGGAATTGTCCAATGAATTCAACAAAGTGATGAGGATTGCTCGCTCATCAAAGGAGATGCGCCAAAAGGCGAAAACATTACTAGTTGGTGTTGTTGCAGAATTGCAACAAGATATGACCCAAGAATCACAACAACCAACAACTAGTTCACTACCTAGAACAGTCCATATTCAAGTACCCGATATTGCAAAAACCAAGGGTAGTGGGAAGCGCATCAAAGGGGGTAGGGAGAAAGCATTGGAGATGGCTGCGAAACCATTGAGAAAGTGTCGCTTGTGCAATAAAATGGTTAATCATAACAGTCGTACTTGTCCTTTAAAGCAAAGGTTAGTAATTAAATACAAAGTTTACACTTTATTTTTTTTGTAGTTAGTTTAATTTTAATTTGGTTTTGTGAAAATTAAACGTGTAGCTCTACTATAAATGAGTCACAAGCTTCTACTACAGTTTCAACAATGCAACCTATAACAGAGAATCCTCCGAATATATCATGAACTTTGTTGAGTTATTTCTGTGTCTTTTGCAAGGTAAGTGTCATATATATCTGCCGTTATATTAGTTTATTACATTATAACACATTTGTTAACTTAACCAACTTTTTTTGTTTGTTTGCAGGTAATTCATTCTCAGAAAAAAAATGATGCTCGATAAGCATCATTTAGTACATGAAAAGTTGGTAAAAAATTTCTAAGGGGGAGGTTCATATATTCTCTATTTAGTAGGCAATGATGAAAAATATATGCAATTTGAATTTTGTTCCTGAACACTAGCCGGTGTGCCTTAATAAAGCAGTCCTAGTGTCAAATTCAAAATTCCAAATTTGACTCCATATGCAACCTGATTTAACTTCAATGCGGCAGTGATGAAAAGTTTATGCATGATTTCATGTTTCATGATTATTTGATGGTGCTGAACTTCATGTTCATTTTGGTTTTGTTTTGAGCCGAAAAGAGAGGAAGGGTTAATTGATAAGGAATCGAAGTAGTATACGCGATCTGATTTGAGATAAGGGGTATACCCCTTTTACCCCTCTTAAAATCTGAAGAGAAAGGCAGGGTGAAGCTCAGCCGTCCGATCGTGATCAACTTTGATCAGACGGCTGATCTTCTCCAGCTCCGATAAGTCTATTAAGAGCTCAGAAGCTGAATGCTTTTTCGGGAGCTCTGCTCCATTAACAATGCACCATTGTAAGTTTTTACGGGATATTAAAGAGGTAATTGTTGTTTTTCTGAGCCGCCATGAATTTTTAAAGTCCGAGTGAATGAGATAATGTTTTTTTTTGCACTTATTCTGAGCCTACAAGTTTTAACCATGAACGTGTATCATACGTACTTGAATTTTCTTCTATTTGATGAATATTTTGGTGCAGGAATCGAAGAGAAAGAACGAGATGATCGTTAGCGCCGAACACATGATGAATATTTGATGAATGATACAAAGTTTGCATGCTACATGCTCTGTCTGTGTCTGTCTGTGTCTGTACTGGGCTGTTAAAAATTTTAATTCTTGATCTGTCTGTGTCTGTACCCCGAATATCAATTTTTTATACTTCATGATCTATACATCATGATATGTTGGTGTTAGTTCTTGGCTGTTTAAAATGTTTATACTTCAGGCTCAAACTGTGTTTGTTCTGGTCTGGCCAAAAAAATGAGACTTCATGTACAAACTGTGTTGTTTATGAGCTTTACAAATTTTGCCCAATTCATGGTCTACCTGTGCTTGTTCTTGGCTGTTTTATATTTTTATACTTCATGCTCAATCTGTGTTAGCTCTGGTCTGGAGAAAAAAATGAAACTTTATGTTCTGTCTGTGTTGTTTATGAGCTTTACAAATTTTGCTCAATTCATGGTCTGCCTATGCTTGTTCTTGGCTGTTTTAAATTTTTATACTTCATGCTCAATCTGTGTTAGTTCTGGTCTGGAGGAAAAAATGAGAGTTCATGTTCTGTCTGTGTTGTTTATGAGCTTCACAAATTTTGCTCACTTAATGGTCTGCCTGTGCTTGTTCTCGGCTGTTTAAAAATTTTTTACTTCATGCTCAATCAGTGTTTGCTCTGGTCTGGAGAAAAAAATGAGACTTTATGTTCAGTCTGTGTTGTTTATGAGCTTCACAAATTTTGCCGCTTCATGGTCTGCCTGTGCTTGTTCTTGGCTGTTTAAAATTTTTTATTTTCATGCTCACTTTGTGTCTGCTCTTGTCTGGCCAAAATTTCAGACTTCATGTTCAGTCTGTGTTGTTTATGAGCTTTACAAATTTTGCAGACATCATGTTATGTCTGCGTTGCTTCTCAGCTTATCTTATTTTGTTAAATTTGTTACTTCAAGCTCTGAGCATGAAAATCAAGTGGACACGCCATACTGCGTAATACACCCAAAAATACACAGAATTTCAATCATTACATTAAGACAATAATGAACAGATTATTTGCAAAAAATTGGATCTTCATAGAATTGCAAAGTGATAGTTCACAAATTTTGTACAGCATAAGAAATATTAATTTACAGCATAGTACTTTGTTTAATAAATTTCAAGTACATGACAAAATTTACATAATATGCTCCGAATATAAAACTTTGCCGTACTGCAGTCTTCAATCACTCCAAAATGCACTTCATGCTGAAATCTACCTGAAATCAAAAGTAAACTGAAATTATTTAACATGGAGAGGACAAAGACAAACAGATAACAGATAGACGATTCCAGAGAGAACAAAATTTCAAATAAATAATGTAGGCTCAGGAAAACAGAGGTAGAACCTGAAGTTCAAAAATCATGTAGTGTTAAATTTTCCTCCTCGATCAGAACCAACACCAAAAAGATCAAGAAGTATGACAAAATTTGTACGCTTAGAGCTAAGACAAACAAAGCATATAGTTCACAAAATTTGTAATGCTCACAAACAACACAAATAGAGCATGATATCTCAAATTTGTGGCAGACCAGAGCAAACACAAATGGAGCATGAGGTATAAAAATTTTAAACAGCCAAGAACAAGCACAGGCAGACCATGAAGTGGCAAAATTTGTAAAGCTCATAAACAACACAGACTGAACATAAAATCTCATTTTTTTCTCCAGACCAGAGCAAACACTGATTGAGCATGAAGTATAAAAATTTAAAACAGCCAAGAACAAGCACAAACAGATCATGATGTATAGAGCATGTTCTTTAAAGATTTTATCAGCCCAGTACAGACACAGATAGATCATGAAGCAAGCAAAATTTGTAAGTTGGGAACAAACACAGACAGAGCATGTAGAATGCAAAATTTGTTATGCTCATACTGAACAACAGAAACTATAAATGTGGTTGAAATAATACTAGTAGGCTCAGAACAGACTATTCATACCTAGGGCTGCATTGGGGTGCCACACCAACTATGATATGATAGATATACAATCAAGAATAAATACAACAATCCTGAAGTAAATATTCAGATCATAAACTGTATTGCATCACGGCCTACACCAACTTGTGCATTTAAGAGACTCAAAAACCAAAAGGCTTAGATGAGTACCCAACGCATACACATCCAACGTCAGTTACTATAAAATCTAGTTTTCTGTTGTTTGGAGCATTACAAATTTTGCATACTTCATGCTCTGTCTATCCACAATCAAATAGGCTCAGAACAGACTATCCATAACTAGGACTGCAATTGGGGGGCCGCGCCAACTAGGATATGATAGATACATAATCAACAATATATACAACAAATTGAAATAAGTATTCAGATCATAAAGTGTTTAGCATCACTACCTAATATACAGTTTGTTTTTGTATACTTCATGATCTGTTTGTGTTTGTTCTGGGCTGAAAAAATTTGATACTTCATGTTCTGTCTATGTTGGTTGGAGCTTATCATCAACTGTGCAGATCATATATAGAGTAAGTCTATTAAGAGCTGGGGAACTGAATGCCTTATCGGGAGCGGGGGGGTTTTATTATAGGCTCAGAAAACAGTAATCATAAGTAGGGCTGCATTGGACTGCCACGCCAACTAGAATATGATAGATATATAATCAAGAATACTTAAAACAGGATTGAAATAATTATTCAGATCATAAAGTGTTTTGCATCACTGCCTAAACCATTGTGAGTCATCCGTGCCCAAAATTTATGTGAATTGAGCTATTGTTAAAACTCAAAAATTGATACTTTCAAGCCTTCATCTCTTCTCTCCCGCTCAAACCCCAGGTGTGTACTCAACTTTGAATAAATATCATGGTACACAATCAAAAATCTCTTCGAAACCATAATTTCAATGGCCCAAAATTTTTTAACCAACTAATAACCAAATCATTCTCATCATTGCCTACGAACAAAACCGAAAGAAAATGCAAGAAATTAAACAGATATCATTAAAGCATTTATGAGAGTCAAATACTTCCCTCTGGAATATGAGAGATCAGACGGCTGATCACTTCCACCTCCGATCGATGAGAC
Source organism: Hemerocallis citrina (assembly GCA_017893485.1). Taxonomy (NCBI): domain Eukaryota; kingdom Viridiplantae; phylum Streptophyta; class Magnoliopsida; order Asparagales; family Asphodelaceae; genus Hemerocallis; species Hemerocallis citrina. The sequence goes on from CM030366.1 coordinate 197,521,113, forward strand.
ATTCAGAGCAAAGCTCTACTCCAATCGATGCTTTAATCGATAAGGAATCGAAGTGGTTTACGCGATCTGCTGTGAGATAAGGGGTATACCCCTTTTAACCCTCTTAAAATCTGAAGAGAAAGGCGGAGGGAAGCTCAGCCGGGGAGAGGGGGATTAGGGTTTGGAACGAGAGAGAGCGGGAGAGAAGAGAGAAGCGAGGTAGGCTTAGTCGATAAGGAATCGAAGGGGTATACTCGATTCATGGTAGGGGTAGGGTTTGTCACAGGTGAGGAAGAAAGATAGCGGGAGAGGAGCGAAGGTGCCGATTAGGGTTCCGAAGAGACCTTCGATTAGGGTGCTCGAAGGTGCCGATCTCTTCAGATAGGGTGAGAAGAGAAGAGAGGAATCCAAAGAGAGCAAACACAGATCGAGAGCGGGATTCGAGAGTGGGAGAGAGGGGGATTAGGGTTTGGAACGAGAGAGAGAGCGGGAGAGAAGAGACAAGAGTTCGTACGCTTAGTCGATAAGGAATCGAAGGGTATACGCAATCTGACTTTGAGATAAGGGGTATACCACTTTTACCCCTCTTAAAATCTGAAGAGAAAGCGGAGGAGAGATCAGCCGTCCGATCTTGATCAAGTTCGATCAGACGGCTGATCACTTCCAGCTCAGATAAGGAGCTCAGCTTTCCATCTCTTAATAGACTTACTCTATATATATATATATATATATATATATATATATATATATATTTAAGTATGGCAGATAGAATGAATGGAAGAAAGTTAGGCTAGGGTTTATTATAAGAGAAGTAGGGTTCTGTAAAAAGTAGTAAAGAACAAGTTTTCACACATATATATAAAAAAATGGGTGAATGGTGCTGCTGGTTCTGCTGGTTACTGCCGGCCAGAATAGATGAGAAGGAAAAAGGGAGATGTGGAGGAGTGTGGAGGCTTCTAGGGTGCTTAGGTGTCATTCCTTTTTACTTTCACACCCCTAAGTTTTACTTATTTACATTTACATATGGTTACATTGTTGGGTTGGGCTTTAAGAGGGAAAGTTGGCCCTTTTTTTGTTGAAAACTTATCAAATAAAGAAAGTAGGCATAGTGTGTGCTAACATAAACAATGCACATATATCTATATATGCAATCAATGTATACATATATTTTCTTTGTAAGGAAAAAAAAGAACAAAAATATATATCTTACATACTAGGGATATTACAGTGTCGTTAAAACCTATACCAACGGACACAAAACCGTGGGTATAACACCGAGGTTTTGTCCAACGGATGAAAAAACCGTCGCTATAGGCTATAGAGACGGCATTGTGCCGTGGGTATAGCTAATTAAAAACTACGGAAAAATATGTCCGTTGGTATAGGTTTTACACACTATACCTACGGTTTTCTGCCTTTTACCTACGAATTTTTGCTGTCACTATATGTCAAATTCCTTATAGTGTATAGACATTTCCAAAGCTTCTCCAATCAAATAAAGAAAATTGACAACTGTGTAGATGGATAGATGAATTAATAATAAACACACATTCCTAAATTTCTAATCCCTCATCTCTAATTTAACCATACAAAACCGAACTCTATCATCTCTACCTTGGGGAATTGTCAACTTCTTTGCCTTTTTAAAAAAATCACCAAAAGCAAAGAATAAAAAGTTATCATAGTTAACCAAGAACCAAACCACTTACCTCAGTGAGCAATCAAATTCAAAGCTTCTCCAATTAAATCTTCAACTAAATTTCTCTTATAATCTTCTGATTTCCCCTAATCTCAACACACATGAAACAAAAATAAGCGAAATTGTTAACTTCTCCATCGTTTTGAAAAGATCACCAACAACAAAGAATAAAAGTTATCATAATTAACCAAAAAGCAAACCACTCACCTCAGTGGTCAATCAAATCCGAAGCTTATCCAATCAAAATTTCAACCAAATTTTGCTTCTAATCTTCCGATTTCCTCTAAGCTCAACAACCATGAAACAGAAATAAGCGAAATTGTTAACTTATCCGTCGTTTTAAAAAAACCACCAAAAGTAAAGAATAAAAATTTATCATAATTAACCATGAAGAAAACCACTCACCTCAGTGATCAATCAAACCCAAAGCTTCTCCAATCAAATTTTCAACCAAATTTCGCTTATAATCTTCTAATTTTCCCTAATATCAACACCCATGAAACAAAAGTAATAGAAATCGTCAATTGGGTAGATGGGTAAATGAATGAAGAAGAAAAGAAAAGGCCTATCAACACACATGAAACAAAAATAAGAGAAATCGTCAACTGGGTAGATGGGTAGATGAATGAAGAAGAAGATAAGAAATTGGGCCAAGGCTACCTTTTGGCTGAACGGTGAAGATGCGGCACAACCCTGAGATTCGACGACAACCATTGGCCCGACGGCGAAGCGGCAACGGCGACAGCGTTCGGGATTCGACCGAGCTACGGCAGGGACGCGACGTATTGACGGCGTAATGGCCTTCGGACGACGGTGAAGTGCGGCGCAACGTCGGTGTGGTGGAGACGGGAATGCGAGAGGGCAGGCGGGCGGCGGCGGCATTCGGGATTCGACGGATCTACTGTAGCGACGCGGCGACGGATCGACAGCGCAATGGCCTTCGGACGACGGCGAAGTGCGGCGCAACGTCGGTGTGGTAGGGACGGGAATGCGAGAGAGAGGGCGGCGCACGTCCAGAGAGAAGTTGAAAAAGGAGAAGATGAAGAGGTTTTTGATTTAGTTTTTTTTTTTTGTTTCCAACAGAGAAGATGATGTGGGTTTTTTTTTGTGCACATGCATCACACAGATATGTTTGGCAGATTTAGTTTGACAGTATATTACACGGGTTTGCTCAGTTACAAAATTAGGGTTTGTTTGTTTACAACCCAACTCTCCCATTAAAATAGTACTAGTAATTTACACGTGCGATGCACGTCTTAATAAATATAGTTTTTGAAAATAAAAATTTAGACATAGTCTTTATTTTAACCTATGACCTCCTTTATAATAGTTATGCACGTGTGTTACAAGGGTTGGTAGATTGACAAAACATTTACAAATGACACTAACGCCTTCTCCCATTATAATATTAGAGATATATATTATAATATCTCTAGGGTTCAATAAATTCAAGAATACTAATGAACAACTCGAGGAAGCAGAATATAATTTTTGTAACAATTTTGGCCTAGTTTTAATCGATTTACACCTATAGCAATCTTTGCTTTGAGTTGCTGCCTGAACAGCAGACCCATAAAGAACTAGCGGTAGACTAAATTTTTATATATATATATCTCTAATATCTCTAATATTATAATGGGAGAAGACCTTAGTGTCATTTGTAAATGTTTTGTCAATCTACCAGCCCGTGTAACACACGTGCATAACTATTATGAAGGAGGTCCTAGGTTCAAATCAAGACTCTGTCTAAATTTTTATTTTTAAAAACTATATTTATTAAAATGTACATCGCACGTATAAACTACTAGTAGATATAAGTAGAGATTAAAAAAATTTCAGGAACCTCAGATGACATTATTTGAAATTTATATAACATTTATCTCCGTGTGCCTGTTTTGAATTGTTTTTTTTAGGAACAAAAGATTGAAGAGTTAAATCTGGCCCGGTCCAATTTTCAGCTGTTTTAATCGATTGTAATTAGTACCCGTAATTACCGGTATTAACAACCTAGCGTCCTTTAAAAGCTATCTTAGTGCACCGCCTAATTACATCTATAAATGCCTGTCCTTAAGGCACAATATTTGGGACGATTGAAGGGCGATAGGAATGCCGTACATAGGAGACCTCATATACGATTGCAGGTAAAAGACAATCTCAAATCCAAAACCCGATCCGAAATCCCAATATTCCCAATCTCCATCCTCCCTCTCTCACCCCACTTCCGTTACTCTCGACCCCCGCCGCCTCCGCCGCCGCCTCCCCAAACTTTAAAACCCTAAGCGGTGACACCGTAAAACTCCGGCGGTGACGTCATGGTGAGTTCATTTATTCTGGTTTTCTTTTCCTTTTCGAAACATGCATCTGTTTACTCTCTAGATTCCTCAAGAACAAAGAGGGATTTTTGCTCTTGATTTCTATCAAATTGAATGATTGCACGTTTCGAAACCCTAATCTTTCCCGTTCTTTACAATTTCCGACCGATTTCCAACAAATTTTACAGGTTTAAAATTGGCCAAAAGTGAAGGAGGATTTTCTCATCGCCATCAGATTCGAGGTAAATGAGTATCTTTTTTTCTTTTTTAATAATGTAAATAATAAAATTTTACCACGGATTTTGAAGCAATTTCCTTTTGATTTGATTTCAAGTATGAAAATGAAAAGAAGGGGCGGAAGGGACAGGTTTAACGCGGAACTGGATTGTCTCTGTTGGTGCGGGAGTAAACAAGGTAAGGGTGTGTGTGTAGAATTTGTGACTGCGTGAAAAAAAACTGGAAGTTAAGAAGTTCAACTAATGATTTGTTGTTATTCATGTGCAGAGTGGATGGCGTTGTGAAGGATCAGAGCAGGTTGGTGCGGTTCTGTTGCTCAGCGTGAAGGGTAACCTCTCTCTACCTCGTCCATAATTGTTTTTTATTATGTGGTTCTACGATGCATATTATTTTTTGATGTTATTGTGTAGTTTATTAGATGAGAGAAATGAAAGTAGAACGGTGAGAAACAGATTTAAAATGCAATTTCATCAATACTTCAAATAGAAATTAGGGTTTTATCCATAGGCATTGGTACTGATTATCTGTTAACCTATCAAATATGTTGATGCAGAAAAATGTGGAAATTTGGTATCCTTGTCATTTTGTTCTGGTACACCTTATGGGATTGAATCATCACTTCATTTTGTAGCATTTGTTAATAGGTACTTGTAGTTATCTTTTTCAGATTTTTATACAGATGTATATGAGTCTGGCATTTAGTTCAAAAGAAATGTTTATGCTTTGTTAAAATTAGTTTGGAATGTTCTATGCAGTTGCTAAATAATTACTTTGCGTCTGTTACATCTACTGAATATCGGATATAAGTTATGTTTTGTAAGTAGGCCATGGAGGAAACACCAGTGTAGGTCATAGACAACAACATTCTTAAATTGCTCATGTTTGAATTATCTAACCTAATGAAAACTTTGTAAATGACAAAATTCGTAGATACAAAAGCCAAACTTGACTACCTATAATTTGTTGTTAGCTAAAGTAATATTTCGCTAGAAAATCTGGATTAGCTTTAACAAATCCAGTGGTTCTGACGTAAATGGGACTTAATTTTGATGAAGATAGTCAGTGTTTTCAATAGTTTAGGATCTAGTCCTAATCTTAATTATTTGTTATGATTGTTTAATTAATGCTCTTTTACATCAATATATCTTTAGGCTTACAAGCTTTCATATGTGACTAGCTTAAATATATTTTTTCATTTCTGAAAATGTTTACTTTATTGTTTGGAATCTGTCCTGCCTTGCTTGGTTCCCTTGTGTTTTGTTTTGCACTACAGATTGTGGCTTTAGGGTCTCCGTATACTGTAGTGCAATTAATGAATATATAAGACAAAAAAATATTGCTTTACTTTTGAAAGTGTAGATCAATCCACTATTCACTATTATATTATCCAAATTTAAGATTTTCTGGTCCATTAACTCTGGCCTGATATTATAAGCAACTTTTTTGTATTATGGAAAGGAACGATGCGTTTTCCATAAACTTTGTAATGAACCTATGCTTTAAATGTTATAGGTGGCATCATGTTGAATTTGAATCAGCTACAAGATTTTAGCTCCATTTCCATCCCATACGTATTTGACTGCTGGTAAGTAAATGCTCAATGTAGAAATTCTATCTACTGTCTCGGTTATTATAATATCAATCAGACCTAGAGCTTCATTATATGCATTGAGAATTGGAGATACTATGATTGCTATATCTTCCAGGAGAATACTTCATTGGAGTAGCTATCTTCTCAGGATCCCTCGTTTTTCCCCCGGAAAATGATACTTAATTTTCCTCATAATTAAAGGGACCTGAACACCATTATACTGAATAGCTCACCGATGCTGTTTGCAACGCAAATTTAATCTAATTAATGATACTAATGTGGACAGTTACAACCTTGAATTTGTTGCCTTGTCAGTCAGTTAGCAAGTCTTGCTAGTAAAAGTGTTATGGTCATATTTGGAGTTTTGTCCGATTCTACTTATGGGAGTATGATGTAGAGTATGTTTTCCAAGTACAATATTATGCATGATTCCTGTGATTAATCATAACCAAAAAGTAGAAAAATCACGAGGAATGGAATATTCATAGAATCAAGTTGATGTTTCTCAGTCTTGCTGCATTGAATAGCATAACCTGTAATCTCAATCCTTGACTTTGCGTGGAACTGTAGCATCTAGTTGAGAGAAGATAGTCAATTCTCTGCTTTTTGCTCTTGCAGACTTGCTCTCTATTTATCAGAACCGTGAGGGGGATGTGGTGTAGTATCCTGCTACTTCACCATGTGTATCAAGGGGACTCAAAGCAGACCATTCAAAATGGTGGTGGGAGCATTTTATTTCAAGATGCGAATTTGATGCTGCATTGACAGCTTGATGTCTATTTCAGTCATATGTTTCCCGAGGGTAACAACAAATGTAATGATCATGTCCTTAACCCCTGTAGAAAGGCTAAAAGAGACAGATACTGCAAGTGTAGTTTACTTTATATGCTGCTTGATGCAGATTCGTAGTGGAGTAGTGTGTGCATGTGTTTACAACATAAAAATTGAAGTAGAAGCAAGATGAGCCAAATGAAGAACTTGGATAATGTAGTGTAAGAAACATGGAGGACAGAAGCAAGTAGATATTGGAAAATATGTAGATGTGATATTATTATAACATTGAGGAACTGAGTTGAGTTGGCATCTGGGCCAATTGCAGGGACCACCTGACAAGTTATCAGTCTAGCTGTTGAGTATAATAGGAAAATCAAGTGTTTGCAAGTATGTGAAGAAAGTCAAACAAACTTATCGATGTAATGAATGCTCTCATTTCCTCTTTTTTTCATTGCTTTCCCACACTTACTTTGCTTCATCTATTTACTTTTTTAAATCCCAATTATTATTAGCTAGTGGTATAGACAGGACAGACACAAGTGAGGTACACCAAACTTATCAACAAAATTTATTCTTATATTCCACATTTTTCTCCGCTTCATCTATTTGCTCTCAAGACTCAAAGCCCCCCTTTTGCCACTGTGGACTCTGAACTCTTCACCTTTTTGGATTAGGTGATTGGAAATTAAGGAAATAGAGTTTTTTTTTGTGTCTACAAGAGACAATGATCTCTCTCATCATTCTTCTTCTTTCCCAAAATATCTGTCTAAAAAAGACAATGATCTCTCGCTGACTATTCTTCTTCTTATTCTCTGTGCTTATAATCTGAGAAGTTTCACAAGAGGTGATGATGTTCTTGTTTTGGTAGGTGGGGAATTGGGAAGTAGCGGGTGGAGAAGTAGGGTTTGGCTGCCAAAGATGGTAACCCCCGTCGTCTCTCTCTCTCTCTCTCTCTCCCCCCCACCCCATGTTTGTGGAATTTATCAGATTCAGGCTTTAGAAAGAAGAAGAATGAACCCTACTGTTGATTTCGGAAGAGTAGTAGAGAAGGTTTTGGCTTCCAAAATTGGGGACTCCTTTCTTTCTGTCTCTCTAAAAGACGAAATACCGAACAAATGACTTTCTATGTGAAATTTTCCAAAACCCTACTTCCTTCTCCACGTGTATAGCACAAAAAATATGGGCAATACACTGTTAAGTCAAATATTTCCAACATACATGTGGCTTATAGTCATGTGAGGGGAAATTGATAGTATGGATTATCGCACTCATTATGCTGATGGATTTAAGGCGAGCTAATCTGATCCTCCTGTTTCTTATGTTTTTCTTTAATTTCTTTTGAATTAGCTACAATTTGGGCTCTCATTTATTATTTCAATTGTTGTTTCTTAGTTTCTATATATAGATCTATTTTATTACTTCACTAACATTGTTGTTCTTGTTTACCTTTTTGAAATTCAGGTTAAGACATACATTCTATTAAGGAGGATTTGGGAAATAGAGTTATTTTTGTGTGTGTCTACAAGAGCCAATGATCTCTCTCTCTCGCATTATTCTTGTTTCAGAATCATTCTTCTTTTTCCCTAAAATCTCTTTCTAAAAAAGACAATGATCTCTCGCTGACTATTCCTCTTCTTATTCTCTGTGCTTATAATCTGAGAAGTTTCACAAGAGGTGATGATGGAGTTCTTGTTTTGGGAGGTGGGGAATTGGGAAGTAGCAGGTGGAGAAGTAGGGTTTGGCTGCCAAAGTTGGCAACCCCCTTCGCCTCTCTCTCTCTCTCCCCCCGTGTTTGTGGAATTTCCCAAATTTAGGCGAAAGAAGAAGAATGAACTCTACTTCTTTGATTTGGGAAGAGTAGTAGAGAAGGTTTTGGCTTCCAAAATTGGGGACTCCCTTCTCTCTCTCCCTGTCTCTCTAAAAGGTGAAATATACCGAACAAATGACTTTCTAAGTGAAATTTCCAAAAACCCTACTTCCTTCTCCATGTGTATAGCCCAAAATATATGACCAATACATTGTTAGGTCAAATATTTCCATCATACATGTGGCTTATTGTGAAGTGAGGGAAAATTGATAGTATGGATTATCTCACTCATTATGCTAATGGATTTAAGGTGAGCTAATTTGGTCCTCCCTTTTCTTATGCTTTTCTTTAATTTCTTTTGAATTAGCTACAATTTTGGCCCTCATTTATTATTTCAATTGTTGTTTCTTAGTTTCTATATATATATAGTTCTATTTTATTACTTCACTAACACTGTCATTCTTGTTTACTCTCTTGAAATTCAGGTTAAGACATTCATTCTATTGAGGAGGATATGGGAGATTTTCCATATTCAGGTTTGTGAAATTTCTGTTAATAAGCCATTAAAATCATGATCACCCTTTAAAATTGAGTTTTGTATTTCATTATAGATATGGTGTGTGCAAGCGTAACTTTTATATGTTTTAAGTTTTGTACATAGTAGCATCATTTCTATGATTCACACACTTTGGAAGACATAATGTGCATCCCACAATATACTATCTGTTTTAGTTCATGTCATGTCAGATCGTGTAGTATCATGAGTTGAGGACCTTAAACATAAACTAGTTTGATCTTGAGAAAAACTCAGTGGTCTCTGCAGTCTGTACAGAGAATTGTGCAGTGAATGCTTCAGGCTGGTACTATTTCAAACTAGGTTCTCCTAAGGAACTATCATATTAGCACTGTTGTTAGCTGTTTTGGTGATCAAATTATGTTTGCATATTGGTTAATTATTACTAACCATAATGCAATAAGAGTTATGATTATGTGTATACATATTTATTAAGGGGCCTCTTAGCTAATTATGCATGAACATATCTGCAGCACTGACCCACTAGAGGTTAATCTAGAAGTTGTTTCTTTATTTCTATCCACAGTGCAATAAGACAGTGCAATAAGAGTTATGACTGTGTATACATATATTTATTAAGGGGCCTCTTAGCTACAACACTGACCTACTGGAGGTTAATCTAGAAGATGTTTCATATAGTGATAATGAATTCCTTTAATTGAATAAGTAGATCTGTCCAGTCTGGAAATATGTAGACTAAATTGAAAAAGCGAAGTTAATCTCCTATGATGACCTGATCTTCTTGACTCTCTCCGGCTGCCCTGCATACTTGACTGGATTTGAGAAGCCATGGCCCATTGACTCATGCACTAGTGGTATTACTGTGACCACCGTCGCTGTGCAACCTAAACTTGATTTTGTTTCCTACTCTGTACCTGCAATGATAGCATAGACCCTGTGTAATCTCTGAAACAGACAGAGAAGGACCTTACTAATATCACTGACTCTAGCTATTAGTTAGTTCCGATGTTAGAGAATCTTGTAATCTTCTCCTTGTTGCTCTCCTTAACTTCTGGTCTTTCAACTAGTATATTATCAACTGTAACTATTGACCTTGGTTCATCCTCTCCTTTCCTTGTTCTTTCTTAAATATTTCCATTCTCCATATGTTGATTCATAGTCCTTGGTTTAGAAATGTCGGCAGAACCATAGCTCCATTTTATGCTGTATCAACTGTGAAATATTTATAAACTTCTCAATTCTAATTCATGCATGTGTTTAGTTTTTTTAAAAAAAATCTATTTATGTTAACATAGAGCTTTAGTGTTGGCTGTAAATTCATCTTTAAAATATATAGTTGTGCACGTTTTTCGTATGAATTGTAAAGAGGTGAGATGGTATCATTTTCTAAAGGGAACTAATTCATCTTTACCTGCAGTTAAGATCTGTGAAGCACGGGTACCCCAAAATGGCCATCGTACCAGTACCGGGTGCGTATCGGGTGCGGATACGCACGGGTACGTTCCGGGTACGCACCCGGTACGTACCCATAATTTTTTAATTAAAAAAAAACAAAAAAAAACGTTGGATACGCGTTGGGTACGTTCGGGTGCGAACCGGGTGCGCAACGGGTGCGCCCGGGTGCGTCCATTACGGAAAAGAAAAAAAAAAATAAAAAAAAATTAATACAGTCAGTCTCACGCGTCTCTCTCTTCACGCGATCTCTCTCTCCTCATTCACACGATCTCCCCCTTCTCTCCAAAATCCCCTTTTCTCTACAGTAAACCCTAAATCCCTTTTCTCATTCACCGATCTCTCTCTTCTCTCCAAAATCAGTCACCATCCTCCCCTTTCTCATTCACACGATCTCTCTCTTCTCTCCAAAATCCCCTTTTCTCTACAGAAACCCTAAATCCCTCTCTCCCCCAAAATAAAACCCAAAATCGATCCCGTCTCTCCCCTTTCTCATTCACACGACCTCTGCCTCTTCGCGCCTCCACCTCGACTCGCGGTTGACCTCGCGCGCCTCCACTCCAAATCGATCCCGTCTCTCTCTCCGAACGACGCTGCTCCGGTCTCTCCTCCGCCTTGACGCTCCTCCGGTCCGACGCTGATACAGGTTCGATTCCTTTTTTTATTTCCAGCTTCAAGTTTTAACCAACCAATACAGCTTGCTTCTGTGCCGTGATTCCTTGTTTTATTTCCTGCATTTTGAATAATACTCGCAATAAGATTAGACTGATTCAGAAAGAGAAATACTAACAATTGATTTGATCACGAGTTTGAGGGAAAAAAAATCCATAACATTGACTAGTTGCAACTGAAATGGTTATTTATCTTATTGATCACTGATGTAGTCTAATAAAGGTCAAGAAAAAAAATATATGAACTTACAGAAAAAAAAATATATGAAAAAAAATATTGAGTTCATTCTAATTGTGAATTTTTAGTTATAAATTGTAATACACTAATACTTGTTTATTTTCATAATTTCTTTATAGAGTTTCTTCTAGTTATTATAATTTTTTGAAATTTTATATTTTTATTACATAATGTATAATAAATTTATTATTTTTATATTCAACGTACCCATAACGTACCCGTATCCTATATTTTTGAGAAATCACGTATCCCCGTACCCGAGTCGTGTCGTACCCGTATCCCGTACCCGTGTCCGTGCTACATAGGTTAAGATTATCTACTTCAGGGTCATTTCAATGTATGTGTCTGGATTATAAGATTTAAAATAGTTCGTATGATCACAGGAGCGTTATGATTTTCTGCTTTCCTGCCCAACTATAGTCGAATATTTTAAAATTTTCAAATAAGCAGCTTTATTATGCAGTGCCCTATTCTAATTAGTAGTGCCTAATCTACTTATTATCCTTTATGATTTATCGCTAGAATGTTATAAATCGTCCCATATTGGCATTGATTAATGCTGAGATAGCATCCCTGATTCAATTTATTGAGAAGTTGGGCATTCTTCACACAGGAACAGAGACACGTCTTTCTGTTTCTCCTGTTTATACTCGGATTGTCACAGAAGATGGCATTTAAAATCAGGTGGAATGAACCATGTCCACAGCCTGCCGACAAGTGTTTCGAGGCTTCGAGCATCTTGATGATAATTGGTCTTATAGTTATTGTTGAAGATCAACTTAGTCCTGCAAGCTGTTGGTAAGACTGTATTCACATTTTCTCCTCAATATTTGAATTTAGATGTTTATATTTTACTTTGGAATTTGGATTTGTTATCTTTATATAAATGTTGTTTGGGTGGGCCCATAAGTCTCTTTAGAATTCGTTTTCTCGATTAGATGGACATTTTCCTGTGAAGCCACACAAACTAGCCACACAACTGACACTAGCATCTATTCATGATTATAAAGGAAAATCTGATCCCAATTGATCAATGTTCCTAGGATTTTCAGAAAAAATGGGAGCCAAATATCTTTCACAAATAATTGTAAATCACATGTAATGGTTACGAACTGTTGTACGAATTGTCATATCTAAATTTAAGATGTGTAAATGGTTATATTTGTGGGTACATGTGTGTGTGTGTGGGGGGGGGTGTGATGAGTGATTTGATCCATTTGGAGATGGTAGCAATTTGTTATTTTGGTTAGTAGGTTGTACTTCCGAATCAATGGGAGCCCCTACTGCCAAACACCTTATTAGCGTTTACTATTGTTGGAACGCCAGATTATTAAGTTTAATTATATATATATATATATATATATATATATATATTTGTTGAAGAACTACAAAGAAATGACATGAACATACTCAAAAAACCTCCCAACAACATGATTTAAACAAAGTCCTAAACAACATACAACAACTCGACCCCTACCGACCAAGTGAATGGTAAGCAACCTACCCTTGGTGCTCCCTCTCTAGGATCCATCCCTATATGCCCATTTCCCCCTAGACGCGACCACTTCCTTTTAGGACTTTGTCTGCAAATCTCCTTTTGACCACATGCCTTAACCACTTTGACAATCGTGTTGCCTCGTTCAATGACTACCCCAACCGATACGGTCATTAGGACCGGCTGCAATGCCCTCGTTGGCATTGTACAATGAACTCCGATTTCAATGATAGAATGAAGATGCTCCCAATGCAACTTCATTGTTAGTGGTGACTGTCCCTTCATCGCAGCTTCGATAATGATCTGGTTTGACGGGTGCGGGGGTCACGATTGACTCGAAGGTGAGCCCTCTTCTCAGATCTCTCACGAGCCGACCCATTTAGGCCCAAGGCTTAATGGATCTGATGCTTCATATATTCTTTTTTAAAGAATATAGAGGAAGGAGGTGTGAGAAGATGAGGGGAAAATATTTCCCCTTTCTCCACTTCGGCGATTCTCTCTTCCTTTCTGTCATCTACCTTTTCTTGCGTGATCTTTTGCTGTCCGTTTTGGGGATGATCAGAGGAGGGAGGCATTCTCTCCGAACACCTCGACCCCATGTAGATCCGACCATCCATGGTGGCTGGTCCCTTATCTTTGTCCAGACACAGGTGTTCTCTGTGTGGTGGAGGTGGTTCTCTGCCATTGGGCACTAGCTTCAGATCTCATGTCCCACCGGCTGGAGGTTGACATCTCTCGTCTCTCCTATCCTCTCCTTTCCTCTCATCCCTCCCTTCATTCATACAAAGAAGGGAAGAAAGGAGGGGGACGATAAGGTTGAGGTGGGGAGGGTGGTGGTGAGGAGAAAGGAGAGAAGGGAGGGAGAAGAGGAGAGGCAGGGCCGCAGGGAACCAAGTTGCTGAAGGGAGGTGGCGGGCGGCGGCTAGGACGTGCCACCCCACTAGATTTGAGATTTTTGGGGGGGTGGCGTCTAGAGCTTTTTGGTGAGAAGAATCTGGCAAATTTATGTCTAATGGATTGTTGGCTACTTGGCTATGCAAGTAAAACTGCAGTAGTGATTATGAAGCATTTTTTACCTGACAGTCAAGTTCCTCATCAAAAATTGTCATGAAGTCATGGGAAAGTGATGAATTGCTTAGTAGTTTTATTTGGACCACATGAATCTGCTTCAAGTAATAGTGTCCATTCAGAGAAATTGAAATCTTTTATTTTCCATTTTTGAGCTTCGCTTAATCAGGGAAATTGAAATCTTTTATTTTCCTTTTTTGAGCTTCGCTTAATCTGTATCTTTTATCTTTGTTTTTTTGCTGTTATATCCAAGATTTTTGGCTTTTGTGTTTCAAGTTTCTTCTCAAATTGAATATATGTCGATCTTCTAGACAGTTCGTTTTTACAAGCCAGGAAAACATAGATGCCACATTTTTCTAATGCCACTGAGCTCCTTATATTTTTCTTTTAGAGTACTCGTCAACTTGATATGAGCTGAATACATATTGGACCCGATACGAGTTAAGTGGTAGTCTCTCTCACGCCTTATGTCAATTAATGGTTGAGTATAGTCAATAATCCGAAGCTGATGATAGATAGATTTGTTGGTGATCTGTTCACCGTCAAATGTTTAAGGTAGGTTTTTCTCGTAGACTTTTAAGCAGGATTAGGGTAACAAACAGGGTATCTAGGCCACAACAACGGAGTCCTGGTGACACTGACATGATACCTTTGGTCTCTGTGTGTGGGTAAACAATTTTTTCCCCTGGGGTCAAGTTTAACTTTCAGTTTTGACTTACCATGATATCTTTGAGCTCATATATTGAATTCATAGAAACTTAATTTAATTTTACGCATAACAATATCTGTATGTGCAATCTTGATGTTTGACAACTGATTTCTTTCGATGTTGATTTTACTGAATGCGAGAAGCTCTTTGTCCTCGGTGGTGTATCACACCTTTCTGACAATGTTGTTACTTAGCTTTAGCTTATGGAAAAAAATCATATGCTCTATTTGTAGAACCCCGTATTTTCAAATATTATTTTAATTATTTGAAAATGAATTTTAAATGATTTTGAGTATTTGATGAATATTTTCTAAAAGATTTATCTTTTGTACACGTGCAAAACACGTGCAAATGACTTTTTAGAAGTTTTGAAAATTAAGTTTTCTCTATGAAAAATCATTATTCATTATTTGAAAATTATTTAGTATTTTTCCAGATTTTTCTGAAATTAATTAGTACTATTTGCAATTTTTGGGAAAAGGACTTATTTGCAAAATTGACATTTTGAGGGTTTAGAGTGCAAAATGTATTTGCTGGACATTACGATCAGTATTTTTTGAGGTTTGGAAGTATATTCTTCTATTAGATCCTAATTTAAATGATATTTGATTGAATTTTCAAGACTAAACCTATGTATGTAAAATTGTATTCTTAAAAGGATTATTTTGCAAAGTGGGAATATAACCCTAATATTTTACCCCGGCATATTTAAGGGAAATTCTTTCCCAGCCGTCATTGAGTATATTCAGAATTTCTTGAGATTATTTTGGAAGAACAAAGGAGGATTCTTGGATCTAGCAAGGAGAAGCTTTTGTGGATCTTTTCTTCAAATCAACAGTGAGTGGTTTGTTTTGTTGTTTTGTTTTGCTTTGCTTGTCTTGTTTGTCTTGATTGATGAATGACGTAAGATCTTGTTATGCTTGTTTGTGATCATTATGCCATTATTTTGTTAGTCCCATTGAATGTATGGTATGGATCTTTTATTTGTTATGGAGGATGAGAACTTTTGTTGATATTTAGACCATGGATGAGAAATGTTAAGATTTGTTGAGGAAATGTTGATTTATGAGATCGTATTGATGGAAGACATATTAAGAAGTGATTGTGTTATGATCAGATGATAAACACCCGGATCTTACGATTGTAGTTCAGATTTTTGATTGAGTTGAGGAAGACATTTTGATGAGAAAAACCCTAATCGAAGGATTAAGAGTTTAGATCATGAGGATATGAGATTTGAGTATTTGAGTGATTGAGTAATGTATCCATGATGGAGATTATTGAGAGATGTCTATTGGCCTGGATACAATTAATTTTATGATCAATGAATCTTTAGAAAACTCCAGTTTAGTTTTGTGTTCAGACCTATCTTTTGGGAACCTGTAGCCGACAGCCGACTGTCTTGTGAAGCAGTCGACTGGTACGAGCCTACTGTGCATTTTTGAGTCTTGAGATTTGTTCGGGACAGTCGACCTAGACTGAGGTCAGTCGACTGATCCTCTGTTTGTGATTTTGTTCAGTCCTTTCGGGACAGTCGACCTATGACCTTTCAGTCGACTTATATACTTAGAATATTTTGAGGAGAATTATTTGTATTTGTCTCGGGGCAGTCGACTGATGGCTTCCCAGACGACTGATTATGCCTTAGTTTATTTTTGAGAAATGTTGGATTATGTCCTCTGGACAGTCGACTGATCTGATGTGCAGTCGACTGGTCCTGAAGGATCTTTGTATTTGATTGTGAGATGTTTTGTTTAGTGTTTGATTTTAAGATGTTCAGTTAAGTATTTGTTTTTGAGATGTTCAGTTAAGAACATAATTTTGAGATATTTTGTTGAGCCGCTTGTTTAGTGGAATTTGTTCAGATATTTGTTTTTGAGTCTCTAGAGGTATGTGACCCTAGTATACCGGTGTTGAGATATTTGTTCAGTTATTTGTTGAGGCCCATTGAGGCACATTTTCAGTATTCAGATTTTTAGTCCGGTAGGGTGCACTACTCTAGGAGATTTGTTCAGTAACCCAAACTAATAAGGACAGGCATTAGTAGTGTCATGACGAATGGGAACTTGAGTTATGCACCTCAGTATGGCTTTTGATGTAGGATCTAATCTCCTGAATTATCCAAGTGGTTAACTTGTGATGTGTGATTTATCTCCGGAATTATCCAGGTAGTTAACCTGAGATGTGAGGTACTTCTCCGGAATTATCCAAGTAATTATCTTGAGATGTGGGATTGAACTACGGAATTATCGGAGTCGAGGCGACGCTTTTGGGGTATTATTGTGATAAGGAATCTATGTTTAGATGTGGGATGATCTCCTGAATTATCCAGGAAATATACCTGTGATGTGGGATCAATCTCCGGAATGATCAAGCATAGGCAAATTATCATAGTTTATCTTCATCTCTTAGTAGTCATCGTTGTCAGCATGTAGTCATGATATTTCTTGAATCACTTTTATGCATTCGGATTTCCTGTTTTTACACACTTGGCTTTTGGTTTTGGTATCACCCATTACTCTTTTATTGTTACTTCATACTTTAGTGTTTGATTATTATTTGTTGGATATCATGTTTTAAGTTCATTTATGTTATTTGTTTGATTAGTTGCCACTCACACCATTTTTATGGCTGACACCTTTAGTTTGGGGGTTAGGGTTCAACTCTAGCCTCACATGTTGCAGGTTATTGCTTAGACTGGAGGTTGGAAACCTGAGTGGGCATTTTGAGATAATTTCAATTATTTAGTGTTTGGTGTAAAATTGTAAAGGATATTTGAGATCTTTTGAGTTGTATATAAAAGATTAAATGGTGTTGAGATGATTAGACTTCCGCTGGGATTTGTAATGATTGTTGTAATAAAAGGAAAGAAAATTTTAGTGGTGTTTGTTGGTGTTTATTGTTGTATTGAAGTGGATTGCTGGGATTTCGCCACTTATTTTCTAAGCTCTCATATTAGAAATTTGGGGCGCTACACTATTGGACATAAAAAACATATGATGGCAAAAGGCGAGAGAGGCTTTAGATTTGTCAAACCATTCCCACTACATGTTCCCCCTTGAAAATCGGGGGTCATGTAGGGGCAAAGTTTTTGAGGTTGTTCAAAGGCAGTGATTGCCTTTTTGGGCTATTTTTCCCCCTAAGCTTATTTACCATCTATTGCTTGTACATTTTGTTTGTCTAAATCTGGACATTTCAGGCACTACACTATACTATGAAAATCCGAGCTGCCTAATACTGTTATCACATGCTTGACATGGTCTCCTTGATTGTCGGATATAATTAGTTTCTGCCATAAAGGCAGATTCTGACTGGTTTCTTCATGTTTTCCGAAGACAAATTGCAGTTGTATACAACTTTTTTGAGACATATTTGTTGAAACAGATATTTTTGTTGAAAAGATTAACTCATACCTTAGTAGTTAGTGTGTATATTCTTGCACCAAAAATGCACTATACACTGTTGCAAGAGAGTGCTCCCTGAAGAACTTTAGAATGAATCATAGGATGTAGCTTACTTTTACTTATAGTTGAATTACGCTTAAATATTTTAAGTTGAGGATCAGGTAAAAGAATAAAATTGTCTGTCAAGTTGGTTTTATGGAAAAAAAATATCTAGGGAAAGAGCAGTTAAAGTATTGTCTAAGGAGAAGATTGTGGTACTCGAATAATTATGTAGTGAGGTTTTGGAAATAAATACGTTACTACTTACTAGTTATATTGATGCGACTATGGATATTCTAAGGATATTTTGACAGATTAGTAAATCGTGTGAGAGCAATTAGAGTGGACTATCAATTTCTTTTTGTCTTTACATCAGATTTGATTTTAATTTTTGTCAATGGCTTCAAATTTTTGTTTGAGGTGAAAATTGTTGTCCCTCCTAATTACAAGAACCTGGAACGGGCTATATTCAGTTCTAAAATGGAGCTGTTTTAATATAATCAATATTTCAATCTGTGTTACACTATTTGTAGGCGTGCAAATATTAAATAGACAGTACTGGGTCTTGTATCTCTTTATAACGTTCTTTGCTGTCATTAATTGTATTCTGTTGGTTGATCCTCTTACTCACCAGGTTGAGCTTGTGATAATGGAATTCCTAAAATGCTGGTAATATTTCTTGACCTTAGCATGCACTTGCCTATGACATTAAATTCTTGACTATGGACACAATTCCAAGGTCTAGACACCAACATAAAGCCCGTGATGATAGCTCCAACTATAGAGATCGAATTAAAGTAATGAAACATGTAGAGAGATCTAAAGATGGGATGTAAGAAAACAAAGTTTCCTGAAGCTTGACTAAAACAGAAATCATTTGACTATAAACCTCACTAGATTCTTGTAGGTGTGAAAAGATGTTCTTAGTTTTATGTAGTTACAGATTGAGTGGGGTGATTACTCTTTGTTTTTCAATGTGTTTGATACTTTGATATAAGTTTACTCTGTATACTCTGTTCGATTCTTGTTATCTGACATGAGGATGAGTTGATAGCAAGATTACTCTATATACTCTGTTTGATACCTGAAATGCACTTGTTATCTTACATAAACTGACAGCCCATTTTTCAAAGGATTTACTAGTTATAGAACTTTTGCCTAGTTATCCTGCATGTTTCCGTCTAAGCGCTTCTTATTTGTTCGCATGCAAGTGTGCATGAAACTTAGTTATACAAACAGTAAAATACTTGTTTGGATGCACTATTATAGTTGGCAACTTTAGGATTTTATTGCTTGAAATAATAACAATGGAAAATTCTATTACAAGTGGCAATGATCTCTCTCTTCTCATTCTTCTATTGCAATAATCTGAGAAATTCCACGAAGGTTTGGCTGATAAATTATTTTGCAATAAAGAGACCGTGTTCGCTGTTAGGAGGGGGATAAGGGAAAAGCAGAGGTGTAGGGTTTGGCTGCCAAAAGTGGCAACCCTGTTCTTCTCTCTCCTTTCTCTTCTCTCTCTCTTTCTTTCTAGAAGAGGAAATCTATGAAGCAGATGACTTTATTTGGGGAATTTCTCAGATTTACAGTTCAGAAAAAAAGAAGAAGAGAAATCCCTATTACTTCTTCTTCCTTCTCTCCTTCTACAGAAAAGCAAGGCTACTTGCAGCCACTCGCTTGTAAGAAGAGAGGGAGAAATGATGGTATGGTTTACTTGATCCTTTTTCTTATCCTTTCCTTCAATTTCTTTTCTATTCACTTATTATTATTATTATTATTATTTTGTGGGGTGGGGTTGGGGGGGGGGTGGATTCTGGAAGCGAAACCTATGGGATATACATGTTTTTTGGGGGTTAAGACTTGACTATGATGTTTATGTTTTTCTAGTTTTTTTTTAAAAATTAACTACTTTTTGATGGTTTGGTTTTACTTGCATGTTGGAGAAATACTAGTATCTTTTTCTGTGTATTTGTGATTTATTGTTTATATATCTTCAGTTGCTTTTACTTTCTGATGTTTTTTTGGTTATTTTGGTAGGTTGCTATGACAGTTAAGTGCCAATTTCACGAAGATGTTTTGACAGCAGCCATTACTGTATACATACCTTATGTATACATTGTATTTAGCAATGTGTCAATTTCACAAAGATGTTTTGACAGAGGCTATCACTGTATACATACCTTATGTATACATTGTATATAGCAATGGAGGAATCTTTGCTAATAACGCTATATATATGGTTGGGGGTGAGGCTGTCAAATACATGGTGCAATAACGCTATATATATGGTTGGGGGTGAGGCTGTCAAATACATGGTGGTTTACAGTTGACCTGAGTTGGTGGTTATTGCACTCTAAGAGCATCCACTATCATTTTAAACAAATTTTGCACTTTTAGCAATTGGCAAATAGCAATAGAGGGAAACGTCTGCTATCGTTGGTGCTAAATCTGCCCCCAAAAACAAAAAATCAGACGGAGCTTCTTCCTCCGTCCATCCTTAAAAAAATAAAAATAAAATGGCATTTTCATAATTATCTGATGGCATTTCCATAATAATTGATGAAGCAAATTGGAGGAAAATCTTGGACTGAAGGTCTTCCATCCTTTGTTTTTTTAAAAATAAAATTTTTAATAACAATTTTGTAATTACTTAATGTCAATTTTGTAATTAATTAATGGAGTTTTCGTAATATTTAGATGGCATCTTCGTATTTTTTTGAAAAAAAATTCTGAATACTTTAAAAAAAAAGAGAGAGACGGAGCTTCTTCATCCGTTTCTCATCTTTTCGTTTTTTTATAATAAATTATTCGACAGACGGAGCATCATCTTCTGTTCGTCCGAATTTTTTTCTCAAACGGATGAAGATCATATGTCTTCTACATTTTAGCATCTCTTCAAGCGCGATTTCTAAGTTTAGCAAACGACTGTTCACTCCTATTCTAAATTTTGGGTATATAGCGAACGATAGTGATGGTTTTTTTAACTCAAATGCTAAATCTTGGTTTTTTTACAAAACGATAGTGGATGCTCTAACCGAGCCAATAGAAGTATCCTATTTCTTTTATTTGCCAATACATAAGCAAATTGCACTTCTCATGTATCATGTAAGTTGGTGGTTATTTTCATTTTCTCTGTTGTTCGAATTGAGTATGCTTACTTCAGATTTTAACTGATTTTGATTGTGTGAAAAGATGATCATTTGCTTAAATCACCTAAAGGGTTGGAACTGAGTGATTTTGAATGTTTTATTGTTATTTTACTCCAAAGTTACTATGCATTTGTCAAACAGAGTACTTTGATATTTGTCAAACAATGTATTTTAAAATCTGGTCAAATAATTTTCTTCATAATTGTTCAATTTCTTTGGATACTTTTATATTTTGTGATGTATTGCTTATTTTGGTCCATAGCTATGATGGTCTTCTACCAATTTCACGACACTGATTCTTTCACAGCTGGCCTGACCATTCATATATGCATTGTATACTGTATTGGAGGACACCATTTGCGAATTAAAGCTTTTAAATCGTTTGGGGCGAGGCTGTTGAAGACATTCATTAGGATTGACCTGAATAAGTGGTTGCATGGCAGTCAGACTGAGACAAAGAAGTATCCTACTTTTATTTGCTTATATATGTAAATTGTGACATGTCCTTTATTTCTGCCTATGCTTTTGTGTAATTTGGTGGTTATTTTGATTTTCTAGGCTGTTGGGATTTGGTATGTTCACCCAATATTTAACTTATTTTGGTTGTGTGAGAAGGGGACCATTTACTTCAAGCTCATTTTGAGGGTTGGAACCGAGTAAAATTTTGAAGTTTTAATGTCATTTTTCTTCACAATATACTTTGTATTTGCCAAACAATGTACTTTCAGATTTGTCAAACATTGTTTTAAAAACTTTGTCAAACAATTTCCTTTATATTTGTTCGATTTCTTCACGTACCTACATTTTGTGTTACTCTTTTTGGTACTTAGCTATAGTTTAGTACCAATTTCACGAACATATATTCTTTAACAGAAGACCTGACCATATTTTTGCTTTATATACTGTATTTGGGGAATCTACTTCCAGAAAAAAGATTTTTTTATGGTTGGGGGTGAGGCTGGCAAAAACGATGATTCATGGTTCACCTGAAGTGGTGGTTTTAAGGCACTCAAACTGAGCCAGGAGAAGTATATTATTTTATTTGTGAATATATAGGTGAATTATGGCATATCCCATGTTTTCTTTCTTAGTTTTCTTGTAATATGGTGGTTATGCTCGTTTTCTATGCTGTTGTAATTTGGTACATTTTCCCTTGAACTTAACAGATTTTGGTTTTGTGAGAAGGTGATCGTTTTATAAGTTCATCTGGAGGGGTTGGAACTGAAAAGTTATTTATATTTTATTTTATTTTTAACAATTTACTTTTATGTTTTTCAGTTTTCATGTACTTCTACTTGTATTTTATTTTGGCACATGGCTACGATGTTTTAGTGCCAAGTTGACGATTGTAGATGCTTTAACAGCCTGACAATATACATACATGTATACTGTATTGGGGGACTTTGTTTGCTAAAAAAGCTATTTATATGGTTGTGGGTAAGGCTGTCAACACGGTCATTTATGGTTGACCTGAATTGGTGTTTATGGCACAAAAACTGAGCCAAAAATCGTGCTATTTTATTTCTGTTGCATGCCAGCATGTAGGCGAGTTACAGAAGTTCAATTATCTTTTTTTGTCCTCTGCATTTTTGGGTAATTTTGTGGTTATTTTTATTTTCTAGGTTCTTGCTTCTTGGGATTGAGGTAAGTTTACCCCAGCCAATGTTTTGACTGATTTTAGTGGTGAGAAGGTGATCATTTACTTTAAACACATCTAGTCTATCTAGAAAGGTAGGAATTAAGCCTTACCTAGAAGGGTTGGAACTAAGCAAAAAATCGATTTTTTAAAATAAATGTTATCTTACATTATACTTCTCTTGTTATATATGTATAAACAAACATTGGAAAGGTGGGGGCGATCCCTTCAACTTTTCATATTTATTGTACCTACTACCTACAACCAAATGGAAAAAACCCAGCATCAATTGTACTTGATTGTATTTCCTAATTTTAGATGACAAGGTGAAGTAAACAGCCTCTAGCCCCTTCAAGTATTGCCCTGGGAGCATTTATAAGTCCTATACCAGATTATTGGTGTCTAACACATCAGGTTTGGCCAACCTCTACCAGTGCTGGAATTGTTAATCCACAAGGAAAGCATGTTCATTACTTGGGATCATTAACAAATTAATTTAAATGAAAGAAAATTGTAGTATAAATGTAGTATAATTGTTATCTGATTCCAACTCAGTCGAGTAGTAAGTTACTTGTTTAGTAGATTAGTTTTGCTTTCATCTTGGATGTTTTAAGATTATTTTGCTTTAGATAGGATGATAAGCTCTTGATCTAGCTTTGTCTTGACGTTGATACTCTATTTGCTAAAACAGCCATTTATATGGTTCGGCAAGGCTGTCAAAGATGCTGAACTGAATTTGTAGTTTTATGACACTCTAAATTGAGCTTGAAGAAATTGCCTACCTGTTTTATTTGACACATAGGTGGATTTTTTTGTATCTTATATTCCTTTTTTTTATTGCCTGAGTTTTGTGTAATTTTGTGGTTATTTTCATATTCTAGGCTGCTGGGGTTGTGGTCACCTGGAGGGGTTGTGAGTCAACTGAGGTTAACTTTAATTGTTTTGAAGTCATTTTACTTCCCAATAAACTTTATATTTGTCAAACATGTGCTTTCATATTTGCCAAACAAATTTATTTTCAAATTATGTCAAACAATTTACTTTGTGTTTGTTCAATTTCTTCAGATTCTTTCACCTTTTATGTTTTGTTTCAATTTAGGTACATGGCGAAAAAAGTTTAGTGCCAATTTTACAAACATAGTTGCCTTAATAGCAGCCCTGACCATATATATATACATTGTATTAAGGAAAAGAGCAATTAATATGGTTTGATCGAGGCTGCCAGAGAAAGTAGATTATGGTTGACCTGAATTCACTGCTTTATGGAACACAAACTGTGCCGGAAGAAGTAACCTACTCCATTTACTTGCCAACATATCGAATTAGATTTATCCTTCAATTTTTTTACCTGCATGTTTGTGTTTATATGCCAAAATTGTAGTGATTTTCTAGGCTGTTCTGATTGGGTGTGTTTACCACTGAACTTACTGATTTTTGTCGTTGAGTAGCAGAACATTTACTCTGGATCACCCAGATGGGTTAGATCCAAGAATAGTTTGAGACATCAAAACTCTCATCCTGAAATAGAATGTTCCCACCAGCATTTGTAGGGATTCCATGTCAATGGTGACCTGCATTGAGTCCTATGCAACCCATTTTGCGTGTTAGGATGCATACAATGAATACGACATCCGCCTGTAAGTAGACCTAACCTAGTGTCTACCGTGGAGGCAGTGTCAGGAGACAGTGACTTATTCCCCACTTGTAGCATCAAATTCCTAGACTCTCACTTATGAGGCCTGCCGCCTGACGAAACTAACCCATCTCTCCCTGGCCTCATATACCCTCCACTTTCTTCTAAGAGTCAGTTCAGCCTTCCCACTCTTCCTCCAAGAGATTTGAGTCCCATCGACTCTATCCATTAACCTCACCCTCTGTTACTTTTCAGTACTGCCAAACTATTCTGTTCACTATGGATCGCTGTTGGACTCCACGAGTGGATGCGCTCTTCTCATCTTTCTCTATTGATGACACTTCAAATCTATACATGTTTAGGCTTAGTTGACCATGTCGGCTGCTAGAAACTTGTTCCTCCCAGCTCTTAGAATCAGCATATGGGTGTTTGTATGGTTGTTCTATTATTTTGGATCATTAACTAGGTGAATATGTTGGACAGGATGATGATTTGATTTAAATCCAGAGCTCACTTAAATTGTCGTGCAAAAAGAGAGGGCTGCAATGTCTTATCATTGACGGGCAAGATGAAGGAGAAGTGGAAAAGGGGTTCGTCGGCATTCTGGAAGAGATAAGCAGGACACACATCTCATTCTTTCTATCAGAAATGTCCTTTGTTTGTTTCCTGACCAACCTCTCTGCCTGATTTGATTCACTGAATTTAACAAGAGATGCATGAGATGGAGGTTGACAATTCAGATCGTTCGTGTCTGGTTTGACAATGACACATCATGGATACTCCTCGATCACATGTTATTTCTTACCTACTTCATACATATATTGCTACAGACATCTAATTGAACCTGCAATCTGAGTGTTTATGTTTTGGCTTTTTGGGTTTTTCTGGTATTACAGGTATTACTTCAGACTGGTTTCTGTTGAAGCTAAACTCTTCTTTAAGTATGCATGTACATATGTACCCCAGAAAGCCTCTTGATATAGAACAAGTTGTTATCATATTGGGAAGTCAAATCTTGTAACTGAATCAAGTATATTTCCTCCTTTTGTGGTTTGAATATGTACTGGACTGCTCTTTCTTCTTCCATTTTTTCTTTCATTCTCTCTTCATTTTACAAGTTAAATTCACGAATGCTGGAAGCCCACTATGTGCAGTTTTCTCTGTGTGATATTTCAAAGAACTGCTCAATCATTAATTCATATATTTATTAATGTTTAAAAATAAAAAAGAACTAGCTAGTTATGTTGGCTGCTAGCTAAGTGGGATTGTCTACTATGAGATATAAGTTGCCAGAGTTTTCAGTCGCCTCGTTTCATTTCGTAATCTTGCATTTATTGTCTATATCTGTCTCTGTAGTTTTGAAAAACAATACTTGTAGGTGTTTTGACGATCTGTTCCTATTTCAGGTACTAGAGTTTTGTAGAAGACATTTAACTGAGGATTCGACGGTAATTTTAGATGTGAAATTCCAACTAGGGACTGCAGGACCGAACAGGAGGAGTTGACTACTTTCTCACGGTAAGGACATGATCTTTACTTGTTTTTTTCCGTATAATTTGGGGAATTTATGAGGGTTGCTAACAGTAATTTTGCTTGCTATTTGGTTTAGGCTCTCTGTTGTTAGATTGTAAATGCGCAGGATCAGTTGACACTGGTATATAGGCATGCAAATGGGTTGTTCTGATTTTCTTTATTAAGATGTAAGTCTCTTGCTCTAAATGTGGCATAGGTTATATTTTTGTACTAGCTTTCATGGATGTCTACCTTATTATTTGACCCTCTTAATCGTACCCTTTAAAACCCTTAGTCTATTCTCATGAAAACTCCATTTCCTCAATTTCTAGTCACCAGATTCACTTTGGTGAAGAACTATGCATTATGCCACCGCCACTGTTCGTGAAACTGGAATTGGCACAAAATCACCGAAATCTTGCGGGTCTAATCAATCTGTCGAATACATAGGTTTCAACCGAATGCTTGTTGTCTATATTTGTTGGTCAACCAGTACTCAATGGACTTGCTTTATTATGTGTTACACCTTGAGCTTACTTATTTGAAGCAACTCTTATAGGATGTTGTTCTAGCAAAAGTAATGATAATTAGAATACATATAAATAAATAAATTGTAGTTATTAGGGGATGTTAAACATTTATGGTGAGGTAATGATGCTTCAGTACTTAAATACTAAGCGTATGTGACCAGTATATAGTTTGTTTGCTACATTTTTTATATGCCCAAAGTGTAATCACTTGACTAGGCATTATCTTGGTAATTTGAACTATACTCATCTTTTATCAAGGCTATATGAGGTATACAGTGTTGAGCATACTTCATTTATGGCTTCTGTGGAGCTTACTATTTTCTTCCCTATTGAACCAAGTACTTTATACTGTACTGTCTGCAGACAATTGCTTTACAGGCCAGCTTGTGTAATTATGTCAAACTTGGAGAAGACGTTGGGCATATACGATTTGTTTGAATCTGTTAAGACAATGCAGGGTGGAAAAAGCAGCTGAAGGTAAGATTTTTGTTTGAAATGTTTGATTGTACTGGCTAAGACTATCTCTGATTGAGGTTTCAGGTTTTGATAATGACGATAATGATGATAATGAAGATAGTTGTTTGATAAACTAACTAAGAGTATCTCTAAGTATCATTTGCTTTTCAGTTATTGATAATTGTAATACCCCTAGGTTAGATGGGGTTAGGTTGATTAGGTCCCTAATATATGGCTTAATGGGCTATAGGATTAATGGGTAGTGTGGTGGTGATATTGGATAATCCAATATCGTTTGAGATTGAGAGTGGAGAGAGTTTAAAAGGATTGCCAAGGATCCGAGAGTACATACTAAGGTAGCTCGTTTGGTGAGGTCGTGCCCTGTGGTGGGTAGGAGCGGAGGCAGCTACAACTTAGGGGGGAAAATTGGGACCCCATAAATTTTGTAAAACCCCCTTCTATATACCCGGTTTTTTATTTGCCCCCTCTAATTAAAAAAAAATTGGGACCCAACCCAACCCATCTTAATTAAGCCCAAGCCCAGGACAATGCTGTGATGGAGCTAGTAATATGGGTAGGGTGTGAAATGGACCTCAACCTCAAGTCCAATTTCTTAGAGAATGTCCGTATGCATATTATGTGCACTGCTTTGTGCACAGATTGCAGTTGGCCTTAGTCGCAGCATCGCGGGAGGTACATACTGTACATGAGTTCTTTGGACAAATGACTTATATTATCAGTGTTGTTGTAGGCTTTACGAAATGTCACGACGAGTTGTAGGATGCTCTAGCTATTAAACTTGAAAAGTTGGTTGCTGCTGTTGAAATTCAGACAGAAAGAGAGAAAAATCAAGTTTGTACTTTACTAAGGGCAAGAGATACTCGATGGAGTTCTCATTATTGATGTATTTGTAGCTTCATCAAAATGTACAATGCCACTATGTCAGTTCTCTTGAATATGAAAAATGAAAGGAGAGATTATGAAGTGCATGTGATGCGGCAATGGCTATGAAGATGATGGGAACATTTGAGTTTATTCTTTGCTTGCATATAATGGAAGAAATTATGGGGATAACAAATATTCTTTCTCAAGCCTTGCAACTACAAACTCAAGACATCCTAAATGCAGTAGATTTGGTTACTACATGCAAATCACTTATTCAGAAGATGAGAGATGTTGGTTGGGAGTTTTTACTAGCCAAAGTTCTATTGTTTTGTGAACGGAGTAATATAGATGTTCCCGATTTGTCCAATCTTGCTTTAATGGGCAGGGTCTCCCCCAAAGAAGAAATCAAAATTCTATCACATTGGAGCATCATTTGAGGATCGACTTTCAACTACGAGAATTAAATAGTAGGTTTTCTGATTCTTCTTTGGAGATCTTTGTCCTTAGCTCAACATTAAATTCAAGGGATGAGTTTAAGTCATTTGATGTTAACAAGCCATGCATGTTGGCAGATAAGTTTTATCCCGAAGATTTCAGTGAACAAGAGAGTGCAATTAAGATTGCCACTGGAGTATTATGGTCTTGATGTCATAAGACATCCAAAATTCTTGAATTTGTCTTCAAATTTTGATTTATGTCATAAACTATATATGACAAAAAAATCAGTTAACTATCATCTAATTGATAGGCTGATCCGTTTGGTGCTAACTTTACCTATTTCTACAACAACTACTGAACGGGCCTTTTCAGCTATGAAACTTGTGAAGACGAAACTCCGCAATAGAATGAAAGATGATTATTTAGATGATAGCCTCATTGTTTACATTGAAAAGAATATTTGTCATAGTTTTACTAGTGAGATGATAATGTCAGAGTTTTATTCTATAAAACCTTGACGGTAGGGATAGATTTGTTGATTGTAATTTTTGAAAACTCAAGTCA
This sequence comes from Hemerocallis citrina, assembly GCA_017893485.1. Lineage (NCBI taxonomy): Eukaryota > Viridiplantae > Streptophyta > Magnoliopsida > Asparagales > Asphodelaceae > Hemerocallis > Hemerocallis citrina. Next base: position 197,549,926 of record CM030366.1, read on the forward strand.
AATTATTGACTTATTCTGTTGTTTTATTTTTTTACTAGCAAAGCATTTTTTTGTTACTATATCAAATTCATATGTGATGTGTCGTTTGGATTACAAATTTATGGGTTTTATGATTATATTTGATCAAATTACTTTGATTTTTCAAAACAAAATTAAAGTGGGGAATTTTCGGCAACAATCATGACGATGCCGAAAAAATGGGACTACCATTTTAATTTGTCTGGCTTCGCCACTGGTGGTGGGGCAGCGGTTAGGTTCTTTAGGCGTGTAGGTGCGTAAACGAGTAGGCGTGTAAGCAGTTGAGCGGGCCCGGGAAATAATGATGATAATGAGATAGTTTATGAAGATCTGAACAAGTTCAAGTTTTGATTGGGGAAGATCTCTCTTTTGGATACTCTTCTTCTCCACCTCCTTTCCAACTATAATGGGTACTTTTTTGTTTTTCTCATCAACATATCGTCGAACATCGATATGCATCTCGTCTACTTCCATCTAAAACTCACTCTTTTATGCCTTCTCCTTGAATGTAACAGATATGGGCAATCTACTTCAGAGAACCACACTTGAGGCCACCGCCATTGTTGTTGGTGAAATTGAAAGTGGCATGGAACAACGTAAGCCTCACAGGTCTGTTTGACCTGTCCTTTATTGAATAAACGAGTTTCAACCAAATGCATGTTGTTTATACAGTACTATCAAACTTTTAATCCCTTATATTTGTTTTTAACCAGTACTCATTTTGAAGAATATGAGTTAGTAGAACATCAGACGTTTGGATGATGTATCTGTTGTTCATTGGAAAAAAAACAACTAAATGTGTTATAAGGATATGTGGATATGTTATAGAAAATTGGTCTTTTAGAAAGTAAATACGCGACACCTTGAATTATTAACTTTCTTTGAAGTTACTATTTAGGATGTTTTTTAATAAGGTTTTTTCCATACGGGTTACTCACAAATGTTTAAATTTCATATATCTCACTCACAAATTGCTATTTCCATATAACTCACTCGCGGTCTTTGATCAGCCAAAAAAACTACTTCTAGTTAGCCATTGTTAAAAACCAATAATATTCTATTAAATCTGACTGAATGTTAGTAAAATGACATGATTACCCGTATATAAATTCACACGACAACATTGCAATTATAAGGGAATTATTAACCCTTAATTAAATCCTAACCCACAATAGTTAATCAACAAAATCTCAAAATTTCTGACGTACCACTACAAACAAGAACTTAATCCCAGGCGTTTTTTTTTCCTTTGCACGGCGTTTAAAAATGCTGGGGATATGCCCCATGGCATTTCCCAAAATGCCGCCGCAAATGCTGTTCATTTTCCTGCCGGGGTTGATTTATGGAAACCCCGGTGCTTCCAAATGCTGGGCAATGTTCAGGTAGTTTAGGTAACCACGGCATTTTTTAGTATTTAACTCGGCGCTTTACACGCCGGGTTTATGATTTAATTTTTTTTTTAGCATTTTCAATCCCTGGCGTTTTAGAAACGCCGGGGAAGGTCATAGAAAGGCCGGGGATAATGATCAATACGTCGGGGAAGGTTTCCAAACGCCGGGGAAGGTTTTCGAATTTTTTTTTTTGGTGATTTTTTTCCTATTTCAAAGTAAAAAAAACAAATTTGATATTTTTAAATACACAAAAAAACCTATACACAATTCATAATAATGATCAATACGATATATTTCATAATTAAGCAGTTCACCGAAGTCATTATATAACAAAATTCAAATTAACATTAGTTTGACAACATACATACGGAATTTGTTTCATTGATCTTTAATCTCATACATATATAAAGTCTGATTTCCATTGTTCTTAGGATACAAATTTGCACTAATAAACAAGACATAAAACACTACAAAAGAAGAAAGAAAAGAAACAGAAACATTAATAGTCAAATTCTGCACACCTCCGAGTCAAATCCTCAATGTACACCACCATCTTAAGCTACCTGGAATTAAATAAGATGCATATGGTTAGAATCTTCATATTGTTTACTAAGTGATACAATTCTAACCGATACAACTTAGCTAATCTAGAAGTATACGATTAGAATTCAATCACAATAGAAACAGAATCATGAAGGCCGTATAAGGGATTCTATTTCTAAAACTGGGAATTGTTGGTTCTTCAGTCCTAACACATTAATGTTGATTCTTGATTTTAATGATCACAACACAGTGCCACATGTGTCTATGTTATACAGCTAACATTGCAGTGCACAGATCAAAGACAATTCTAGCTGAACAAATGAACAAGCTCAAAAAGATACAGATGAAGACTTCAAGACAAGGATCAAGACTCAATTCAAGACTCAAGACTTCAAGCTCAAATGTTGTATTATTCTGTCTTGTAAACATTGTATTTTATTTTCTATTGAGCCTTAGTCTGATGTAAAGCCTTGTCAACACACACACACACACACTCAAAATTTCATAATGTGTGTCTCTTAAAAACCCCCAAAAAGAAGTCAAAACAGTTTGAAGAATTTTAACTTTTAAGTACCAGTCGACTTAAGCTTCTGCCAGTCGACTGATAGTACAAAACTGTTTAAAATTATTCAAACTCTGATCAGTCGACTCATATGGCAACCCAGTCGACTGTTCGAGAGCTTTTGACCGTTTTCTGTTTTTCAAAATCGAACTTTTTCAAAATCAAAAGCTCAGATCCGTTGGTTGACAGTTGAGTAACTGCTTTTCCCAACGTTCAGGAGATCAAACTCTTTATATAGAGTTTCAGATCTCACTGAAAAGAACTACTTGATTTTTCATACACTCAAGCATTCTTGTGAAAAACAATTTAAGTGATTTTCTGTGAGAAACAAAGCTTTCAAGTTCATACACTTTGGTTCTCTACATTCAGTCCAGTATAGCATTGAATTCGCTCTGGACTGAGTATAGAAGTCGACCTATTCTTTTAGCCACGTGCATCAACACATACAACAACAAGGCTATAGGTTGACTGTAAAGTATTCTTGTACTCTTGCTCTCGGTTGGAGAGTGTTTTTGACTCTTGGTTGTAGAGTCGGTGTCTTTTCACTCTTGGTAGTAGAGTGGGTTGCTTTCTCTGGTTGAGAGAAAGGACTACGGGTTAGACAAGGTTGTTGTCGTAACGCCGTAGGGTATTCTTGTAATTTTTCAAGAATAGTGGAAATCTCAAGTGGGTTGCTTGGGGACTGGATGTAGGTCGGGAGGACCGAACCAGGATATATCTTGTGTACTCTGTGATTGATTATCTTGTGTTTGCATTTACTCTGGTTTTATTTAATTCTGCAAAAAGTCTCTGAACAGTCGACTCCTTGCACCATCAGTCGACTGGTCAGTGTCGTTTGTAGTTGTAATCTCAGTGTGCCTTCAGTCGTCTGTCCACAATATACATACAACCAGTCGTCTGTCCAGAGAAAGTGGATCTTATTCCACGAGATCAAAACCTCTTATAAGTCGACCTAGTGTATCTACCAGTCGACTGATGTACACTAACAGTCGACTGAATAACACTGGTAAGTCGACTGGACAGAACAAGTTAGTATGGGTTCCAGTTAGTCTAAAACAGAATGATAGAATTGCTTATATTAACTCATATATGTTAACTGTGAGTAATTCTACTTATTATATTCCTGCTTATGGAGGAAGGTCAAACTCTTTATGGGTTTGGTTTCCCCCAAACTAATGTGTTTTGGACCCAATAAAAAGGGTACCATATTTACCTTAAACTTTTTATAGGCACCCAAGAAAGAACGCTGGATATTAGACAGTGGATGTTCAAAACACATGACAGGGCATGCCAACCTACTATCCACCAATCAAAGTATAGATGGAGGAACCGTCACCTTTGGAGATAACAACAAAGGCAAAGTCATCGGTATTGGCATGGTCGGTAAAATATCTAACCCAATTATAGAAAATGTGCTATTGGTTAATGGTTTAAAGCATAATCTTTTAAGCATTAGTCAATTGTGTGATAAAGGGTATAAAATAGTTTTTGAAAAAGATGCATGCTTGATTTATGATTCTACTATGCAAAATGTTGTTTTTCAAGGTTTTCGTAAAAATAATATTTATGAATTGTGTTTGAATGCAATTGATTTTTCAAATAATTTTTGTTTAATAGCCTCTAACAATGAATCTTGGTTATGGCATAGAAGATTTGGACATGTGAACATGAAAAATCTCTCAAAATTATCTAAATATAACCTAGTTAAAGGACTGCCAAAACTATCCTTTAAAAAGGATAAGTTATGTGATGCATGTCAACTAAGAAAACAAATCAAATCCACTTTTAAAACAAAAGACGTAATCTCTACTAGTAGGCCACTTGAATTAATTCATATGGATTTATTTGGCCCTACTAGAGTTGCTTCTTTAAATAAAAGTAGATATGTGTTTGTTTTAGTAGATGATTTTTCAAGATTCACTTGGACATTCTTTTTAAAACATAAAAATGATGCTTTTGAAGAATTTGCACATTTTTGTAAACGTGTTAAAAATTAAAGATCTCTAACCATAGTCACTATTAGAAGTGATCATGGTGGAGAATTTGAAAATGAAACATTTACAGAATATTGCAACAAGAATGGTATAACACATTCATTTGCATTTCCTAGAGCTTCACCACAAAATGGAGTGGTTGAAAGGAAAAATAGGACCTTGCAAGAATGTGCACGTACTATGCTTGTTGAAAGCAAGTTACCAAAGCATTTTTGGGCTGAAGCTGTTGCTACAGCTTGTTATGTTTTAAATAGAATTCTTCTAAGACCTAAACTAAAGAAGACCTGTTATGAGTTATTTTTTAATAAAATTCCTAAAGTCTCTTACTTTAAGACATTTGGTTGTAAGTGTTTTATTCTAAACACAAAAGATAATTTAGACAAATTTGATCCTAGATCTAATGAGGGTATCTTTTTGGGATACTCAAATAGGAGTAAAGCATATAGAATTTTCAATAAGTCTACTATGACTATTGAAGAATCAATGCATGTTACATTCGATGAATCCTTACCTTCATCAACCTTAAATAAAGATGATGAAACTGATTTATCACCTTTAGATAATGTGATTAAATCCTTAGAGCAAACTAATTTGTCTGATAAGTTGACTGATAAGGTATCCCAGTCGACAGACGTAAAGCAGTCGACTGAAGAACAAGTCAAGTCGACTGATCCGATTGTGATATCTTCAACTTTACCAAAGTCATTTGTTGAAGTTAAAGATCATCCTCATGACTTAATAATTGGTGACATCTCCCATGGTATTCAGAAACGTTCACATATTAATATGATCTCTCATACAGCATTCTTGTCGGATTTTGAACCGAAAAATATACAAGAAGCTTGTGAGAATGAATATTGGATGAATGTCATGCAAGATGAACTAAACCAATTTATAAGGAATAATGTATGGGATTTAGTTCCTAGACCTCGTGATCAGACTATTATTGGTACCAAATGGGTATTCAAAAATAAGTTAGATGAATCAGGACAAGTTGTAAGGAACAAGGCTAGATTAGTTGCCCAAGGATATAATCAAGAAAAAGGCATAGATTTTGATGAAACATATGCTCCTGTTGCTAGACTAGAATCTATTCGTATTTTATTATCTTTTGCTTGTTTTATGAATTTTATACTTTATCAAATGGATGTGAAAAGTGCTTTTCTTAATGGGTTCATTAAGGAAAATGTTTATGTTAAACAACCACCAGGTTTTGAACATGAACAATTTCCAGATCATGTTTATAAATTGAAAAAGGCTTTATACGGTCTTAAAAAAGCACCTCGTGCTTGGTATGATCGTCTGAAAACTTTTCTTTTAGAAACAGAATTTGAAATAGGTAAAGTAGACACTACTTTGTTTATCAAAAGAGTTAAGATTGATATCTTAATCATACAAATATATGTTGATGATATAATTTTTGGTTCTACTAATAATAATCTATGTCAAGAATTTGCTAATACCATGAAAAATGAATTTGAGATGAGTCACATGGGTGAACTCAATTATTTCCTTGGATTTCAAATTAAACAGTCCTCAAATGGCATATTCATCAATCAAGGCAAATATGCAAAGGAATTACTCAAACGTTTTAACATGGATAGTACTAGTAGTAAATCCACACCTATGGCTACTACTACTACTCTTGACAAAGACTTATTAGGTAAGAGTGTTGATCAAAAACTCTATCGAGGTATGATTGGTTCACTCTTATATATTACTGCAAGTAGACCAGATATTATGTTCAGCGTATGTTTATGTGCTAGATACCAATCTAGTCCTAAAGAGTCTCATTTAAAAGCAGTGAAACGAATTTTAAGATACATTAAAGGCACATCTGAATATGGTTTATTTTATCCACGCACCGATAATTTTCAACTTTTGTCTTATAGTGATGCCGATTTTGCTGGAAGCAAAACTGATCGCAAGAGTACTAGTGGTACATGTCACTTTTTGGGACATTCCCTAGTATCTTGGTGCAGTAAAAAGCAAAACTCCGTATCCCTATCAACCACAGAAGCTGAGTATATCGCTGCAAGTTAGGCATGAGCACAAATTTTATGGATGAAACAAACCTTATTAGATTATGATATTTCATTTAAGAAACCCTCAATTATGTGTGATAATACCAGTGCAATTAATCTATCTAAAAATCCGATTCAACATTCGCGTACGAAACGTATTGATATTCGACATCATTTTCTACGTGATCATGTTTTAAAAGGAGATATATCTTTAGACTTTATCTCTACTGATAAACAAGTATCAGATATATTTACCATGCCCCTGAAGGAAGATATTTTCATTAATTTAAGAAGAGAACTTGGAATTTGTGATTTTATTGATATTTGCTGAAAATTATTACTGTTAAGTCGACTATACTTTTGAGTAAGTCGACTGTATTGATTTTTTAATACATACCAAATTTTTTTTTCTGACCAATCGCCTGGTTTCTCTACCAGTCGACTGATTAGTCGACATAAAATGTTTATTTTCTTCTCGACTCTGTCGACTGATCTCCCTACCAGTGGACTGTCGCGAGTTAAATCATCTTCAGCGACTATTCATCGCGTCTTTTGAGATGGAATTCGTTCATTTTTCACCCGTGATCTTTAATCCTCACCGTCGATTTCACCTCTCCTTGATCTTAGCCGTTCCCTCACAGTTAAAACCCCTTTTCACCAGCCGCATTCACTCCTTACCGTTCTCAAGCTTTTTACCCCCAATTTCAAAACCCTAGCTTTTGGAGAAGAAGGTGATCTGCTCTCTCTCTGTGCTGCTTGTACTTGCTCCTGCTCGTCTCTCTATTTTCTCTTAGGTATAATCCTTCTACTTTCTTTTTCATGGCACCCAAACGATCGAAACGTTCTTATGAGGGTACTTCTTCTTCACAAGAATACACCCAATATCTTTTGAGTCACGATCTTCTTGATCGTTGGTATGTCTTTTGTACCATTCAAATCTTCCCTGGAAAATTTGTAAATTTTGATGACCTAGACCGTTTTAATCTCATTCCACTCTTTCAAAATTGTAGTCTTTATGACTTTCTCTCATTATCAAACCAACCTAATTACTATCCCCAACTCATTTATTTGTTTTACACAAATATGAGAATTGTGCAAAAACCGAATGGGGATGTCCTAATCCGGTCGTCTGTGAAGAATGTTAGAATGCACCTCACACCGACTAGGATTAATGAAATTTTGGGTATTGATGATGTGGGATTGCCTCTTGATGAAATTCTTTTAGATAATCCCTCTATTTTCTCTAGAATTTTCCTACCTAATTCTGGCCCTCCAATGACAAGCAAAAATATCAAGCCAATTGCTAAGCTTGTCGGTAGAATATTAGCCTATAACATCCTTCCTAAAAAGGGTAGTTATGACCAATATTCTATTGAATTACAAAAAGCTATATATACAATTTTTGGTAGAATTGCTGTTAATTGGGGTCAAGTTATTTTTTCAAAACTTAATCAAGACCACACTCACTTTTTACCTTTTGGCGGTCTTCTCACTAGAGTTTTTATCGCTTTTGGAGTTGATCTTGATTCGGAGACAAATGTTGTTTCTCGTTATGAATGTTTTGATCGTGCTAGCTTGGCACGTATGAAACTCCTTGATGCTCCAACTCGATCACCCCCTAGGTCTCCTCCACTCTCCCAAGCTCCCTTAGGTTCATCTTCTAGACCTAGAGCCTCTCAACCTTCTACATCTGATGATCCACCTCTCCCTCAAGCCAATTATGATGACCCTCGTACCATGTATAACTGTGTTTCCTATCTAATGCAGCATTCAGTCACTGTCGATACACATCTTTCTACCCTTGGTTCCAAACTAGACCATATTAATTCTGAGATAGCCAATCTCACTCATCTCTTCACTTCTCAGTTTCCTCCTCCTTCTCAAGATGATGACGAAGACTCCGACGAAGATGATTGAAGATTACTTATTTTCTTTTTATTTAGGTAATTTTCCTTTTAATGCATTTGTTTTTATGTATTAAACTTTCTCTCTTTCAATGCAAAACCTTGTTACCTTGTGCTTTTTGATGATTCCAAAGGGGGAGAAAAAGAAAGATCTGAGTTATATCTTATCTATCTGTGTTATGTTCTATCTGTGCTATGTGTTGTATTCTGAGTATTGAAATATCTCTGGTCAGTCGACTTCCCAAAGGATACAGTCGACTGCTGCTGCAGCTGTGATACTTGCTGCATCTGTGATACTTGTTAACTGCTTTTGAATATATTTTTATGTTCTGTTCAGTTGCCTGATCTATTGTTCAGTCGACTGATACATTCTTTATGTCAAGAATTTGTTTTATGTATGCAAATTGTGTTTTTTATAGGGGGAGTCTTTTTAAGATACAGATGCTTGATCAAGCATCGCCTGATCTATGCTTGTATGTTTCTATATAAATTGTTATCAGCTATTGTGTTGTCTTCATCAAAAAGGGGGAGAATGTTGATTCTTGATTTTAATGATATATTCCAAGAGTTAAAGAAAGAAAAGATTAGAGTTAAGAATCTTGAGAAAGTGAATCAAACACTTAATCAAGAAAATCTTAACCTTGATAAGGAAGTAAAATCCTTAAATTCTCGCATTGCAAGTTTAGATACTGATCTTGAGACTCTCATAAAGAATTATGAAGAGATTTCAAAGAATGTATCTAAGTTTAACAAAGGCAAAGAGAATTTAAATGATATGCTTCATCATCAAGTTACATCTAGTCAAAAATTTGGTCTTGGTTTTAAAAAATCTTCTGTAAAAGAATCTTCTATAGTAAACACTAGTAAAAATAAGTCAGCATCTATTTCTAGTGTTACACACAAGTTGTATGATTTCTTTGCAAAGCCAAAGGTTGTTAATTTCAGTGATAAAAGCAAAACTAACATTCGGTTAAGTCGACTGAACCATACAACCAGTCGTCTGTCTAGAGAAAGTGAATCTTATTCCACGATATCAAAACCTCTTATAAGTCGACCTAGTGTATCTACCAGTCGGCTGATGTACACCAACAGTCGACTGAATAACACTGGTAAGTCGACTGGACAGAACAAGTTAGTATGGGTTGTATTCTGGACAGATAGTCGACAAGTTAGTATGGGTTGTGTTCACATGACAGCGGATGTTCAAAGAATGTATCAGTCGACTGAACAATAGATCAGGCGACTGAACAGAACATGAAAATATATCCAAAAGCAGTTAACAAGTATCACAGATGCAGCAAGTATCACAGCTGCAGCAGCAATCGACTGTATCCTTTGGGAAGTTGACTGACCAGAGATATTTCAATACTCAGAATACAACACATAGCACAGATAGAACATAACACAGATAGATAGATATAACCCAAATCTTTCTTTTTCTCCCCCTTTGGAATCATCAAAAAGCACAAGGTAACAAGGTTTTGCATTGAAAGAGAGAAAGTCTAATACATAAAAACAAATGCATTAAAAGGAAAATTACATAAATAAAAAGAAAATAAGTAATCTTCAATCATCTTCTTCGGAGTCTTCGTCATTATCTTGAGAAGGAGGAGGAAACTGAGAAGTGAAGAGATGAGTGAGATTGGCTATCTCAGAATTAATATGGTCTAGTTTGGAACCAAGGGTAGAAAGATGTGTATCGACAGTGACTGAATGCTGCATTAGATAGGAAACACAGTCATACATGGTACGAGGGTCATCATAATTGGCTTGAGGGAGAGGTGGATCATCAGATGTAGAAGGTTGAGAGGCTCTAGGTCTAGAAGATGAACCTAAGGGAGCTTGGGAGAGTGGAGGAGACCTAGGGGGTGATCGAGTAGGAGCATCAAGGAGTTTCATACGTGCCAAGCTAGCACGATCAAAACATTCATAACGAGAAACAACATTTGTCTCCGAATCAAGATCAACTCCAAAAGCGATAAAAACTCTAGTGAGAAGACCGCCAAAAGGTAAAAAGTGAGTGTGGTCTTGATTAAGTTTTGAAAAAATAACTTGACCCCAATTAACAGCAATTCTACCAAAAATTGCATATATAGCTTTTTGTAATTCAATAGAATATTGGTCATAACTACCCTTTTTAGGAAGGATGTTATAGGCTAATATTCTACCGACAAGCTTAGCAATTGGCTTGATATTTTTGCTTGTCATTGGACGGCCAAATTAGGTAGGAAAATTCTAGATAAAATAGAAGGATTATCTAAAAGAATTTCATCAAGAGGCAATCCCACATCATCAATACCCAAAATTTCATTAATCCTAGTCGGTGTGAGGTGCATTCTAACATTCTTCACAGACGACCGGATTAGAACATCCCTATTCGGTTTTTGCACAATTCTCATATTTGTGTAAAACAAATAAATGAGTTGGGGATAGTAATTAGGTTGGTTTGATAATGAGAGAAAGTCATAAAGACTACAATTTTGAAAGAGTGGAATGAGATTAAAACGGTCTAGGTCATCAAAATTTACAAATCTTCCAGGAAAGATTTGAATGGTACAAAAGACATACCAACGATCAAGAAGATCGGGACTCAAAAGATATTGGGTGTATTCTTGTGAAGAAGAAGTACCCTCATGAGAACGTTTCGATCGTTTGGGTGCCATGAAAAAGAAAGTGGAAGGATTATACCTAAGAGAAAATAGAGAGACGAGCAGGAGCAAGTACAAGCAGCACAGAGAGAGAGCAGATCACCTTCTTCTCCAAAAGCTAGGGTTTTGAAATTGGGGGTAAAAAGCTTGAGAACGGTAAGGAGTGAATGCGGCTGGTGAAAAGGGGTTTTAACTGTGAGGGAACGGCTAAGATCAAGGAGAGGTGAAATCGACGGTGAGGATTAAAGATCACGGGTGAAAAATGAACGAATTCCATCTCAAAAGACGCGATGAATAGTCGCTGAAGATGATTTAACTCGCGACAGTCGACTGGTAGGGAGATCAGTCGACTGAGTCGAGAAGAAAATAAACTTTTTATGTCGACTAATCAGTCGACTGGTAGAGAAACCAGGCGACTAGTCAGAGAAAAAAATTGGTATGTATTAAAAAATCAATACAGTCGACTTACTCAAAAGTATAGTTGACTTAACAGTAACAATTTTTAGCAAATATCAATAAAATCACAAATTCCAAGTTCTCTTCTTAAATTAATGAAAATATCTTCCTTCAGGGGCTTGGTAAATATATCTGCTACTTGTTTATCAGTAGAGATAAAGTCCAAAGATATATCTCCTTTTAAAACATGATCACGTAGAAAATGATGTCGAATATCAATATGTTTCGTACGCGAATGTTGAATCGGACTTTTAGATAGATTAATTGCACTGGTATTATCACACATAATTGAGGGTTTCTCAAATGAAATACCATAATCTAATAAGGTTTGTTTCATCCATAAAATTTGTGCACATGCCAAACTTGCAGCGATATACTCAGCTTCTGTGGTTGATAGGGATACGGAGTTTTGCTTTTTACTGCACCAAGATACTAGGGAATGTCCCAAAAAGTGACATGTACCACTAGTACTCTTGCGATCAGTTTTGCTTCCAGCAAAATCGGCATCGCTATAAGACAAAAGTTGAAAATTATCGGTGCGTGGATAAAATAAACCATATTCAGATGTGCCTTTAATATATCTTAAAATTCGTTTCACTGCTTTTAAATGAGACTCTTTAGGACTAGATTGGTATCTAGCACATAAACATACGCTGAACATAATATCTGGTCTACTTGCAGTAATATATAAGAGTGAACCAATCATACCTCGATAGAGTTTTTGATCAACACTCTTACCTAATAAGTCTTTGTCAAGAGTAGTAGTAGTAGCCATAGGTGTGGATTTACTACTAGTACTATCCATGTTAAAACGTTTGAGTAATTCCTTTGCATATTTGCCTTGATTGATAAATATGCCATTTGAGGACTGTTTAATTTGAAGTCCAAGGAAATAATTGAGTTCACCCATGTGACTCATCTCAAATTCATTTTTCATGGTATTAGCAAATTCTTGACATAGATTATTATTAGTAGAACCAAAAATTATATCATCAACATATATTTGTATGATTAAGATATCAATCTTAACTCTTTTGATAAACAAAGTAGTGTCTACTTTACCTATTTCAAATTTTGTTTCTAAAAGAAAAGTTTTCAGACGATCATACCAAGCACGAGGTGCTTTTTTAAGACCGTATAAAGCCTTTTTCAATTTATAAACATGATCTGGAAATTGTTCATGTTCAAAACCTGGTGGTTGTTTAACATAAACATTTTCCTTAATGAACCCATTAAGAAAAGCACTTTTCACATCCATTTGATAAAGTATAAAATTCATAAAACAAGCAAAAGATAATAAAATACGAATTGATTCTAGTCTAGCCACAGGAGTATATGTTTCATCAAAATTTATACCTTCTTCTTGATTATATCCTTGGGCAACTAATCTAGCCTTGTTCCTTACAACTTGTCCTGATTCATCTAACTTATTTTTGAATACCCATTTGGTACCAATAATAGTCTGATCAGGAGGTCTAGGAACTAAATCCCATACATCATTCCTTATAAATTGGTTTAGTTCATCTTGTATGGCATTCATCCAATATTCATTCTCACAAGCTGCTTGTATATTTTTCAGTTCAAAATCCGACAAGAATGCTGTATGAGAGATCATATTAACATGTGAACGTGTCTGAATACCATGGGAGATGTCACCAATTATTAGGTCATGAGGATGATCTTTAACTTCAACAAATGACTTTGGTAAAGTTGAAGATATCACAATCGGATCAGTCGACTTGACTTGTTCTTCAGTCGACTGCTTTACGTCTGTCGACTAGGATACCTTATCAGTCGACTTATCAGACAGATTAGTTTGCTCTAAGGATTTAATCACATTATCTAAAGGTGATAAATCAGTTTCATCATCTTTATTTAAGGTTGATGAAGGTAAGGATTCATCGAATGTAACATGCATTGATTCTTCAATAGTCATAGTAGACTTATTGAAAATTCTATATGCTTTACTCCTATTTGAGTATCCCAAAAAGATACCCTCATTAGATCTAGGATCAAATTTGTCTAAATTATCTTTTGTGTTTAGAATAAAACACTTACAACCAAATGTCTTAAAGTAAGAGGCTTTAGGAATTTTATTAAAAAATAACTCATAACAAGTCTTCTTTAGTTTAGGTCTTAGAAGAATTCTTTTTAAAACATAACAAGCTGTAGCAACAGCTTCAGCCCAAAAATGCTTTGGTAACTTGCTTTCAACAAGCATAGTACGTGCACATTCTTGCAAGGTCCTATTTTTCCTTTCAACCACTCCATTTTGTGGTGAAGCTCTAGGAAATGCAAATGAATGTGTTATACCATTCTTGTTGCAATATTCTGTAAATGTTTCATTTTCAAATTCTCCACCATGATCACTTCTAATAGTGACTATGGTTAGAGATATTGATTTTGAACACGTTTACAAAAATATGCAAATTCTTCAAAAGCATCATTTTTATGTTTTAAAAAGAATATCCAAGTGAATCTTGAAAAATCATCTACTAAAACAAACACATATCTACTTTTATTTAAAGAAGCAACTCTAATAGGGCCAAATAAATCAATATGAATTAATTCAAGTGGCCTACTAGTAGAGATTACGTCTTTTGTTTTAAAAGTGGATTTGATTTGTTTTCCTAGTTGACATGCATCACATAACTTATCCTTTTTAAAGGATAGTTTTGGCAGTCCTTTAACTAGGTTATATTTAGATGATTTTGTGAGATTTTTCATGTTCACATGTCCAAATCTTCTATGCCATAACCAAGATTCATTGTTAGAGGCTATTAAACAAAAATCATTTGAAAAATCAATTGCATTCAAACACAATTCATAAATATTATTTTTACGAAAACCTTGAAAAACAACATTTTGCATAGTAGAATCATAAATCAAGCATGCATCTTTTTCAAAAACTATTTTATACCCTTTATCACACAATTCACTAATGCTTAAAAGATTATGCTTTAAACCATTAACCAATAGCACATTTTCTATAATTGGGTTAGATATTTTACCGACCATGCCAATACCGATGACTTTGCCTTTGTTGTTATCTCCAAAGGTGACGGTTCCTCCATCTATACTTTGAATGGTGGATAGTAGGTTGGCATGCCCTATCATGTGTTTTGAACATCCGCTGTCTAATATCCAGCGTTCTTTCTTGGGTACCTATAAAAAGTTTAAGGTAAATATGGTACCCTTTTTATTGGGTCCAAAACACATTAGTTTGGGAGAAACCAAACCCATAAAGAGTTTGACCTTCCTCCATAAGCAGGAATATAATTAGTAGAATTACACACAGTTAACATATATGAGTTAATATAAGCAATTCTATCATTCTGTTTTAGACTAACTGGAACCCATACTAACTTGTTCTGTCCAGTCGACTTACCAGTGTTATTCAGTCGACTGTTGGTGTACATCAGTCGACTGGTAGATACACTAGGTCGACTTATAAGAGGTTTTGATCTCGTGGAATAAGATCCACTTTCTCTGGACAGACGACTGGTTGTATGGTTCAGTCGACTTAATCGAATGTTAGTTTTGCTTTTATCACTGAAATTAACAACCTTTGGCTTTGCAAAGAAATCATACAACTTGTGTGTAACACTAGAAATAGATGCCGACTTATTTTTACTAGTATTTACTACAGAAGATTCTTTTACAGAAGATTTTTTAAAACCAAGACCAAATTTTTGACTAGATGTAACTTGATGATGAAGCATATCATTTAAATTCTCTTTGCCTTTGTTAAACTTAGATACGTTCTTTGAAATCTCTTCATAATTCTTTTTTAGAGTCTCAAGATCAGTATCTAAACTTGCAATGCGAGAATTTAAGGATTTTACTTCCTTATCAAGGTTAAGATTTTCTTGATCAAGTGTTTGATTCACTTTCTCAAGATTCTTAACTCTAATCTTTTCTTTCTTTAACTCTTGGAATATTTCATTAAAAGCATCAAGAAGATCTTCGGAATCATAATCATTACTTACATGTTCTTGTGCAGCCATAAAACATACATTTTAATGATCATAACACCGTGCCACATGTGTCTATGTTATACAGCTAACATTGCAGTGCACAGATCAAAGACAATTCTAGCTGAACAAATGAACAAGCTCAAAAAGATACAGATGAAGACTTCAAGACAAGGATCAAGACTCAATTCAAGACTCAAGACTTCAAGCTCAAATGTTATATTATTCTGTCTTGTAAACATTGTATTTTATTTTCTGTTGAGCCTTAGTCTGATGTAAAGCCTTGTCAACACACACACACACACACTCAAAATTTCATAATGTGTGTCTCTTAAAAACCCCTAAAAAGAAGTCAAAACAGTTTGAAGAATTTTAACTTTTAAGTACCAGTCGACTTAAGCTTCTGCCAGTCGACTGATAGTACAAAACTGTTTAAAATTATTCAAACTCTGATCAGTCGACTCATATGGCAACCCAGTCGACTGTTCGAGAGCTTTTGACCGTTTTCTGTTTTTCAAAATCGAACTTTTTCAAAATCAAAAGCTCAGATCCGTTGGTTGACAGTTGAGTAACTGCTTTTCCCAACGTTCAGGAGATCAAACTCTTTATATAGAGTTTCAGATCTCACTGAAAAGAACTACTTGATTTTTCATACACTCAAGCATTCTTGTGAAAAACAATTTAAGTGATTTTCTGTGAGAAACAAAGCTTTCAAGTTCATACACTTTGGTTCTCTACATTCAGTCCAGTATAGCATTGAATTCGCTCTGGACTGAGTATAGAAGTCGACCTATTCTTTTAGCCACGTGCATCAACACATACAACAACAAGGCTATAGGTTGACTGTAAAGTATTCTTGTACTCTTGCTCTCGGTTGGAGAGTGTTTTTGACTCTTGGTTGTAGAGTCGGTGTCTTTTCACTCTTGGTAGTAGAGTGGGTTGCTTTCTCTGGTTGAGAGAAAGGACTACGGGTTAGACAAGGTTGTTGTCGTAACGCCGTAGGGTATTCTTGTAATTTTTCAAGAATAGTGGAAATCTCAAGTGGGTTGCTTGGGGACTGGATGTAGGTCGGGAGGACCGAACCAGGATATATCTTGTGTACTCTGTGATTGATTATCTTGTGTTTGCATTTACTCTGGTTTTATTTAATTCTGCAAAAAGTCTCTGAACAGTCGACTCCTTGCACCATCAGTCGACTGGTCAGTGTCATTTGTAGTTGTAATCTCAGTGTGCCTTCAGTCGTCTGTCTCCTTCAGCAGTCGACTGCACAGAATTGTTATTCTCAGTTATTTTGAACATATCAGTCGACTGGTCCTTACCTCAGTCGACTGCACCGAGAAAAATTTCCGCAGTTTTATTAAACACTATTCACCCCCCCTCTAGTGTTTGTTGTCTTGCCTACAGGATCCAACAATTAATTCAAAAAAATTAATCGGCCAATATCAGTTCTGGCATCAGGATGATAATTATCTCAGAAGGAAACCGTGAGGTGTTTGGAAATACATAAGAAACAAATGAGAGGCAAAGTGTACTTACCATAATAAAGCCTGAAGGAAAGTTTTTCCTTTTGGACTTGTCAGGATCAATGGTGGAGAGAATTTGAACAACTTCGCGCATAGATGGCCGTGACTCCGGATCCCACTGCAGGCATTCTCGAGCTAAATGAGCCATTATCTGCATTTCTTCCTCAGGGAAATTTCCTTTTAAAACTGGATCAGGCAATTCATTGACAACCAACCTACTGTCTTGCAGTGCAGCTGCTGCCTACAGTTTCACAGATAACAAAACTAGTACATATCAAGCACATAATAACACCTAATCAGCTAACATATACATGTTATATGTTGGTGAAAGTTAATTTACAAGGCTAATCAGCTAAGACATACCTTACCCATATAACATGGCTCTCGTCAGTTTTATTTGGTGATTTATGAATGGAATGAGTTAGAGGAAGTTCATGCACTAGTAGTTCATTTTTACAATATTAATTGTTAGAGTCTAGAGAGCCTTAGCATAGAAAATGCGGTCTACTGTCTACACTTTGAAGAATATTGTTTTACTAGGAAATCTAATGCAGATACTAGAAAGTAGGGAAATTTAAAAAAAACCATAGGGAAAACTAGACTGAAAATTATCCAGCATAGATGCAATGATGTAACTCGATAGCAGCATATAAGTCACTTTAAATCCTAATGTATAAATGGAAGAAAATTCACATATGTAAAATGCACTTTTTAAATCCTAAGTTCTAATTTTAGTCACTCAAACAGTAACGGAAAGGCAGGGTATTGGCCATTCCGTACAATATGCAAAATTAACTTAACAAAAGCATTTGTTATGAACAAATAACATACTTGAAGTGCAATTGCAAGAGGTAAAACAACTGGCATCATGAATGTTCCCAGAAGCGTTATCAGTTGCATTCGATGCGCAGGAGCAATTCCATCTACCACTATCTAGTGCAAGGACCAAAAGAGACATGCAGTACCAGTTATAAGATTCCATTACCCTCATAACACATGCTTTTCTAAAGAGAAATAACAAAATAAGCAATCATTATATGAAATTGATCGAATAAATATTCTCCCGACAGAAACTTTGTTGTGTCAGGAACCCAGACCTACACTATTAATCACAGATAGGAGATAGTATGGAGATTATTGAAAACAAACAATACTAAATAAATATTGACATTTGTTATCCCCTGTGAAATTTAATGATTGATTGGGAATAAAACTAAATAACTGCTGTATTCACCTCATTAAAAACTTTTAGAAACTTATAGCAATGTGGAGTCAGAGATATACCAGGTATGCAGTCACAAGATGAAGAACAGTTTGATGCAGGAGTAATTTGATGATCCAAAAGGAGCAACATCACATGTACACTTCCATACTAATGAACCTGATACTGCTGTAGGCTCCTCTGTAAAGTATAGCATTGATAAATTAGATCTTATGGCATGTAAAAGTAACATATGAATACAATCTATAAAAAAACACACACACACACACAGAAATAGGTATCACAGAAATAGGTATCATTAATATCAATCAGATCAATACTTGTATCTTGGTTTTTATAGGAAACAGTTGTCACCAACATGCAATTGCTTTCTATAAACACCAAGATACAATTAGTGATATGATGGATATTAATTAATCCTATTTTTGGTTGTAACATGTACAAGCACAAGAACATTGGAGCATGCAATAAACACCAAGATACAAATAAAGGTATGATTGATACTAATTAATTATACCTATTTTGTAATAGCATGTACATGCATGAGAAGATGATCTAATCAGGAAAGCTGATAACCCATTTCCCAAATTGGTAGCTTTAGAAACAAATAGGTAGGACTTTCATTTCACTTGACATGGTCTTCCCAATAAATGCTTCAACTACTTTAAATCTATTCATTATAAATCAAGAAATTAGCCAACTGACAAGGACAAGTAGATGGGCGAAAATGCCTTCACATCCGAAAAGAAAAAATTGATTTAACCCAAAAATCAAAAACAGTAGCCATGATAATAGAGAATGGTAGCAGACTGAACCAAATTTGAATTCATCAAGTATATCTCAAGGAGTACAATCTAGTCAGCTTAAGTACCACATTTAAGTATTTGGTTATAACTATGAAAAAGTATTAGAACAAAAAAGGGTATACATTTAGAGAATATGCAGAAAAAAGAGTGACTACAAGAGATTTTAATACTTACAAGATGAGACAATCCCACCTACTGGGTACGTCTAGCTAATTCTTTGTTGGGGGATCACGTTCACCGACTCCCTCTTCATTCATCTACATCAATCATCCACTTAAAACTCAACCACATTGAGTTTGTTTCCGAATGTTTCAAAGTTCAAACTCTACTTCCTACAGTATGCTTTGTTTTCTGAAATAAATATTTCGGAAAAACTTTCGTAAATGTGAAGTGAAACTCCAAGGTAGAAAATATGCTCAATGACTGCCATGATGCCATCTATACTGTGCAAGACATGAAAGAAAGACCTACAGAAAATATGCACTTACACAATAGCAGTATTTAAACAAAAAACTAAAACCCAAACACAACAAGATCTGAGATCGATTGACTCGCACAGAAATGAGTAAGTTGATCAAAATTTTCACATGGATTTAAAACTATACATACAACTGCGCAATTTTTGTATATCTTCAAGTGATTCTTGTAACAAGCGGTCCACGTAGAGGCATATGCCAGCACCACTGCAAGTTTTCAACCAAAAAAAAAGAAGAGGAGATGATTATACTGCTAACAGCTCTAAATAAATAAAACCCTAGTAGAACTATTATTCGGTATAAGTCGTCAATACAGAAGCTTTAAAATTGTGTACTGAAATTATCGAGAAGCTGAAACTATGCATTCAATTTTCCCACCATATATTGTCACTTTCATTTATCTATTGCTATGTAATAATAATGTGCATTACCTCAAAGGGCCCTAAAGGAAGCCAGATTACATCCCACCAGAACTTTGGCAATCTGTAGCACAGGGAAAAAGAAAAGAAAAGAAAAGAAAATGAAAAAGAATCAATTTCAATGTTATAACATCACACAAGCATAGATCGATCCTGAATCAAGCGGAAATGAGTGAGGGTTCAGATACATACCGGAAATTGAAGCAAAGAGATCCGACCTATGATGATTTTGTAGGCGATTGAGTCATCGATCTTGGTCAAAGTGAGGAAGGAGAGAGAATCACACACATTCAGTCAAAGTGTGAGTCGTCGATCTCTCCCACACGGCAACGGCGGCGGGTGGGTGAGCGAACAGCGACGGCGGCGGGAGCGAGAGCGAACGGCGACGGCAGCGGGAGCGAGAGCGAACGGCGACGGCGGCGGGAGCGAGAGCGAACGAGGATAGAGCTTAACAAGTAAAAGAGCAAAATTGAAGATTTTGGGAAAGTAGGGTTTCGGAGGGAAAATAAAATCGACGCGGATTTAGGAAATAGGGTTTTGGAGGGGATGGGTTTGGCGGCGAATTAGAGCGCGAAGAGAAAAGAAAGAGGAAATGGGATTTTTTTTGGGTGGGGGGTATTAACTATTATACCCTATACCCGACGTTTGAAAACGCCGGGGTTATAATAGTCCGCTGGCGTTTACTAACAAACGCCGAGGATATCTTGGCGAACTACCCAAACGCCGGGATATATATGCCGGGTTTTCGCATTTATTTTGTAGTGTACCTATTAACATTAATTACTTTTTTCACTAATTACTTATAACATTAATGAACGGTAAAAGAATAAAAATATTGCAGAATCAAATGCTTTTAGAAAAAATGAATTTCGCTGTACACCATCATCCTCTTGTGTCACCAACCTTCTTCAATTTTTGAGCATGTCACCTTCTTGTTCCCTTTCATTTAAAGTGGGAACAAAATGGGATTTTTCAAAATGGGGGCAAATAGTCTTTTTCTAATTCGGGTTTAAGATTTAATCCTAGTTAAAGTGACACCACCTAAGAGAAGTAGTTTTTTTAGGTTGACCCAAGATTGTGTGCGACTTATAAGGAAATAGCAATTTCTGAATGAGGTATATGGAATTTAGACATTTGTTAGTGATCCATGTGGAAAGAAACCCTTTTTAATAATTGCTTGTTTTATTGTGGGAGTTTGAACTAGTATAGGAATTTTGATGCCCACCAGAGCCATCCTTGAGCTCATGGGGGGCCCGCGGCGAACTTCCGAAATGGGGCCCCCATACATAATTTGAGAAAAAAATTCACTGCAATTTTGAAAAAATCGATATACATTGGTAAAAAAATCAACTTACAAAAACACTGTCTATCCAATTAAGCCCCATTCTACCAAATTAAGCCCTAAATCGACTAATCATGAAATAGAACATTAATTCGAAATGACGAAACCCTAGCTTGAGACTCGCAAGAATCAATCAATCAATTCGAAACACTAGCTTCTACTATACTACAAGTCTACAACAATCAATCAATCATGAAAAATAAAAGAGGCAAAGAAATAACTACCAGTTCGGCAGCAAAGAAAAAATTAAGACATGTTTGAAAGTAGGTAGTTAGAGCGTTTCGTAGCAAATCCCAACATATAATTATAGTTAGATAACTCATTGTAATCAATGTGGGCCCACCAAGTCAATTTCATAACTATAATCTAACCATTCCCCTAGTCTCTCCATTTTTCCAGTCTAAATGAGCAGAAAATTTTTTTGCCTGTTTTTTAGGGATTGTGGATCCCAAGGTGCCAGTATGGTCTAGTAGAATATTTCTCTTGTTTGGACTAGGAACCCAAGAATTAGGTGGTGGAACTTGAAGGGAGAGAAAATAGAGGTTTTTGGAGATAAAGTCCTTAAATGTACATCATGAAATTGGGAAGGGGAGACAAATATGATGTGGACTAAAATAGCTACCTACATAAGAAAAATTTCAAAGAGGTACTTGAAGAATATAAAGGTAGATGGTTGCTAACTAAAAAAATATGGTCCAAAATATTGTGAGAGAAAAAGATCAACCTTCAAAATATGGCAAAAGAGTAGAAATGAAGAGGATTTGGAGAGATTAGACCGTGGGAAAAGAAGTTACGAAAGCGGTAAGAGATGCAAAAGAAAAAGCTTATGATAATTTATACACAAAATTAAGAACAAAAGGAGAAGATAACATTTATAAGTTTGCTAAACAAAGGGATAGGAAAAACCAAAGATCTGTAAGAGCGAGGACTCAATAGTCTTAGTAAAAGATGGGGAAATTAAGGAAAGATGACGAAATTACTTTGAGAAGTTATTAAATGAAAAGGTTGTGGACAACTTAAATAGGGAGGACTCAAGGGAGAGTCGAGAGCATATGTTTTTTTGTAGATTTAGGACCTCGGAAGTTCGAAATGCTCTAGGAAGAATGAAAATAGGAAGAGTTTTAGGACCGGATGGTATACCCATTGAAGTTTGGAAGTGTCTTGAGGATGTTGGGGTGGCGGCTAATAAGATTATTTAATGAAATTTTGAGAACTAAGAAGATGCTCGATGAATGGAGAAAGAGTATTTTAGTATCTATATATAAAATAAAGGAGATATACAAAGTTGCTCCCACTATCGAGAGATTAAATTAAAGAGTCATACGATGAAAATTTGGAAGAGAGTGATCGAATATAGACTGAGACTAGAAACTGCAGTGTCTGAGAATCAGTTTGGATTTATGCTTGAGAGGTCAATAATGGAATCCATTAAAAAATATAGAGAGAATAAGAAAGATTTGCATATGGTGTTTATAGATCAAGAAAAAGCATATGATAGTCCCTAAAGACATAATATGGTGGGTGTTAAATTGTAATATCACCAAAATAATTAACAATTATTTTGAATATGAATAGTATTGCATTATTTTACAACCATGTTTATTAATAAAATTTTTCTTGAATAATTACATATGTTATTATTTTTTCCATTTATAATTGCTATTTTTTATAATTGCATATATTATTAAATTGTATTCACTATTTGTCATTTTATAAATACACACATACACACTACATCATATGAATAAATGACCCTAGCCTACAATTATTGACTTAGAAAAGGGCCTATGTGTAATTATTAAAAACCTAGGGGGGTATGTGTAAAAGTGTGGGGACACCTAAGCAGGTGACTAAGCAAGCCCTAAATTATTCTACACTCACCCCCACACCTCTCCACCTTTCCAAATTGGCCGCGGCCATTTCCTTCCCCCACCCTCTCTTATATATATGTTGGTATGTATGAAGAATCTTGCTCATTTTTCCTTACTCCTAATTTCCTTACTACTTATTCAAATTCTATACACCCTCCATACTTCATTCACTCCATGCTCCATTTACTCCATACAAAAGTTCATTTCCCCTAAATATTTCTAAGATGCTAATTAAGCAAGAAAAGAAGCAAGCAAGCAAGCAAGCTAGTAGGAGGAGAAGAGCATACTAGGAGCGTGGAGATTTTATTTTGTCTACACCTTGAGGTGGGTGTTCTCCAACTCTCTTGGTTGTTAAATTGTGTGGTGTATACTCATTTGGTGCATGTTTATTTTGTGAATAGATTGAAAAGTTTGTATTTTTCTATCTTGGAATTTCACTTCACTCTGAAAATCATAACTCATGGAATAGATGGAGTTTGGGGTTGGAATTTTTACAGGAGTATCTCATGCTTGTCTAGAGCCTCTCCACCAAATTTCATAAATTTTGGATAAAATTTAATATTTTAATAATATCCAAAATTACTGTTGGTCAAGAAGAAAATAGAGCACTGTCTTGGTTGTTAAATTGTGTGTAGTGTATACTCATTTCCTTAATATAGATGGCATGAATTGTACGGTGCATGTGGTGTATGTTTATTTTGTGAATAGCTTGGAAAGTTTGTATTTTTCTATCTTGGAATTTCACTTCACTCTGAAAATCATAACTCATGGAATAGATAGAGTTTAGAGCTGGAATTTTTACAGGAGTATCTCGTGCTTGTCTAGAGCCTCTCCACCAAATTTCATAATTTTTGGATAATATTTGATATTTTAATCAAATCCAAAATTATTGTTGGTCAAGAAGAAAACAGAGCACTGTTTACTGCTTCTACTTCAAAAATTCATCTCTCTCTAACTGCGTGGTATTTCAAGTTGAAATTTTTATATGAGATACATTTATGTGTCTAGAATATGCTTACCAAATTTCATGAATTTTGGACTTTGTTTAGTATTTTAAATTAATTTTGAACTCGTGACTGGTTAGCAGTTTTTAGTTTCTAGAAATTTGTACACCTTTCAGTTCTTGATCATTTGGGCCTCTTCAATGAAATATTTTGAGAAAACTTTCAACTAAGAACTTGTAGTAGACTCATTGATCTTTCTTTAGAACCTAAGATATCGAAATTCCAAGAAGAGCGTGATTATTAGTGATTTTTACAAGCTGCAAGAGCTGCGTTTTAGATTTGAACTTGCTGTTTTGGGCATATGCAAGTTGTCATCTCTTTAGGACTTCTTAACAACCTTAGATTTTTTTATTAACTCTGAATTTATGTTATGATATGTAGTGAGTTGTGTAAGATTATATTTTAAGTTTGCGCATGTAAGTGTGCGATGAAATGCTTGTATATGTTCAAGTATGAGTACATGATATGTAGTTGTAAGTTGGGATGTGCGAGTTGGTATTGTTTGGGTTCGAATGACCTTTGGAACGGGTTCGAGAAAAGCTCATTGTGGTAATTTAGTCATGTGGTGGTTGCCGTTTCGAAGAGTTAAATTGTGGATGATCATGTAGGTTGAGTTTAGGCCAAGTTGGGCCAATTCATGGGCCCAAATTAGACAGTTGAGTTAGACCATATTCACCTTTAAGTTGATTATCATATGACACTAAGTTTATGTTGCTTAGCGGTTGACTATTAAATTAACCGAGTACATTAGCCGAGTGCACTAAAGTTCACCTAGAACTTGAATTGTTAACATAGTAATTTAATCTAGAAAATTAACTTAGAAACTAGAAGTGGTGATAATGGAGTCATTAGAATCGGGTAAATCTAGCAAATTAATGAGCCGATATAGTACAACCACACTCACCAGTTGTAGATTGTAGTAGCCCTTGATTGTGTGAACATTGGTATAAGGACAGACACTAGTTGGGCGCGTACTCACCTGTCAAGGGGACACATGCGACGTCGTCTCGTTTGTGACACATGTGGCGTTGCCTCGATTATTAATTTCGGGGTACTCAATATGAACAAGGAGCAAGAGTGTAACTCTGAGTCTCTGGGCGGAGTAGGGGAGGCCCTACTGATTCGCCTATGTTCATGGTAACTTTTGGTATTGTTCGGGAGTGGAGAAAGACCACCGGTTTTGACGAGCCTAAATGATCATCGGCTTGTCAGGAAGTGGAGAAAGACCACTGGTCTCAGCAGAATGGAGTGATCACCAGACTGTTCGGGAGTGGAGAAAGACCACCGGTCCGCAGCAGTGACAGATAGACTGCATAAATTGCAACTTTACCAATCACTAGACGATTGTCGGAAACAGGAAAGAGTGCCAGAGTAGGATGCATGGCGAGGGATCGAACCTTATCATCTGCACAATACGAACTCGATTTGGGGAGTATGTAGTATGGGATGCATATGTTTTCAAATCAAGTTTGCATTAGAGTAGGAGCATCGTGTGCATTTCGAGTTTGTGCACTAGAATCTAGATCATGGCATACACCGACACTTTGTTGTATGACTTTCACATTTTTTTGTTGCATAATTATTGATTGTTGAGGATTTTGGAGATCGCTGGTTTCATCTGCATTGCGTCAATTGCATTTATTTGACGTGCGCACAGGTTGCAGGATTGCTGATCGTCGGAGCAGGGGACTCGAGCTGTGGGAAGCATCCAAGTGGAGGACATAAATGTAATATCATTAAGGTAAAAAAGATTTTAATTTCCTATAACTTTCGGTGTTGTGTACTCATTAAAGTAAAGATTATGGGTATGTCCCGAGTTCCTTTCTGTTAGGTATATAAATAATAAAAGAGTAACTGTTAGGTATATTGAGGTTATTAAGGATATGTAAGAGGGGGCAAAGACCACAATTAGAATAGCCATAGGAGAGACCAGTGATTTTCCTATTACAGTAGGTTTACATCAAGGTTCGGCTTTAAGCCCCTACCTCTTTGCTTTGGTTATGGATGAATTGACGCGAGGAATACAAGATGGTGTGCCTTGGTGTATGCTTTTCGCCGATGATGTTTTCTTAGTGGACGAGACTAGAGCAGAAGTCAATGCTAAATTACAATTGTAGAGAGGAACTTTGGAAGCTAAAGGCTTTAGAATAAGCAGAACTAAAACATAGTATATGGAGTATAATTTTAGTGATATTCGGAATACAACTGAGGAAGTAGTGAAGCTTGATGGTTAGGAGATACCTAAGAGAGACCGTTTCTGATATTTAGGCTCGATTATACAAAGAGATGAGGAGATTTGTGAAGATGTTATACATAGGATCCAAGCAGGATGACTTAAGTGGAGAAGTGTCGATGGTGCTTTGTGTGACAAACGTATATCTTTGAAGTTGAAGGGCTAATTTTATAGGATGGCTGTTAGATCATCAATGATGTATGGAGCATTCCTTAGTATGCTGAAATGAGCCCCCCCCCCCCCCCCCCCCCCCCCCCCCCCCCATTCCATCAAGTGGGATCAGACAACTTGTTTATGAGGAATTTTTGTGAAATATGGTTGATAAGATTGTATCCATTTTATTATTTACTTTCCAGCAAGGGAAAAGTAAATGGGAATCCTGCACTTAATTTTAGGAAAGGATAAGATAATTCACTGGTTCAAATGCATGCAGGCCTAATCTGTCACCTTCCCAACTTGAGGTGTAGCGCATCAAACTTGTCTCGCTTGAATGTCATAACTTGCAGCCTTACACATCATCATTTTCTTTCAAGGGTAGCTCTAAGGGAAATAGACTATCAAGAATAAGTCTTGACAGAATAAAAGTAGTAGTATGGACTTATTTGCAAAACCATACTACAAACAGGCTTAGTTATCTGCCAATTAGCAATTAGTAGTGTGGTGGTTTTATGGCACCCTAAACTGTACCAAAAGAAGTAGCCTATCTCTTTTATTTGCCAATATGTAGGTGGATTTTGATGTATCCTATGTTTTTTACCTTTGTTTTTTCTTCAATTTTTGTAGTCATTTTCATTTTCTAGGCAATTTTTTCTTCTGTAGTTTCAAACCATCAAGAATAAGTCTGATGGAATAAAAGTAGCAGTATGAACTTATTTGCAAAACCAATTGAGATAGGGTTTAGTTATTCGCCAATTGGTAGTATGGTTGTCTTATGGCACCCTAAACTGAACCAAAAGAAGTAGCCTGCCTCATTTATATGCCAGTATGTAGGTGGATTTTGATGTATCCTATGTCATTGCCAGTTTTTTTGTGGAATTTTCTAGTTATTTTCAGGCAGTTGGAATTGTGGAAAAACTGAACAGTTTATGGTAAACTTAGAAGAGTTGTGACCAAGTAAAAGTTTGAATATTCTAATATCATATTACTTTCCAATGTACTTTATCTTTGTCAAAAAATGTACTTCGAGATTTGTCAAATAATTTATTTTAAAATTTTGTCAAACAATTCACTTTGTTTTTTAAATTCATTCAGTACTTTTATTTTTTGTGATCTATTTCAAATTTGGCACATGGATATGATGGTTTCGTGCCAAGCTCTCACCATATGAATGTGTACACCATATTGGGGGAATCGGTTTAGGAAAAAGAGCTATTTATATGGTTTGCGGCGTGGCGAGGGCCGCCCCCCACCTTGAGGCAGGTGAGGCGGCCGTCTTGGGCCTCCGGATTTTTTGCAATTTTAGGGGCCTGCAATTATCATATTCATATGGCTTTCATGACTTCTATATTTTCGGATACAATAAACTTTTTGCAATTATTGGTCAAAGAATCTTCTAGGTTTCGGTTTGTATGAACCTTCCCATCTCACCCGTGGATCGAGGGGATCATGTAGAAGTGTCCTTTAGGATGTGCTCCCTTCTTGTATCCAAGAGGTGAGAGAGTTGTGGGTTTATGTACCCAGGTTGATAGATTCTTAGGATATTTTTTTCTTCTTATTTCTGTTAGTTCTGAGTATATATGCTTTGTTATGAAAGACTTTTATGAGAAAGTAACCCTGTACATATATTTTCTTATTCTTTCTACTTCTATTTAAAAAAACCGGCTATAAATTAACATGATAAACACTATTTTCTCACACATATCTCATGCAATAACTATTTAATTTTTTTTTAATGTAAGAAATAAAATTATATTAAAAAGGTGTCTTTTTCTTTTTCTCATATGGAACATATGATTAATTATTATATATAGGCACTGAATTACTTGTTTCAATTCTACTCTGCAGGATTTGCTGTCAGTTGCGGTGGTTTACATTTTCGCTGCCATTATACCTGCATTGATGTTTGCTGGCCTCTATTTCTTTGATCACAGTGTTGCTTCACAGATGGCACAGCAAAAAGAATTCAATCTTAAGAACCCCTCTGCTTATCATTATGACATCTTCGTCCTTGGGTTCATGGTACATAGCTTATCCCTTTTGGATTCCTGTCGCCATAGTTGCAGGTAGAATTTCGGAATACAATTACTCACCATTGGTATTGTGACTTTTGATTTAAAGTTTTGATCTGTGGATTTCTAGGAATCCCACCTTCAAATGGGGTTCTCCTGCAGTCGCCTATGCACACAAAAAGTCTCGCTGTTCACAAAGGCTAGGTGTGTGTGTGTATGCTTGTTTCCAAAGCTGTGAATGATATGCTGATATACCACTTGAAGATTTTAGCAGTAAAATTCAGGTATTTTGTTTTACTTTATTTTTTCAGTTAATGTGTAAGAGATAAGTGACTGGTTGAGAGTGCTCAAGAGAGTATTAAAAGGAAAGCAAGCAATTCAGAAATATATGGGAAAATGCAAGAGGTCTTCATAGAAATGGACAAAAGGAGATACTGTAAGTAGTCCTAGTCATGGAAAGTGCACATATTTGTATGTTAGTGAATGTGACCTTTTCTCTCTAATATCATGATTACAAATCAGTTTCTGTTTGTAATTGTGACTGCACATTTTAAACTAATTTTAGGTAAATTCCATCTTTAATTGCAGATATATATGATTATGGTCTGGTACTAATAATTGTCATATAGAACCTTTTCATTCTTTGAAAGATTTTCATTTTGTTGTTTATTCTTGTAATTGCATATGAAAGTCCTTTTTTTCATTTTTGTCTTTCCTTTATTTTTTTTGAGGCTTTGTTCCAAAGCTTATAAAGTTAAGTAATAGTGATTATTGTTTAGCTTAAATGGGCACTGACAAAAGAATATATTTCACTATAAGAAATGATATGTATAAATCTATTTTGCACACAATTGTTTTAATTGAAAAGTAACAAAATTTATTATTTGGTACGTTTTTTTAGCGTATCTTTAAACTATCTTACAATCCATATTGTTTGGTTCCTTGAAATAGTGTTAGCATACACATGCTATATGTACAATTATATCAACATAACTTCCATGCCCGTGTGCGCGTGGTTGTGGAAGATGGTAATTTATGGTTGACATGAATTGGTTGTTTTATAGCACTCAAATTGAGCTAAAAGAACTAGCCTACTCCTTTTATTTGCCAATACGTGGCCGAATTAGATTTATCCTTTGTTGTTTACTTACATTTATTAGGTTATAATTTGGTGGTTATTTTTCATTTTCTAGGCTGTTGTGATTGTGATGAGGACATCAATTCAGATGACTCAGGCGTTTTTATCAGCGCATGCATCGTCTAGGATGGTTGTTCTATTAGGCTAGTATTTTATTTCAGTATTCATATTTATTTTTGGCAATTATAGTAATATGTAGTAGTTTTGCGATTTGCACCCTTTATTTTATGCATTAGAATATTTTGGAGATTTATATTGAGATTTGTTTTGAGCCTATATATAGACCTCTAGATTAATAAAAACAATTCTTATTGTGTGTTGAGTTATTGCTTTGCATCATTTTCTTGTGTGTGTGAGACCATAAGAAATTATTAGGGTTTGTGAGAAATCCTAAATCCTACCTTCATCTCTTCAACCTCCATTAAAACCCTAAATCACAACACCCCATCTATTTCACAACTGCTGACTACCCCCCTCTTTCATCTTTTTCTCCACCTTCGCCGACCAAAACCCTCACCGTCGTCGCCTTCCCCCTTCACTGTTGCCATCAACAACCTCGTCCCTTCTCTTCTTCATCTTCCGACGCTGCCCCCACTGCTTAATCTCATCTCCGTTGCCTCCCGACGGTGGCCGTCAGCCACCACCACCAGTCGCCACTTCCGGTTGTGTTCATCGACCACTACCACCATCTGCCACTCCCATCTACACCTCCACCGTCGACTCTGCAACCCGCCATCAGCATGCACCATCCCTGCAACCGACGCCCACCACTGCCTCTCCTTGTTCACCTTCAGCACCATTGTCGGCAATCTCTAGGTTAGCAACCTCTCCATTGCTACCCTCTGTCACCCAACTTGGTAACTTCTCCATTTCTCAATTATTTGTGATATTGTCTGTTATCTCGAGAATATTATCTGATTTATATATCGTCCACAAATATTGAGAGTGTGTGTTTCTACTTGTTAACTAGAGTATAAGTCATTATTACATATCTTACATGCTAAGAACAAATAAGTATAATTGTTGATTGTTAGGCGTGAATCTTTAATTGGGCTTGCTAAACTTATTTCAATTATTGAAAATCCATCCAACCAATTAGTAGTTTTAATTTCTAACTTAATCGACATTATAAGTTGGTAAACTTAATCTTTTGATATTCTTGGAAAAATCTTTGGGGTTAAGTTTACATCAGATTGGATATGTTTACCTCCAGAATTTACTGACTTTGGATTTGGAGGAGCTGATCATTTACTTAAAGATCAATTAGTTGGATCTGAGAAAAGTTTGGATGTTTTAATGTCACTTTACTTTACAGTGCACTTTTATTTGTAACATTAATTGTACTTCCATATTTATCAAACATGCATTTTAAAATGAGAAAACGGAAGGAAATGTGGCATAGGACAAAATTTCCTCCTATGACACCTTAAAAAACCTTAACCCCACCTCCAAAATGCATGATCCACACCATTCAAAGTGTTCAACGTGTCACAAAACATAAGAGAATGATATATTGTCAAAATCACATGTGTTTTTCCCATGTATTTAATGATCACAATAGATGTGTTTCTGAACACCCGTTTGCAACCTCATGATGAATGGGAAAAAGCATATTCAAATTTAGTAATTTTTCTTATCTCTATGTTTTATGATATGAAGATTACTAAAGTAATTATACTTATGTTGTAATGGTAGTATAGTTTTTTTTATTGCAGCTCTTAAAAGCTTTCTCCCTTTTGTACTGTTAAGTTATTGCAGCCCCCAAAATTTGTGAAACCCTAGTTCTCCTTTTCTCTCCACCATGATTTCTCTATGGTTCTTTGAGTTTGGTTGTAGATCTTGATTTGATTCTGAAGTTTGATTTATCATGGTATCAGAATTTTGATTCTTACTGCTATTGCTTTGCTGCCATTGCTTGTCGTCGTTATCTCCTCCCAGTTCATTGGAGAATCCCAACCCACTTTCTCCAAGCAATCCGAAACTCGATAGTCCTCTCGCTATTGTTGTTGCTGCCACTCCATTGCTGCTATAGGTTGATTTAAGTTTTGATTTGATTTGAGTTTATGGGTTGAGAAGAAGAAGAAGAAATAGTTGAGTGGGTTCCGATCTGGTGTTGCGAGTGAGAGTTGGAGAGTTGGAGAAGGTGAATGACGATGCCATGAAGGAGATTGGTAGGATGAAAGATAGTATTGTTGTGTTGGAGAAGAAGTAGTCTGGTTGTTGGTTGTTGAGTTTTGTTTTGGATTGTTGGGTTTTGCCTTTTCTTTTAAGTGAGAAGTAGTTTGGAGATTTTATTTGTGTGGTGAACATGCAATATGAATTTTCGAGGGGCTAATTTGGAAACTCATGGAGTTTGAAAGGTGATTAAAGGGAATATTTTTCTTTGGTCTGCCCCAGTCAAAGGTTTGATCAATCAGCCGGGATCTTTATGGTTGAATTGAAGTGAGCAATTTGTGTATTTTGTGCAATTTGAGAGTCATTTTAGAATTTGCAAGAAGTTGTGGTCTTGAAGGGTGTTTGTATTGGCAATTTGGAAGTTTGTTAGAATTTGCAAAATTGCAAGTTTGTTTGCATTCAAAATTTCAAATGTTGAGATGGATAAGTGCCATTTTTGGAAGCAAATGGGTCACTGGAAGGCTCAATGTCCTAAGCTATTGAATCGAGCACAGCAACAACATCAACAAAAGAAACAATTTAGCACTGCAACGGCCATACCACAATCAGACTTCTCAGATTTTAGAGCCTCATCATTGAATTCTACACTCGCAGCCCTTTCTGAGCAGCTTCAGAAACTCCTTGCTACACAGTCGCTTGATATGTCTGTCTCTTCACTAATAGGTCAGCTACCCTCGAGTTCCTCAGGTATGACTTCCTCCACATGGATTTCGGATTCTGGAGCTTCACACCATATGCCATCTGATTCAAAATTTCTTTGTTTCTTTGCATCCTACATCATCTGTGTCTATTATGACTGTTGATGGTACACCTATGCCAGTAGCAGGAATTGGTTCCGTTGTCATACCACATTTATCTCTTTCTGATGTTTACCACATTCATAAGCTTACGCTCAATCTTGTATCTGTTAGTCAGTTGTGTGATTCCAGTTGCAGTGGTAGAAAACTTGCCAAATTCACTGCCTTGCCTTTTAATTGAAGTAATTCTTGTTCGTCTGCACCGTTTGAGTTAATCCATTCTGATGTGTGGGGACCTTCTCCAATTGCTACAAAAGAGGGGTCACGATATTATGTTTCTTTCATTGATGATCACACGTTTTTGTTGGGTTTATCTCATGAAACGTCGTTTTGACTTTTTTGATTTAGCCCTTGTAAAAACTCAACATTGTGTTGTTATCAAGTGTTTCAGATGTGATTTGGGTGGTGAATACACTTCCAACAAATTTTGCGATTTGCTTGCTTTAAATGGAACTATTTACTAGACTTCTTGTACAGACTCCTAAGCAAAATAGTGTTGTTAAAAGAAAACATAGGCACATTGTTGAAACTGTCCGTTCTCTTTTGTTGCCATCTTCAGTTCCTAGTGAATTTTGGGGAGAAGCAGTAGTTACTGCAGTCAACCTTTTTAATAAGATCCCATCGTCCATTACTTTAGGTTTGTCACCTTTTGAAAAACTAAATGGGCATGTTCCTGACTATTCTTCGTTGAGAGTTTTTTGTTCGACTTGCTTTGTTCTTCGTCCACATGTTGAGCGTACAAAATTATTGCCATGTTCTTCCATTTGTGTGTTTCTCGGTTATGGTGAGGGACAAAAGGGATATGGTTGTTTTGATCCAGCTTCGCAAAAACTGTCTCCCGTCATGTTGTGTTTCTTGAGCATATACCTTTCTTTTCTATTCCTGCTTTTATTCACAACTTGACCAAATCTGATCTCATTCATATTGATCCTTTCGTTGACCATACAGACAACCTTTCTCCACCAGTCCCTTCCATTCCTGATTCTGACTCATCTCTTGCTCCTGTAACACCCTTTCCGCTTCATTATTCTCGGAGGACTCGCATTGTTAGTTCTGGAGATACTGGTGCCTCGCAGTCTGACACGTGATATTCCCCCTCCTGCCGCCGTCCAAGCTTCTCCTGAGATTGTGGATTCATCTTTTCGTTATCCTCAGCGTTCTCGTAAGTCTACTCGTCTACCAGATTTTGTTTACTCTTGTTATTCCACTTCTTTCTCTTCGCTTTTAACATATATTCATTGTCTCTCTGAGCCCTTATCCTACAAAGAGGTAGTTCTTGACTCCCATTGACAGCATGCAATGAACGAAGAACTTTCTGCCTTGCAAAAGGCAAGACACTTGGGATTTGGTACCTTTACCTTCTGGTAAAAGTACAGTTGGTTCACGTTGGGTATATTAAATCAAGACAAAGTCTGATGGATCATTTGAGCGCTACAAAGCTAGATTGGTTGCCAATAAATTTTTTTAGCAGTGTGGTATGGATTATGAGGAGACTTTGGCTCCTGCTGCAAAGATGACTACAGTTCATACTCTTATTGTATTTGCATCTGTTAGTCAGTGGCATATATCTCAAATGGATGTTAAGAATGATTTCTTGAATGATGATTTGCATGAAGTTTATATGGTTGCCCCGCCTGGTGTCTCTCATAATCATGGAGAAGTTTGTAAACTTAAGAAAGCGTTGTATGGTCTCGAACAGGCACCTCGAGCTTGGTTTGAGAAGTTCTTTATCGTTATCACATCTCCCCTATTGGTCGTATCTTACTCGCTATGTTGATGATATGATTATTACTGGTGATGATGTTGATGGCATTGTAGCATTAGAATTAGAATTAGCCCGTCAATTTGAAATGAAGAATTTGAGTTCTCTACGATATTTTTTTGGGTATTTAAGTTGCATTTTCTCCAAAAGGTTATCTTTTTTCTCAATCTAAGTACATTGCTAATATTCTTGAGCGTGCTCGTCTTATCGATACGGGAACTTTTGATACTCCTTGTGAGCTAAATGTTCAGTACGGTCCTTCTAATGGTACTCCTTCGTCGGATTCGACTTTTTACCGCACTATTGTTAGAAGTTTGGTCTACTTCATCATCACCCGTCCAGACTTTGCTTATGTTGTTCATATTGTCAGTCAGTTTGTTGCTTCTCCGACACCGTGCATTGGACAGTTGTTCTTTGTATCTTGCGGCATCTTTGAGGGACCATATTTCACAGCCTTTTGCTTCCATCCACTTCTTCCTTGGAACTAGCATACATACTCTGATGTTGATCACGGGCGCGATCCCACAGATCGCAAGTCTGTCATTGGTTTGTGTATCTTTTTGGGTGATTCTCTTATTTCTTGGAAGAGCAAGAAACAAACAGTTGTTTTTCAATCTTCAACAGAGGCAGAGTACTATGCTATGGCATCCACTACTACTACTACAACAACAACAACAACAACAAAGCCTTTTTTTCCAACTTGTTAGGGTCGGGTACATGAATCCTGGTTTTTCATTCTGCTCGGTTTAGCGCAATATCTTCTGTAAGGGCACATGCTATCATATCTTTTTTCACCGTTTTCACCCAAGTTAGTTTAGGTCTTCCTCTATCCCTAACCATACCCTCAATACTTATCAATTCACTCTTTCTAACGGGGGTACTACTAAGTATACGTGTGACATGTCCAAACTACCTGATGCGATTCTCTCTTAACTTATCTTAGATTGGAGGAACCTTTAGCATGTCTCGTATATGCTCGTTTCTAATTCTATCCCTCCTTGTTTTATCATACATCCATCTTAGCATCCTCATCTCAGCTACACTCATTTTTGTTTCTTTGTTACCCAACGCCCTGCTTCATACATCATTGTTGGTCTAACAGCCGTTCTATAAAAAATTTTCTTCAACTTCAAAGGTATACGTTTGTTACACAAAACTCCACTAATACTTCTCCACTTAAGCCACCCTGCTTGGATCTTATGTATAACACTTCGAAAATCTCCTTATCTCTTTGTATAATCGAGCCTAAATAACGAAAACGGTCTTAGGTATCTTTTGACCATCAAACTTCACTACTTCCTCAGTTGTGTTTCAAATATTACTAAAATTACACTCCATATACTATGTTTTAGTTCTGCTTATTCTAAAGCCTTAGCTTCCAAAGTTCCTCTCTACAATTCTAATTTAGCATCGACTTCTGCTCTGGTCTCGTCCACTAAGACGATGTCATCGGCAAAAAGCATACACCAAGGCACCTAATCTTGAATTCCTCGCGTCAATTCATCCATAACCAAAGTAAAGAGGCAGGGGCTTAAAGCCGAACCTTGGTGTAAATCTACTGTAATAGAAAAATCGCTGGTCTCTCCTGTGATTATTCTAATTGTGGTCGTTGTCCCTTCATAGTTCATACATATCCTTAATTACCTCAATATATCGAATAGTTACTCTTTTATTATTTAACACCGACCATACTATGTCTCTAGGAACTTTATCATATGCTTTTTCTAGATCTATGAAAAACATATGTAGATCTTTCTTATTCCTCCATAATTTTTCATAAGTCTCCTCAGTTCATAAATTGCTTATATTGTTGACCTTCAATGCATAAACCCAAACTGATTGTCAGATACTGTACTTCTAGTCTTAGTCTATATTCGATCACTCCCTCCCACTAGTAAAGAGATTATTTAGTTACGTTGGTTACTTGCATATATGAATGTTGTTCTTTCTCATCCTACTCCTATATATAGTGACAACCAAAGTGCTATTCAGATTTCTCACAACTCAGTTTTTTATGAATGGACCAAACACATCGAGATTAATTGTCATCTTACTTGTCGCCACCTCAAGCATGGCACCGTTACTTTACTGTTTGCTCATTCTTTCATGCAGATTGCAGACTTCTTTGCCAAGTCACATTCTATTTCACGTTTTTGTTTTCTTGTTGGCAAACTTTCGATACTTATTGCAGCCGCATCATGAGTTTGAGGGGGATATGAAGTAGTTATGCTTATGTTGTAAGGGTAGTATAGTCTTTTGTTATTTCAGCTCGTAAAAGCTCTCTCCCTCGTGTACTGTTAAGAGCCCCAAAATTATTTGAAACCCTAGTTCTCCTTTTCTCTCCACCATGATTTCTCTTTGGTTCTTTGAGTTTGGTTGTAGATCTTGATTTGATTCTCATGTTTGATTTATCAAAGATCAACTTGAACGGTGCAGATCGTAAATTTTGATTGTGGAGAATGAGTTTTTAGTGCACCACCGTATCCTGTTTTTAAATTGTCAAATAAATTGCTATATATTTGTTCAGGTTCTTCAGCTACTTATTACTTTTTTACAATTTATTTCAATATTGGTTCATGGCTATGCTGGTTTAGTGCTAAATACACAAACATAGATGCCTTAATAGCATCCCTGACCATAATCGGCCAATGTTTGACCGATTATGGTTGTGCGAGAATGTAATCATTCACTTAAGGTCATTTGGAGGGGTTTGGAACCAAG
Source organism: Hemerocallis citrina (assembly GCA_017893485.1). Taxonomy (NCBI): domain Eukaryota; kingdom Viridiplantae; phylum Streptophyta; class Magnoliopsida; order Asparagales; family Asphodelaceae; genus Hemerocallis; species Hemerocallis citrina. The sequence continues at coordinate 197,587,097 of CM030366.1, forward strand.
TTTGAATTTTTTTAATTTTATCTGTTGGAAGTAAACTTTATATTAATGTATCTCCCATTTTACATGCTAACATACCTGGGAAAGTTAGGGATGATACACTGAACTTTCCCATTGTTCTTACAACAAATGGAAGAAACCCAACATCAACTGCATTTGCTAGTGTTCCATAGGTTAGCATTTTTAGGCTAAAGGTAATAGTAGGATGGGTAATCTCTTCAATAGTCCATGCATAGGAACAATTGTAAAGAGTGGCTACTGTATAACCAATACCAAAATTTTCTTGGTGGCTAGAGCATGCCTATGAGAACCTTGGCTAAAGCATACCCACTGACAAAGAAAAAAGTGGTAGGCCATCAAATTAGATTACAATTCTTTTCATTTACATTGACCTGCATGTCATAAAAGGGTCCATTCATGAAAAATCACGTCTTTCGAGGATGTTTTTCCTCATGCATCAAGCTATTATAGAGTGAACTTTGTCATAATAAAGGAGCCTTATGGTGTTTATGTTAGAAATTCGTGAAACATGTGGTTTTATCTAGGTCCAGGCTACAACTTAAATCCTTGCACAAGTGACGATAAGTCCAATTATAGAGCTGAAAACAAAATTAAGGTAACATAATGATATGTAAAGATGGGGCATACCGAAAAAAATTGGCTCAAACTTGACTGAAACTGAATAATTTGGCTTTAAGGCTGGCTTAAACATAGATAATATGGGCCACTGCGCCAAAACTTTAAGTCTTTGTACTGATTACCACCAAAAGCAAATGGTATGGTCGAAACCAAAACAAGATGGCCAGAAATGTAACCCTTTAACCACGTCTGCTTGCTTTCGGGCTAAGTCAAACATTTCTATTAGTATAGTAATTAGTATCAATCACTTATGTTATAGAATCAGTACATGTCTTCTTAAGCTTTTTCATAACCCTCAATTGATACCCATGCGTTGGAAAACCAAGTGTTGCCTTTGTCTTTAAGAACTATATTTGTGGTAGGTTCGGATTTCGAATTAGTGCTACCATTTTAAGGCATTTGAACCAGCTGAGGCTTGAAGTTAGTTGATCTTTTTTCTTTTTTGACAAATGACTGCGTTGTGATTCCGAGTCTGCTTGTTTATCAGCCTTCCATGGGGAAAATGCGTGATGCTATGTAAGTGGGTATTTTTGTTGACACTTTGCTTTAAATGTTTGCATTTTCTGCCCTATTATTATCATTTCCCTTATCATTGCTTTAATGAAGATGTTTTTTTATTTTAATTTTTGCCAATTTTTATCTTTCTTGGCCAACAACCTATATAGCAGAAGAGTGAAACATGTTTCCTGCACTGCCAGCTAATGGATTCTTTTTTGGAATTGACTATGTCCGATTCGTGCATGCCTTAACAGGATTTTCTTTCCTTGTTTAGGTTATGAGGAGACGACTCAGAGGAGAGAGCGAGAAAAGATACCGCTAAAGGAAAATCATTCACTTTACTTTAATTTGTTGCTGAAATTCTTCAGCTTTTCTTGATGTGCTCTGCTGTTTAATAAATTATACCTTATAATCCAAAGAAGTCAACAGCATCTGGCCGCTCATATAAACAGAAAATTGAGAAATTAGAAACCAGTTTATGCATTTTCTATTTGCATATTGAATTGATTCCTGGTCCAAATGTGTCAATGCCAATTTGAATCTTGCTTCTTTTATCGGTTGTTTGCAGGATATTGAATATAGCTTTTGCTAGAATTGTTTCAATTGCATAATGAGAAGATGGAAATTGAAGTTTGGATGAGATCTTTGGAGTTTTCTTTATTAACCAAATTGGAGTCTGAGTGAGAAAATGAGTTCCAAGTGAAGCTGGTGCAGCCTTTGATGTAAAACTATGGTCTACTTATTCATGTTTTCTACTGGTGGTTCAGATATGTAACTGCATTGGTGTGGTTTTCAGAAAGATGCAGGAAAAAGTAGTATCTTGATTGTTCTTTTTTATGGCTTGTAATTGGTCCTTTTGCTTCCAAGTCCTTTTGCTTCCAAAGTTGGTATTTTTTTAAGGTAATGAGAGAGAGGTAATGGACTATTCTTAGTTTTTATCTAGGTCCAGGCTACAGCTAATGGACTATTCAAAGTTGGAAATAACTCTCTTTTTGGGTGGTAACCTGGGTGATAACCAAACGTTTTTTCTTCATATGCTAATGGACTATTCATATGCTTGCTTGATGTTATGATCTCTCACAGCAAACGTTTTTTCTTCTTATAATTTCTAAGTATATTAAGGACAAATTTGTATTTGGTTAAATTAGAGTTTAATCATTCAAGACCATTACCATTTCCAGTTAAGATTAAGAAGAGATTAGTCTACAATTAGTTAAGATTAAGAAGAGATTAGTCTACAATAAGGAAGTGCGGAATGTCTGACCTCCCAAATGTTGTTTTAAACTATACTAGTACAAAGTGAATTTCTCAAGAGTTATTTCCTATCCTTCCAAGGGATCTAGGAGAGTATGAACAATACAAGCAAGAAAGGAAATAAATTGGAACTTTATTAGCGTGCTAATTTTTTAGCACGGCAAGAAACGGGGATTAAACGAGATGTTGAAATGGGGAAAATGCATTTTCTTTCTACAATGATTATTTTCTTCAATGTTACCGTAGTTTGCTTTCTACCTTTATGATGTTGTAATATACACCCTGCTTTTTTCTCAGTATGACGACAAGCTTGGGAGGCTATTTAAAATGTGTGCGGACAAGTCTCAGCTCATGTTGATACGATGGTTTTCTATTTTCACAAAGATAAACTCAATCCGGTGCAACTCTTGCAAGACTTGGCTTGGAGAATGATGACATAATTGAAGTTCTCATAATGTATGCAATAAATCTATTTTGTTCAACTTTTTTTTTTATATGTCACGTCTTGGATTTTGGAATTTCATGTCTTGGATTTTGGAATTTCATATTTGCATGAGATGGTAATATGTGTCTAATTCGATTTTTTTTATAAGACACTTTTTGATAATATTTGTAGAAAGAGGGCAGTTGCTAAAGTATTTGTGCTCGTGGACTCAACAACTAAACTCGGCATTCCCAACGGCGAGTTTAGTGCTAATTTTTTGAAAAACTCGCCGTTCCCAACGGTGAGTACATTTATACTAGACTCGCTGTTGAGAACATCCAGTTTAGTTCAAAATTTTGAAAGAAGATTCGTCGTTCCCAATGACGAGGACATTTATACTAGACTCGCTGTTGGGAACGGCGAGGATGTAGGAAATTTCACAGAGAGTGAAACATTCTGTTGGACTTAGTGAATTTTCGAAAAAAATTCATATAATTTTTTTTTATAAACTAAACTCACCGTTCCCAACAGCGAGTCTAGTGTAAATGTTATCGACGTTGGGAATAGTGAGTCTGCATTGAAAATTTTGAACTAGACTCGCTTTCCTCAACAGCGAGTCTAGTATAAATGTCCTCGTTGTTAGAAATAGCGAGTCTTTATTGAAATTTTTGAACTGAACTCGCCATTGGAAATGACGAGTTTCTCAAAAAATTAGCACTAAACTCGCTGTGTCCCAACGGCGAGCATGAAACAACTAAACTCGCCGTTGGGAATGGCGAGTTCAGTTGTTGAGCCAACAAACGCAAATACTTTTGCAACTGTCCTATAAGTGCAAATTTTTTCAAAAAGTGGAAGAAAAAAAATCGTCTAATTCTACAAATTAATCTAATTGTACATAAAACAATTAGACATTGTGGTTTTTGACTCTTTTAATGCATTTTCTGTAGTCTGAAGTTTCTTTATTTCCGTTCTTAAACTTTCTATTTTTTTTTTTTTTTGTTTTTTTTTTTGGAATGATTGACAAATTTCAACTATTTAGCAAATATATTTACTTGCACTGGTCTTTCTTTTGTTTGTTTTCTATGTTTAGTAGCTGTAAGATATGTGTTAACTGGCTTTTTTCTTGAAACTTTGTTAGCATTCAATTTGGAAGGTGAATTAAATTGTGTGCTGTTTACGCCGCAATTTGTTAACAACAAATAACCCCAAATTAAATTAGCATAACTAACACTGTAACCCCCAACCTTTGCCATGTTTGTTGGCAAGTCAGACCCTAGCAGTAGTAGCAACAACTTTAGGTTGAGACAACATTGTAGGTCATGATTCCAAACAGATATTTTTATGGTAGTTTCGCATGCTAGTTTTTTTCACTACTTTTTTTTTCTCACTAATTTTTTCTTTCCCAATCATGACTAACAATGAGATCCCACCAAGCTTTTAACTGGACGACATTAACATGGATTATTTAACGGGTCCCAAGTGAACTCCATATCTACTTAGCCCATTCACACTAAAATAATATGTGATCAACGTCCTCCCTCTCTTGCATATAGGGATGATAATGGGTTGGAGCCCCTGACCCCGACCCTAAAAAAACCCTACCCCGGCCTTAACCCTCCTGTAAAAGGGTAGGGCTAGAGTCTGAAATTTTGGTCCTTCTAAAGATAAGGCCGGGGGCGGGGGTTTAAAATAGGCCCTACTCCGACCCCGCCCTAACACAAACCCATTAAGGCCCTAAGTAGGCCCTGATAATGTTATACTATTTTAGTATATTAAATACACATATTGCATATTACTTTTTAACTAAAGGCAATACTCTTGGACCATTTTATCAAAGCTCGTACATACTCTCTAAAGATAAAACATGGAAACACCAAAACTCTTATTATATTTAGGAATGAAATTCATGTTGCCGATTTTTTTGTTTCTACGATTACGAGTTTATAATATGAGATGAGAAACATAGTTTTCGTTTTATGTTGCATTTTGAGTTTCACGAGGTTGCACTGAGTAGCTGCTATTGTAAATTTGGAGTATTCTTTGAGTTCTATATTACATGATTAACTATTTAATGAAAGTTGACGGTTGATGACGATATCATTGATCATCTTTGAGTCGAAAAAACCATTTGTCAATTTTTTTAAAACAAAATTTTCATGTTATTCTCGTTGTACGATCATGGATTATATTCGTTCCATTGATAAAGTTAAAGAATAGCGAATGTTTGAATTAATGTTTATGTCTGATAATAAATAAATTTTGATAATATTAATCTAAAATAAATAGTCCAGTGCCAGATGAAGGCCATGGGTCGTGACAGTGTAGGGTAGGGGCTGAGGTAAATAAAGCCCGTTGTAAGGATTAGGCCAAAAATCGAAGCCCTTAAGAAAATATAGTCGGGGCTTATCCTAACCAAGCTCATTATCATCTCTACTTGCGTACATCTAGGGCCCAAATCAAGGAAACTCCGTCGTGTTTCAATTTTTCATTAAATATATAGAAAAGACGAATTTTGATGTTCTATCCATATATGTTCTGATCGGCAGTTCATACTATACTAGATCCAGTTGCATTCGGTTGGAATTGAGAAAAAACAAAAAGCAATTTGACTTTACTTTTGTTTTATTTCTCAATTTTTCTGACTTGCTCCTACAGAACCGAGGTCGAAAGATTGAAAAAGTCAGTCATTCCATTTCAATTTCTTGATTATTATATGATGATTTCTTAACTTTCCATATATAGAAAGAGATAGACTACAATTGACATCTATTATGTCAATGATACCATCTTCTTCGATTGATCTTTTCGCGGAACCGCAATTGGTTTTAGTTAATTTTTAGGAATCTCCTTTAACATTATTTGAAATTTATATAGCATTTTTCTCTTTGGGCCTGTTGTTAATTGCTTATTAGGAACAAAAGATTGAAGAGTCAAATCTGGCCCGGCCCAATTAGCTCTGACCCGGCCCAATTAGCCGCTATTTTAACCAATGGTAATTAGTACCCGTAATTACCCGGTATTAACAACCTCGCGTCCATTAAAAGCTATCTTAGTGCACCGCCTAATTACATCTATAAATCTCTGTCCTTTCCTCCATCCCACGCCGTCGATCAAAGTAGGGCACAACATCATATACGCGCTCTCCCATAAGGAAAACAATTAGGATTGCGGGTAAAAGGCAATCTCAAATTCAAAACCCGACGCCAAATCCAAAACCCGATCCGAAATCCCAATCGCATCGGATCCGAAAATTCTCAATCTCCATCCTCGCTCTCTTACCCGCTTCCGCCATTCTCGACATCCGCCGCCCCGGCCGCCGCATCCCCAAACCCCTAAACCATAAGCAGTGACACCGTTCAACTCCGGTGGTGCCTTCATGGTGGTGAGTTCATTTATTCTGGCTCTCTTACCCGCTTCCGCCATTCTCGACATCCGCCGCCCCGGCCGCCCCCGCCGCCGCATCCCCAAACCCCTAAACCATAAGCAGTGACACCGTTCAACTTCGGTGGTGCCTTCATGGTGGTGAGTTCATTTATTCTGGCTTTCCTTCTCTTTTTTCGAAACATGCGTCTAGGGTTTTTGTTTACTCTCTTGATTCCTCAAGAACAAAGAAGGATTTTCGTTCTAGATTTCTACCAAATTGAATGATTACTCGTTTTGATGCCCTAATCTTCCCCTTTCTTCAAAATTTCCGACCGGTTTTCAACAAATTTTACAGGTTTGTGTCAGCTTGGGGATTACGATTGCTTCTTGATCTGGCCATGGAAGAAATTTGGAGAGAAGAAGAGAGAAATTGAGAGGAAGAAGATGAAGATTCAAGAAACAGGATTGGGAAATTTTCTCATTAATTGCCAATCGATTACAATCAGGCCACTTATATAGGCCGTTACACTAGCAGAAGATATTTACAAGTTTCTACGCGCGTAGCGCACATTTACACCGTTCCCGCCAAAAGATTTTTACAAAATAACGTGCGCTTCGCACGTGCTATCCTATTACAGAGTTCTTCAGAATTAATCACTTCCAATGGTTCAGCAGGTTATTAAGCAGCCATCCTCTGATCAACTGAACCCATTACCCCGGCAACGATGGTCTGAGAATTGTACCCTGACAACTCCTCCCCGCTTAAAAACGAACTTGTCCCAAGTTCGAAGTCTGGAAAACGACGTCGAAGCACATCAATGTCGATCCATGACGCATTGTCCAGTCCTGAATTTTTCCATTTGATCAAAAGATCTATTCCCATCTTATTGTTCCTCTTCAGTACCCTTCTATCTAACACTTCCTCAGGCACCATGAGTTCTTCTTCTTCCACCCACCAAGAAGGAAATTCCGAAGATATGTTGGGTAAGTGATTGCCATGGCACTTTTTAAGTTTCGAAACATGGAATACTGGGTGTATAACAGCCCCTTCTGGCAACTGCAATCGATATGCTACTGAACCCACTTTCTCAATAACTTTGTAAGGCCCAAAGAATCTGGAAGATAGCTTCTGGGGTGTAGAATTCCGAAGTGAAGTTTGCTTGTAAGGCTGAATCTTCAACAGCACCAAATCACCCACTTCGAACACTCTCTCCGTTCGCTTCTTATCAGCGTAGAACTTCATTCTTTCCTGAGCTTGCAACATGTTATCTTTTAATAACTTCAAAATGGAATCCCTGCTGATCAAATTCTCCTCTAATGATGGCAAACTAGCCGTACCTCTTACATACTGTACTATGGAAGGAGGGGGTCTCCCGTACAACCCTTCAAAGGGTGTGATTCTTGTTGTTGAATGCCAGTTCGTATTAAACCAGAATTCAGCCCAAGCAATCCAGTTCATCCAGTCAGTAGGTTTCTGACTACAAAAGCATCGCAAGTAGAGTTCAAGTCCCTTGTTCACAACCTCAGTTTGCCCATCTCCTTGAGGGTGATACGCTGTCGTATGCTTGAGCTTACAACCTTGAAGTTTAAAGAACTCCTTCCAAAAATTAGAAATGAAAACGGGGTCACGATCACTAACTATACTCCTTGGCATTCCATGAAGCTTATAAACATTGTCCACAAACACCTTAGCTACTGATTGTGCCGTGTATGGGTGTGAGATGCCAATGAAGTGGGAGTATTTGGATAGTCGATCGACCACAACTAATACCACACTTTTTCCCTGGCTCTTCGGCAAGCCTTCAATAAAATCCATTGTTATATCTTCCCAAACGCGATCTGGAATTGGAAGCGGATTTAAAAGACCTGCAGGATGGAGATTTTCACCCTTACTCTTTTGACAAATCAAGCACTCTCTTACCCAACACTTGATGTCTTTGCTCATCCCTTCCCACTTGAAATCTCTCTTTATGCGCTTCAATGTTTTAGTAAACCCAGAGTGCCCCCCTACACTTGAAGAATGGAGATCAAAAAAAATCAAACGTCGCACCTCTGCATTGGGGCTCACCAATATCTTACTCTTGTAATACCATATACCACCTAATAGTTTGAAGTTTTCTTGAGCTCCCGGTTTCACTAACAGCTTCTCCGCAAAATTCTCAAAGAAGGATCCTCCATAACCATCCTTTTTATACCCTCCATCCACTCGGGAACCACAAATGTTATCTCTAAGCATGTTTCTCCAGTTCTTCTTCTTCTAGACAGCCCATCTGCTGCGGAATTATCACTCCCTTTTTTGTATTCAACCGTAAAATTATAGCCTAATAGCTTCCACAGCCACTTTTCCTGCATATCCGTATTAATTCGTTGCTCCAAAATGAACTTAATACTTCGTTGATCCGTTCTTATAATGAACTCACTTCCTAAAAGATACTGCCTCCACTGTTTAATAGCCTGCAGAATGGCGAAAACTTCTTTTTCATAGGTGGAGAGAACCACCAATCTTCCCTTCAATCCCTTACTCATATAGGCAATAGGATGTGATTCTTGCATCAGCACAGCTCCTATACCAGATTGAGATGCATCAGTTTCAACCACAAAAACCTTGGAGAAATCTGGAGATCTCAAAACAGGGGTTGATGTCATCGCATTTTTGAGGTCTTGGAAGGCTTTTGATGCTTCAGAACTCCATCGAAATGAATTTTTCTTCAACAACTGGGTGAGAGGAAGTGCAATGCCACCATAATTTTTAACAAATCTACGGTAATAGCCTGTTAAACCCAAGAAACCTCGAAGCTCTTTCACAATCCGGGGTTCTGGCCACTCCATTACGGCTTTTATCTTCTTTGGATCAACCGCAATACCTTCTTGACTGATAACATGCCCCAAGAACCCTACTGTATGCTTCCCAAATGTACACTTACTCACCTTCGCAACCAAATGGTGTTTACTTAACACTTCTAATGTCATTGAAACATGTTGGAGATGAGATTCCCAAGAGCTGCTATATATCAGAATATCATCGAAAAACACCAATATAAACTTGCGTAGATACTCCTTAAAAATATCATTCATTAGACTTTGGAAGGTTGCCGGAGCGTTTGTAAGACCAAATGGCATGACGACAAATTCATAATGACCATGGTGAGTTCGGAAGGCAGTTTTGCAAATATCAGCATCATTCACCCTTATTTGATGATAACCCGACTTCAAATCAATCTTGGAAAAGAAAGTAGCTCCACTTAGCTCATCTAGGAGGTCGTCAATGAGAGGAATTGGAAATTTGGCCTTGATTGTTTGGTTGTTGAGTGCCCTATAGTCGACACATAATCTCCAGCTCCCATCTGATTTCTTCACCAAAATCACTGGGGACGCATATGGGCTCTGACTAGGTCGAATAAAGCCTGAATCGAGCATTTCTTGTATTTGTTTCTCAATCTCACTTTTGTGGTAGTGGATGTCGATAGGGTCTTAAACAAACTGGTTTAGCTCCTTCGAAGATGGGGATTTGATGATCTACAGACCTTTTAGGGGGTAGAGCCAGGGCATCATTGAACACCTCAGGAAACTGGTTGATCACTAACTGGAGTTCTTCAGGATTAGTTTGCAACTCATTGTTTTCTTCATCACCTAATGTAGTTGCTTGGACTTGGATCATAAAAGCTTGGCAGATACATGAGTTCATCTTGGAAATTTCCTGGCCATCAATCATTTGCAACTGTGAGCTGTGAATTCCCTGCAACTTCTTCCTATTGCCATCGACTTCAAACTCCATTGTCATGTGTGCAAAGTCCATCGTTACTGGCCCCAATGACCTTAACCAATGCGCACCTAGGACCATTTGCGCGGGTCCTAAAGACAATAACAGTAACTCAGCTTGTAGCTCTATTCCTTGGACTACAAAATTCACATTAGGAACTCTTCCTTCACTATACATACATTGTCCATTCGCCACCGTTACCTTGTATCGAGGCTCATCAATAACTGAGAGATTAGCTTTAAGTGCTGTTAGAGGGTCGAGATAGTTATGAGTAGATCCAGAATCGATGAGAATATTCACCTCCTTGCCTCCAATTCTTCCCTTTACTCGCATTGTCTGGGGGTAGACTTGGTTCCCAACAAGAGCATGGAACGAAATTTCAGGATAGAGTGGATGATGTGTGTTAGCTTGTTCAGGATTTCCAGTCTCCTCGTCTACTGCAGCTACTTCCCCTTCAAACTCCCCTTTTCCTTCTTCTTCTAACCCCTCAAGGAAGTAGAATTTCTGCGTTTTACACAGATGTCCAGGGGTATATCTTTCATCGCAGTTGAAACATAAGCCTCTAGCTCTCCTCTCACGCATCTCTTGAAGATTCAATCTCTTAGGCACAAACCCTGAAACAGCTGAAGAAGGAGAACTACTGTGACTAGATGTAGTGGGAATACTGGAAGTAGTTGAGTGTGGTGGAAGAGAGTTTGTTGAAGCTCCAGTGCTTGGTGGTGGTTTGGGTGGCATATAAGGTGTTCTTGGAGTGAAATTGCTCTTATAATTCCTCCTTAAGCATGAAATCTTTTCTTCATAACCCCTCGCAAGTCCAATAGCCTCATTAACATTCCTTGGACGCTTCGATTTCACATCCCAGCGTATTTCATCTCTAAGGCCACTGACGAACGTACTCAAGAAATGCGATTCTGTCCAACCTTCAACGAAGTTTGAAATTCGATCAAACTCCTGCACATATACTTCGAGATCCCCCTTCTGTTGCAATTTAGAGAGGATTCCTTCGTAGTCCTGAAACTCAGTGGGTCCAAATCTCGTTAGCAGCTCCTCCAAAAACATCGACCATGACACTTCTTGAATTCTTGGTTTCAGATGCCTCCGAAACCATTGTGCTGCTTTCCCCCTCAAATTGAGCATAGCATACTTCAACCTCTGGTTCTCAGGGATCTCGTAGAAATCCAAGAACTGCTCAACACCACAGATCCATTCGGTCGGATCTCCTTCGTGAAACATTGGGAATTCTACCTTGAACGGAGTTCTATACACAGTTCCCCCTTCTATTGAGTGAGAGTTTGATACTGGATGAGAGTTAGAAGCTGATACCTCTCTACGATTTGGCTGGAGCGGTGGATTTGGGATAAGCGGAGGTTGAGGAGGAATACGTGAATGTAGTTGCTGCATCATCGACATCAGGGAATCAAGTCTGGTCTCCATTGTAGCCAATCTAGTTCCCACGCTTTCAGCAATGGCTTCAACTCTTTGGTTGAGGAAATTGGTTTGGACTTGGCCTTCCATCATCTGACTTCTCAGGTCAGCTACGATGCCATCGAGCGACGAGCCTTCGTCATCATGCTCTTCGGCGCCAGGAAGCTCTGGCTCTGATACCAGATTGTCAGCTTGGGGATTACGATTGCTTCTTGATCTGGCCATGGAAGAAATTTGGAGAGAAGAAGAGAGAAATTGAGAGGAAGAAGATGAAGATTCAAGAAACAGGATTGGGAAATTTTCTCATTAATTGCCAATCGATTACAATCAGGCCACTTATATAGGCCGTTACACTAGCAGAAGATATTTACAAGTTTCTACGCGCGTAGCGCACATTTACACCGTTCCCGCCAAAAGATTTTTACAAAATAACGTGCGCTTCGCACGTGCTATCCTATTACAGAGTTCTTCAGAATTAATCACTTCCAATGGTTCAGCAGGTTATTAAGCAGCCATCCTCTGATCAACTGAACCCATTACCCCGGCAACGATGGTCTGAGAATTGTACCCTGACAGTTTGAAATTGGCCAAAAGTGAAGGAGGATTTCTCATCGCCATCAAATTCGAGGTAAATGAGTCTCTCTTTTTTTTTGATATAAAATATAAGTAATAATTTTTAGCACGGATTTTGAAGCAATTTTCTTTTGATTTGATTTCAGGTATGAAGATGAAAAGAAGGGGCTGATGGGACAGGTTTGATGCGGAACTGGATTGTCTGTGTTGGTGCGAGAGTTAACAAAGATAAGGGGGAGGGGGGGGGGTATGAGTAGAGCTTGTGATTGTGTGGAAAAAAGCTGGAAGTTAAGATATTCAACTTATAATTTGTTGTTATTAATGTGCAGAGTAAATGCCATTGTGAAGGATCAGTGCAGGTTGTCGTGAGTCTGTTGCTCTCTCTCTCTCTCTCATAATTGTTTTTAAGTATGTGGTTGTCCATCACCTAGTAAAAATATATTAGGACATTCGAGAAAAATTGAATTGTGTATGGAGAATCTATTAGGCCTTTCCCCCTCAGTTTAGGTGGATAACTTGGAACTACGTACTATGCTAGGTCCATGTTTTTTGTTGTTGATGTTATTGTATAGTTTATTAGATGAGAGAAAAATGTAGAATGGTGAAAAATAGTTCTAGAATGTTTTTTTTTTGATAAAAGATGGTCGAAACCATCGTTTCATTAATGATTGATTAAGGAAACAGAGAAGTGCATAAGCCTAAATTAACAATTAAAGCATCTAATATTACAAAAAGACAACAACAAAAGCTACTAAAACATCCAAACATTTGATACAACCCAACATCAAAAGAGGTCCCTCCACAAAAGCAACCCAAATGCTAATAGTCCCATCGTTGCTGATCTGCTACTGGGCTCCAAGGCCTCAGTCTGCTCTAAAGCGAGCCTGTGCGCCCGGTGTGCTAGCCTCCTTCATTGATCCTGGACCTCTTCGCTGCCTCCTGTGCCCCTGCCCAATTATGGATAAGAAGAAAAATCTTATGCATTGAATTATGAAATCTATAAACTTTATTGCGGAAAATAAGATGGGCTAACCAACAGAAAACTTTAACCCTGTACGGAATGTGGGCCCCCCAAATAACAGATTGAACTTGACATCTCATACCCCCATCATTGATCCATTTATACATGGATGAGACCGAAAACACTTTTGAATTGTCTCTACCCACCATCTCTCATCTGGTAAACTATTAGCCTGCCCCCCTTCTTGCATGATCATCTTATTCAACTCTTCAAATTGGGCTGTGCTTTCTGTTGTGATATTGTGTGAGACCTTAAAATGAAGTGTACCGTTTTTCCTATTGTCCGCAACTGTGAGATCTAGATTCAGAGTTGCTTCAGCTGCTTGTGGGAATTGATTTTGCAGAGTTGTTCCACCACACCATTTGTCTTTCCAGAACCTTGTGTTTTTCCCATTTCCTACATTGCATCTGGTGTTGGAGAAGAAAATTTCACCCTGCTTTGCTATCCCCTTCCAGATTAGGGACACTTTTGCCGATGGACTTCTTCCTCCAAATCTGTACTTTCTCGTAAAGCTCGAATGAGTAGCTCCACCATCATTTTTGCTTGTTATTGATCTTCCACCACCACTTACTTAACAATGCTTTGTTCATATCATGCAAATTAATGATACCCAACCCTCCATATTCTCTTCTCTTGCAAACTCTTCCCCAATTCACTAAGTGTAAACCTTTGTTTCCCTCCCCAGTACCCTTCCATAAGAATCCGCGCCTCAATTTGTCTATTCTATAGATGACCCGCTTAGGCAGTTCGTAAATAGACATGATAAACAGCGGAATCGCGCTAAGAACTGAGTTGAGTAGAATGATCCTTCCCCCCAGGGATAGGAACCGATTCTGCCATCCAGATAGCTTCTTTTCGATCTTTGTGATAATAAAGTTCCAGTCCTCCTTCAGAAGGGCTCCCGGCTTAATTGGAGTTCCCAGATATTTGAATGGATATTCTCCAATCTTGCAATCTAATATCTCCTTAATATCCCTTATCGATGTCGACTGCTGATCATAGATGGGGATAATACTAGTCTTATTTAAGTTCACTTTCATCCCTGACCATCCTTGGAAGCAAGCCAAGACCGTATTAAAGGCAACCGCTTCCTCCACGGTTGCACTTCCGAATAGAATTGTGTCGTCTGCATATTGTAGAATAGACATAGGTTCTGTGATTCCCTTAATCTTGATGCCTTTGATGGTGTCATTTTCCATGGCTCTTCTTATCATTTCCGCTAGTCCGTCGGCCACTATTGCGAAGAGAAGGGACGACAGTGGATCCCCTTGTCGTAGCTCTCTCTTGCATCGGATCTCTTTCCCCAACCATCCATTTACCAGTTGGACGATTTTCCACCTCGAATGCACTTATTCATCCATAATCTCCATTTTGGACCAAAGCCTTTAAGCACAAGTGCCTCCTCCACACTATCCCAGGAAACTGAGTTGTATGCTTTCTGAAAATCGAGGTTTAGGATGAAGCCCTCGACTTTAGCTTTGTACCCTCTGAAAACAATTTCGTGTGCCGCCGCTATACTGTCCATGATGTCCCTCCCACTAATGAATCCGCTTTGCGAATGAGTGATCACCTCGTGATGGTTTGGGGCTAATCTTTGTGCTAGAACCTTCGTTATTATTTTAAACGATCCGTTGAGAAGGCTTATTGGTCTGAGGTCCTCGTGTGAGATAACCTTGCTTTTCTTCGGGACGAGGACAATCGTAGCATAATTTAACCTATCCAAGTTCGCGACTCCGTCATGTAGTTCTTGGAAGATATTTAAGAGGTCGACTTTTATGATCTGCCAGTAAATTCTGAAGAAGAAAATTGGGAACCCATCTGGTCCTGGGGCCTTGTCCTGTCCAAGCATCTTAATTGCATCTAACACCTCAGTTTCGGTGAATCTCGATTCGATACCATCACTCCCCTCTATTCTGGCAGAGCTCCACATATCCTGAGCCATCGCACATCTACTAGCCGTATCTCGTCCTAATAGCTCGTGAAAGTGAGTGTCTAGATGCTCCTTGATCATGTCTTCGTTTTCTATCCAGATTCCGTTAACATTGATTCCCGTGATATGGTTCTGTCTTTTTCTGCCATTGGCGACCTTGTGGAAAAATTTTGTGTTAGCATCTTCCTCTCTAAGCCACTGAACTCTCGCTCTCTGTTGCTAGTATAATTCCTCCATCTTCCCTATGTGTTGTAGCTCGAGTCTTTTATTAGAGAGTTCATCTTTCTCCGAGTTCTATAAGTCTCTATCCTCTTGAACACTTTCCAACTGTGTGATTCTACAGGCTAGCGACTCCCATCTAAGATGGATATCCCTCGTTTTATGTCTGGCCCAATCTTTTAATCTCTTTCACAGCCGTCTTGTCTTCTCTACCCAAATTCCTACTGCCGAGCCCTGGTCGGTGGAAGCATTCCACGATTTGGCTATTACTTGCCTAGTCTCCTCGCATACGGTCCAAGCTTTCTCGAATTTGAAGCTGAAGTGTTTCTTTCTCTCTTTAAGCCCACAATCGATCACCAGAGGCAGATGGTCTGAAGTGTATCGTAGGGCGAACTTGACCTTTGCAAAGGGAAAAACATCCTCCCATTCGTTCGACACGAGAACTTGATCTAACTTGGCCATAATGGGATTACGCTGCATATTTGACCAAGTATATTTCCTGTCAGTCATCTCTAGTTCTAGTAATTCTAAATCATCTATCGTCTTGTTGAAAGAGTCTTGATCATAGCTGCCATGGCTCCTCCCTTTATGCTCATCCTGGAATCTAGTGATGTTAAAATCCCCTCCGATAACCCAAGCCCCATCCCATTTGTTCCTAATGAATCTTAATTCCGTCCAGAACTCTTGACGCCATAGATCTAGAATGTTATTTAATCAATACACATAATAGAAATGAGAGTTTTTGTTCATTAAATAATGGTAGACTCAATCATTTGTCATAATGCAAATTGATAAATAATTCTTCCGTCAAAGAGAATATTAAGTAGATATGATACACTATAGAGTCTATGAAGTAGTGTGTTAACATAGAATGATTTTTGCTAATTTATGCTACCCTTCATTATCTATCATACTACTAGTCGACGTCAATGTTTCACTACATTTGGTTTACAAGTTAGTTTGTATTATGTTATGTGCATTATTTTATCAAGAGTGACAACCTTTTAATTATTATGCCATATAGCATTTTATTAAATTTTTTGAATCATTTGGCTTATGCTAAGAAATCTTGTAAAGATTTATGGAATAAGTTGGGAAGTTTGCTGACCTTGCAATCTATAATAAAACACAAGGAAAGCTATGAAATGGCTCTCCTTCAATCCCCCAAAATCAAAGGCCCAGATCTGACCTCACAAAACACATTTTCCCTCCCAAAAGTTCCCCGCAAAACTCAAATTCAAATCCCCCCAAAACAACTTCTTTATTTATTTAATTATTTCTCTCTCTCTCTCTCTCTCTCTCTCTCTATATATATATATATATATATATATATACTTATGGAAACATGGACTTTTATTTACAACTAATTATTGCCATATTATTCAAACTTGAGCTACATAATTGTTGATTTACTGTTTACACTTTTCATGTGATGTATCGTTCTGAAGACGTGCCAGAGGCACGTGCCCACGGGCAAATCTAGTTTTATTATAACATTGATATGTATACAGTAGTTAACTAGTGTTAGAACGACTACAAGGATCCTTCCTCCTTTCTTGAATTTTCGTTGATTTCAGGTTTGAAAGATAAAAAGGCGGGATGGGACGCGGCAATAGATCGTCTCTGTTGGTGTCAGAGTTCAACAAGTGAAGGAGGTACGGGGAACTTTAGGCAGAAATCAATTGATTTTTTAGTGATTTTGTAAAACTGAAAGTTGAGAAATTCACCTGTTTTGTTTTTATTAATATGCAGCATATTAGGCTGTGAAGAAGTAGAGTGATGTTGTGGTTCTGTTGGGCAGCCTAAAAGGTAAGCTCGCTCTCTCTCTCTCTCTCTCTCTCTCTAATAACTGTTGAAAGTATCTATTTGTGTATCGCTCGCTAAAAATATATGAGACTGAATTGTGTATGGAAAATCTATTAGGTGAATTTACTTGAAACTATGTACTACGTTAGTGAGGTTCTACAATGCATATTATTTTTTGATGTTATTGTATAGTTTATTAGATGAGAGAAATGAAAGTAGAATGGTGAAAAACAGATTTAAAATGCAATTTCATCAATACTCCAAATAGAAATCAGGATCTTCGGTACAAAATTCCTAGGAGTAAGCATGTCACTGAGATTCAGTCATTTCTCATATGATATGTGATTCTTCAATTAAAGATAATATGAAGTAGCGTGCGCCCTCATATGATATGATTGACTTTAGCATAAATGGTCCTTAATGCAGCTAAATTGATAGAATTTAATTTTTGCTGCTCCTCATGTAATTGTTTGCATGGTAAAGACTTACTTTTTTTTCCATATGATTTGGGGCTAAACGATTTAGGTTGCTAACAAATGCTAACAATTATTTCATTGTTATGTGTTGTTAGGTTGAAACGCTAACAATTATTTGTTCTAGATTTCTATGAAAGTGAAATTACTGGAAGTTTGGGAACCCTAATCTTCCTCTTTCATAGTTTCTAATTGATTGGATCACATTATTGTGTTGACTACCTGATTATTTGACATTTTTCATTTTGGGAACCAATCATGAAAACTCTAGTTATTTTCTTAATATTTGGCCAGCAGATCCAAAATACAGAGGCCATGTTGTTAATTTGAATTTCACAGGGCAACAAGTGAGTGAAAAGAAGGCACTTAAAGGCCAAACATAATCTTGCAATGATGGTAAAGATGGTATCCACACTTTTTCCTCAATATGACTTGCTTTCATTTTCATTCACATCCTCTTTCCATGTTTCATACACTGAATAATATCATCCAACTTTTTAGTTAATGCATATTCGTTGTACTTCTGTGGATGCCATACTGGCTGCAGTCAGTGGCACTCGCTTCTTGGCCTAGCATATATTGGAGAGGGGGTCATTTGGAATTGTATTTCTAAGATATCGTTACAGTCTGTTTCTCAGTCTCTTTCAGCTTTAATTTACTTTTCGTTTCCTATTTGGTAATTTTGTTTGCAGGCCAAATACTTGGAAAGGTGAGCAGGACAGGATAAGATATCCAAGAGCAGGAGCTGCAACTTATGCGGTCGATGGATCATCCTACTGTGATTTCTTTGAAGCACTGGTACTTCTTTACTCACGTATGTTTCAAAACTTTATTCCACTTCTTATTTCTGAAGCATTATTACAACATGAACCAGAGTTTGCCACTTATAAATGTGAACCTTTACACTTGTCAGGTTGATCTCCTTTTCTCTGACTCGTGCTTGCAATAGTATATTAGAAAATGGTTGGGTTGGTTAGATCAGTTAGGTGTTTAATATGCAGATCTTTAGAGGGCTTGCTTTATATATTCATGTTGTCCCAGAAGCAGAAATTTGAAACAACAATATCTGCTGGTATTTTTCGGAAATCTTTATATTTAGTTCCGTATGAATAAAATGTCTTTTTTTGAGTATTATTTACCTCTTTACATTAATGGCATTATGCAGGTTTGATCCTCTTTCTCACCTGCTCGAGCTATGTGATTTTGCAATTGCTAATTCGCTGGTAATATTTCCTAACCTTAAAAGGCACTTGCACTATAACATTACATTATTGACTATGCTAGTGAAAGAAACATCTTTATGTGCTTTCCCTTAATACTCTTGCTTGATACTAGGCTACCAGAGAAAATCTATCCAACTTCATCATAGCGGAAAATTTCCTCGGATGTTTTCACTTTTATTGACTGGATTTAGAGAAGTGTGTATTATTAGGGTTTTGTGCTCCTTAGAATTCATTGTCCTAATGCTAGTGTTACAGCACTTTTGATAACCTGTATGGCTGTATCATTAGTATGTGAACACTGTGACAGTATGACTAGAGAAGATGAAACATTCTACAATCTTTAGGTTCAGTTAATTAATTAGAATTAATTTAGTAAAGTTTGATTGATGGCAATTTAGTGTCCCATGGCAGTATTCCAACACTTTCCTATATCATTACTATGTGCTTAAACTATATTAGATGGTATGGAGCAGAATTAGGCTGTACTACTCCTAGGAATTTCCGGTTTGTTCAGTTAATTAGTTAGAGAGGAGAAGTGTTTATTGATGCAAGTCATGTCCTGATGGGCACTATTTCAACAGTTCCCTGATTACTTACATTTTTAGAATGTGCATGTTCAGACTATTGAAGAAGAGAAGATATCCACATTGTGCTTGACACTGATAAATGCTAAGAAATTTTCAAATAAGGTTAGAAGTCAACTAATAAAATCTAGGTCAAGTCTAGACTCTTTTGAAGGTAGAAAATGAATATTTTATGAAATGTTAAACCAAACTAGTCCAAATACTGAAGACAACTAGTTGCTTTATCTAAAACAAGACGAAAACAGAGGTGAAGAAGATAGGATTGGGTTTCCTAATTCATGAAGTTGTGAAATAGAAGAAATGTAAAACTATTGCAATATGATGATTGAAGCAAATAATACAAATCCTTGGCCTATTTAAAGTTGTCGACTTGTATCTATATCCTTAGATATCAACTTGAATCTATATCACACCCTACCTTCAACGGACATCTTTTCTATTTCTAATTCCAAAACTAGTTTTAGCAATTTTATTTTTATTTTTGATTTGGATACATACTTAAATAAATAAACCATTAATCATTACATGCTTCAGCCTGTCAGTTTGCCATAGACATATGAGAGGATCTTGGCTAGTGTTTAATAGAAACTTAGTCCATTGCCTACAACATAACTATGCCATTACAAAATATAAGGGTGCATTGCATAAATAAGTATAAATACATATTAACTAAATAAGATGCAAAGTGTGTGGATGCTTGCTCAATGAGACTAAATGAACTTAAGTAAAATGCAAAGCTAGAGTATTCTAAACATGATGCAAATATTTTTTTGGGGATTTTTGTGGGGTTTTGAGATGTAAGCAATAATCCATATTTGTGCAGTTGATTATAAAAAATTTTGGGTTTTTTATTTTCGAGAATTTTTAGTGATTTTTTGGGATGCAAAAATGCATCAATATAATAATAATATTATAATATAGAAAAAATGCTTCGGTTGGAAATTTTTGCGGAGTTTTGGGTTTTGAAAATTTTATGAATATGCATAGGAGAGTGAATTGCTATTTATATGGTGAGAGCGCATAATTTTTCTGCGAAATTGTTAGATTTCTTCTCACTTTAACAATCTCTTTCTCACAGTATAAAAGTATCGTTCATATGTATGTTTTCAGGTTCCTTTACTTCAATTTGCATTTCATTTTATTTTTTGTAATTTTGTTTGTGCTTGGAAACAGATGCGCCTTTTGGGGGGGGGGGGGGGGGGGGGGTGCACTGTTGGTAGCAGGACAAGAGAAATGAGATAGCAATTGATTGAAGTCAATGGATCCTACCGGTGTGATTCCTAGCCTTTTCTCAACGTGGATTCTGAAGCATTATGACATTGTGGTAAGAGTAATGCTTCATCCACTACCAATTCCACTACATTTTTCTTCACTACCTTAGGTGGCACACTTTTATTGGAGAGTTCTCCCACCTACTCTCTCTTCCCCTACCTATTGGAGTGTGCCAACTAAGGTAGTGAAAAAAAATGTAGTGGAATTGGTAGTGGGTGTAGCATTACTCTTGTGGTAAAGGATGCCGCATACATATGTGAGGCTTCAGACTTATCAGGTGATATCCTTTTCTCTGGCTCGTGCTTGCATTAGTGTATTGGAAAATTGATGAGTTGGTAAAATCAGTTGGTGTTCTGTGCAGATCTTTAAAGGTCAGCCTATATTGATGTTGTTCCGGGAGGAGAGATTTGAAACCGCAAAATCTTCTGGTAAGCTTTGTATTTAGTTGTTTCTTATGATTATGTGATTATGTGTTTTTTTAAAACATAATTTATTTACCTTGTATCATTAATGGTATTCCGTAGGTTGATCCTGTTACTCACCGGGTTACTCACCAGGTCGAACTTGCGATATTGGAATTGCTAAAACTCTAGTAATATTTCTTGACCTTAGAATACACTTGCTCTGTAACATTACATTCTTGACTATGGATACATTTACAAGGTCTAGACTACAACATAAAGCCTTACATAAGTGATGATGACTCAAACTATAGAGCTTGAATAAAATAAAGGAAACATGTAGAGAAAGCTATAGATGGGACGTAAGAAAACAAAGTTTCCTGAAGCTTGGCTAAACTGAATCACTTGACCGTCAAGCTTACTTACGTAGATGATGTGGGCTAATGCGTCAAAACTTTAGTTTGTATTATGATTGTATCATGAACAATAGTGCAACATACCCATGGCTTAGTATATGTTTACATACTCTGTTTGATACCTGAAATGCACTTGTTATCTTACATAAGGTTATAGCCCATTTCTCAAAGGATTTACTAGTCATAGAACTTACTGCATAGTTATCTTGCATGTTTCAGTGCATCTTATTTATTTGCAGGCAAGGTTGCATGAAGCTTAGTTATACAATCAATAAAATACTTATTTGCAGGCAATGTTGCTCTCTCTCTGTCTCATAATTGTTTTTAAGTACGTGGTTATCCATCACCTAGTAAAAATATATTAAGACATTTGATAAAATTTGAATTGTGTATGGACAATCTATTAGGCATTCCCCCCCTCAGTTTAGGTGAATGAGCTTGGAACTACATACTATGTTAGGTGCATGTTTTTGTTGTTGATGTTGTTGTATAGTTTATTCGATGAGAGAAAATTGTAAGTAGAATGGTGAAAAATAGATTTAGAATGCATTTTAATCAACACACCAAATAGAAATGAGAGTTTTTGTTCATTAACTAACTGGTAGGAATAACCAGGAGTAATGCTTACTTAGATTCAATCAATTGTCATAATGCAAATTGATAAATATTTCTTCAATTAGAGAGGATATTAAGTACTGTGTTCACTCATATGATACCCTATACAGTCTATGAAGTGGTGTGTTAACATAGAATGATTTCTGCTAGTTTCTGCTGCCCTTCATTTAGTATATATCATGCTACCATTTGTCGACATCAATGTATCACTACATTTGGTTCACAAGTTAGTTTGTATTCCTTATGTATGTGCATTACTTTTATCAAGAGTGTCAACCTTTTAATTATTATGCCATTTATCATTTTATTAAAATTCTTGAATCATTTGGCTTAATTATGCTAAGAAATCTTGTAAAGATTTATGGAATAAGTTGGGAAGTTTGTTGACCTTGCAATTTTATTAGAACATTGATATGTATACTGTAGTTAACTAGTGTTAGAATGACTGCAAGGATCCTTCCTCCTTTCCTGAATTTTCATTTTGTGCACAAACTTTAAAGAAAATTTTCATTTTGTGCACAAACTGAAAGTTGAGAAATTCACCTGTTTTTATTAATATGTAGAGCATATTAGGTTGTGAATAAGTAGAAATGTTGTGGTTCTGTTGGTCGGCGTAAAAAGTAAGCTCTCTCTCTCTTTCTCTCAAATAATTGTTGTAAGTATCTATTTGTGTATCACTTGGTAAAAAATATTAGATTGAATTGTGTATGGAGAATCTATTAGGTGTATTTACTTGAAACTATGTACTACGATACATATTATTTTTTGATATTATTGTATAGTTTATTAGATGAGGGAAATGAAAGTAGAATGGTGAAAAACTGATTTAAAATGCAATTTCATCAATACTCCAAATAGAAATCAGGATCTTCGGTTCGAAATTCCTAAGACTAAGCATGTCACTGGTCAGTCATTTCTCATATGATAAGTTATTCTTCAGTTAAAGATAATATGAAGTAGCGTGCGCACTCATATGATAGACTATAGCATAAATGGTCCTTAATGCAGCTACATTGATAGAATTTAATTTTTGCTGCTCTGTATCTAATAGCTAGCATGGTAAAGACATGATTTTTGCTTTTTTTTCCATACGATTTGGGGGTAAACTATTTAGGTTGCTAACAAATGGCAACAATTATTTCATTGTTATGTGTTGCTAGGTTGTAATGCTAACAATTATTTGTTCTAGAAAAGTGAAATTACTGGATGTTTGGGAACCGTAATCTTCCTCTTTCATAGTTTCTAATTGATTGGATCACATTATTGCATTGAACCTGATTATTTGACCTTTTTCATTTTGGAAAGCCACCTTAGTAACCACTTACCATGAAAACTGTAGTATTTTTTCTTAATTTTTGGCCATCAGATCCAAAATACAGAGGCCATGTTGTTAATTTGAATTTCACAAGGCAACAAGTGAGTAAAAAGAGGATACACTGGTATCCACACTTTTTCCTCAATATGACTTGCTTCCATTTTCTTCCGCATCCTCTTTCCATGTTTCATACACTGAATAACATCATCCAACTTTTTAGTTAATGCATATGCATTTTACTTCTATAGATGCCATACTGGGCTGCACTTGGAGGCACTCACTTCTTGGCCGAGCGTATAGTGGAGAAGGGGTTATTTGGAATTGTCTTTCAAAGGTATCGTTACAGTCTTTTTTTTTATCTGAAAAGGTTGGCCAAAGGCCCCCCTAGTTTCATTAAAAAGATTTTAATAAAACACAAAATACCATCACCGGACAATGATGTTCATGTCACCCACATTCAGGCCATGATACTCATTGTCCAACCAAAAGATAAGTCCCCAGCATAGGTCGCACCCGACCCCATGAAAACCATCAAAATACATACAAGTAATATAAAGAAACCCAAAATACATCAAAAAAAAGTCCTGAAAGAACACGAAGCAATGAATCCGGCTGCATGTTCCACCCTCATGACCCCCTGGAGTCAAGTCTCTTCTGCTGTGCCTCCCCCTTCCTGTCTTCAACCTGGCTGGTGGCAATGTCCTTGATTTTCTTTGTCTGTTCGTCACCTGCCGTTTTAGACAAGAACATAATATTAGCAATTATCTTGAGCAGCAATTGTTGATGCATGATGTGTCTGTGAGTGCTTCTAAAGATTCTATTGTTCCTTTCTAGCCATATGCCCCAACATATAGCCATATTGTTACAGTCTGTTTCTAGGTCTCTTTCAGCTTTAATTTGCTTTTCGTTTCATATTTGGTAATTTTGTTTGCAGGCCTAATGCTTCGAAACATGGGAGACTTGTGCTATTGCAGGACAAGACAAGATATCCAAGAACAAGAGCTGCAACTGATGCGGTCGATGGATCATCGTACTGTGATTTCTTTGAAGCATTGTTTCTTCTTTACTCAAGTATGTTTCAAAACTTTATTCCAATTCTTATTTCTGAAGCATTAATACAACGTGAACCAGAGTATGCCATTTATAAATGTGAACCTTTACACTTATCAGGTTGATCTCCTTTTCTCTGTCTCGTGCTTGCAATAGTATATCGAAAAATGGTTGGGTTGGTTAGATCAGTTAGGTGTTTAATACACAGATCTTTAGAGGGCTGGCTTTATATATTCATGTTGTCCCAGAAGCAGAAATTTGAAGCAACAGTATCTGCTGGTATTTTTCGGAAATCTTTATATTTAGTTGCGTATGAATAAATGTCTTTTTTGGAGTATTATTTACCTCTTAACATTAATGACATTATGCAGGTTGATCCTCTTTCTCACCTGCTCGAGCTCTCTGATTTTGGAATTGCTAATTCGCTGGTAATATTCCCTAACCTTAAAAGGCACTTACACTATAACATTACATTATTGACTATGCTAGTGAAAGAAACATCTTATGCGCTTTCCCTTAATACTCTTGCTTGATACTAGGCTACCAGAGAAAATCTATCCAACTTCATCATAGTGGAAAATTTCCTCGGATGTTTTGTCACTTTTATTGACGGATGCAAAATAAAAAATCTCTAACCATAGTCACTATTAGAAGTGAGCATGGTGGAGAATTTTAGAATGAAACGTTTTCAGAATATTGCAACAAGAATGATATAACACATTCATTTGTATTTCCTAGAGCTTCACCACAAAATGGAGTGGTTGAAAGAAAGAATAGGACTTTGCAAGAGTGTGCACGTACTATGCTTGTTGAAAGCAATTTGCCTAGTACTTCTGGGCTGAAGCTGTTTTAACAGCGTGTTATGTTTTAAATAAAATTTTGATTAGGCCTAAGCTTAAGAAAACATGTTATGAACTATTTTTTGATAGAATTCCTAAAGTATCTTACTCTAAAGTATTTGGTTGCAAGTGTTTCATTTTAAACACTAAAGATAATTTAGATAAGTTTGATCCTAGATCTAATGAAGGTATCTTTATTTGATACTCAAATAAGGAGTAAGGCATATAGAATTTTCAATAAGTCAACTTTGACTATTGAAGAATCTATGCATGTTTCGTTTGATGAATCTCTGCCTTCATCTACTGTTATTGAAGTTGATGAAAATGTTTCATCACCTTTAAATAACGTTATTAAATCACTAGAACAAACTACCCTAGCAGATAAGTCGACTCATAAGGAAGTCAAGTCGACTGATGTGAATCAGTCGGCTGATGGACTAGTTAAGTCGACTCTAGTTAAGTCGACTGATCCTGTTGTGATGACTCAAACTTTACCAAAATCATTTGTTGAAGTTAGAGATCATCCTCATGACTTAATAATTGGTGATATCTCACGTGGTACTCAAACAAGATCTCATGTTAACATGATTTCTCATACGGCTTTCTTGTGGATTTTGAACCGAAGAATATACAAGAAGCTTGTGAGAATGAATTTTGGATGAATGCCATGCAAGATGAATTAAACCAATTTATAAGAAACATTTGTAAATGATCTGACTTAATGAAAACTTAATGAAAACTGCTTGAATGATCTGACTTAATGAGAACTTAATGAAAACTTTGTTTGAATGATCTGACTTAATGAAAACTTTGTAAATGACAATTCGTTGATGCAAAAGCCAAACTTGACTACATATAATTTGTTGTTAGCTAAAGCAATATTTCCCTAGAAAATCAGGATTAGCTTTAACAAATCTAGTGGTTCTGACCGTAAAAGGGACTTAATTATGATGAAGATAGTCAGTGTTTTCAATAGTTTAGAATCTGGTCCTAATCTTAATTTTTTGTTATGATTGTTTAATTAGTGCTCTTTTACATCAATATATCTTTAGGCTTACAAGCTTTCATATGTGACTAGCTTAAATATATTTTTTCATTTCTGAAAATGTTTACTTTATTGTTTGGAATCAGTCCTGCCTTACTTGGTTCCATTGTGTTTTGTTTTGCACTACAGATTGTAGCTTTAGGGTCTCCTTGTACTGTAGTGCAACTAATGAATAATATGTAAGACAAATAAATATTGCTTTACGTTTGAAAGTATAGATCAATACACTATTTGCTATTATTATATTATTATCCAAATTTAAGATTTTCAGGTCCATTAACTCTGGCCTGATATTATAACTTTTTCGTATTATGGAAAGGAACGGTGTGTTTTCCTTATACTTTGTAATGAACCTATTCTTTAAATGTTGTAGGTGGCATCATGTTGGATTTTAATCAGCTACAAGGGGTTCGCTTGCGGTAGCAGGTTGTAGGATCCAAACCTGATTGGTTCAGGTAGTATTCGGATCAAGTCATTAGCTCCATTTCCATCCCATATATATTTGACTGCTGGTAGATAAATGCTCAATGTAGAAATTCTATCTACTGTCTTGGTTATTATATTATCAATCTCTTCATTATATGCATTGAGAATTTGAGATACTATGATTGCTATATCTTCGAGGAGAATACTTCATTGGAGTAGCATATATTCTCAGGATCCCTCGTCTTTCCCACTGAAAATGGTACTTAATTTTCCTTAAAATTAAAGGGACCTGAACACCATTATACTGAATATGAATAGCTCACTGATGCTGTTTGCAACAAAATTTAAGCTAATTCATGATACCATTGTTGATATTTACAACCTTGAATTTGTTGCCTTGTCAGTCACTCAGCAAGTCTTGCTAGTAAAAGGGTTATGGTCATATTTGGATTTTTGCCATATTTTAATTATAGGAGTATGATGTCGATTGTCGAGCAAGTTTTCCAAGTACAATATTATGCATGATTCCTGTGATTAATCATGTCAATCCACCTTTACCAAAAAGTAGAAAAATCATGAGGAATATTCATGGAATCAAGTTGATGTTTTTCAGTCTTGCTGCATTGAATAGCATAGCCGGTAATCTCGATCCGTGAGTTTTCATGGAACTGTAGAATCTAGTTGAGAAAAGCTATTCAATTCTCTGCTTTTTGCGTAGTAGTACCTTTTCGCTGTTTACACGTGGTTGAGGTATCAGATTTGATTTCATGTAGACCCAGAGAAAGAAAATGTTGGACTGGTCTTAACCTGAAGGCCAAACATAATCCTGCAATTTGATGGTTGGTTAGATGTTATGACTTGCCTTTGTTTTCATTCACATGCTCTTTACAATGTTTTGTACTTTACATAACATCATCCGCCTTTTTAATTTGTCGACATTCATTTTATCACTATATGGATGCCTTGCTGGCTGTGTTTGGAGGTGTTCGCTGAATTTTTCATATATCTAAAAGAAACGGACTGACTAAAGAGGCTGGGCGAGATTATCTTCACAGGGAACCAGCTTCATCTTTTACAGCAGTGAAGACAAACTGCTTCGGGTAGATTTGAAACTACTTCTTCAGGTTTATATTCCTCGTTTTTTTTTTTGGGGGGGGGGGGGGGGGGGGGGGTGTTTAATAGATGCTAGCTATTGTTTATTGCAGGAACAATCTATTGTAGAGGCGGATGATTCGGGACAGGGCAATGTCATCTACACAACTACAGGAGGCAAGAATGGTTAACCTAGCAGAGTAAGTCTTATGTATAAGCCCACCGATTTAGATTTATAGATAACTTAATGGGTTTTAATTTTTTACTTGAATTGCAGACTATTAGCTACATGGTCGAGCTTATTTGGGATTACCTTTAAAAGGTATTGTTAGAATCTCTATTTCTTGGTTCGCTTTTAACTTCAGTTTGCATTTCGTTTCAGTTTTGGCAATTTTGTTTGCAGGCGAAATGCTTGGAACAGACGAGACTGTTGGAAGCAGGATGAGATACAAGAATTTCGACTGCTGTATAAGCCCACCGATTTAGATTTATAGATAACTTAATGGGTTGTATTTATTTACTTGAATTGCAGACTATTAGCTACATGGTCGAGCTTATTTGGAATTACCTTTAAAAGGTATTGTTAGAATTTCTATTTCTTGGTTCTCTTTTAACTTCAGTTTGCATTTTCGTTTCAGTTTTGGCAATTTTGTTTGCAGGCGAAATGCTTGGAACAGACGAGACTAGGATGAGATACAAGAATCAGGAGTAGCAATTATGGATCATATCAATGTGATTCCTAGTTTTTCTCAACTTGGTTATGGTGTAAGAGGATTCTGAAGCACTATACAATGTGAACTAAAGGGTGCCACAGACATATGTGCAGCTTCACACTTATCAGGTTGATATCTTTTTTTCTGTATGGTGCTGGCATTAGTGCAATAATGGGTGAATTGGTAAAATATGTTGGTGTCTTATTCAGATCTTTCAAGGTTAGTGTATATTCATGCTGTTCTGGGCGCAGCTATTTGAAGCCACAAAATCTTCTGTTATGCATTGGTAAGCATTATATTTTGTTACCTTAGGAATAAGTGTATTTTGTGTTGTGGTGTTTGTTTTGTTTTATTTACCTCCAAACATTAATGGCATTCTGTAGGTTGATCCTCTTTCTACCAGGCTGACCTCTGTAATTTTGGAATTGTTTAAATTTTGGTACTATCTCTTGACCTTTAGAATCACTTGCATGATAACAAGCATTCTTGAGTATGATAATGAAGCATACATCAACTTTAGTACTTTGCATGTTACCAGGCTACTAGCTAAATCTTGATTCAACCTTATCATTTAATAATGTTAAGTTTCCTGGGATGTTCATTCATTTCTACTGAGACTGGATTAGCGTGTATTGTTAAGGTTCTGTGTTCCTTAGAATTCATTATCCAAGTGCCCGTGTTGCACTTTCAATGACCTGTATCATCAGTATGTGAATACCGTGACAGTGCAACTAAAGAAGATGAAACATGCTACAATCTTTAGGAAATGTTAGATGATCTGAAGCAGAATTTTTGCTTTACTCTAAAGAAAGTTGGCTTCCCACATTGCTCAGTTGATTAATTAAACTTGATTTAGCAAAGTTTGATGGATGACAAACTTTGATCATAATGGCAGTGTTTCAACAAGTGACGTATATAATCTGTATGTGTTTTAGTCTATATTAGATACTGTGGAACAGAATTAGGGTGTACTACTCCTTGGAAAGTTCACTTTGATATTAGTTCAGTTAATTAATTAGAGTTGGTTTAGCATGTTTTTGTTGATGGTCGTAATGGGCAGTATTTCAACACGTATCTAACACTTATCCGATTACTTATATTTTTGAGCATGTTGATTTTGATGCAATTTTCTTTAGATTTGATTTCAGGTAAGAAGACGAAGGAGGGGATGGGGCAGGTTTAAAATGGGGTTTTTTGGGAGAGGGAGGGGGGGGGGGGGGGGCTGTATGGTCTTTGTTGGTTCGTGACTTGAAGGGAAAGAGGTATGCAAAATTATCCTAGAAGGGAACAAGGTCTTATTAATTTTGTGTACAGTTTTGAAAGTTTCAAGTACTTCACCTAATTTTTTGTTGTTAATGTGAGATTCATGTGGCTGTGAAGTAGAAGGAGCAGAAAGGTTAAAAGGGCAGGGTTTTCTTTGTCCCGTGTTTGAGTTGGGGCACCTGATATTTGTTCCTATTGCCGGCAATTTTGGGGTAACCGAAAAGAAGGATCTTTGTCCTTTCTTCCTGATTTTTCATTTTTAGGCCGGATTTTGAAGCAATTTTCTATTGATTTGATTCAGGTTTGAAGATAAAGGAACTGGATTATCTCTGTGGTGTGAAATTGAACAAGGAAATATGGCAACTTCAAGGTAAAGGATCCCCCTTCCCTGATTTTTAAAAATCTTTAGCACGGATTTTGGTGCCTTATTATTTTGATTTAGATTTCAGGTTTGAAGATAAAGGAACTGGGTGGGTCTCTGTTGGTGCAAGAATTGGAGCAGGGAAGGAGGTGTGTTTAAATTTGCTAGAAATGAATAAGGGTTTTTGTGACTTTTGTATTTGTTGTTGTTATTATTGTTAGTGTATATGTGGTTGTGAAGGAATGGAGCATCTCCCTGCTTCTGTTGGCTGGCTGGACAGATCAGGTTAGCTCTCTCTTATATTTTTTTTCAATTTGTATTTGTATTTTGTAGTAAAAGTGTAAAACTAGTATCACTTGGTGAAAAACTGAAAATCTACAAGTATGGCATAAAGAATCGTCTATGGAGATATTAATATTAAAATTTAGAACGCACTTTCATGAATATTCCAAATGGAAAATTCCTAGGAGTAAGCATGTTCACTTGTCTTTGAAACAACTAAATTGATAGGATGTAATTTTTGTTGTCCTTAAATTGAAAGATTTTTGATAGTTAGTAGAGAGATTTTCGGGTCAATTTTAGAAAAGAAATAAATTTTTAGTAGTTATATTGATGTTGTTAAGGACACGTATGTAGTAACTAGTGTCAGAAAGTTGCTGTAATAACAAGTGGAGTGGAGACAGTCATTTCCTATTACCATCAGCTTGCACCAAGGAACAATCCCTAAGTGTTCAAGCTAGATTACCCATCGGTCTCCAAATCCATTAAACACGTACACCCCTCGTTGAAATACATCAGCACATGCTAAAAAAAGGCTACTGTTTGCTCCATAAAGGATGAAAAGAAATATTCCTGAAGAATATCCAAGAAGTTAGGCACTATGCGAATATCTTAGGGTGGTTACACCTATCCAATGGGCTACAAGTGAGTGAAAACAAGGTGAGTAGACGGTATGAATTGGTCTTACCTGAAGGCCAAACATAATCCGGCAATCCGATGGTTAGTTAGACAGTATGACTTGCTTTCGTTTTCATTTACATGATGTTTACATGTTTAGTATCTTTATAACATCATCCAAGCTACTGCTTCAGGTTTATATTCCTCTTTTTCTGATTTTGTAATGATTGCGAGCAATTGTTTATTGCAGGAAATAACACAATTATCGGAGGCAAGAATGGCTAACCAAACATAGTAGTACTTTTTGGATCAAAGTGTTATCTACAGCAGCCCATCGATTTATATTTATAGATAATTTAATGGGTTATATTTATTTACTTGAAACACTGATAATTAGCTACATGGCTGAGCGTATAGTGGGGAAGGGGTGAGTTGGAAATGTCTTTGAAAGGTGGTGAATCTCAGTTTCTTGGTTTGCTTTTAACTTCAATTTGCATTTTGCTTCATATTTGGTAATTTTGTTTGCAGGTTGGTTTGCTTTTAACTTCAATTTGCATTTTGCTTCATATTTGGTAATTTTGTTTGCAGGCCAAATGCTTGGGAACAGCGGAGACTTTTGGAAGCAGGACAAGATCACTACAAACCACTAGGCCTGTAGCGGCATATCTTTCCCGGCGTTTCAACAACACGCCGCTATAGGTATAGAATAATTTTATTTTATAAAAAACACTCTGTAACGGCGTTGGACAACAACGCCGCTATAGGCTCAAGCAGTAGCGGCATTTTTAATATAAACGCCGGGACAGACCTCTATTTCGCACAATCGCTGTTTTTTTTGTTTTGTTTTATCACCTATCGTGGCGGTTATGTAAACGCGCCGTTGTAAGGTAGGGTAAATAATGTTCTGGAATTTATCCCGTTCTAAACCCCTGCCCCCTTTTTTTATTTCCCCCATTTTTTTTAACCTAAACCCTCGTTCGCCGCTCTAATTCCCAAATAATCCCACTCAATTGCCGCTCTACTTCCCAAATAATCGCCGCTCTACTTCCTAAATCCGCTCTCTCCCCTCACCGCTCTCTCCCCTCACCACTGACGACCCAACCACGACTGTCTCTCCCCTCACCACTCACCGCCTCACCTCCCTCGCGCCGATCCTCCTTCGCTGCTCCTCGCCGCACCTCCTTCGACTGCCCTTATCCATTGCCGCCCTTGCCGTTGCCAACGCTCTTCAACTATTGTTGAGTGGTTTGTGGTATGAATTCTTCTAGATGTCCTTAGTTTCATTATTCTTCATGATTTGAACATGAATTGCATTATACATGATTTTCCTCCTCTCGGCCAAATGAAGTTTTGTGAATTTCGCGATTATTTTCAATTGGGTTTGATGAATACATAAACTAAGATGATAAAATAACTTGTGTTTGTATATATATGATAGACATGTAGAAATCCCTTTACGATCCAGATTCGTCTTCAGTGTCATCCATATCAGAAGAACTATATCTATGCCAAGCTGTGTAATGCCCCAGATCCCCATAACCGGACATCCGTGACACAACCAGAATCTTGCCTTCAAATGCATCTCAACACAGTAAATAGTACGGAAATTTAAAACACTTTTATTGTCATCAGAGTTAATACATCAATAACTACGAATATCAATTCGTCATATCAAACTGTAACGTCCCCCTTTTTGACTCCAAATTCAATTCCTTCAATTTCTATATCACTTTAAACATAAATTAAGATAGTTATATTTCTAAAAAAATTTCGGCAGAGTTTCCCCTGAAATTTCTGCCCCGAAACACAAAAAGCTTACGGAATTCTGCTCTAAATTCCGTAGCTCACATCACAGGTAATAATATCACGGCCTCCCCAGGCCAAAATGAGCAGAATCACACAGGCAATATATATATACGCTCTGGGGGCCAAACTCATAATAGAATATCAACGATCAATTAAAAATCATAAATTCCTTTGAAAACATAGTAAGGTTTTTTGAAAATAATTTATAAAACATACCACAGGGCCCAGTACTCCACAGCGAGATGGGTACGGGTCAAAACATATCATGCCACTCCACACTATTACTCATCATCATCATCCACGTACTTATACATCAAAAATACAATTTAAAGCATAAATTTCACTATTCACATAAATAAACCTTAACAACAATTGTAAAATGAAGCTCCACTCCACAGAATCTACACCTCACCTCTGCACTGCTGAGGACCTGTAATAGTAGGGGCCTAGGGTAGTCCAGAGACTTCCTAACCCCCCAAACACTAAGGGGTTAGCCATTTCTGGTGTGAGTATAATTTATTAATAAGGAACTAAATTAAACTTTATAAGTAAAATAGAACGAACTTACGAATACCAAGATAAACCTGAACATGTAAACATCATAAATGGAAATTCACCTCAAATACTCTCCGAGTCATTTCCTGTATGCATAGCCATACCCGCTCACAACATACTTATCTTTAGTTTGGAAATCATTCCCCAATAGTTGCTTAAGGCCCATCACCTTACACCTTATGCAAATATTCCTATAGCTTTATTTTCCCATAAAGCTTTACATTCACCGACTCTATTTCCACATAAACCGTACCTCGTTTATCACCCATTTGCAATTACAAACTTACGACTTATATTCCTTCCCAATCTCATATCACATATCATCGCATTCATTCATTTCTTACAACATATATCATCACGTCTCGCCATACATCACTTTCACACTCATAATTCATCTTGAATGGAAAATAAACGTGTATCCTGATTTCCTAGTGTTCGTGTATGCCGTGACCTGAGTCTTATGCAAAAATGCAGAGTATAGGACAGATGCACTTAATCTAATGTCAGCAAGACTCTGGACTCACATGCATCCCATACTACATGTGGCCCAGGTCAAGCTAATGTACTTAGTCTAATGCAAGCGAGACATTGGAAATGTATGCATCCCATACTACATACTTTCCAAATCAAGCCGTTGTCTCCCAGTTTAGGGATTCGAACCCTCGCTATGCAATGCATTCTAATTTGGTCTATTTCCTGTTCCCGATGGATAGATCGTGGCAATGAGGTTGCAGTCAATGGTCCCACCGCTCTGCAGCCAACAACCGTGACGAACTTAAAGATATACGGTCCCACCGTATGGCAGTCAACGGTCCCACCGTTCTGCAGTCAACAGTCGTGACGAACTTAAAGATATACGGTCCCACCGTATGGCAGTCAACGGTCCCACCATTCTGCATTCAACAGCCGTGACGAACTTAAAGATATACCGCAGCATATCTATAGCGCCATATCCCATACGACCCGTTCGTGTCCTCCAGCATGTGCCCGGATCCCATTCGTCCTTACCACAGTACCTCAGGAATCAACATTGCAAGATACGCCTGCAGCACGTATCCCTAATGACAGGAAGAGACCACCCCATAGTATCACCACCTAGTGCTAACTCTCAGAACGAGTTGGATTATAGGGAATCATCCCTAACACCAATTCGGTCTTCAAGCGAAACAATAAAAGAAAACCTAATCAATGCAGTTTACTGAAAACAAGTTGTTACCCAAATCACACTCGGTGTCGATCAACAATGTCGAGTCTGTCCGGTCTGTCAGACAACAATCATCACAGGAATCACACCCATCGATTACCAATACCTTCACAGGTCCGCGACCAAATAATCCTGGCCCGTGACCCTCAACGAGTGGTCCAACGGCGCGCCAAGGATGCAGTACAAATCAATGAAGGTAAGCACACACGTAACCATCAATTCTTGATCATTGACAGACTCAGGCATCGAGACACCCAACACTAACTGACCAGAGCTATATCCCAACTCACTCATGTCCACCATGAGTATTAAGCACAGGAACTTATCCAAGCTCCAAATGAAATGCTAAAACATCATTAAAACCTGATAGCTCATGATCACCACACTGCGGCATGCAGGGGGCTCCCCATCAATTGTCCGATGAAATAATTCAAGAAATAGCAGTAGCTGTGATCCCAGCTGCGCTCATCGGAGTTCAACACAATCAGACTTCTAGAAGGATAGGGAGATCCACAGCAATCCTCTAGTGGCGACTCCCTTAAATATTTAATAGCTCAAGTCCCCGAGCTAACTTAATCTTGAAGTCAATCTCAACAACAGGGTGCCAAACTTACAACAACCACAACTTCCAACACACAACTCAGATTTGCTTGACACCACCCATTCTGAAACTCTAAGACTCTGGTCTACAGCTCTCCAGCTAACCATTTCCTCGAATCCAATCCCCCTGATACTAGAAAACCTCATATACTCTCAATAGTATATCCTTCTTGCACTTGCTGCCCTTTCCAATATCATGAGGGTTTGCTCACTCATCAGAAGTTCTCGATCTCGGGTCTTATGGAAAGGTGGGGGTGTCTACTTCATCTTCCTAGTTGAACACCTCTTTCAGACTTTATCATTCGAGTTCTCGAAAACGCAAGTTCCATCTTTGGAAAATCATAACTCTCAACCTATAAACTGGAATTACAAAACTCCATATGGGTTAGAAAGCTATGACTCCCTACTACGACTCTCTAGTTGGTCAATCTCCCAAATTCTTAACAATAGTTTCCAATTTCTCATCTATGCAAACTAGTCAACTTGTACTAGGCTGAACATAGCCCACTTTGGAAGTCAATAATAAATCAACATTGAGTCCAATGCTCATGAAATTGAGATACTCAATCTACACATATACCATTTCATTGTGTCCCAAAATTCACATTTAGATTCATCTCGCACAATGAGCTACGACTCTTCCAACATAGCATACAAATTCAGCCACTCCTTCAGCAGAGCGTTTACTACCCTTACCAAACGAACTCTAAAATTTCTAAAACTTGAGAATCATCAAATAAACCCATACCAAAAGTTACTCTCAAAAATTCATAGCAAGATCATACATATAGAATTGGTTATGACCTTTTGGACAGTCCAAAAGCAATCGGCTTCAGCTGTCCTTTCAGAACAGCTGCACTCCACAATTTTTGAGGTATCAAACGACCTCGATAATTTATGAAATTTAAACTATAGTTGTGGACACATACAAAAGTGTCCTCACCAATTCTTAGCTCAAACACCCATGCTACACTAAGATACGAAACCAGAAATACACAGCAAACCGTAATTTAAAATCTTCATAACACACCATGTATATAAAATAAAAGAGATCATACTCACAAAATATCCCGCGAAGACTCGAAGCGCCACCACGCCTCTCCGCATCCAAAGTCGCTAATATATCCTATCATCAATTTCAAAGCAATTAAAACTCAATTCATCCAAACCAATCACAAAAGCTAATAACACTATTCCAAATATCACACAAGCGTTTATTGAACGCCTGGGATACACACGTGCTTTTCACGTAACATTCGAATTCCGACAAGATTCCTATTTTCTAACAATTACTAAAAGCACTCCCAAATTATTCTAATAATCCAACTACAATTTCTACTACCATACAAGAACTAATTCATACACATATAGTTCTCTTTTACAAACCCAAAACCCTAATTTATTAATAACTTGCAAATCCTCTATCAACTTGCTAATTTCTCGTATCTATAACACCCAATGTCTCCTAATCTCCCTACCAAAATACTCCTACTCCAAAGAAATTAACCACATTAAATTTTATACAATAAAATAATCTAGGGTTTTCCTTTCCGAAATCCTTTCGAAAAACGGACACCGCCACGATGTAGAGAACCCTTCTATTAGTCTATCCCTCAATTTAATTTGAAAATAATGAAGAGATGGGGTGGATTTTGGGTGGGGAAAGCATCGGCCGAAGGTGGGTTCCGATGGCTTCTTTTCTTTCGGTTGGGAAGGAACAGGAGAAGGAAAGAAGGAGAAGGAAGGAGATGGGTGGGGTGGGGTTTATAAAAGAAAAATAAATAAATAAATAGATAATTAAATAATAGAAAGGGAATATTACATACAAGCCCCCAAGTCCCAATATATTTCAAATAAGCCCCAAAACTCTACTTTAACGATACCGACAATACAAAAATACATTAAAACTACCTCGTAATAATCTTTCAAAATTATAAAATAAAGTAGACAATAAATCTGATATTTCTCAATAACAATCAATTGTTATTAGAAAAATATACAATCGTGTGCAATTCTCAATTGCGCACAGATTACGATGCAAAATAGCCATATGCTATTTTTGCGGGGTATTACACCACTCCTTCCTTAGAATCGTTCTGTCCTGAGAACGATGCTAGGGGAGCAGACAAATATCCGTGAGCAGAAGATATCTTCCCCTGATCATCTCAAATTCCTCGAGGAACATCCTCGACAACTGACTCTCAAGTGCTCCACCCCGGCTCGCAAGCCTCAAGTGCTCCACGCATCCTTCCATCCCGGAGATTAATCCATCGCGCAGTTCATTCGGGGATCTGTCTTATCTCACATCCACCGTACTGGGGATGAATCACTTTGGGGAAAGTCGCTATCATCCTGGACTACTGGAGATCAATCCCTCTCTACAGAACATCCTGGGGCCTATTTCATCCCGCGTCCTGGAATACCGGGAAATATCTCGCTCCACGGGTTATTTTGGAGCCTCTCTTATCATTAATTACCCCCATGCGTATCACTCTCGTCCTCGGAATACTGGAGATCAATCCCACTCCACAGATCATTCTGGGCCTATTTCATCCCTCGTCTGGAATACTGGAGAATATCTCACTCCTTGGATCATTCTTTAGCCCTTACTCATCCTTGAATTTCCTTTGTGGGTATTACTCTCGTTCTCGGAATACTGGAGATCAATCCCTCTCCACAGATCATTCTGGGGCCTATTTCATCCCTCGTATGGAATACTGAGGAATATCTCACTCCC
Source organism: Hemerocallis citrina (assembly GCA_017893485.1). Classification (NCBI taxonomy): domain Eukaryota; kingdom Viridiplantae; phylum Streptophyta; class Magnoliopsida; order Asparagales; family Asphodelaceae; genus Hemerocallis; species Hemerocallis citrina. The sequence goes on from CM030366.1 coordinate 197,624,893, forward strand.
TGGATCATTCTGGAGCCAATATCCCACTAGCCTGCCCGTGAACGTTGCTCTCGTCCCTGGAATACTGGAGATCAATCCCACTACACAGATTATTCTGGGGCCTATTTCATCCCTCGTCTGGAATACTGGAGAATATCTCACTTCCTGGATCATTCTGGAGCCAACATCACACAATCTTTCTCATGAGCATCGCTCTCGTCCCTGGAATACTGGAGACCAATCCTACTCCACAGATCATTCTGGGGCCTATTTCATCCCTCGTCTGGAATGCTGAGGAATGTCTCACTCCATGGATCATTCTGGAGCCGACCTCACCACACGAACTCCCCATGAGTATCGCTCTCGTCCCGAAATACTGGAGATCAATCCCTCTCTATAGAACACTCTGGGGCCTATTTCATCCCTCATCTAGAATGTTGGGGAATATCTCACTCCGCGGATCATTCTGGAGCCTCTATACTCACGATCGTTCTTGGTTCATCATATCTCCTTCTAGTGCCCGAATCAAGTTCTCAGCACATCTTCCAGCTCTCGGTTTGCACTTCTAGAGGGTCGGTGACCACTCCCTCCTTAGAAGAAAACGAGGCTTACCAAGGAGAAGGCAAATATTTCAGCCTTATGCCTTATCCCAAACACTTAATAAAATAAGCATAAGGCAAGAGACGACCGAATGCCCAAACTTTCATGCTTTATAATAGTCATAATATCATGCTACAGAACATAATACAAGTTCATCATCCTTAACTTGCAAAAATGCAACCAACAAAACATTTTACTATTTCTCGACTATGATATCCCTCACTATTACATACTTCTTCCCAGTTAAGCTGAGGTTCGTCCCTGACGAACAGGCTTCTTCCCTTTATCGGTCACCTTTAGTAACTGGTCATTGGGATTCCCTTGCAGTTGTGGACAATCCATTGGCTATTGTTTGTATTCCGTGTTTGGGGAGAAGACTGGATCTACCGCAGTGTACTTCCAATTCAGATCTAAATTGAAGATAAGTTCTTTACTTTCCTCGCATTAAATTCTTGTTAAATATTTTGCTATGTGCTGGAAGTTCAAAACATTCGTAATAAGTTTATGTTTTGAATTATAAATTACTATGATGCTAAGTGGTTAAGTTCAAGACTATATTAATTATTTGTTTAGTTAAATACAAGTTGAACAGATGTTTTGGCTATGTGCTAAAATCAAATACCTAGTTTTGATAAGTTAAACTGTTTGTTTTGACTATAAAGTTCGGATCTCCAATTAAATTGTTGCTAGAATTAGATAGTGCTAATAATTTGTTTAATTGGCTAATCTTTAACGATTTGATGATGAAACTTCAAAGTTACTTACAAATTGTGTGCATTGGAGACGATGGATTTGCATCACAGTATGATAAGTCTGCACTATGCAGGCTTCTCCATCGAATTTGGAAAACACTTCTAACTTGAAGTGTAACGCCCCGGATCCCCGTCATCGGATATCCGTGAGACAACTAGAATCTTTGCCTTCAAATGCATCTTAACACAGTAAATAGTACGGAAATTTAAAATACTTTTATTACCATCAGAGTTAATACATCAATAATTACGAATATCAATTTATCATATCAAACTGTAACGCCCCCCTTTGACTCCAAATTCAATTCTTTCAATTTCTATATCACTTTAAATATAAACTAAGATAGTTATATTTCTAAGAAAGTTTCGGCAGAGTTTCTCCTGAAATTTCTGCCCCAAAATACAAAAAGCTTACGGAATTCTGCTCTAAATTCCGTAGCTCACATCACAGGCAATAATATCACGGGCTCCCCAGGCCAAAATGAGCAGAATCACACAGGCAATATATATATATGCTCTGGGGGCCAAACTCATAATAGAATATCAAATATCAATTAAAAACCATAAATTTCTTTGAAAACGTAGTAAGGTTTTTAGAAAATAATATATAAAACATACCACAGGGCCCGGTACTCCACAACGAGATGAGTACGGGTCAACAACATAACATGCCACTCCACACTATACTCATCATCATCATCCACGTACTTATACATCAAAAATACAATTTAAAGCATTAATTTCACTATTCACATAAATAAACCTTAAACAAACAATTGTAAAATGAAGCTCCACTCCACAGAACCATGAATCTATATCTCACCTCTGCACTGCTGAGGACCTGTAACAGTAGGGGATCTAGGGTAGTCCAGGGACTCCCTAATCCCCCAAACACTAAGGGGTTAGCCATTTCTGGTGTGAGTTTAATTTATTAATAAGCAACTAAATTAAACTTTATAAATAAAACAGAACGAACTTACGAATACCAAGATAAACCTGAACATGTAAACATCATAAATGGAAATTCACCTCAAATACTCTCCGAGTCATTTCCTGTATGCATATCCACACCCGCTCACAATATACTTATCTTTAGTTTGGAAATCGTTTCCAAATTAGTCGCTTAAGGCCCATCACTTCATGCCTTATGCAAGTATTCCTATAGCTTTATTTTCCCATAAAGCTTTACATTCACCAACAATTCTATTTCCACATAAACCGCACCTCGTTTATCATTCATTTGCAATTACAGACTCACAACTTATATTCCTTCTCAATCTCATAACACATAACATCGCATTCGTTTATTCTTACAACATATATCATCACGTTTCGCAATACATCACTTTCACACTCATTACACAGTTCAACTATCACACTCACAATTCGGCTTGAATGGAAAATAGCGTGTATTCTGATTTCCTAGTGTTTGTGTATGCCATGACCTGAGTCTAATGCAACAATACAGAGTATAGAACAGATGCACTTATTCTAATGTCAGCAAGACTCTGGACACACATGCATCCTATACTACATGTGGCCCAGATCAAGCCGTTTCTCCAGTTCAGGGATTTGAACCCTCGCTATGCAATGCATTCTAATTTGGTCTACTTCCTATTCCTGATAGTATGACATGGTTAAGGAGATATAAATAACAGAAATAATTCGGGGCACTACCCCGTTGTCACCAATAATCATTGCATCAGACCCTCCTCGAAAGCTGTGACGAACTTACAGATATGCCGCAAGTATATCCATTGCGTAGAAGATCCATTATGATCCGTTCGTGTCTACCAACATAGAACATGACGGTCTCGAAGGACGAAAACCCCCGATCCGCCAGGATATCAGCATCCCGTTCTTACCATGGTACTTTAGGAATTAACAGTGCAAGATACGCGCCGCAACGAGATCCTTAATGACAGGAAGAGACAACCAGTATCACCACTTAGTGCTAACTCTCAGAACGAGTAGGATTATAGGGAATCACCCCTAATACCAATTCGGACTTTGAGCGAAACAATAAAAGAAAACCTAATCAATGCAGTTTATTGAAACAAGTCACCAAAATCACACTCGGTGTCGACCAACAATGTCGAGCCTGTCCGGTCTGTCAAACAACAATCATCACAGGAATCACATCCACTGATTCCCAATACCTTCACAGGCCAGCGACCAAATAACTCCGGCCCGTGACCCTCAGTGAGTGGTCCAACGGCGCCCAAATGATGCAATACAATTCAGTGAAGGTAAGCACACACGTAACCATCAATTCTTGACCATTGACAGATTCAGGCATCGAGACACCAAACATAAACCGACCAGAGCTATATCCCAACTCCTTCATGTCCACCATGAGTATTAAGCACAAGAACTTATCCAAGATCCAAATGAAATGCTAAAACACCATTAAAACCTGATAGCTCATGATCACCATACTGCGGTATGCAGAGGGTTCCTCATCAATTGTCCGATGGAACATTTTAAGAAATACCAGTAGCTGCGACCCAAGCTACACTCATCAGGACCCAATGCACTCAGAACTTCCTAGAAGGGTAAGGAGATCCATTTCCATCCCCTAGTTGATGATTCCCTCAACTTCTTTCAAAGGACTCAAGTCCCCGAGTTAACTCAAGCTTAAAGTCAATCTAGACAATAGGTTGCTAAACTCGCAATGTCCATAATTTCCGGCACATTAGTCAGAATTGCTTGGTATCTCCCATTCTGGAAAGGTAAAGCCTTAGTCTACAACCTTCCAGCTAACCATTTCCTCGAATTCAATCATCTTGATACTATAAAACCTCATATATTCTCAATAGTATATTCTTCTTGCACTCGCCGCCGTTTCCAATATCATAAGGGTTTGCTCACTCATCAGAAGTTCTCGATCCCGGGTCCTATGGGAAGGTGGGAGTGTCTACTTCAACTTCCTAGTTGAACACCTCTTTCAGACTCTATCATTGAGTTCTCACAAACACAAGTTCCATTAGTTGTACAAACAGGGAGAAACTGGTTTACTTAGCCAATAATGTTTAACTAAGACTGGATCCATTCCATCTTTGGAAAATCATAATTCTCAACCTATAAACTGGAATTACACAATTCCAGATGGGTTAGAAGACTATGACTCGTACTACGACTCTCTAGTTGGTCAATCTCCCAATTTCTTAACAATAGTTCCCAATTTCTCATCTACACAAACTAGTCAACTTGTACTAGGCTGAACATAGCCCACTTTGGAAGTCAATAATAAATCGACCTTGAGTCCAATGCTCATGAAATTGAGATACTCAATCTACACATACCATTTCATTATGTCCCTGTAACGCCCCGCACTCAGCTCGTACGCACACAATTAACTAAATTCTAGCCACGCCCACCACAGGCTGCCTCAAAAGGGTGTCCGGACGTTGGGTACCTTTATCCTTGGCTTTTTCCTAATATATTCTCACTTCTCTTCCCTTCTATAGCCGATGTGGGATTAATCCCCTATGTCAAACCCGGTCAACACCACCCACACACACACTTACCAGCACACACTTCCATTCCTTCATTCATTTAATACCATCTATATCCCCATAGATCATCTTATAGGCTCATCACACCATTAATTCCTATAGGATCTTCTATAGTCCACAATCAACTACTCATTTCCTTTTCTTTCTTTTCCAAGCCACGTCACCATCCATCCTTTTCTATTCTTTTCTTTTCTTTCTTATACTATATATATACTATCCATATACTAGTATATATATATATACTCTCTTAGAAATACGGGGTCTCACAGTCCCAAAATTCACATCTAGATTCATCTCATACAATGAGCTACGACTCTTCCAACATAGCACACAAATTCAGCCACTCCTTCAGCAGAGCGTTTACTACCCTTTACCAAACAAACTCTAGAATTTCTAAAACTTGAGAATCATCAAATAAACCCATACCAAAAGCTACTCTCAAGGTTCATAGCAAGATCATACCTACACAAATGGTTATGACCCTTTGGACTTCAGTCCAAAAGCAATCGGCTTCAGCTCTGCCCTTTCAGACCAGCTGAACTCTGCAAGTTCTGAGGTATCAACCGACCTCGATAATTTATGAAATTTAAACTATAGTTGTGGACACATACATGAGTGTCCACACAAATTCTTAGTTCAAAACACCCATGCTACACTAAGATACGAAAACGGAAATACACAGCAAATCGTAATTTAAAATTTTCACAACGCACCATGTGCGTAAAATAAAAGATAGGGTTTTTAACATATATACCCCTAACAAATACTTGAATATCATGTATGCCCCCGACAAATATGTATTTTCATATTTGTCCTCAACAATATATGTCACTTCTCTTAGTTATCCCTCTAGTTAAAAAAACTTAAAAAGAATGAGAATTTTTAATTTTTTTAATGGACTTGATGAAAATTGAATGAAATATTCTATTATCTACTATTCAAACTTTATCTCCTTCATCCTTGTAAATCTGGGTAATTGTTAATCCAACCGAGACTTATTAACTATTCTAAAAATTTCTTCATTTTTCTTCAAGAAATGGATAAACTAACAATGCATTTAAGAAACTATTTCCTCACGTTATTTTTCCAAACTTGCCATCAATCTTGTTTTTTAATGATAGGTTATAATCTTCTTCATTTATTTTCCTTAAAACTGTTAAATCTCATTTGATTGTCTAATTTGATCTTTTAATTTAATTTCTATTTATCTCGTAAGGGTAAAATCATGGTTAACTTAGTAATATCTAACATGGGGGTAAATATGAAATAACGGCTAAATTGTTAGGGATATATACGAAAATACACATTTGTGAGGGGTATATATGATATTATCCTATTTGTTAGGGGTATACATGTTAAAAACCCTAAAAGATATCATACTTACAAATTGTCCCGCGAAGAATCGAAGCGCCACCACGCATTCAAAGTCGCTAGTATATCCTATCATCAAAATTCAAAGCAATCAAGGCTCAAGCATCCAAACCAGTTACGGGAAAATAATAATACTAACCCCAATACCACACAGGCATTTTATTGAATGCCTGGGATACACGTGCTTTGCACGTAATATTCGAAATCCGACAAGATTCCTATTTTCAAACAATTACTAAAAGCACTCCAAAATTATTCTAATAGTCCTATTACAGTTTCTACTACCATACGATAACTAATTCATACACATATAGTTCTCTTTTACAAATCCAAAATCCTAATTTATTAACAACTTACAAATTCTCTAACAACTTGCTAATTTCTCGCATCTACCTTTCCCAACATCTCCTAATCTTTCTACCATAATACTCCTACTCAAAAGAAATTAACCACACTAAATTTCATACAATAATATAATCTAGGGTTTACCTTCCCGAAATTCTTTCGAAAAACGGACACCGCCACGATGTAGAGAACCCTTCTATTAGTCTATCCTTCAATTTAATTGAAAAACCATGGAGAAAAGGGTTGAATTTGGGCGGGGAGAGAGAGTGCCGACATGGGTTTCGGTTGGGTTCGGTTGGGGAAAGAAACGGGAGAAGGAAAGAAAATGGAGAAGGAAGGAGAAGGTGGGTGGGGGTTTTATAAAAGAAAGAAATAAATAAATAAATAAAGGGAATATTACATACAAGCCCCCCCAAGTCCCAATATATTTCAAATAAGCTCCAATCTCTACTTTAAGATTATAAACAATACAAAATACATTAAAACTACCTCGTAATAATCCTTCAAAATTATAAAATAAAGTAGACAATATATCTGATATTTCTCAATAACAATCAATTGTTATTAGAAAAATACCTGATCGCGTGCAATTCTCAATTGCGCACAGATTACGATGCAAAATAGCCATATGCTATTTTTGCGGGGTATTACATGAAGTGTCGGTATGATCTACTCTAATCTTTCTTAGTATTTTCATGTGATGAATGTGTTAACGTTTTGTGCGTTTGATCATATGATTGGGAGTTTTAGATCATAGTTATTCTCGCTTTGGAAAACTAGCATGTTTAGGGTTGTTAAGTGTTTTATCATACTATTTGTATAGATATTTTGAAAAATCCATTGTTTGCAGTTTGTGTGAGATCATATATTTGCTTCTCTAATAAAATAAAATAAAGTATTTTAATGTATAAGATGTATAACAAATGTCTATAACTTGGGAGAAAGCACTCTATTAGTTACGTTTTGTTATTTCTCGTTCATTGTATTATGGGTGCAAAGTTGAATTATAATATGTTAGTCATTATCTCATTTAGCGTTATGGAGATGATGAAATACGAATAAAGGAAAGAAGTCTTCGCTCAATGTGTTTGAGCAAGTGGACATTGTTAGAATCACTAGAGAAAGCAAATAGTTTTGTGAAATGTGGGAGAGTAATTTTGTATTAACTCTTATAATGTGCATATATTGTCAATCACATGTATAAGTTGAGTTTAACATATGAGACAATTAATCATAATAGTTCTAATTGTGTATAGTTTCTGAACATAGCATAATTGGCTAGGATTTGAGAACTATATATTAAATTGTTTGTTCTTGTTAAAACTTATAATTCTACTAAATGACACTTCATTAAATATGACAAATATGAATATTGTGCTCAGATTCTGATCTCTAGAAAATTATTTAGTATGATTTCTAGGAGCACACAACTTCTTGAGTCAATACATTATGATATTTGTGATCTCAGTAGCTTTGTGACTAGACGAGATAATTATTGGTCAGAAGTATTTAATCGCTTTTATAGATGATTAATATAAGTCTGTCATATATATGAAGAATGAAACACTTGTTATTCTTAATGAATTAAAAATTATAGTTAAATGCTAAAAATCAAGGGTTCAGATTTGATAGAAGTGGTGAATATGTTTTAACAACTTTAGAGAAGTTTGCATATGGCATAATCTCTACTGCTCTTTACTTATAACAGTTAAACGGTATTGATAAAAGTCAGAATCAAACACTTAGTGAAATGTTGAATTATGTAATAATGACCGTTGTTTATCTTGTGTAATAATGAGTGATGCATTATTAATCATATCTCTAATATATTACTACACTCTAAATTTAATACACCTTGTAGATCCTGACATGAAAACACAAATAATTTTGTTAAAGTAAAAATTTGTGTTGTGATACATTTATTAGAGTACATGACCCTAGAAGGCCTAAAGTAGGGCATACAACAAATATTTGTGTTTAGAAAGTGCAGAATGTAGTTATGTGGACAGATGTTAGATCTATCTAATTTCTGTTAGAAGAATCTAGACTTGCAGAGTTCTTTAAGGATGTGTTCATCAAAGATAAATGTATGAAATGATCTAGTCCTACAGACACGGTCAATGATTCACAGTTGGAATTAAGAACCAGCCTTACTGACACTTAAAACTTCAATGACAAATGAGCCAAGAAGAGTCTTTAGTAGATAATGAGATGAATTTTGTGTCATACAATAATACTTTAATTTAGTTGATCTGCCGAAAGGGGCTAAAACTATAGAAAGTAAGTGGGATTTTGTAGGAGAAACTTAATTTCGATTGTTCAATAGCAATTTTAATGTATTTTAGTAGCTAACAGATTGACTGAGAAAAATGGGGTAGATTTATTTGATGTCTACTCACATGTTTGTCATTGTCACGTTCCGCTTCCCAAAATACGGGAATACGAGCCCGTGATGAAGGCCCAACGAATGATTTTAACATGATCCATAAGCTATACCAGTCTTAACTCAATAACATGAAAAGAAATAACCACAACCACGCAGAAAACATAATCACATAAACGAGAATAAAATCTAATAACCAAATCTGGGGTACAAGAACTTACCAAATAGTTCGAGAATATGCAATGCAGTAACAGTTCGACAAGTTCCTTTCAGTTACCCATCACTGTACCTGTATAACATAACTCAAAAGAAAGAGTAAGAGAACCCGTTAGAGCAAGTTTCGGGCGACAAGTAATAGGAAGCAGTAAAATAGGGAATAAAATGCTATATAACAAGAACAGAAATTGGAACGATATCGGAGTCTATAAATGAAAAACGGTAACAAAATCAAAAGTTGATAATCAATAATTCAGAATCAGGAATTAATGTTTAATAACCAGTATTCAGTATTAGTGTCAATGTTTAATGTTCATTTATGTCTATAAGTCTTTTATCAATCCTAACTAATGTAGCACTTCATGCGTCCCATTTATTTACCGCATGGTTGCTACATGCAAACAAGTTACGTTTAGACTTAGTGGTGGATTTTATAGGGCCGTGTACTCAGACATCATTATGTCATGTCCTGTAATTAAGTAATGGGTTCTAGAGGTGGCCCCCGTAAGTTCTAGAGGTGGCCCCCGTCAACCCCTGACATGGCACTTAGTTCCATGTAATGGGTTCTAGAGGTGGCCCCGTAGGTTCTAGAGGTGGCCCCCATCAATCCCTGACGTGGCACTTAGTTCTACGTGGCACTTAGTTCCATGTAATGGGTTCTAGAGGTGGCCTCGTAGGTTCTAGAGGTGGCCCCCATCAATCCCTGACGTGGCACTTAGTTCTACGTGGCACTTAGTTCCATGTAATGGGTTCTAGAGGTGGCCCCGTAGGTTCTTAAGGTGGCCCCCGTCAATCCCTGACGTGGCACTTAGTTCTGCGTAACACTTAGTTCCATTTAACTTTAAAACATGGGAAACACGGGCTCCCTTCCGAGTACACTTTGTAACATCCCATAATTTTCAAAGAGTATAAATATATATAAATATGTTGAAAAAGTAAAAAGTTGGCTGTTGATAAAATTAATATATGCAGATGGCATATATGGTAAATATGTTGAAAATGTATGGAGATAGGGGGCCCACGTTATTGAAATAGCTTGAACAGCAAGCAGATGCTGTTTGCAAAGTGTGGGTGACGTCACACTTTGTAACGTCCCGCTTCCCAAAAACACGAAATATGAGCGCGTGACAAAGCCCAGCGAATGATTTTCATCATTCATGAGCTGTAGGATCGACCTAGCATCATAACAAGAATATAACAAAATGTACACAACCACGCATGCATGAATAATTTATTAATCAACAGAAACAATTAAAACAAAATAATAATATCCCAAATAGTTTTCAAATCTGGATCAAAAGATAAAACTCGGGACTATAAGCCCGTTACAAGATTCAAGTAAAAAAAAGAAATAAATAATTCAAAAACAAAATATTTTAAAGCAAGTCTTCTCTCCAAGCGAAGCCTAGAACGTATGCTCACCAATTTCAGCAGGCAATTCGTCTCCAAAGTCTGTATATATAAATATAATAAATAAAAAAAAGAAAAAGAAAACAAGACAAACGCCCTTAGTCAAGTTAGGGCCGTAAATAGTACAAGCAAGGGTATGAAAACAAGTATAAGAAATATGGAACAAGATTTGGAATCAAGAATGTATAACATACTATAATAGAGATGCAACAAGTGGTGGGAGTAAAAAAAAGCTAGCTAGCAAGAAAGATAACTCAAGTGACAAGATTTGGTAACTAGTACAAGTAGTAGTGCAAGTGGCTAATGAACATGTAATGGTATCAAGCATCAAGTAACAAGTATCACGTACAAGTGTCAAGTAACAAGTAACAAGTAACAAGTCTCAAGTAACAAATCTCAAGTAACAAGTCTCAAGTAACAAGTCTCAAGTAGGGTGTCAAGTGTGTACAAGTGACAAGTTATTCTTCAGTCTAATGTTTAATTCTATCTAGGTAGCACTTCATGCATTCATATTTTTACTACATGGTTGCTACATACAAACAGTTTCGTTTAGGCTTAGTGGTGGATTTTATAGGGCAGTGTACTTAAGCATCAAGTATCAAGCAAGCATGGTTCATGGATCCGAAAATAAAGTAATAAGTTCACGAAAAAAGTTCGTGAATCCACTAACAAGTTCAAGAACCACACAGTGGGTTCATGAATCTAACAAGTTCATGAGTCGAGTAATGGCTTCATGAATCCATCAAGAGACAACAAGTTCATGAACCAAGTTCTGGAAAACACGGGCCCTCTTCCGAGTACACTTACCTATATCGTCTACTATTATGGTCTTTTCTTTAAACCCCGGCTTGTTATTTATTATTATTATTAACCAAGCATGAAAGTGTGCGAAACAGGTCAAGTAAACATGGTCAAGAACATGGAACAAGTTTAAGATAATTATCAAGCATATTCGAGGGTCAACACAAATTAAAATTATTAAGAACTGTGAGAATTGCAGTTCTAGACAGCATGACTTTGCTGCACCAAAACTGCGATTCCCGTTGCTACAAGATAGCAAATGTGAATCCGTCAGAAGGCCTAGAAACTAGACTTCTGCCCGGTTCCAACGCATATAATTAAGACATACAAGTTGTAGCAATTGATGTCAAAACAGAAAACTATACAACATTTGTATTCAGCCAGAATTTGTAAAACTGAGTTTGTACATATGAAATAGGGTTGAAACATCATTAATTAATTCGGAGAAAATTAGAGAATGTTCTCTAGGATTTCCAGTATCAGCATGTAAAATTTCAGGTCATTTACTTACTGGTAGCATAGTTAAAATAATTGTAAACCGAAGTGGTACATCAGTTTTTATGAATTTGCGATTACCGACACAGCAGCAGTAAAACTACGGTATCTCCTAAACCGTAACACGGAATTCGAAAATTCTGGATGTTATTGGAAATTAGACACTTGGGGCTACATTTCATATTTAGGACTCAAGTTCAGATTCTGGTTTTATCGGGGTCGAAACAGCAAACCAAGACAGGACAGAAACCAAACAAGACTTTTTGCATGAATTTTATCAAAATTATACTAGTTGTGAACATGTGTATCAACGAAGAGTTGTGACTCTTAGATCATGTAATAGATAAGGCGAAACATGAGATCATCAACGATAAATAAAGAGGAGTTACATTTACAATCTACTTGCAGTATTTTCAAGAAAAAGCTTGTACTAGAAAACGAAATATACAAGAAGATACTTGCCTTGGGGTGTAGACGATGAATCCGACGAAAGAATAACGGGAATCGATCCCGGGTGGTGAACTCAATATACGGATCACGAACCAAATACGAACAGACGATCACGATCACAACCACGAACACAAGCACGGATCTCGATGATCAAAACAAATATCAAACAACAACCTATCAAGAACAGCCGGGGGAACAAAGTGTGCACTGCGGTCGGCACAGGGTGGCAAGGCGGCAACCGGTGGACGGTGCACAGGGGCGGCACCGAAGGGAGGAAAGGTCGGGGGTGAGCAGGAGGGTTGGAGGATGATCGGGAGGAGTGCATAGGGTGAGGAAGGCCGGGGTGCTAGGGTTTGTATGGGAGATGACGGCTAGGTGATAGGAGGAAGGTGAACAGGCAAATAAGTTTATATATAGGGTATAGGTTCAGATGGGTATTGGGTAAAAACGGGTTGTAGGGTTTTAATGGGTAGTGGATCCAATAGGGGTTAATTAAATAGAATATATAAAACATGTTTATATATACATACATTAAATCATGAACAATCAAAACTAATAGTAACAATAATACTAATAAAAATAACAATAGAAATAATAATGCTAATAACAATAATAATAACAAAATTGGATTTTCAATAGATAATCAAAGATAACAATAGTAAAAATAAAACTAATAATTATATTAGTAACACCAACAATAATAATAATATCAATGACAATAATAATAATAGTAAAAATAATAAAAATATGAATACCAAAATAAAATTTGAGTTCAGCAGATTCATAAAAATCAAAATAGTAATAACATAATAGATTTGGACTAAAATATAAATAGTCGATCATTTGAAAACGATAAATAAGGTTGAAATACTCCATTATTCGAAAATAAATATAATTGTCCAAGAAAATATTTTAAATGTAAAGTTCAAGCCGAATTTAACAAATACTGAATTTATAAATTTTAAATACAGAAAATACATAGAAAATACGTATTTACGAAAATAGGGGTTACACACTTGCTGATGTGACTTTCACGTTGGGGCCCATCTCTTGGTTGTTTCCGCTGTGCATTTCGCCAGGAGAGAAAGGTAAGTGTATGGGATTAGTCCCATATCGGAAATCAACTTGAATAAAATAATATATAAATAATAATGCATATGATCAAGAGTCACCAATTCGGTTAACCACCTTTTGAGAGGCAGCCTGTGGTGGGCAGTTGTACTACATAGTATCTAATTTGTCTTCTAAATTGTATAAATTGTCTGAGCTCGGGGCAGGGGTGTTACACACTTACCTATATTGTCCACTACTATGGTCAACCCCTAACCCAGCTTGATTATTTATTATTATTATTATCAATCATTTATGAACATTCATGTATCAATGTGGACGACGGTATCAATACTCATGCAACGAGTACAATTGATGAAACTGGTAGCCCTAGTACAATTTCAAGATAATATCAAGACTATACAATACATGAAATATACATGGTCCAATTCATTAAATATGGAAAATATGGTTTATATGCAAAACATAACAATATATGGACTAAGTGTACTACGATTTTTATGTGCAAGATTTTAAGTTATTGTGTCAGGAACCGGGTCGAAACCTCAATACAACTCGGGCAAATGACAAGGCAGTATATTTGAAAGTTCCATCATACAGTAAATTTACGGTTCAAGTTTTATTACAATAGCAATGGCATGATAAGACAACTATGAATCAATAGCATTATACAGTAAAGAAACAACGGAGTTCAATTAAATGTGATATTCAAATTGATTACTACTTGCCGGATTTCAAGGAGTGTTTTCTTGAACTAGAAACAATAAAAAATGAGTTCAAGAGATGCTTGCCTGTTAGGAGACGATTTGAATAAATAGAATAACAGGATTAGAATCTCGGGCGACGATCCAAAATACGGCGAGCTACGCACAAAACACCAAACAGTGGCTCGGCAACACAATAGCAAACACGATCCACCCTTACACCACACAAAACAGCACACACACAGTGGGATCCCCCTACTCCTGAACAACAAACACTCAAAGCACACAATCGTGCTTCGTCTCCACAGTGGACCCCCACACAAACACCAAATAGCAGCTTGGATCCCCTATACCCGCAATAGCAAACAAGCCAAATCCCACTATGCTTTCGTCTTCTCCAACGCAACGGAGAGAGAGAGAGACAGCCACGACGGGCGACTGCAGCAATGTCGAGGACAACAGTGCTGCGGTCGGGAAGCGACGACAGCGGCGCCCGAGCGCTCTGTTTCGTTTCGAAATAGAGGAGGCGAGAACAACGGGGAATTCGAGCGCTCGACGATGACAACGAGGGGCGAGGGACCTTCGGTGGTTTGGGAGGGGTGAGCGGAGAGGGATCAACGAAGGCGATGAGCGGTTGCGGCGACGGATGGCGATGGCGACAATGGGTTCGAGCGGAAGTGATGACGATGGGTTCTTCGGAGGTTGTGAGCAGAGGAGGAGGTCGAGGAGCGACGGCGTGGCGACGGGAGGTCGTGCGGGGGAGCTTCGGTGAAGCAGAAGGTGGAGGGCAGAGGTCGCGAGGAGTCGACAACCGCTAAGAGGAAGGAGATTTGGGTGGGAAAGTTAGGGTTCAACAGTGAGAGGGGGTTGCACAGGACCGGGGTAGTGGAAAGGGTGAACAGGGTAGGGTTTGTAGGGGGTTTGCTGTTTTTTGGCTTTTGGGGAGAACGAAAGAGAAGAAGGAGAATGGTTATTTAATAATAAAATAATGCGAGTGAAATGTGGGTGGTTACTGGTTAGGAGATACGGGGGATTGTGGGGGAGAAGATATGGGTTTATTTGTTAGAGAGAACTTGGGTTGTGGGTTTGGGTTTATGTAGTTTAGAATCCAATAGGAGGTGGGTTATAGGGTTTTGGGTACAATATGGGTTAAATAGAAGGACAATTCTCAACCCAACAAGATAGAATACAATTCCATGAAATTAAACTTGAATTAGGAAAAGGAGTAAGATTGCAATAATTAGACTGAGCTCAAGGATAAATCATGAATAATATTAGAGTTGATATCATTCGATACAATAATGAAACAAAATGAAATGTTATAGAATTACAAAAGAGATTACAATGGGGATCAACAAAAAAGGGGAAAATGAAAATGGGAGTTACAGTCATATTGCGACGATAAGTATTCTTCTTACCCTTACATCTATTGAAAATTTTGTTATTCATAAAGGATATTTAAACAGTTTTGTACTAAAAGCTTTGTACTTGATGTTTTGTACTGAACAGTTTTGTACTGGAAAGTTTTTAACTAATATGTTTAGTGAACAAGATTTATAATTTAGTAAAATCATTGTATCTTCTTAAAACATGTATAGCCGACGGATAAATAATTTGACAAATTTCTTAAAGAGCCTAGTAAATGAATCAAGTAATTCAGATCAGTGCCTTTAACTTTGTGCTGTGTCAAATATAGTGGCTATTATTTACTTGTTTTGTTGACATGCTTGTTCTTGGAAGTGACCTCTCTATTACAAATGAAGTTAAAATTGTGCTATCCAAAGAATTCAGCATGAAACACCTAGGTATTGTGGACACCATAGGTATAAGGGTGAGTTTCGGTTGGCAAGGGATAACTCTTAGTCAAACACATCAAATCAAAATGTGTTTCAATAGTGGGAATATAGTGATTGAAAGTATGTTTTGAAACATGTCAACTGATTATGACAAAAGGTTGACACCTAATGATGGTGTAACTATAAGACAGGTAGATCATTCTAAAGGAATTGGCAGTCTTATGTATACAAAGATCCGCACTAGAATAGACATAGCCTTTAAGGTAGGTATGATCTGCAGATTCACTAATAATCTCATACACATTTGAGTGCCCTTAAGAGGCTAATGAGATACCTGAGTAGTATTCAAGAGTTTGCTTTGTGCTACTCTAGTCATTCTTCGAATGAATGGCTGATATGATGCATTATGATGGTCAGAATTTAGTGAAAGTCGATAACTAGTAGA
The DNA here is from genome assembly GCA_017893485.1 of Hemerocallis citrina. Lineage (NCBI taxonomy): Eukaryota > Viridiplantae > Streptophyta > Magnoliopsida > Asparagales > Asphodelaceae > Hemerocallis > Hemerocallis citrina. The sequence continues at coordinate 197,641,229 of CM030366.1, forward strand.
TATATGTTTACACTAGGAGAAATAGAAATGTTATGGAAATTAAAAGGAAAACAGGCACTGTGCTATCATCCATGAAATCAGACCTCTATGTGTTATCCTCTGCAGGGGAAGAAGCTGAGTGGATTGAAGAACTTGTTGCTAGTCATCCATTAAGAAGTTTAAGTAACTCTCTAATTCTGTTATGCGACTATCAAGCTATAATGCACTGTAGCTCATAACTCGCTCTATAATAGTAAGATGAGTATATTAAGGCTGAAAGAAGCCTAGTTGAACTTTCTCATAATTAAAGTGCAATTAAAATAAAATATGGCTAATGCTCTTGCTAAGAGACTCGAAAGTAATCTAATTATCAAAACTGTGGGGAAAATGGAGTTAAAAGCTATTGAGTCAAAGCTTTAACATCCTAATTGTTTTGAAATTTAGAATCCAATTGGAGCCATAGAGAAGTTCAAATTTAAGCATCAATTTTAGGCAGTTGACATGTTTTAGATAATTTTGATGATTCCACATAAATTCCACAAATATATAATGTCATTCTAATTTTGATGGTATTATATATCTAGGAAATTTACATAGAATAATCATATTATTCCAATACAAAACATGAAAACTTGTCAATTTGTTTCAGATGTTTAGAATGTCGTTATATCATTCCAATTTTGATGATATATCTCTTTTATGGATTCATGTTTCATTCTAATTTTGATGATTCAGAATGAACTATAATTTATTTGACTGTTCTATCATTCCAATATGAAACATAGTATAGTTCTTGTGTAGAAACTATAATAGTTCTTGTTCTTTATTTAGTTAATGAAACTTGACTGTGATGCATGCGTTACATTTTTGCTAAGCTAATTATGAATTGTACTAAGTTCTTATGTGGAACTAGATACTTTGTGAAATTCGTTGGAATTTTTAGAGTTGTGTCTCTTGATATTCTTGTTTTCAATAAGCTAACAAAGATGGAGGAGTTGAATTTGTCAACATAGATTTCAAAATAATGATTTGCTCAAAATGGAGGAGTAAACATAAAGCAGTGTGCAAGGATAGAATTTCAGTTTATTTATTTCGAGAATAAATTAGTCACTTGCTTGGTAAAACTTCTGTTGAGTTTAAGACTCTTGTGTTCATTAAGCTTAAAACTCTTATGTTGTTTTTGAAGTTTATTTGCTTTGGTTGTTTTGAAACTATGACAGATTATCAAGTTGGTTTAGTCATTGTGAACTATTCTGTTGTGATATGGTTTGGGAACTATTTAATTATTTTGGTTTAGTCTTTTTGAACTATTCGGATTTATAATTGATTTAGTCCTTATGAACTGTACATTGAGTGACGCATTTCTTCTATTTTAAGACTGCTATCAGCCAGTCAGCTTCATGTTGAACTGATGAGATAATCCAGTACGTTTATATATTGAGAATATAGGAGGAGATTGTTGGATATATAGATATATTCTCACTAAATAAATAATATTATGTGTACTATTATTCTATGGCTAACACGTGTGTTACACATACTAATTGTACGGATATCGGAACGCGGGTTGAGTGGGTTGAGAACCCAGTACCCAAACCAGTATTTATCCTATAAATATTGGCTTGTGATAGTAGTCTGGGTATTCCAATTTTGATACCTAGGGTAAATATCTCAAGCACATTAGTCTAGGATATTAACCCTAATTTCTATTGTTATAATCTCTCATAATCTCAAACAATAACTTGCGATTATTGACAAATTAATTTGCATGAAGGAAGTACGGGATTATATTATGAGCATGATATGCATTTTCTGTGGTAGTTTTCTCGTTCCATCTCACTTAAGTGGATTATACTATTTATGGTTGACATGTATAGGTTTTTGTATTTTGTTACCATATATCTCATAATTTGGGATTACTTGTAGGAACTGATGATGTTTGTCTGTTTGTCTGTTTTGTTTGGTTGAGATTTATGGGGTTAGGCCAAGACAACAGGCGACACATTCAATTGTTGTAACTTTAGGTTGTCAAGATTTAAGTGTTAGCTTTCGCTTAGTTCTTTGTGGGCTAGCTCTGTTGAGCCATCTAATGTTTCTCTAGTATATCAGATACTATTAGTGTTAATTTAACTTGTTTATATCTTGATTTTATTTTATCTTATTCTTTATATAGGGCTTGCCGATATGGTTCATAAGCATCCTGCTTTAACAAAGGCTTCGTTGCTGCTGCCAGCTCGGCCATATACAGGGATGAGAGCGGTGACAATGGCTGCTTCCAAGTGAGAGATATATTCTAACTTTCTTTTGATTTTTTATTTGCGTTAATCATTCACTAATTACCTGGTGTTTAAGCAAATAAGGTGCACCAATGGAAGGCTCTGTAGCGGATGAGAGCAATGCCGTGATTTTCATGTTCGACACTTCTGCTATCACGTAATGGCTACAATCGGAATTTCCTGCAGCTTGAAAGAAATTGAACTCGTTGAAGTTGAGTATTACAGCCAACAGGTAATCTGTTAGTCTTGTACATTTTTTTAATTTTTTAATTTTTTTTGCTAATCATAAAGCGTTTTTTTGTTTTGCTTTTTCGTGAAACATAGTAAGGTGAGAAAATAGTTTGGGGATGTGTAAATATATAGTTAATGGGTTATGCTTCAGATTAGGCCTACAGGTTGTGAGAACTTTCAAATCTCCAATTTCGGAATATGTGGGCTGAAAATGGAAACAGATTAGAAGCCTGATCAAAAGTGGGCAATAACACCAGTGGAAAAGCCTACCAGACATGTATTATATATTTTCTTTGGAAATAACATTAATTTATGAAAGCATATAATTGAATGAAATTATAACAACAAACATCAACCACAAAAACAAAACTAAAACAACATGAATACTTTTCTATTTTAACATTGGGTTACAACTTAGAAGTATTTATTCTTTCGTGTATATAAATTTATAAATACTAAATTTGGGGAAAGGAGGAGGGGATTAGTTGTCAAGCAAATGTTCCCTAACAAAACATGATAACTTAGTGGAGTTTAGTGAATCTATACTTGTGTTTTTATTTGGGAATTTCATAAAAAGCCCCAAATAAATGAGAGCAATTGTCTAGAAGTCCTCAAACAAATCCCACTGCAGCCCACAAAAGCGGCTCCCATATGCTATCCATCATGAAGAATTATTTGGAAAGAGCAGCTATGAATGAGATGATCAATGACTGATTTCAAAAATCAAAGGACTGGAGTTTAGTAGTAGGCTGAGGCTCACAATGGGTACGAAGTTCACCCATGGCTTCGTCAAATGTTTTGTCCTTTGTGAATTCACTTTCGGGATTATGAGTATGACCAGATTCCAGCTCGGCTGTTCCCTTTCTAGCCTAGTATATGTAATCATGTACACCAATATATTTGTACTAATCTGGAGGACTACAGCCCCAAACCATGCATATATAGACGACAAAAAAGTTTGCGGTCCATAAATCAGTATGATTTTTTCATCTTTGGAAGGATCCGTTCGTTGAAGTTGTTGTAGGGAGGCACATTTTCTGAAGCTAATCCAAGGATGAACATAGCTGCCCTCTAAAGTATCTGTTCGAGATCAGAAGATCTTGTAGGGGGCAAATTTTCTGAAGCTAATCTGAGGATGAACAGAACTGGGGTCCAAAAAAGTTTGTCAATTCCTTACAAAAGTGAGAAATTAGGTTCAGATTATTGACATCGTAATGTCTCACACATTCAGGTATATATGGACTTCAGTATCATAAAACTGGATCAAAACAATTGGCAGATTAGATTCGACTGCAACTGGACCCTAATCAGCTTAATTATTAGAAAAAAATTGAAATGCTAACAAAAAGCGAATGATCTGGATTGAATTGGCTGATTTAGTTTAAACAGTCCAGGATCAACTGAACAATTCAAGAAATCATATTCAACTTTTTGACAAATTTGTACAAGTGGCTGGATTTGAACTATTTGTACTTGGCAACCAGTTAACCAGATGTCCATATACCGAGTCAGGTTCAACCCAAGTGAACCAGATTGGTCATCTTTTGCCATACCTTTAGTATGCAAGTTAGCAAGTATGATGTATATATACAAAATTAATCGTAACTGGTACATATAAAGTTAATTTTGAGTGCAAACATTATATGTTAGAATGTTTAATTCTTACGAAGCTTGCCTAATATTTTTCCACTGTCTTTGTTTTGAATGTGACTGTCTCCTACTTCTTTCAGTTGGCTCCCAAATTAAGCAATTGAGTGAAGAGTGTGCTATAGGATCCTCATTTCTTTGTAACCATTCTCAACAATTAGACTGTGATGAAAGATACAATATAAAGGAGAGACATCAACCTAGTAAGCTCTCTGTCTGATCTGATTTAAATTGACACACTGAAGAAACCAAATATAGAAGAAGCATGCACATACACATGGCTTGCTACGAGAACAAAACTTATCAGTTCAAGTGGAAGAATGCAGCAACATTCTTCTGGACAGTGAGATGGTTGCTCATGTGGGTGACTTTGCACTCGCAAAGTCCTTGCAAGATTCTAGTAGTTGAATTGGGATAAGAGGAACGAACTGGGTATGCTGCACCAGGTAAATTTTCTATTTATTTTGTTTTCAGAAAAATTGTACTAAATATTAACATACTAATATATTATGCGATTAATGATGTGCCACCTACAATTTTGTATTTGTCTAAACACACTTACAAGTTTATGTATTTGTCTAAATGTTACCCACAATTTTGTATTTGTATAAACACCACCCACAAATTGAGTATTTGTCTAAACATAACTAACAAATTAAAACACCCCAATAAGTAGTCATATTTAATTAGAGTTAGAGTTTATTTTATGGAAATCTACTTCTTTACCATATTGCCCCTCATCCTTAACATATTCTATAGAATAGAAGAATATTCACCACTTATTCTCATATTGGGTTATAAAAGAAAAAGCTTAATCCAACAAATTGTTAAGAGTGGTTAGACAAATACTTAATTTTATGAGTAGTCTTTAGACAAATACGAATTTGTGGGTGATATTTTGATAAATACACAAATTTGTGAGTAGTGTCTGGTAAGTCTGGCAATTGACCTGAACTCAACCCAAGCCCGACTAAGTCCTACCCATTTTTAGTAGGGTATGGGGCTCGAACTTTCAAAAATTTTCTGACTCGGGCTCGAAGAATTAGTTTTCGGGCCAGGTTTGGGTTTGCATAAGTCCGGTCCGAACTCAACTCGGACTTCACAGTAATTTTAATTGAACAGTTCTAGGTAGGGGTGGCATTCAGGCTAGTCGGGCCGGGTTAGTGACGTAGCCGACCGGGCTGGAGTGGGGGGAGGGGAGGCCCGGACCCAACCCTAGGCCCCTGGCTTGGGGGCTGGGCCAGGTCGGGCCTTTGCGGATTCACGGGTTTTGAATTAATTTTGTTAATTAAATAGAGTAGGTTAATATTTCAAAATTTATATATATGCATATAGATATAGATATACTCGCAAAATATTTCAAAATTTTATAAAATTGAGTGTGGACATCAAAATTAATTGATCACTACCCACTACTCAATTAGCCCACCCTCACACTAGCTATTTATAGCCAACTCTACATCCTCACTTCTCTGATCTCACCAATGTGGGAATAAATATATTTGGATTTTAAACGTTAAAAACTTTTAGTCCCACATTGGCGAGATGAGAGAAGTGAGGAGGTGGAGTTGGTTATAAATAGCTAGCTAGGGTGGGGGTTGTCAAATTGAGTAATGAGTATTGATCAATTAATTAATTTTGATGTCCACGCTTATTTTTATAAATTTTTTGAAATATTTTAGAGTATATCTATATGCATATGTACATATATACCTATATATACTTATTTACATATATTTTGCAACAACAACAAATTCAAGAAAAAACCGGGCCTTAATGGTTGGCCTGGTCGGACCGGTTCAAGCCGGTCTCGGTTCAAGGCGGGTCGGGCCGCCACCGGGCTAGTGGTGGCATTATGGCTGGTTTAGCCCGGGACCACCTGGTCCAACCTGGCCCATCACAAATTTGGGCCAACCTGGCTCCTAACCCCTCCCCTACCCGGTCAAGGCCGGGCCCCACCTTTTTCAAAAAATCGCGGCGGCCCGGCCCGCCTTGAACTGGCTCGTTCAGTCCGGTCCGATCTGACCAGGCCGACCGTTAAGGCCTGGTTTTTTTTTAAAACTTTTTTTTTTTGAATTTTTTGTTGTTGCAAAATATATGTATATAAGTATATATATACTGCGAAATATATGTATAGGGATATGTATATATGCATATTGGTATACTCTAAAATATTTCAAAATTTTACAAAAATGAATGGACATCAAAATTAATTGATCAATACTTAGTACTCAATTTGCCAATCCCCACCCTAGATAGCTATTTATAGCCAACTTCACCTCACTTCCCTCATCTCACCAATGTGGGACTGAAAGTTTCTAAAGTTTAAAATCCAAATATATTTAGTCCCACATTGGTGAGATAAGAGAAGTGATGATGTGGAGTTGGCTATAAATAGCTATGGTGTGGGTGAGCTAATTGAATAGTGGGTAGTGATCAATTAATTTTGATGTTCACACTTATTTTTATAAAATTTTGAAATATTTTAGAGTATATTTATATACATATATATGCATATATATAAACTTTGAAATATTGACCTACTCTATTTAATTAAAAAAATTAATTCAAAACCCGCAACCCGCAAAGGCCCGACTCGGCCCCCAAGCCAGGGGCCTAGGGTCGGGTCCGAGCCTCCGCTGCCCCCCTCCAGCCCGGTCTGGCCCACACCGGCTACCTCACTAGCTCGGCCTGCTTAGGACCGGGTCTGGCCTAGTGGTTCTTGGCTCGGCCCGACCCGGTGAGCCTGAAGGCCACCCCTAAACAGTTCTGTGCTTTTATTTTATTAATCTATATCTGATTCTCAACCCAACTCGAAAACACTCTGTATTTAACTCTCCACAGTCTGCACGCCCTCACTGACATAAGTCTCCTCTTTCCCCCAAAAATCTGGAAAACCCTAGTTCTCACTCTCTCTCTCACACACACACATGGCGGCTGGTGGCGACTCCGGTCCTTTCTTGTCTCCGATGATCTCCGACCATGTCGGTCTTGGTCCAACTTCCCATCTATCTAACGTCCTAAACCTAATTATAAAAGATTCTTCATTGTTGCCCCTTTTTCTTCTCAACCTTTGATTTTATTTTTGCTTATTCTTTTTACTGACTATAACTCTCGGGCATCGATGATTGTGATCAAGTTGGGAATGTGTGATATTGCGAAGGACGAGACGATATTGGAGGTAGAAGAGGCTGAGAATGTAGGAAGGCAAGTGGTTGTTGGTGTGATGGAGGATGGGGAAAAGGGAAGTGATGATGAAGAGATGTATAGAATTTGCCATTTGAATACTCGAGAGAGTGGTGGGTTATCAGGTATGAAGCTGATTAGGGTTAGATGCGTGTATCAGAGTGCCCTTGCACTAGGTCACCGGGATTGCGTTGAGACTTGGTTTATAGTAAAGAAAAACTGGTAATTGCCTAATTTCTATCATCATAGTTTTATACAATTATCTGCATGAGAAATATGATTACAGACTTAATCTATGTATTGCTTTAATTTGTTTTTTTTATTACTTTGTGTCCTAAATTATAAACTTTGTATTCAATTTAGAGTTGAAACATAAGACATTGAACATTTCTGATATATGGAACAATTAAGAGTTTTTTCAAGGATGGCTCCGGCTTTTTGGTTTATTTCGGACCCCGGCTCAGGCCTCAATTTAGTAGCCTGACCCAAAATCGGGCCAGGCTTGGAGCCTAAAAAGATTTTCGGGCTCCGGTTTGTATAAGTCCAGCCGAGCCCGACCCGTTGCAACCTTAGTCTCGACAAATACAAGATTGAGGGTGGCAAAATCACTATATTAAAATTTGTTAAGTGTTTGTGCCAAAAAACTTTTTATTTTTTGAATATAAAACTGTATCAAGTAAATGTTTCAACATGAAAAATATGGGTGTCATCATTTAAGGAACACGCTCATAACCAAGGCCTAAGTTTGACTGAACAAAAATTGTAATGCCCCGGTGTTACAGATGGTATCAGAGCCCCGAGAGTGGGTACGATGTATGCCTAAGAGGGAGCTGAGGTCAGTACGTTGGTAGAATGACCAGGGGAAGTACGCTAGCAGAATGACGGTAATTCACTCCACATCTGCTAGAAAGGTGATTCTGTATTAGTTTGTGGGTCCTGAGCTCAACGAGGACGCTGAGATCTAAGGGGGGATGATTGTAACACCCCAGATTTCTAGAGTGGGTTTGAATATGTATGGATAATAATTATATGGGGGCTATAGTGTGGTATTATGGGATTGTGTGTATGGATATATATATCCAATGGGCCATGATATGAAATGAGTTGGCTGTGTGTGTGCATGGTTTAGGGTGTGGGGCCCGGATTTGGATTATTGTATGCATGCATACATGCAGCCGTCACGTGAAGGGGAGAGCTTCACATGGAGATGTGTGGTTATGTAGTTGAAATTAGTCCCACATCGGAGGATTAAGTGAGATATGAGTGTTTAAATAATTAAGCCTAAGTTCAAGAGGTACTTACAAGCTATAGCACCTTTTGTGAGGCAGTACCCTGTGGTGGGGACGTGGTTAGGTGTTTTTTTAGGCGTCAGGTAGGCACGTACGTAGCTGAGCGGGACTCGGGGCGTTACAAAAATAGTTGGGTTTTTAACTAGTATGCCCCAAACAAATACGTGAATATCATATATGCCCCTCACAAATATGTATTTTCATATTTGTCCCCAATAAAAATGTCACTTATCTTAATTACCCCTATAGTTAAAAAAACTCAAAACGATGGAGATTTTTCAATTTTTTTAAATGGACTAAAAAATAACTAAAATTTTATTTTCTCTACCAAACAAACTTTATCTTCTTTGTTCTCGTAAATCTGGGCATTTGTTAATCAAACCGAGACTTGGTAACTCTTCTCAAAATTGAATATCAAAATAACTCGAACTTAAAATTGCAAATTGGAAGAACAGACATGTCTGGAGGAGATAAGAAACAAAGTAGGAGCTACCAGGGGAAATCCAATCTGAGGCCAATGGTGAAAAGAGGAAGGGAAGAGGAAGATGAAAGTCACTACGTCTCTAGAGGCATCCCCAGAGAGGGGATGAAGGAACAGACAAGAGGGAGGGGACACCGTCAGACGAAGGAGGCGAGGGTAGACCATAGAGGGCTACCCAAGCACGGGGATAGACGACAGCTCTCACCAAAAAAGGGGAGAACATAGCAGCGTCCTCCAGCGGCGTATAGACGAACGTATCTAGACGCAACCAGGAGGGGTAAGATGGGAGCAGAAAGGGCCTATCACCGGAGGGAGGAGACTCCGTCGGAGCTGGAAGTCATGAAGAACGAGGACGATGAAGGGGAATGGATTCTGTTCAAACCAAAGAGGGTTTTGAAGGCAGAGAAGATGGCTACTAAGCAGCGTTCCTCATTGTCTTCGACGCCAGCTTCAACTCCGGCGACTAACAAGAAGAATGCCCAATGTCATAAGTGTGCGGAGCGTGGGCATACAATCAATGAATGCGTGAAGGATTGGTTCTGCTATGCTTGTAAAAAGCAAGGCCATATCTCGACGGCTTGCCCCAAACTCAAAAGAGAGGAGGTGAGGGATGGCTCTGCTCCGCCGCACAAACAGCAAGAGACTCTTGAAAGCAAAAGAATCCAGCCCAACTCAGAGGAGAGCCAAGATGATGGACAAAAAAAAATTTGAGCAGTCATCGTCCCCACCCCTTTAATGGAGGAATTTGAAGGCCGACTACAGCGGTGCCTTATGCTAAAGGTACACACGGGTCACCCTACCATTGACGAACTTAGGGAGAAGATTATAGAGAATGTGCGACCTACGACGCAGTGGGCATGGAAAATTCAAAAGGTTAAACAAGACACATGGATGGTATATTGCGGAACAGAGGATCTACTCAAGGAGTTGCTGATGATGGGTAGCCTCGAGGGAGAGGAATTCTACGTGACGATGAGCAGGTGGACGAGGAAGTTTGGAGCGATGCGACCTGATTCATTGCTGGCGGTATGGGTTCGCCTATTCAATATGCCGTTTCACTGTTGGGTTAAATCGGCGTTTCAGAATGTCATCGGGAGCTTCGGCTATCTGATTTCAATTGACAACGACACCAACGTGCAATCTAGAAGGGAATTTGCGAGAATCCAAATCGGAGTAGAAGATATGAGTCTTATCCCGTCGGTGATCGTGGCGGAGTTCGAAGAGGAGCGCCATGAGATTAAGATTATAGTTGAGAGGAAAAAGAGGGTTTCTTTTAGAGGGGCGCCGGAATACTCCACGAGCTCGGAGGGGAGGTTCAAAGCTCAGCCAGAGGTTGAAGATGACGAACAACCATCGAATCTACTGAGACGTAATCGTGGCCATCAGATTCAGAGAGAGAAAGGGTGAAAGCTTAATCAAATGGACCCGTTAGATCCTAGTAACTGCAATCAGGTTCGTCCAAAACAGGGTGCACCGGATCAGAGGGGGACAGGGGATCATGGCGAGGGAATGGGGGACAGTTGTAAAGGGAAAGAAGCTTGCGAAGGTGATAGCGCAGTGGAGGTACGAGGTGTGCCTGGTTTTAAGGGAGTCAAATCAAGAGGGAACGGGACAAAAGGGATGGGGTGTGGCGCATCAGTGATGGGAAAGCCAGGCGACGCTTGTGAATGGACTGTGACCTCTCATAGGGGAGAGGGGGTGTGACAGCAGGACCCACCAGAGAAGAGTCTGCGGTTATTTCGATGACCAAAGCACAATTTTAAGCTGCCTTGGAGACGGCTCTTAGAGCGGCAACTAAGAGTATCATTCTAGATCCACCAAGCCCATTGAAAGGAGAGCCGGGCCAAGTCGGAGATGGGCCTTCAAACCGGTATGGTGCTGGGAGCATCATTGCACAGATGAACTTGATGGACACGACTATTGCGCCAAATTTGGGAGACATCTAGGCGAATCTAGGGGATGAAAATGTCGATGAGGACATCGGGGGATCTGTGGAAGAAGAAAACAGTGGGATAGGGATTGACGGAGAAGGCAATGAGGAAGATTTCCCACTAGATGATACTTACAACTCGACGTGTGACGGAGGTAGAATTGGGGCATTACAAGGAGTGGGAGACGATAACAATGATTACGATAGCGAACATGAAAGGTGGGTTAAGCAGGTGAATGACTTAGCACAAGGGAAAGCGGTGATGCAGGAGGGCACTGGGGGAGGACCAGAGGAGGCAAAAAGGAAGAGCAAGAGGCAGATGGACAGATGGGGATCCAAGGGACCGAGAGAGGAGGATCTCATCAGATCAGCGGCAAAAGCTAGGGAGCCAACATCGGCATGCAGAGGTTCGTTCTCTATTTTGAACTTTATTTCAGATAATATGCTTTTGTATTATGCTAGCATGCTAGGAGTAGACATGGGGGTGACCGTTTCGAAACGGTTGAATAAAGTGCACACGATTAGAGTAGAGGCATATAGACAATGTCTATAATGTCGTCTGTAGGGGTACGAGAAATAGAATATAGATGATTATTTATTGTTTTATGTCGTACATCTTCTGGAATGTTAGAGGAATTCGATCCTCGGTCAAACGGAGACTGGTGAACGATAGTATCACTAAATTAAATTCGTCTGTGTGCGCTTTCCAAGAGACTAGGATCGCCGAACCACAAAATTGGGACGTTCAAGGCCTGACGTCTTTCCAAAAATACGATTGGAGATTCAAACCATCGAGGGGTTTTTTGGGAGGTATCGCCATAGGGGTAGATGCTAATGTCTTCCGGATTGTAGACGTTTACATCGGTAGCTTCTCGGTCACGATTAGAGTTAAGAGTAAAGATGATAGGTGGGAACATATGATTTCATCAGTTTATGGTCCGTACTCCTCCAGTCTGAGGGAGGAGCTGTGGAGGGAGCTTAGGGAGATTAGAAATTGATGGGATGGGCCGTGGGTTGTGAGGGGAGATTTTAACATTACAAGATTTCATAGCAGGCTATCAATAGGGGAAAACGAGAATTCAATTCAACCATCAATGACCTAGATTTAATTGAGATTAGGACTTCGGATAGGAAATTCACATGGTCCAACATGCAAACTAACCCAACTTTTGCTAAGCTAGATAGAATTCTGGTTTCTACAGAATGGGAAGACAGATTCCCTCAGGCGAAAGCAAGATCCGTCCCAAGATTTACCTCAGATCATACACCGCTGCTTCTCGACACTGGTGACAATAGGCGTCCCAAGCATAGACAGTTTAGATTCGAAAAGGCGTGGACCCTTAAAACTGGCATTGCAAAGATCATCGAGGATTCTTGGGGAGCACCCACCCCCCTGGAAGATACAGATGCAGTGTCCAAATGGAACTCCAAAATGGGTAGGCTACGCAAGCGACTGAAGAGGTGGACCAAAGATGAGCTAGGAGAGTTGAAGAGGAAGAAAGAAGAGTTGGCTAATAAAACACACGAACTGGAAACTATAGAGGAGGAGAGGATTTTGCGTAGGGAGGAATCAGAGGAACTGAGGACAAGCAGAGAGGAGCTGCTCAAAATTGGTGAGTTTGAGGAATACTACGGGAAACAAAGATCCCGAGTTCAGTGGTTAAAGGAAGGCGATTCAAACACGGCATTCTTCCACAAGGTCGCAAATGGTAGAAGACGGTAGAATAACATAGCAGGACTGTTCGTGGTGGAGACGTGGACTGAAGACGAGACGGCAATTAGGCAAGAGATCGACAGGACCTTTAGAGAGTTGTTGGGAAAGAAGAGAACGTTGAGATGCAGGATGAAAACAGACATGTGGGAGGAATCAAGAATTGATGGAAGCGAGGGGATTGAAGGGCCTTTTACGGAACAGGAAATTTTAAAGGCTATTAAGAGTCTGGGACAAGACAGGGCGCCAGGTCCAGATGGCTTCCCTATTTTCTTCTATTCCCAGTATTGGCACATCATCAAAAAGGATCTCATAGACATTTTCCAAGAACTATTTCTGGGAGTGGCGAAGGTAGAGAGATTAAATTATGCTAATGTGATCTTAATCCCTAAAAAGGCAGAAATCCTAAGGGTAATCCCTAAAAAGGCAGAAATCCTAAGGGTTATTGATCTCAGACCCATCAGTCTGTTGAACGGGTCGTTTAAGATTATTACCAAGGTGTTAGCGAGTAGGTTGGCCCCTAACCTGAGGAATATCATTGACGAGACGCAAAGTGGGTTTATTCAAGGACGTGATATCATGGATAGTATAGCGTCAGCACATGAAATGGTATTTAGAGCGAACAAGGATAAAGTGGAGGGATTCTTACTTAAGTGGACTTTGAAAAGGCGTACGACTCGGTTGAATGGGACTGTGTAGACGAGGCTCTGGAACTCAAAGGTTTTGGCATCAAATGGAGGACGTGGATGAAGATGTGTATCAGAAATGGGAAATCGTTTATCAACTTTAATGGAGAGGCAGGGAGAGAAATTCGAGGCAGAAGAGGTCTAAGACAAGGAGATCCCTTATCTCCATTACTATTCACTATCATTGCAGATGGTTTGGCAGAATTGACTAAGAAAGGAAAGGAAGCTTAGCTTATCAAAGGAGTTGTGGTTAAAGGAGTCTCGGAGACATTGTCTGTACTACAATATGCGGACGATACACTAATGTTCGGGAGGGCTGATTTGGAGGAAATTGTAGCAATCAGAATTATGCTGCGATGTTTTGAGTACTGGTCAGGTCTAACGGTCAACCTGAAGAAAAGTTGTGTGCTGCCTCTAGAGGGAGACAGTTCGAAATCATTGGAGATGATTGAAACAGGGATGGGGTGTGCCAGGGGGCAATTCCCACTTACCTATTTAGGGACTTCGATCTGGCCAGGAAGGCTGCTGAAAGAGGATTGGGGAGTGCTGATCGAAAAGATTGAGAAAAGGCTTGCGGGATGGAAAGGGAAGTGCTTTCATTAGGAGGTAGAATCACGATGATTAATTCAGCCCTAAGTAGTCTACCTACTTATCTGATGTCAATCTATGAGATTCCTGGGTGGGTAATTGATCGGATTGATAAAGCAAGGAAACGGTCTCTGTGGAAAGTAGCGACGGAGGATAGTAAAGGCTTTCACCTTGTTTTGTGGGGAAGGGTGTGCAAAAAGAAGTTTGGGGGCTTGGGAATTACGAATCTTCGGGACATGAATAAAGCGTTTCTAGCAAAATGGTGGTGGAAAATGATCCACCGACGAAAGACTTGGTGGTACAGGTGGTTCAGAGTGTACCGGTATCGGAAGAAATTTATATTTGGAGGACGAAGTAAACACGGAAAATCATCCTTTATATGGAAAGGGATTGCTAAGGTGGGGGAGGTGTTTCATGCAAACACAATATGCAGTGGGAAACAGAAATGAGACGAGGTTTTGGAAGGATAAATGGTGTGGGGATAACACGTTGCAGTCTTTATTCCCACTATTGGCTAAAAAGGCGGGTAACTTGGATGCTTTGGTGAGCGAGGGATGTATTCAGGAAATCCGCAAACTGGAGAGTGAAGATAGGGCGTCGTTGGATTACCACAGCCAATTGAGAGGTATCCAGAGATTAGTGGCGGAATTTTGGGATCCACACAGGACGGAACAGGACACTAGAGAATGGTCGAGTGCTCATAGTAAGTCCTTCTCAGTGCAGTCGATGTATGAATTCCTTAACGATGGAGGAATGAGAAGCTCGACAGCGCAGGTTATTTGGAAAGTCAGATGCCCACAGAAGGTCAAAGCGTTCATTTGGCTAGTGGTTAATAACGCTATTCTTTCAAAGGCGAACATTAGGAAGCGTAACATTCCGATCGACGCAACGTGCTCGCGATGTGGTGCAAGGGAAGATGATACCAACCATTTCTTCTTTGTCTATCTTAAGGCGAAACTCGTCTGGGAAACAGTAGGATTGGGATTTGATACAACAGAGACGCCTAGTAGTATAAAGGACATTTGGGGTAGCTGGAGGGTTAAGCACATTAGAAAAGACGACCGTACCATGTGGGATATTATAGCCGCGACTTGTTTATGGAGTGTGTGGCTAGATAGAAATGACCCTTGCTTTCGTAACTTAAACTGTGCGTTTAGTACATTGCTTCATAAAATTGGGTCTCTAGGTAATGCTTGGGCGGTACAATAGGGGCAAGGAAGAGGCTGCATATGGACAATGAGTAGTGCATTAGCCAAGGACGCCGGTTCAAGAATGGGAGAGTCGGCGGAGGGGGATTTTGGATGGAGGTTTGGGATATCAAACTCTCCAAGGTGTATTCATGTATTTTTTCATTTTCAGTACTAGAGTTGTGTTGGTATGAGACTTTCATGTATATTGTCTGTTTCAGTACTAGTGTGGGTGTTGAGTTGTAATGAGAACTCCTTTGTTTCGTTAAAAGTTCATTAATGAAACGGGTGACAATAGTCACTTTTGCATATAAAAAAAACTCTTCTCAAAATTTCTTCATTTTTAAAAAAAGAAATTGATAAACTAATAGTGCATCTTTGAGAACTACATATTCTTACGTTACTTCTCCAAATTTGTCATTAATCTTATTTTTCAATGATAGATTATAAGCTCCTCATTTATTTTCTTTAAAACTCTTAAATTTTTTCTCATTTGTTTGTCTAAATTGATCTTCCAATTTAATTTCTATTATTTGTAAGGGTAAAATCTTGGTTAACTTAGTGATATCTAACATATGAGTAAATATGAAATAAAGTCCAAATTGTTAGGGGTAATACGAATATACACATTTGTGAGGGGTATATATTATGTTATCATATTTTTTAGGTATATACATGTTAAAAACCTAAAATAGTTAAGTTCACATTTTCCAACACCCAGTAGTGAAAAGGATATTCAGTTTTTATTTCTTCCTACTTTGATATTAAAAAAAAAAAAAGATAGAGCTCACATCTCAAAGTATATTCATGATCTATATGTTCATTTTTTTTGACAAGTTATTTCCATTTTGTGCATTCAACATTAAAAGTGACCCTTCTAATAAGGCCCATTGGCATTGCGATATTCAAATTGTATGATAAGGATGCCAAGAGAAATACCAAAATTCATCTTTTTTTTTCTTACAATCAACTCATCACAGAAGCTACAACACTAATATATTTCTGTATCTACAAGAGACAAAATACCGGTCAGCAACAAAGATTATAATTGTACTAGATTTGCCCGTGGGCACGTGCCTACGGCACGTCTTCGGAACGATATAAAATACGAAAAGCCCTTTAAACAGTAAAACAACAATTATGTAGTTCAAATTTGAATAGTATGACAATAATTAGTTGTAAATAAAGTCCATGTTTCTATTAGTATATGTTAAATAATTATAAATGGGGATGTAAAATCTCACTTCTTAGAACCTTAAGTGTGGAAAATGATGAAATTTAACTGTTGAAGAGATATTTGTTATTTTCAATATAACATGTGCAATAAAAAAATATATAAAAATTCTGAAAATTTACAAACCTGAAATCTTAAAATCTAAATTTCTAAGTAAATAAAGAAAGAATGAGAGAGAGAGAGAAATATGAAAAGGTGAAGAGAGAAGAGAGAGATAGTAATAAAGTAATGAGTTTTTTAGTTTTTTTTTGAGAGGGGGGGGAGGGGATTTGGTTTTGGGAAGAAAAATGTGTTTTGTAATGTTAGATCTGGACCTTTGATTTTGGGGAGATTGAAGGAGAGCCACTTGATAGGTATGCCCGTGGTATCCAGTAACAAAGTTGTCCATCTCTAGGTATGCCCGTGGCACGTGCCTACGGCACGTATTCGGAACTGTATATAAATTTATTTGTAGTTATTTGATTGTATGAACTGCATATAAATTTATGGATTTATTTGGAGTCATTCACTATGCCTCTTTAACAAACTTTCGTTAAATTGTTTCAGGTTTTGAAGTTGCAGGACGACCCTTTTTTTTTCTTACTGATAAGTTAATTGATTTTGAAGTGTTTGCTGGCTCATTATTGATTTAATGTTTGCTAATACAGTTAGAAATTCAACTGCCATCAAATAATAGAATAAACAATGAAAATAAAGAAAGGGCGATACTTGTAAACTATATATAAATTCAGACATTCATATAGACATTAGCAATTGAAAATGCAGACATCTTTGTATATAGCAATTGTCAAAATTGATACAGTATCACCCTTTACTTCAAATTTATATTATATAGCATTTTCAATAAAGGGTGATACTGTATCAACACAATTTTGACAATTTATACTACAGTATCACCCTTTCTTTAAAATTTTCAATACTGATTCAATAATGTATATAGCATTTTTAATACTATATAGCAATTGTCAAAATTGAAAATTTATACTATATCACCCTTTCTGCTAAAAAATTTATACTGTATCACTCATCTTTTAAACATCTTTGTTCAATGCAGACATCTTTAAGAAAATGCAAACAATTATGTAGCAGGATTGCAATTAATTTTTTAAAAGATGTCTACATTTTCTGCTACATAATTGTTTGTTATTGCAACTCGAATTGCTATATGGTTGGAAATTTAGTATCGTCTTGTAGAAAAATTAAGAGAGATTCATTTCATTATATAGGATGAGAGTGACAACCTACTGTTTGTTCTAGCTAGCTAATATACAAAATTATATTGTATTCAATATATATGCTTGTGTTTAAGATAACCATAGTTATATTTAATTATTTTAGCCAGAAAAACTGTAGTTATATTTCATATCCATCTCTATCAAATAAGTAAAGAAGTTAATCTGTTACAAATTGAAACATATATGCTATAACTCCACTTTAAAAAGTCATAAGTCACTTATGAGTAGTGTGACTGTGAAGTGTGAATTGATAAACAGATGATCACACTAAAGGCCTGATAAGATACTAATTGTCATTCATATGTCAAGAATTTTTTAAGATTTTTTTAATAACTACTATTGCAAAGAACAGCACATAGATAAAATTGTTACCACTGAAGGAAGATCCAGAATCACTACTTGAGCTGCTTGAACTACTTGACCTACTTGCATTATCCACATTATTTTTACCTCCTTCTCGCGAAGAAGCCACCTCCTTTTCATCAACCATTGATTCCAACAAAATCACACATTTCTTTGAACTCTTCCAGCAATCCAAAAATTAGATGCAAAAAATTAGGTTACAATCCTAAAATTAGATCCAAACATATTTCCAATCACCCTTTCTTTGAACTCTTGAGATGGTAATCACCATCCTGTTTAATTAATGAATACATATTGAACAAAATACATTACAATTTCTATCATATACTGCATGAACAACCTCTCACAAAATACATTACAGTTTCTACAATTTCTATCATATAACTACAGTTTAATTAATGAATACATATTGAACAAAATACATTACAATTTCTATCATATACTGCATGAACAACCTCTCACAACATGGTATAAACACCAAAACAACATAGTCCTACGCAGGCTAAAAAGTACCAGAGCAACAATAGTCATCCATGGCATATCATGTTACTGCACATGGCATCAAAAAGAGATTTTTTTAATAATGTGAATTCACTATTTCTCTTCAAAAGCCTTACTGATCAAGTTGTCAAAAATCCATGGTCACACTCCATTTTCGAAGACTTATCCCTGCAGATATAAAAAAAGCAAAATCAATCCAGTGTATAAAATTGAAAAATATTCAACAAAAGGTAACCAGTAAAAGTCACATTAAGTTTATTCAAATAGTTTAGACTTTAGGAACCACTCAGATCCACTCAAACTTGTTATACCAGGGAACATCTTGAACAAAACCAAACAGTTTAGACTTCTCTCCCTCCCTACAAACAGATCTCACAATTTGAGTCAAAAAACACTAAAATCCGAAAAAAAATGAAAAACAAAATGATTAAACAGGTTTAAAAATATGAAAAACAATTTGAGTCAAGTAGATGTTGATCTGACCATCAATTAATGTTCGGAACGCATCTGCATTTTTCTTTCCCTCCAAGGATATCCATAATTTCACACCTTTCATTTTTCACAAATATAGATCTCTGTTTCAATTGTTAGATACAAAATCTAAAAATTTTATCTCTTTTATTTTTGAAAGTTAGCTATTGACAGGATCCTAACAGGTTACAAACAGATACAGATTAAAACGACTGATCAGAGATCAGTACTATCTCTCTCCCTCCAATCAAGTTCAAGGTTCTTAAAGTAAACACTAAACGCCTGTAGTGGACATATGGCCTCATATCATTTTATTCCAATTATGGTCAAGCTTTTTAAGTTTATTTAGTGTCTCGATTTCACCCCCAGTAGGCACATGTCCACGGACAAACCTAGTATATATATAGCGGAGATCTAGCAGTGCACAACAGCATATTAATCTATTAAATTCTACATTTAATATGCATACCCACTGGGATTCAAACCTTGGTTGATCTGGTACGTCTTTCTTGCTATGAAACCATAGACTCCAAAATTGTGGAGAGGGTTGAGGGCTTTCTACACTTATATTGTAACACTAAGAAAGCTCAAGCAGCACTAAGCTGGCTTCTCATGGCCTCACTAACCTCCATCCTAATCAGTATCAAATTATCAATAACTAATAACCAAGATACAAAACATTGTACAATGACAGAAAACCATAATAATCAATCATTTGGAAAGCATCCAAAGTGCAGTCAAGATAGTGTTTAATCATAATCAAGCAATTCAGTGCCTTCCCAGTCAAATGAAGCCACATAAGACCCTCAGGTAATGGATCCTCCCCATTGTCTGCAGCAGGTAATACTTTTTGACATTCAGGAATAGACAGCCCCCTAAACCGAATTCCCTAGAAAGTACAAATCAATTTACCTAGTCACAAAAGTTTGGCCTGGATCCAAAATTTTATAAAGAAAATGAACTTTTCCTTACATGATATGAAGTCCATTCTCTTACGGAGATTTTAATATATATTACATCTAGAATAAATAGAAACTCACCTCATCTGAATCAAGTAATGATGGTTCCCACAACAATCCAGTCATTCCTCTCATTCCACCAATTACCTACCAAAATGCAATAAGCAAAGAGTTTAACAGTATCAGTTTATTGCTCGCTTTATGACAGTAACATTTCAACCTTTCTCAGTCACCAACGCCTACACATGTAGGCTAGACAGAGGCATAGCATATATGTAAACAAAGTGTCACACATACCATATCGACAGTGATATTCCCAAGTTGAACCTTTCCATGTTCTGATTTCAGTTTCTTCAAGCGCTCCTGTAAGAGAGTGAGACAGCAAGAGATGCTAAATCTTAACATTATTGTAAGGTGAATCAAAAAAAAAAAATTAAGTCCTCAAAAATAACCCCCGTCGCCTGCAAATCTCCCAAAATTACAAAAATAACCCCCAAAAAAATTCCACAAAACTCACAAAAAAAATTCTCAAATTTTCCAAAATTTAGTACAACAAAAGATCGGACCGTACCAGCACTGGATGACCGATCAGACTATTAAGAACAGCCGATTTCTCCGTGCCCTAAGCAGATCAACATCGAGATTAGCACTAAATCAAGAAAATCAACGAATCGAGAAGAATCTGAGGGTTTATGATACTTACGACGTTGCCAAGGGCGGCGACGTTGAGGAAGGTGGAGGAGCGCTTGGTCTGGAAGACGGTGCAGCTTGGGTGGGGTTCGGTATATGTGACTTTCACTACACTTTTGACTTCAGAAAACTCGAAGATGTAAAACTAAAACAAAATATTGATCGATGCATGATTTCATGCTTGTATGTCATCAGAACTCCATCCATGTACACATAGAAACAACCGCACCCAGTTGATTATAGTAACTTACATCCATGCTAAATAAAAACTTGGTGTTGCTTACACACTCCATATTTCAGTTTTTTTTTGCTTGACACTGATAGCCTGTATCACTGTAATGTAATGCGACCATCACACAAAATTTAATGTGTTTCCCTGATGTTTTATGCATGCATGATTACATCTATGATGCATGCTATCATTTCTCGACAAAGTCGTATGCGTCTAGATGCATGTTAGAGTATCTTAAAAAATGACTGAGCAGTTTAACAAAAGTTTTAACTGGAAATTTAATATTTCAGTGGATTATTGCCAGATTGATAAATAATCTCTTGTGTCTTATCATATACAGACTACATTATGGATCTTATACTGGTCCTTTTTTTCTAAAAGAAAGATTTGAAAAGTAGAGATAATTTGGACAACCCTCACCATGAACACCATTTTGATAAAAAGTTGTGGGTGGAAAGGAGGCATTTGATAATTGAAACCCCAAGTCTGGGCAATCTGCTCCAACTGCACCTGAACACACGCGCACACACAAAAAGGTCATATTTTATTCATATAGACTACCTTATTTGTAATTGTTAATGTTATTGTTATTTTAGAGGTTATGACTTCTTACAATCTTTGAAGCAAGGGAAGCTAGAAACATTCAGAATGTTAGTGAATCCCTCTTTACAGTCACATCTGTGGTTTAGACCTGGTAACCTCACACACTCTCCAGCTCCACAGTAGGACCATAAACATGCTGTCATTAGGAAAAATAGTTTTTTTCAGCTACTCTCTGATCATGTTCCACCCTCATCAATGGTCAAAATGTCCAGCAAAGGAAGAAGATACGGGAAGTAGGACTTCTCAGTCATTGTTGACCATAATTCTATCGACCTTGCAGACGATAATTTTTAGGATATAGAAAAGGAATACTCAGCTTGTGTACTTATACAGAGATATAAGTTAGTAACACCCCAAAAACTACAGGACAACGAAATACACACCAGAAGCATGACATTTTCTTGTTACTGCTTGTCTTTATGAGCCTGTTGCAACTCTGACACTTCTTGCTGTAATTGCTCCACCTATCAAATGAATCATGAAATACCCAAGTTAACTCGTATACATCTAGCGAATAGCAAGAGCATATGTGGAAACAGATTAGTAAGTACAGAAGTTCAATTTATTTTCTAAACTACTGAAAGCAAATGACTCCATTCCCACCTAAGGTAGGAACTACTGAATATTGATGCCAAAAGAAAGAGGTCCAATCAGAGAACACGCGATCTTTTCTCCTCAAACAATCTGCATAACTCAACCATTGTTGAAATAATTATTCAGATCATATAGTGTTTTGCATCACTGCCTACACCAACACACCAAAGGAGAGAATCAACCACCAAAAGTCTTAAATGAGAATCAACAATATAATTTCAAAGGAGGCCTGTATATAGTAGATGATTGTATTAGAAAGGTGGTTGTATTTGTTTACAATCAGTTTTTTTTTCCTGTCATGGTGCATATTTTTAATTAAGATGGGCAATAAAGATAGGTTTTTGAAGAATTGGATAAGTCAATATTTAGATATTTAAGGGCAATAAAGATAAATTCCTAAAAAACTGAAACAATTTAACGAATAATTGTTAAAGATGTATAAAGAGGTATAGTGAATGACTTTTGATCATCCAACCAAAGATGTATAATGCATAAATTTATATGCAGTTCATCCAACCAAATAACTCCAAATAAATTTATATGCAGTTCCGAATACGTGCCGTAGGCACGTGCCACGGGCATACCTAGTGTTAATATAATTTTGAACTAAAATAAGGCTTCTAGCAAAAGATAAATCTTAAATGAGATAAAATAATAATTGTGGGAAAATCACTACCTTAATATCCATAAATCCCATAATAATAATATGCATCATAGATTACCTGCAAGCACATTGCAGCCTCCAACGTGTTCCAAATGTACGTCAGATACAACCTCAGAGCAGTCGTCTACAATTCAACAACCAAAACCCACATAAACAATCAACCAACTAACAGAACCCAAAATAAAATAAAAACCATACAAAGTATTGTACCACATAAACAATCAACCAACTAACAAAACCCAAAATAAAATAAAAACCATAAACAGTACAGTATCAATTCTAGAGTCAGCGTACGCAAGTTTTAGCCAAAGTCTACCACTAATCAAATCATATAAAATGACATAGATGAACACATTTTTACTTCATTTATTACTTCAGCATTTTAGATCTCCAATCTATTTGATTGTTAATTTTGTTTTCTTTTTGAAGATTATTTATTTACATTGAATTGTCATTCTCATAGCTTTATTGCAAAATCTATTCAAACAAACTGAAGCAGTGAAAGCAAGCAAAAATGGACATAAATGGCATCAATAACTTGTATAATGACAAAGTAAAGTATACATGCTATGTCTCCATTTTTGGGTGAATATCAAATACCTTAAAGGTGAGGATAGCGAGATATGATGCTTTGCTCTCTGCAAGCAAGACTCTTCATCTGAAACAAAAGAGATAGTTGGCTTTGTGAATTCATGAAATGAATCTAACCAAATCTTTTAAATGTAACAACTTTTATGAATAATACAAATTTTTGTTGATAGTAGCTCCACATGTAAATAATAAGGAGAATTAAAGAACTTATCGATAAGTAAGTTAATTGAAACTTGAAATGAAAAAGATATAAAGAGTTACATTTGTAGCAAGCACTACCAATTTATCCTGAATCGACTGGGTATCCACGATCCATAATAAAATAGTTAATGTAAAGGCTCCTTTTAAAGTAGAAATAAGCATTGGATCTTGACATGAACCAAGTTAAATTTCTTAAAATCATCTGGTAAAAAACTTAGCGAGAAAGGACGAAGATTAACATCTCCCAAATTAACAACCCACATGCACAAATTAGTGTGTAAAAATGGAGAAAATAAATAGAGAAAAATGAGAAGCTAACCTTAGAGAACAGATACCCAGCCTTCAATTTCTCCACATTAGCATTGCGAGCAACCTTTGTTGTGTAAGCTGAAACAAAACAAATTCAAAACACATTGTTAAAAAAGAACCATACTTCACCATAGAAATAAAACTACTATGGTGTCAACCAAATCCTGTAACAATAACATAATTAATACAACCATACTTAAGATCCAATAACAATAACATAATTAAGATGAGAATGAACCAAATTTAAAAGGAAAATGAAAATGAATAAGATAATGAACCAAATCTAACATGACACGGCCCGTAGATAGAAATGTATGTGCTTCAAACTTTCCAAGTATGTTTAAAAGGAAAATGAATAACCATGAAACCCGGTACAGGAAAAAGTGACCTCTAAAGATAATTTTGTGCGTGAACAAAATGGAAAGAACCAAATTTGAAATAGGTAAAGAAAGATCCAGAAGCTCACATTTGAAGGTTTGTCATCGCCACTCTCACTGTTCTTCTTTCCTCCAAATAGACCAACTACACGAAAAGATGTTCTCATTTGGCTCTTTCTGCTACAACGCCATGATAGTGATGGAATGACATTTAGTTGACCTAAAACATGAGTTTGTGATATAAATAAATTTAATCTCACACCGGTTAATGCTAGAACTACAAATAAAGGACCAGGATATAGTATGAAAGATTAATCATTTCCGCTAGAACTACAAATAATGCTAGAACTACAAACAGAGAAACACATAATAAATAAAAATCTCAATTTGCTAACAACATGCAAGGAAAATCTGACCTTCAGCTTGTTATTATGAATTTCCGCTTCAAATTGTCTATTGAAGACATTAAGTCTAACCATCTTCACTTTCAGTTCACTTATATGCACTACTTTCTCTCTACAAATTACCTCTTTATCTTGCAATTGGCCCCTAACAAAATGGAAAGAATTGTCATACAATATTGCAGTAAAGAGTATACAAAATTACTGAATTAAATTTCACAATTCATGTTTTTGGTGAAGCTTGGTTAAATTAAGCATCAGGCATTATTTGGTTAAATTACTGAATTACATATCAAGAATGCATCAAGCATCAAAAATGCATTTTGAGAGGAATAGTGTACTGGTCAAATGTAAATTCTGAGATGATCATCATAGGATAGCCTCTTTAGAATCAATAAGCAGGATTCACTTTTTCTCAAGAATCTGCGACAAACTAACTTAAGTTATCCAACAAACAGTTAGTCTAAATTCTACATAGACCAATTTAATCAGAAGTAGACACAATTTATAGATATTTCAAATTAATCAAGCACCAAAATTCTTACATTACTTTTGAAAACTTGTAGCAAAAAATGGATGGTTAGAAATGTTGTTTCACATGAATAAGAAAATTTCTTAGGCATATACGGATACCAAATAACATCAAACAATACCAGCATCAAGAGAAAAATGCAATTAAAGATAAATTTAAAGCTGGTTTGGGCATTTATTCAATAACTCGAAGTGCAAATCATAACCTAGTTATCAACTAAAATCCTAAAATTAATATTGCTGAGAACCCATAACAAAAAACTCAATTAAAATGAATGAACCAATATATAGAAAACAACCTCATGTGCTTTCAATTTCTTCCTGAAAAACCCAAATTGAAGAGAAAATTTGAAATGGCTAATCGGGCAAAGATGAAGAAATTGGCGAAATGGGTTGTTACCTTGGAGTCTAATTAAATGTGGGTCGATCGGGGTTTTGGGCTTGCGAGCAGGCGTCGGAGACGGTTGACGGCTGGAGCAACGGCGACGGGCGTCGCGACATCGGGAGGGGACACATGCCGAGAGGGGGTGGCGATGTGGCTGTGGTTGCTGCTGTCGACAGAAGGAGAAGAGGAGGAAAGGACAAAAACCCATATCAAATATCATAATATTGCAGAAAAACTTGCAAATTTTACAGGAGTAGAAGTTTTTATACCGCTGTGAGAACGAAAAGGAGAGACTTTGCGGCATCCAGAACTACGGATTCGACCATAGAGACGATAGTCGTCTCGGAGCTTCTTGAAATCACCTCCACCGCCATCTGAAAGACTGAAACCCTGGGAAAAGGAGGAAGAGGAGGATAGGGATGGGGACAGATCTCAGGGTTAGAGGAGAGGAGTTTATAAAAGGGGAGGCAAGTTAGGGTTTTTCTTATCTTAGGGTTTTGGGATTTCGAGGCTGGCGTCGGAGACGGGGACACGGCAGGGGAGAAGGTCGGGAACAGAGTAGGGGGAGAGATGAGAGAGAGGGAGACGGGGGGGGGAGAGAGAGAGACAGTGAGAAAGAGAGAGAGAGAGAGAAGGGGATTTATTTTGGGAAAAGAGAGAGAGTGTGTGTTTTTGAATTTGTAGAGTTTGAAATTTAGGCGGGAAAATATGTTTTGTGAGAGTAGATCTGGTCCATTGATTTTGGGATAGATTGAATGTGAGCCACCTGATAGCTTTCTTTGTGTTTTATTATATAGATAATATAGAGATATATGTATGTGTCATTGTATGCGTATATGGTGTGTACAATTTTTTTGGCTAAACTTGTATTGCGTGCGTATATGACTAGCAAAAACTGGATTTTTGTATATGTCTCAGTTTAGACAAACCTGTATACATAACTTTACATATCATATGATCCTGATGTCACTACTGTTGTATATGTGACAAACCTTCTTCGCTGCGACAGTTTGAGACTTAGAGGGCGTTTGGTACATGGATTGGAAGATTCCCAGGAATGAGAGGAATCCCAGAAATGTGAGAATAAGAATGAAAATTCTCGGGAATGTTGCATTATTTGGTATTACATTGCAATCCCAGAAATCTTTTATAATTGTATTTTTTATTCTAATTTTTTGGGTTATTTTATTGTTTGTTATGGAAATCTCACGAAAATCCTCAAATCCCATGATTTTAGGGGAAGATTTTTTCTATTTTTTTGGTTATTTTATTGTTTGTTATGGAAATTTCCATGAGAATCCTCAAATTCCATGATTTTTAGGGAAATTGAAAGTTTTCCCAACTAAGGATTTTAATTCTCATGGTAATTCACAATTTCTTTCAAAACTATGCTTGCCGCATACCAAACAAGGTAATCTAAGGAAGAATCTGAAAATTCGTTGCACGTTTTCACGTACCAAACATCCCCTTATATTACTCACTATAATAACGGTATAACCATTAGTTACAGTGTTGAATTAAATATGAATTTCTCTTTATTCTTTATCCAACTAATTACCTACCCAAGTGTGTGTGAGTATATATTAACTAATATTATGCATAAACATATTTGCCTACTCTGTATGTTCATAAAATGTTGGGGCCAAATATTTGCCGAGTCTACATTCTATGTGGTGTACTCCAAGGAAAAAACGTTTACCTGAAGGTCCTGTAGTGTTCAGTGAAGATCTACAATTTTCAACATCAAGAACATCAACGCTACTGCCATCGCTGCCCAATTGAGTCCTATCTTGATCCTTATCAGCTGAAACATTTCATGATATGATATGAGGAACTTTACAATGATCACTTCCAGAAGAGGGAAATTTAGCAAGAAATGAAATGATTATAACAATAAATCAAACTATAAAAGATACTATCAAACTATAAAAGTTTCTATATTCAAAATTCATGATCCACACCCGTGGAAGTTGATCATACTATAAAAGATAGGCTGATATATAAAATCACTAAATTGAACATATTTTACTAATTTTTCCATGAGGTTGCAAAATGAAAGTTTTGCAATCACTTAATGCATGGACAAAATATATTCGATTAACTTTAAAAACATTTTGTCCTCTCGTGCTTAATGACACGTTAAATACTTTAAACAGTGTGGATTTTGCAGTTGGAAAGAGATAGTATTTTTAAGGGGGACATTCCTCCTCTGCCACATTTCATTCCATTTTCTCATTTGAAATTTAGGTCTTTATTATTATTTATAGATAACAATTAGAAGAGCTCCTTTCTCGCCAAATTGACCAACAAAAACAAGATGATATGGTACGGCTAGATGGAAATCGTGTCCTTACCACTAGTGGGTTTTGTAGATAAAACATAAACGGCTTGGACACTTTCAACGATCAACTTCAGCTACACTTTAGGAATTATATGTTGCTCCCCTGATCTTTTCTATTGGAATAATGGAGTGGTGTATGTACACTGGTTATTAAGGACTTCATTAATAACTAGCCCCACTAAAAAGATGATCACTACAGTCTGCATCATAAGAGCATCCACAGTTCCGTTTGAGGTAAAAAAATGTCAATGCATATTTTACCGATGCATTTTGACGAAACACTGCACTCGTGAAAAAGACAAAAAAACATAAATCCGTTAAAATAGAAATAGATGTTTCATCTGTGATTAAAAAATAATTTATATAGGCAGAAACTTAGAAAATATTAATAAAATATACGGGACGAAACATGATGTTTCGTCCAAAGCGAGAAAAAAAATTGCCTATTGACCGGACGATGTTTGGTCCGGGTTTTAAGGATGTTTTTATGCAAAAGAATTTGCAAAACATTTACAAATTTGCAAAAACATTTATAAAATTGTAAAAACAATTTATAAATTTGCAAAAAAAATTAAATAATTGCAAACAGTAACCATTGATGGTAATTTGCAAAAACAAAATTTAAAGGAAATGGTGCCGATGGCCGTCCAGCCATTATAGGAATTTTCTGGGTTTTTTCCTTTGTTTTTTTGTTTTTTTTTTTTAACTTCGGAACCGATTAATTAAAAATATAATTAAATAATCCAGGCGAAACATGATGTTTCGTCAGCTATAAGAGCATCCACAGTCGTTTTCTTGTTTGCCATTATTTTCCATTTTTTGTGTACTGTAGTCTGTAGCGCACACAGTCGTAAGCTATTTTTTGCCATTTTTTGGCAATTCAGCTACAGTAGAAAGGAAAAAAATAGCATTCGAAATAACAAAATGTATATTATATCAGTCGAAAAATAGCAGACGAAACATGTTTCGTCTGGATTATTTAATTATATTTTTAAACGTAAACGGCTAGATCTTTTCTAGATCTTTTCTAGATCTTTTTTAAAGTGAATCAATAGCGGTTATTATTTTTTAAAAGGCATCTATATGAGAAACCTGCACTTTCTTATTTATATATATTCTAAACTTTGATAGGATTTCTAAGTACCAAAAACCATTTTATGAAGTAGTGACTATGGAGGTCATAATACTGTCCTTTCTACTACTACTCTCATCCTCATTCCCTTCACCATCTTCCACCACCAGTACCACCACAACTTCCACTACCATAACCGGTGGAAATGAGATTGATATGCTCTCACTTGTTGCATTTAAGAGTCAACTTGGCTCCTCCTCATCGGCCCTAAGCTCATGGAATGCTAGAATCCATTTCTGTGGCTGGAGTGGGGTTTCATGCAGTAGCAAAAAGCATCCTCAAAGAGTCACCGCCTTGGACCTCAGCTATTCAAGTCTTGCAGGCTTGATTTCCCCTTCTTTAGCCAATCTCACCTTCCTCACCAATCTCAATCTATCAAATAATGGTTTTTACGGCACAATACCACCGCAACTAAATTTCATGCACCATCTAAAAATTCTCGATTTGAGCTTCAATTCGCTGCATGGGGAAATTCCTATTCGGTTGACCACCAATTATTCCTCAAACCTGATGACACTCAATCTGGGAGGCAATACTCTATCAGGAAAAATCCCGATGGAGCTTGACTCATCAAAGCTCCGTGTGTTGGATCTTTCCAACAACAGCCTCAGTGGAGAAATTCCATCTTCAGTAGGTAACCTTTCATCCCTGATGGCATTTAACGTAATATCTAATCAACTGGAGGGAAGCATCCCGTCCAAAATTGGCAGGCTTCAATATTTACAAAACTTTGGAGCATCTATTAACAATCTCTCTGGTACGATTCCTTTCTCAATGTTCAATCTATCATCATTGTCCTATTTTGAAGTGAAAGGTAATCAACTAGAGGGAAGCCTGCCTCCAACTATGGGCTTAACTCTTCCAAATCTTAAAGCCATCTTGTTTGCTCTTAATCAATTTGAAGGCCCAATTCCACATTCTCTTCCAAATGCCACCAAACTCTTAATGATTGAACTAGGAAGTAACAAAATGAGTGGAACAGTTCCTCCCAATCTGGGGATGTTGGGTTCTCTTTTCTATTTGGATCTACAATCCAACCAGCTCAGTCCAAACAATATGGAATTTCTAACTTCTCTAGGAAACTGCAGCCGTTTGGAAAAGCGGAACTTAGTCAACAACAACATCAGTGGTAAGTTACCCAACTCTATAGGCAACCTCTCTACAAATCTTCAATGGCTAGTATTAGATGGTAGCCACATAGTTGGGCACATTCCATCAGAAATAGGAAACCTAGTTAATCTAACTAGCCTTGGACTGGGTCATAACCATCTTACTGGAGCTATTCCACATAGTATTGGAAAGCTTAAAGGTTTGCAATATTTAGGATTATATGATAACGGTCTAGTAGGAAACATTCCTTCATCTCTAGCTAACCTCACCAACTAAATATACCTCTATTTAGATACAAATAATTTGGATGGTCTCATACCTCCAAGCCTATCCACTCTTCAACAATTAGAAGAATTATCCCTTGGTGAAAATCGATTCAGTGGTACAATACCCAAAGGTATTTTTAGTCTTCAATCCCTTAGAAAAATTAGTTTATCATACAACTCTCTTGTTGGTCACATTCCCTCTGAAGTCAGTAACTTGAAATCTCTAGAACAGTTGTTACTTGCTGAAAACAAGTTAACCAATGTAATTCCAAGTGATCTGGGAGACTGTCAACTCTTAGAAATGTTGGACTTGAGCCAAAATCTTCTCAATGGGAGCATAGCATCAACTTTTAGCAATCTGAAAGAATTGCAATATTTAGATCTTTCTCAGAATAACTTGTCAGGACTCATTCCACTGTTCCTAGAAAGCTTGAGCCTTACCTACGTGAATTTATCTTTCAATCATTTTGAAGGAGAAGTTCCTATGAAGGGTATCTTCCAAAATGCATCTTCAATTTCGCTCCAAGGAAATGATGGCCTTTGTGGAGGAATTCGAGATCTTCACTTGCCTCCATGTCCCATAAAATCAACCGAAAAAAGAGGAATATCTCTGTTGCTCAAAGTGGTGATTATAACTACAAGCATTCTCTTCATTTTGTTTACTTCTCTTCTTTTCGTTTATTAGAAAAGAAAGTCAAGAAAAGAAAACCCCTCTTTGCCTTCTTCAAATGACCAGTACCTCAGATTTTCTTACATCGAACTGGCAAAAGCAACCAACGGATTCTCTCAAGCAAATCTGATAGGAACAGGAAGATATGGCTCTGTGTACAAAGGGACTACTGATCAGGGTAATAATGTGATGGCAGTGAAGGTGTTCAATTTAGAGGAACAGGGAGCTTTCAAGAGTTTTGTAGATGAATATGAGGCTTTGAGACACATCCGCCATCACAATCTCATCAAGATCCTAACCTCTTGCTCATCAATAGATTCCCAAGGCAATGATTTCAAAGCTCTGGTGTTTGAGTTCATGCCCAATGGGAATCTTGAGACATGGTTGCATGTCAAAAAAAGCATTAGTTTGATTCAAAGGTTAAACATAGCCATTGATGTCGCCGACGCATTAGATTATATGCATCATGACTGCCAACCACCAATTGTTCACTGTGATCTAAAACCCAACAACATTCTTCTCGACAATGCCATGGTTGCTCATGTGGGTGACTTTGGACTCGCAAAATCCTTGCAAGATTCTAGCTATTCAGTTGGGATAAGGGGAACCATTGGGTATGTTGCACTAGGTATATTTCAATATAAATGGTGAAATTTTTTAAGAACTTATGCACAAAAGTTAACCTATAAAAATATGAACTAACTATAGATGTTTGAATTGTAGAATATGGTAGAGGAAGAAAGGTGTCTACCTCTGGGGATGTATATAGCTATGGAATCCTTTTGCTAGAGATGTTTACTGGAAGGCGACCCGTAGATCATATGTTCAAAGACGGTTATAACCTACATGAGTTTGTCGCAATGGCTTATCCTAATAGAATTGTGGACGTTATAGATCCATTGCTGTTACTACAAAATGATGGTGAAGATTCTAATGGTCAGGGAGAAATTGGTTGGAGTTCAAGAAGAGGAGTTCAAGAATGCATAGCATCTGTTGTATAGATCGGGATTTCATGTTCAAAGGAATCGCCAAGAGAACGAACAAACATGAGAGCTGTTGCAATGGAGTTGCATGTGATAAGGGACGCATTCATAAGACATGGAGTTTAATGGAAGGTAATTCACTTATTCCTTATAATCTCACTAATAACAAGTGATTTCAGCGATTTAGCTATATCTGTTTACACTCTTTAAGTATTGATCTTTTTACTATGCAAATTAATGTAGTTATATTTGTTTAAACTTTATCTGTTTATGTCATTAGCTGCTTTTACATTAGTTTTTTTTTTGTGTACACATATATAGGATTTCTATCAGATTGGTTTTTGTGCTCGCGTACGTCTTCACATTTGGGTTAGTATTAGTAATTGATGAATGCTTATGTAGACGATAGGCTAAAATGCAAAAAGCTGCCTTGAAATTTTAGCAAAATTTGAAAAATATCTTAAACTGGTTATTAGCAAAAAAACTGATCTACAATTTCCCTGTGCTCGCATTAGAGGCAATTAGGGCCAAAGTGAGAGCGAGATTTGACCCTATTCAGGATGGGGATACTGGACAACAGACTCTCACAGGGACGGAGGAGGAGCTAGAGGACACGACCAAGATAGGAGAGAGTGATTGACCACTTTGTGGCTTTCTTGTGCTGCTTCTTGTTGTAGTGCAAAGAGAGCTTGTATCCACTTTTGCTATGTATTTTGTTGTTTTCTTTATTTTCAGCTCTTTTGTTGTACTCGAGATAGGTTCGTTAAACTCTTATTAATGGAATGCCCGGTGGTTTAGCCTCACAAAATTTCTCAAAAAGAAAATTATGCATGAACATATTTGCCTAGTCTATATGTTCCAAAATTGCTTGGGCCACTAATTTGCCTAGTCTACATGCTAAGTGGTGTATTCCAAAGGAACAAATGCTTACTTGAACATCCTGTAATGTCTCTATAATGTCTGACTTCATTGAAGCTCACCATGCTTGAATCCGCTCTGCTATTACAGAATGAAGGTTGAGATCTAAAGACCTACACGAAATTGGTTGGAATTGAAGAAGAGGAATACAAGAATGTATAACATCTCAACTGATGGTTGGCCTTTCGTGAATCACCAAAACAAAGGATGACTTTGCGATAATGCGAGTTGCTACAATGGTGTTGCATGATATAAGAGATGCATTCATAGGAAACCATTTTATGGAGGGCAACAGAATTTAGCTTTTCAATCTCAATTATTAAAAAGATCAAATATCTTAGACATCTCTCCAGTTATATGTTGTATTATATCTTTTTGTTTAGTCTGCGCATTTTAAAATTGTGTATCTGTATAGGTATACCTGCATACTCTATCAGGCTGGAGGCTTGACGTTTACTGATTGAATCTCTTAAGCTGTATAACAGTATTACTATATGATACTGATATCACTGTAGTATAATTTTTTTTGATTGAAAACGGTTGGCACTAGGCCCCCCGCGCTTCATTAATCACTGTAGCATAATTGCAAACCTTCTTTGGAGAAATTTGCAGTGACGATTTGAGATATATTATTTAGTGTGACCATTATTATTAGTGTTAAATTAAAAAAATGAAATTTCTTTTTATTCTTCTTACCCAAGTATGGGTATATACAAGTGAACAATAATACACAAACATATCTGCCTAGTTTACATGTTCAGAAAATGTTGGGCCAAATATTTGCCTAGTCTACATGTTAAGTGATGTACTCCAAAGAGAAAAATGCTTACCTGAAGGTCCTGTAATGTTCAGAAAATTTGGGCGAAATATTTGCTAGTCTACATCCTAAGTGGTGTACTCCAAAGAGAAAAATGCTTTACCTGGAGGTCCTGTAATGTTCAGTCTTCACTGAAGCTCACAGTCTCTGCTTGATTTCCCCTCAGCTCATTGTAAGCAATAACATCAACTCTGCTGTCGTGGCTATCCAACTGAGTTCTATCTTGATCCTGCTCAGCCAAAACATTTCATGATATGGGGAACTTTACAAGCATCACTACTGTTGTATAATACAAACCTTCATTCAAGAAATTTGCTTTGATGATTTGAGAGACTTATATTACCATTATTATTACAGAGTTATATTTGGATATAAAGTTTCTCGTTATTCTTTTCCAACTAATATGTCTACGTACCGAAAGTGTATATATATATATATATATATATATATATATATATGGCGTTCTTCGGTTGCAAACGGGTCGGAACGGGTCGGTTCGCACGGACCCGTGCGAACTTCGATCTGGACCGTTGGATCAAATCCAGATTTTTTCTTAAAAGATCTTGCCTTAACCCGTCGTTGGGAAGAACGGGTTAAGGCAAAATTTGATAAAAAATAATAGCCTTAACCCGTTCTTGGGAATAACGGGTTAAGGTTATATTTTTTCATTTTCGTCGACATACAGTTCGTCTTCTTTCTTCCGCTCTCTTCTTGTTTTTTCGACGAACCCAAACCCAAAACGACGAAAAAAACCCTAAAAAACCCTAGCTCCGACGCTCGAACTGCCTTGAACTCCCTCGAACTCCCAACTCCGAAGATCGTAACCCTCGAACCCCGACGATCGAAACCCTAGCTTCTCTTCCCCAATTCGTTACGAAATCGGAGCTCTATATTTCTCTTCCAAACCGATCGCTTGCTTGATTTGGACCTATCCCGTAAGGTATACACTATTTCTTTACCCCAATAATCTACATTTGTAATTTTTTTTTGAATTTGTGTGTAGTAATTTATTTAGAAATTGGAAAAAAAATTAAATGCGTTAGTAGATTTTAGATGTAGAATCGGGTTGACCTCAAGTATATTCAATTGCCGAATTACATTGCTTGCATTAGTATCTTGTAGAATTAGAATTGTATATACGAAATTAGTTAGAAACTTTTCAGTGCGGTTATGGTTGAAAACCCTGCGAACGACCGTAAAAAAAATACGAAACTTTTCGAGTAGGTTCGTCTCACGTAGTACAAGCCACACCAACTTGTAGAAACGAGTTTCGACTCACGGTTAGAGAGATACGGCCGCGTATCGCTTTCGGTTGGAAAAAACCAAGTATAGCGGTGCACGGCCGTATATCGCAAACCGTGACACGAAACTCGCTTCTACAAGTTCGGGTGGCTTGCCCTACGTGAATCCGACCAAGTCGGTAAGTTTTATAATTTTCGGATGCCGTTTGCGCGGTTTTCTCAACTTCCTCGCATTACAAGTTTTAGACCTAGAATTTTGTAAGTGCGGTTAGATTAGATTAGAAAACCCTCCAAACGACCTCCAAAAAATACGAAACCGTGCGAGTTGGTTGGTGTCACCTACGAGAAGCCAAACCAACTTGTAGAAGTGAGTTTCGACTCACGGTTCGAGAGATACGGCCGCGTACCGCTTACGGTTGGGAAAAAACCGAGTAAAGCGGTAGACGGCCGTATCTCGCGAACCGTGACTCGAAACTCGCCACTACAAGTTCGGGTGGCTTGCCCTACGTGAATCCGACCAAGTCGGAAAGTTTTATAATTTTTGGATGCCGTTTGCACGGTTTTCTCAACTTCCTTGCACTACAAGTTTTAAACTTAGAATTTTCTAAGTGCGGGTAGATTAGAAAACCCTTCAAACGGCCTCCAAAAAATACGAAACTTTGCGATTAGGTTGGTGTCACCTACGAGAAGCCAAACGAACTTGTAAAAGTGAGTTTCGACTCACGGTTCGAGAGATACGGTCGCGTATCGCTTTCGGTTGAAAAAAACTATTATAAAGCGGTATACGGTCGTATATCGCAAACCGTGGGTCGAAACTCGCTTCTACAAGTTCGGGTGGCTTGCCCTACGTGAATCCGGCCTAGTCGGAAAGATTTATAATTTCCGGGTGCCGTTTGCGCGGTTTTCTCAACTTTCTTGCACTACAAGTTTTAGACTTAGAATTTTCTAAGTGCGGGTAGATTAGAAAACCCTTCAAACGGCCTCCAAAAAATACGAAACTTTGCGAATTGGTTGGTGTCACCTACGAGAAGCCAAACGAACTTGTAGAAGTGAGTTTCGACTCACGGTTGGAGAGATACGGTCGTGTTTCGCTTTCGGTTGAAAAAAACTATTATAAAGCGGTATACGGTCGTATCTCGCAAACCGTGAGTCGAAACTCGCTTCTACAAGTTCGGGTGGCTTGCCCTACGTGAATCCGACCAATTGGGAAAGTTTTAAAATTTTCGGGTGCCGTTTGCGCGGTTTTCTCAACTTCCTCGCAGTACAAGTTTTAGACTTAGAATTTTCTAAGTGCGGGTAGGTTAGAAAACCCTTCAAACGGCCTCCAAAAAATACGAAACTTTGCGATTATGTTGGTGTCACCTACGAGAAGTGAACCGAAGTTGTAGAAGTGAATTTCGACTCACGGTCCGAGAGATACGGCCGCGTATCGGTTTTGGTTGGAAAAAAACAACTAAAGCCGGTACACGGCCATGTCTCGCAAACCGTGAGTCGAAACTCTTTTTTACAAGTTTGGGTGGCTTGCCCTACGTGAATCCGGCCTAGTCGAAAAGTTTTATAATTTTCGGGTGCCGTTTGCGCGGTTTTCTCAACTTCCTCGCACTACAAGTTTTAAACTTAGAATTTTCTAAGTGCGGGTAGATTAGAAAACCCTTCAAACGCCCTCCAAAAATACGAAACTTTGCGGGTAGGTTGGTGTCCCCTATGAGAAGCCACCCGAACTTGTAGAAGTGATTTTCGACTCCCGATTCGAGAGATACGGCCGCGTATCGCTTTCGGTTGAAAAAAACTATTATAAAGCGGTATACGGTCGTACTCGCAAATCGTGAGTCGAAACTCCCTTCTACAAGTTCGGGTGGCTTGCCCTACGTGAATTCCACCTAGATGGAAATTTTTATAATTATCGGATGCCGTTTGTGCGGTTTTGCTCTATTTCCTCGCATTTTAAGTTTTAGAAT
This sequence comes from Hemerocallis citrina, assembly GCA_017893485.1. Lineage (NCBI taxonomy): Eukaryota > Viridiplantae > Streptophyta > Magnoliopsida > Asparagales > Asphodelaceae > Hemerocallis > Hemerocallis citrina. The sequence continues at coordinate 197,678,197 of CM030366.1, forward strand.
TAGAATTTTCTAAGTGCGGGCCGTTTATAAAACACTTCAAACCACCTCCAATTAATACGAAACTTTTCTCCTTTTCAAGTTGTAGTGGCTTGCGCACTTATAAAAACACCAAATACAACGGTTTAGTATCCCTAACTATTCTCCTCTTCACCGTTTCTTAGGTATGGACAGTTTCGAAGGAAGTTCTGTTGCCGGGGATAAATTTGTTCGTGCACAACAACTTGGCGAGTATCTTCCTCATGTTGACGGGCACCTAAAACCGAAGATTGGTATGACATTTCCCACCCTTGAGGATGCGGAAAAATTTTATTCATCATATTGCAAATGTGCGGGATTCGCTATGCGTAAGGGTGGAAATAAATATAAGGGAAACGATGTAGTGGATAAATCATACGTCTGTAATAAAGCCGGGGAGTCACCGAATAGCTATAATGAAACCAGACGAGGTACAACTTCTAGAACGGGTTGCAAAGCTTTCGTCCGTGTGAAAATAAACCCACATAGTACTTTACAAAGTAATTCGTGGATTATTTATTCGTTAAATGAAGCACACAATCACGAATTTACTTCACCCGGTAGACGTCACTTGCTACCTCGAAACTGTGAATTGACTAAGACAGATAAAAATGTAATTGGTCAACTTACCGAAGCTAATGTCCCTGTATGCAAACAAATGCTATTCTTTGAAGGTGCAAGTGGCGGTAATGAGAAAATTGGATTCACCGAAACCGATGTAAGAAATCTCAGGAGAGACGAGATGGAAGGTTTAAAAGGACACGACGGACAAATGCTACTTGAGTTTTTTGAATCGAAAAAGGCGACCGATCCCTTATTCTATTTTGATTACCAATGTGACCCCGAAGGGCGATTGACACATTGTGTCTGGGTGGACGGTATCGCTAGAAATAATTACAAAGTATTTGCGGATGTTCTCTGCTTTGACGCTACCTACAACACAAACCGATACGGGATGTTGTTCGTACCATTTGTTGGATTCAACCATCATTGGCAATCAATATTCCTAGGTTGTGGGTTCATCCCCATTGAGAAGACATCCTCATTTGAGTGGTTCTTTGAAAAGTGGCGTGCTGCAATGCCATATGATCCGATCAACATCGTGACAGATGAGGATCGCGGGATAACTTCTGCAATTTCCAAAGTTTTCCCAATCACGTCACATAGATATTGCATTTGGCATATTTTGGATAAGCTACCGCATGAAGTTCGAATGTCGAATAACGTTGATGAGTTCAGGGATGCTTTGAAGACTATTATTTATATGGCGGAATTTAAAACAGAATTCGAACAGAAGTGGAAAAATTTGATCTCTCAGTACAAATTAAAAAATAACAAATGGTTGAAGGAAAAATTTGAGATCCGTGAAAAATGGGCCCCTGTGTACGCAAGAGACTCATTTTGGGGGGGCATGTTGAGTACCCAACGTAGCGAATCGCTACATTCATCCTTGAAGCACCATACTCATAAAAAGTACTCACTACATGAATTTGCTATCATCTTTGACCGACTCTTAGTAAAACAAAGACACGATGAACTTAAAGAAACACATCGTAATCGCGAGGAGCGGCCAAAATTGAAGACCGAGTGGGCATTGGAGTCACAAATGGCAGGGACATACACTTTGAAGATTTTCTACAAATTTCAACAAGAAGTGGTCAAAAGCTTATTACTTAATGTGAGTTTAATTGCGAGTATGGATACACCGGATAGTGCAGCTTATTCTGTAACAGTTTATGGAAATTCAGAACAGGGGAGGGTGATTTCTTATTGTAAAATCAGTAAAATTGCTAAATGCCCTTGTTCCATGTACTACTTCGTAGGCATTCCCTGCAAACATCTACTTGCAGTTATTCGATTCACAGATCACACCGCACTATCCGAACAATATATTTGTAGGCGATGGACCAGGGATCAAATGAGGAGAAGCAGTATACCGGTTCCCAATAATATGGGCGACAATTTTGCTTCGCGTTATTGTGAACTGAGTATGCACTCAAGACATATGGTCGATCTTGGTTGTTCTTCAGAGCAAGGATACAAGTACATGCTCGACCACATGCTGAAGGGAATTGAAGGCTTTGCTAAGATTGAGTCAGTGAACAGCACACCACACGAAGGTAGCGCACAACCTGAGAGTGGTGGACAAGCACATGCACATGCACATGTAGGTGACCCTGTACAGTGCACCACAAAGGGGAGGCCTAAAGGGAAACGGTTGAAGTCGGTAAGAGAAGGTCAAAAAACGAAGAGGCCAAGACTTTGCAGGACATGTCTTCGTGTCGTAGGCCACGATTCACGGAATTGCCCAAAAAATTTAGCAAGGTATTATATCAGAGATTTTGTATTTGTTAATTGGACTCAAACTTTGTTATTTTGGTCAGTACTAACTCATTCTTCTTCCTTTTTTTAGTGGATCGGTGGGCAATGAAGAAGCTCCAAACGCTGTAGAGAGTGATGATGACGAAGGCGAAGGTTCGTGCTAAGGGGGCTTTAAGAAATTTATTAATATGTATGTCATATCAAAATTTCAAAATAATCACCAAATAATTGCCAAATTTTATATTGATTCGTGCAGATTTTTATGAATTTCGACTGGATTGTTAACTTTGTTTTTTTTTTTTTCCTGGTATAGGTCCGGAATGAAACAAGTATAACGCGCCCAAATGGAAAGACGCAATGCGTTGAAAAATTGTGTTATTTTTGGATTGTATATATGTGTGGATAATTGCCGTATGCTTGTTTGGTATAAGTAAATTAATGATGTTTTTAATTATAATGTAATTTCTGTATGTCAGTTTATTTTGTGTATTTGTGAACAAAGTTATGTTACTATGGATTTTGACCAGGCATTTTGGTTGTGAATGCTTATTGCTGTCGGAAAATGTGAAATTGGTAGATGTGTACAATTTGGGGAACTCGTTCTGTTTGTGAATTTTGTGTTAACGAAAATTGTCTGCATGCCGATGTGAACAGATTTTTTATTTGTGTTGGAGATTGTGTATTTTGTGCATAACCAATACTTCACATGTAAGTTCGGCCAATATCTCTTTTCTTAACCCGTTCTTGGCGTTAACGGTTTAATACAATCTAACCCGTTATCATAAATAACGGGTTAAGGAGATAGATATTGGCAGTACTTTGGTTCAATACTTCATATATAGGGATTTTAGTTCGGCCAATATCTCTCTACTTAACCCGTTCTTGGCGTTAACGGTTTAATACAATCTAATCCGTTATCTGAAATAACGGGCTAAGGAGCTAGATATTGGCAGTACTTTGGTTCAATACTTCACATATAGGGGTTTTAGTTCGGCCAATATCTCTCTACTTAACCCGTTCTTGGCGGTAACGGTTTAATACAATCTAACCCGTTATCAGAAATAACGGGCTAAGGAGATAGATATTGGCAGTACTTTGGTTCAATACTTCACATATAGGGGTTTTAGTTCGGCCAATATCTCTCTACTTAATCCGTTGTTGATGTTAACGGTTTATTTAACCTAACCCGTTATCAGCATTAACGGGTTAAAGAGATAGATATTCGCAGTACTTTGGTTCCAACACTTTCACATGTAGTGGCTGAAGCTCGGCCAATATCTCTCCACTTAGCCCGTTATTGGGAATAACGGGTTAGGTTAAGAATTCCTTACATTGCTTTCAACTTCGTGCTATCTTCTAGCCCTGATACATATACATATTTGTGCATTCTCCGCTTAAAAATATTATCAGAATAACTTTAACGGGTGTTGGGCATATTTTCGTTTGTTAATACATATACAAGATATTGCATTCACAACAAGCCATTTGCAAAACAAAATTTATTCATATAAAGAAACATTACAAACTGGCACTAACATATTGTTTGAAGATACAGAAAATTGAAGTTGAAATTAATTTAGTATACAAGTGCATGCTCGCTTTCTTCTCGGAAGTGGAAGGAAGGACTGTTGACTCTGCCTTTTTTTGATTGCATAAGTAGCCAGTTGTACCCCCTGCATACAATTTCGTTCTCTACTGTTATACAGAATGTAAAAATCCTCGACTTCCTTCGAAACTTAGTAGTAGTGGGTGTAACCGTATATTAAAGGTACTTAACGACTTCTTAACACGCACTCCTCATATTCGTACTATTTGTGGTACGATTGTGAGGTGTGCATGCCAAGAAGTCGAAAAGTACCATGAATACACCGTGACACCCACCACTACTCCGTCCGACGAAAGCCGAGAATTTCTACATTCTGTGTAACAATAGAGAACGAATGTGTATGAAAGGCGTACAATTGCTACATATGCAAACACACCTGGTCTTGCTAAAAAAATAGAAGACTAAGGAAAACACTGTGGGGAAAAAAAAGGCAGAGCCATCGGCCCTCCCTACCGCTTGAGAGAAACCGAGCATGCACTTGTACACTGAAACAAGTCTCTCTACTCCTGCATCTCCATACACAAGAACAATTGTAGGCGACCATCCTTGAACTCAAGAGGTCTTGAATGCATAAATAACCAGTTGCACCCCCTGCATACAAGACCCGTTCTCTACTGTTATACAGAATGTAAAAATCCTCTGCTTTCGTCGGCCGGAGTAGTAGTGGGTGTAACCGTATATTCAAAGTACTTAACGACTTCTTGACACGCACTCCTCATATTCGTGATATTTGTGGCACGATTGTGAGGTGTGCATGCCAAGAAGTCGAAAAGTACCATGAATACACCGTGACACCCACCACTACTCCGTCCGACGAAAGCAGAGAATTCTTACATTCTGTGTAACAATAGAGAACGAATGTGTATGAAAGGCGTACAAATGCTACTTATGCTAACACATGTAAAAGCTAAAAAAATAGAAGACTAAGAGAAACACTGTGGAAAAATGGGTAGAGCCGGTAGCCATTCTCTAATCTTGCCATTCTTCATACACAAGCACAATTGTAGGGGTCTTGAAGAGTATGAAAGGCGTACAAATGCTACTTATGCTAACACATGTAAAAGCTAAAAAAATAGAAGACTAAGAGAAACACTGTGGAAAAATGGGTAGAGCCGGCAGCCATTCTCTAATCTTGCCATTCTTCATACACAAGCACAATTGTAGGGGTCTTGAAGAGAAGAAGAGAACATTGATTACACCTCAATTTTCTTCTACAACTTCAGCTTTGTCTTCCCTATTGGGAAGAAAAGAGGGGTCTTAAGGAGAAGAGGAGAACATTGATTACACCTGGTTTCAAACAGTTAGAAGAGAAGAGGAGCCAACTTATGAAGAATGAGGAGACTCCATTTGAGTTCTCCTGAAGAGAAGGAGAGGAGACTCCTTCTTGAAAAGAAGAAGATCAAAGGTCCCTCATATAGGCTAGAAAATTCAGTGGGGAGCATGATAGGACCAAAGATTGTAGAGAGGGCTGTTGCTAAATAGAGAAGGGATCAGCACAAAACGGAAGGGACAAGGATGGATTAAACATAAAGAAAAGTTCACAAGATGAAATTAGCAGTTAGTCAACCATGTTATGAGCCAATTTTCGGAAAGGAGCAGCAAGGACAACAATTGTCCCCACCAAATTGATACACATCTCAACTTGTACAGTGTCTGTAAAATTCATAATACTTAACCCGTTATTGGCGACAACGGGTTAAGTACACTTAACCCGTTGTCGCCAAGAACGGCTTAAGTGTTATTGGTTTCTGCCAAAGTACTTTAACTTAACACGTTAATGATGATAACGGGTTAAGTACTTGTACCCGTGATCGTCAGTAACGGGTTAAGTGTACATAAGTCATTTATACTCATAATTTTTAAATCGCATGTAAAAAAAATGTTACCAATGTGGAGGTAATAGGTAATAAGTTAATATTTGTAATAGGTAATAGGTAATCATTTATGATAAACTACAAATATTAAATACGTTAATAGTTGTAGCTTGGAGGTAATAGGTAATAAGTTACCAATGTGGAGTTTATAGATATTTAAGTTCTATCATTAATCACATACGCCTCTCCACTCTTTACGTACATTTCCTTCTGAACTCTACAAAATAGACAGTCATATGTATGTGGTTTTTTTTTTATATTTTTTTTTAATTTCTTGGCTAGCCACGTAACTAACCAATATAAAATTGATCACATCAAACGGATATTAAAATTAACACAAATTTATTTGTATTTTGGTTCATAAAAAACAATATAAAAAATATTGTAGGTTAGGGTTAGGGTTAGTATAGGGTTAGTAGGGTTACGGTTAGGGTTAGGGTTAGGGTTGGAGTATCCACTCCTTTTCTCTTCGTAGCAGACACTTTAATATGGAAAAAACCTAAAGTGCATATACAAAAGTAGATCGCCCCATGTAGCCTATATATTGGCTACATCCACATGTATATCGCCAAATGTAGAGTTTCCACTCATTTGGCTTTTAATAGTGTCTGCTTTGAGATTGAGTTCTACTTGTTTAGCTTGTTATGGGGGGAAAACCACATGTAGATCCCACATGTACCCTATACGAGGGAAAAATCACATGTAGATCCCACATGTACCCTATACAGGGGAAAAACCACATGTAGATAAGAATCATTTTAGGCTGTCTTGCTGGTCCTCATTCTAATTTGTCGTGCTAAGATCCCTAATGGAAAGGCCTAACCAGATGCGTCACGTGATCCGCATCTCGTTATCAGATGAGATTAACTGGCGATCAAGAACTGGATCTGTACATGGGATCTGCATCCCATTTTAAATAGTGTCTGCGATAATAGTAGGCAGATGCTGAGTTATCCTTGTTTAGCTTGGTGCTTTTTTTCACTTAGGTGTATGTTCAAATTTTTCTGACTTGCGGTGGTCACTTGGCTTAGATGACAACACCACTTCTTATGTGAAGACCACATGTAGATTCCCACACGAAGTCTACATGGGTGAAAAACCACATGTAGAATCCCACATGTAGCCTATGCAGGCAAAAAACCATATGTAGATTCCCACATGAAGTCTATATGGGTAAAAAACCACATGTAGCACTTAATATATAGCCTATGTATGGGAAAAACCATATGTAGACTCCCTAATGTGGGTACATGGGGCATGCACTTATTGTGGAAGGACTGATAAGAATCATTTTAGGTTTTCTTGCTGGTCCTCATTCTAATTTGCCGTTGATAGACTCTCACTTCTGCTTCTCTTCATAGTAGAACAAGTTTAATATAAGAAAAACCACATGTAGCCCATATGGGAGAAAAACCACATGTAGATCCCCACATCCACGTACAAAAAGACCAAGTCAGGGTTTGGAACAACTGTAATGATGAAAGTATTCCTAATGGAAAAGCCCCTCTGTGTTATTAGAGCGCAGTGCCACCAGATCTAATATAGATGGCTAACAAAAACTGGATCGAATCACATGTGTGGGCACGAGTTCACATGTAGTAGTACAATAAAGACATGTGGGAGTAGATATATTTGATTGACTGATGGATCGATGGATTCATTAGTGTGGGAATTTAGAACGGCCTGTTAATGTACTACAAGTTAACGACTCATACCACAAATTAAGATACTTGCCATGTTTAACATGTGGTTCCACATGTTACGAAGTCAAATATAGATGTGGGGATCCACAAATATGAACCGAATTAACCAAAACAAAACACATGCACTAACCAATAACCCTATCTTAACCTAACCCTAACCCTAACCCGACACTAACCCTACCTTAACCTAACCTTAACCCTCGGTACCAAAAAACGACTTCATCAAATTTTTTTACCTTCACAAAACTTATTATGGTAACAAATTTAGAGTGGTTAGTTACGGGAGAATAAATGGAAATTAATAAAAATAATAAACAATTTATGGGCATATTAATGTCACCTTACACAGTTCAGGAGACAGTTCTCGCAAAGAGTGAAGAGAAATTTTTAGAAAACCCAAAATTTATTCAACACCTTAAACCGTTATTCACGAGAACGGGTTAAGTAACCTTAACCCGTTATTCCCAAGAACGGGTTAAGTACTTCGATTTTTGGCAGTATAATTTGAAAACTTGGATAGGACCCTGGCAATAACACTCTACATAACCCGTTCTTGCGAAGGACGGGTTAAGTTAAGTTAACACGTTATTCCCAAGAACGGGTTAAGTACATCGATATTGGCAGTACTTTGATCTGTAGGAATTAAATGTCTGCCAATATCGCTATACCTAAGCCGTTGTCGTGAAGAACGGGTTAAGGCAATATAACCCGTTGTTAGCAGTGACGGATTAAGTAGATCCATATTAGCAGAACTATACCAAGACTTGGTCTGTAGGCTTCCAACGGACTGCCAATATCTCTCCACTTAACCCGTCGTTGCTGATAACGGGTTAAGTTAATTAACACGTTATCGTCAATAACGGGTTAAGTGTTTATATTTGTGCAGCACTAAGCGTATGTTTTGGGTGGTGTACATTTTTCCTTATACAGAAACGACTTCATCAAATGTTGTTCACAAATTCACAAATGAAAGCACATCAAAGTAAATAAGACAACAGATATATTCACAAGAAACTTGAAGGCGTACAAAAGTCCAATAACGACCAACCACTTAATTACTTGAAATAAATTCAATATTCACAAAATCCAAAAATTTACAACAAAATTATACATATAAGATTGCACATGGCCAAAAGACAATTATTCACAAATGACGCCGTTCTCGAATTTGGCTTGCATCCCACGCCCCAAAATTCACCTACAACAGTTTATCAACGTAGAAACAAACAATACGTTAGTTACTGCAGTAACAAAATCACCAACCAAAAGATACGCTATTACAGACTCAGTACAGATTACCATCTACGGCCATCCCGCTTGCGACCGCTTGGTGTGAATTGATTGGGAGGTTGCCGCGTCCTTTTAGGATTTCGCCGTGCGCCATGTGTTTGGGGAGAATCAGAATCATCCGACGACTGTTCCTCATCAGTACCTTCGGGATTTGGCTCTTCTCGTGCTTGTTGTCGCTCGCGGATTAGAATTCCCCTACTAACAGTTTGTTTTCGCCTCTTACTTATTGGCGGCACGTTGGCGCTCAAATAGGCCTCAACCTGTGGACCTTCACCCGCGTCCTCCAGAGTACGACGGCACGGGGCTAACATCTCCCGGATTACCGTCTTGAAGCTGTCGGGTATCCTAGTCTTCAGGACGCGAGCAGCTGTTCGGACAACCTCCCATGCATTTTCAATCTACAGTTGGTGAAAAATTCCAATTTAAACATCATTCAAAATTAGTGTACATCAATTAAACACAGTACATGCGTACAAACTATATGAAATTTGACTGACCGCTTTTCGATGTGCCTCAGCCCTTGGTTGGTACATCGGCTGGGAGGAGGAATATGCTGGAGGTGGATCTACCTGGGTGGGGGGAATCGGAAGTTGCACCCCAGCTGGTACGGCGGCCGTTGGAGAAACGAACAACCGGGTTATTCGCTTGTACCACATCATGTATGCCTGCTGGAGGGAGCCATCGTATGGAATCGCGACATACATCAAATTCGGTGTCATTTGACGCCGCATGGTGTTCCAGTTGGCTACATGATAACGATGAAAATCTGCCCAATCGAAGTTGGGCACCCGTCCCGTTCCCCTGACCTCGTGTAACTTTTTATCGTAAGACCTGACATCGGGAATCTTTTGTTGATATCCAAATTGCCGCAGGACCCTGTCAGGATACTGGAACTCCACAACCGAAAAGTTCACAAGAGGTGCAGCCGTCAACCAAAGGGATCTGTCTAGGCAGACTGGAGGAACGCGTTGCAACCTGTCGGCCGAGTACGGTTCCCAGCTGACGAACTCGTCCCGCAGGTTGTCCAACTCATCTCTGTAGTAGGTCAGCGATTGGCGTGAGTTATCAACCCACGTGTGTCGGCCGGCCCAATATGCTCCTACAGGAGGTAACAACTCTGCTGCCCCCGGGTCGGCCAAAAATTCCGATGTAGGCTTAATAATACGGGGACGTCCGATGTGGATGCGTTCCCAACTCCATATCTGCATCAGCACCATGGGGCCACCCATCTGTACGCCACCTATAGATGGGTGGCCCCATGGTGCTGATGCAGATATGGAGTTGGGAACGCATCCACATCGGACGTCCCCGTATTATTAAGCCTACACCGGAATTTTTGGCCGACCCGGGGGCAACAGAGTTGTTACCTCCTATAGGAGCATATTGGGCCGGCCGACACACGTGGGTCGATAACCCACGCCAATCGCTGACCTACTACAGAGATGAGTTGGACAACCTGCAGGACGAGTTCATCAACTGGGAACCGTACTCGGCCGACAGGTTGCAACGCGTTCCTCCAATCTGCCTAGACAGATCCCTTTGGTTGACGGCTGCACCTCTTGTGAACTTTTCGGTTGTGGAGTTCCAGTATCCTGACAGGGTCCTGCGGCAATTCGGATATCAACAAAAGATTCCCGATGTCAGGTCTTACGATAAAAAGTTACACGAGGTCAGGGGAACGGGACGGGTGCCCAACTTCGATTGGGCTGATTTTCATCGTTATCATGTAGCCAACTGGAACACCATGCGGCGTCAAATGACACCGAATTTGATGTATGTCGCGATTCCATACGATGGCTCCCTCCAGCAGGCATACATGATGTGGTACAAGCGAATAACCCGGTTGTTCGTTTCTCCAACGGCCGCCGTACCAGCTGGGGTGCAACTTCCGATTCCCCCCACCCAGGTAGATCCACCTCCAGCATATTCCTCCTCCCAGCCGATGTACCAACCAAGGGCTGAGGCACATCGAAAAGCGGTCAGTCAAATTTCATATAGTTTGTACGCATGTACTGTGTTTAATTGATGTACACTAATTTTGAATGATGTTTAAATTGGAATTTTTCACCAACTGTAGATTGAAAACGCATGGGAGGTTGTCCGAACAGCTGCTCGCGTCCTGAAGATTAGGATACCTGACAGCTTCAAGACGGTAATCCGGGAGATGTTAGCCCCGTGCCATCGTACTCTGGAGGACGCGGGTGAAGGTCCACAGGTTGAGGCCTATTTGAGCGCCAACGTGCCGCCAATAAGTAAGAGGCGAAAACAAACTGTTAGTAGGGGAATTCTAATCCGCGAGCGACAACAAGCACGAGAAGAGCCAAATCCCGAAGGTACTGATGAGGAACAGTCGTCGGATGATTCTGATTCTCCCCAAACACATGGCGCACGGCAAAATCCTAAAAGGACGTGGCAACCTCCCAATCAATTCACACCAAGCGGTCGCAAGCGGGATGGCCGTAGACGGTAATCTGTACTGAGTCTGTAATAGCGTATCTTTTGGTTGGTGATTTTGTTACTGCAATAACTAACGTATTGTTTGTTTCTACGTTGATAAACTGTTGTAGGTGAATTTTGGGGCGTGGGATGCAAGCCAAATTCGAGAACGGCGTCATTTGTGAATAATTGTCTTTTGGCTATGTGCAATCTTATATGTATAATTTTGTTGTAAATTTTTGGATTTTGTGAATATTGAATTTATTTCAAGTAATTAAGTGGTTGGTCGTTATTGGACTTTTGTACGCCTTCAAGTTTCTTGTGAATATATCTGTTGTCTTATTTACTTTGATGTGCTTTCATTTGTGAATTTGTGAACAACATTTGATGAAGTCGTTTCTGTATAAGGAAAAATGTACACCACCCAAAACATACGCTTAGTGCTGCACAAATATAAACACTTAACCCGTTATTGACGATAACGTGTTAATTAACTTAACCCGTTATCAGCAACGACGGGTTAAGTGGAGAGATATTGGCAGTCCGTTGGAAGCCTACAGACCAAGTCTTGGTATAGTTCTGCTAATATGGATCTACTTAATCCGTCACTGCTAACAACGGGTTATATTGCCTTAACCCGTTCTTCACGACAACGGCTTAGGTATAGCGATATTGGCAGACATTTAATTCCTACAGATCAAAGTATTGCCAATATCGATGTACTTAACCCGTTCTTGGGAATAACGTGTTAACTTAACTTAACCCGTCCTTCGCAAGAACGGGTTATGTAGAGTGTTATTGCCAGGGTCCTATCCAAGTTTTCAAATTATACTGCCAAAAATCGAAGTACTTAACCCGTTCTTGGGAATAACGGGTTAAGGTTACTTAACCCGTTCTCGTGAATAACGGTTTAAGGTGTTGAATAAATTTTGGGTTTTCTAAAAATTTCTCTTCACTCTTTGCGAGAACTGTCTCCTGAACTGTGTAAGGTGATATTAATATGCCCATAAATTGTTTATTATTTTTATTAATTTCCATTTATTCTCCCGTAACTAACCACTCTAAATTTGTTACCATAATAAGTTTTGTGAAGGTAAAAAAATTTGATGAAGTCGTTTTTTGGTACCGAGGGTTAAGGTTAGGTTAAGGTAGGGTTAGTGTCGGGTTATGGTTAGGGTTAGGTTAAGATAGGGTTATTGGTTAGTGCATGTGTTTTGTTTTGGTTAATTCGGTTCATATTTGTGGATCCCCACATCTATATTTGACTTCGTAACATGTGGAACCACATGTTAAACATGGCAAGTATCTTAATTTGTGGTACGAGTCGTTAACTTGTAGTACATTAACAGGCCGTTCTAAATTCCCACACTAATGAATCCATCGATCCATCAGTCAATCAAATATATCTACTCCCACATGTCTTTATTGTACTACTACATGTGAACTCGTGCCCACACATGTGATCCGATCCAGTTTTTGTTAGCCATCTATATTAGATCTGGTGGCACTGCGCTCTAATAACACAGAGGGGCTTTTCCATTAGGAATACTTTCATCATTACAGTTGTTCCAAACCCTGACTTGGTCTTTTTGTACGTGGATGTGGGGATCAACATGTGGTTTTTCTCCCATATGGGCTACATGTGGTTTTTCTAATATTAAACTTGTTCTACTATGAAGAGAAGCAGAAGTGAGAGTCTATCAACGGCAAATTAGAATGAGGACCAGCAAGAAAACCTAAAATGATTCTTATCAGTCCTTCCACAATAAGTGCATGCCCCATGTACCCACATTAGGGAGTCTACATATGGTTTTTCCCATACATAGGCTATATATTAAGTGCTACATGTGGTTTTTCACCCATATAGACTTCATGTGGGAATCTACATATAGTTTTTTGCCTGCATAGGCTACATGTGGGATTCTACATGTGGTTTTTCACCCATGTAGACTTCGTGTGGGAATCTACATGTGGTCTTCACACAAGAAGTGGTGTTGTCATCTTAGCCAAGTGACCACCGCAAGTCAGAAAAATTTGAACATACACCTAAGTGGGAAAAAGCACCAAGCTAAACAAGCATAACTCAGCATCCGCCTACTATTATCGCAGACACTATTTAAAATGGGATGCGGATCCCATGTACAGATCCAGTTCTTGATCGCCAGTTAATCTCATCTGATGACGAGATGCGGATCACGTGACGCATCTGGTTAGGCCTTTCCATTAGGGATCTCAGCACGACAAATTAGAATGAGGACCAGCAAGACAGCCTAAAATGATTCTTATCTACATGTGGTTTTTCCCCTGTATAGGGTACATGTGGGATCTACATGTGGTTTTTCCCTCATATAGGGTACATGTGGGATCTACATGTGGTTTTCCCCCCATAACAAGCTAAACAAGTAGAACTCAATCTCAAAGCAGACACTATTAAAAGCCAAATGAGTGGAAACTCTACATTTGGCGATATACATGTGGATGTAGCCAATATATAGGCTACATGTGGCGATCTACTTTTGTATATGCACTTTTAGGTTTTTTCCATATTAAAGTGTCTGCTACGAAGAGAAAAGGAGTGGATACTCCAACCCTAACCCTAAGCCTAACCGTAACCCTACTAACCATATACTAACCCTAACCCTAACCTACAATATTTTTTATATTGTTTTTTATGAACCAAAATACAAATAAATTTGTGTTAATTTTAATATCCGTTTGATGTGATCAATTTTATATTGGTTAGTTACGTGGCTAGCCAAGAAATTAAAAAAAATATATAAAAAACAAACCACATACATATGACTGTCTATTTTGTAGAGTTCAGAAGGAAATGTACGTAAAGAGTGGAGAGGTGTATGTGATTAATGATAGAACTTAAATATCTATAAACTCCACATTGGTAACTTATTACCTATTACCTCCAAGCTACAACTATTAACGTATTTAATATTTGTAGTTTATCATAAATGATTACCTATTACCTATTACAAATATTAACTTATTACCTATTACCTCCACATTGGTAACATTTTTTTTACATGCGATTTAAAAATTATGAGTATAAATGATTTATGTACACTTAACCCGTTACTGACGATCACGGGTACAAGTACTTAACCCGTTATCATCATTAACGTGTTAAGTTAAAGTACTTTGGCAGAAACCAATAACACTTAAGCCGTTCTTGGCGACAACGGGTTAAGTGTACTTAACCCGTTGTCGCCAATAACGGGTTAAGTATTATGAATTTTACAGACACTGTACAAGTTGAGATGTGTATCAATTTGGTGGGGACAATTGTTGTCCTTGCTGCTCCTTTCCGAAAATTGGCTCATAACATGGTTGACTAACTGCTAATTTCATCTTGTGAACTTTTCTTTATGTTTAATCCATCCTTGTCCCTTCCGTTTTGTGCTGATCCCTTCTCTATTTAGCAACAGCCCTCTCTACAATCTTTGGTCCTATCATGCTCCCCACTGAATTTTCTAACCTATATGAGGGACCTTTGATCTTCTTCTCTTCAAGAAGGAGTCTCCTCTCCTTCTCTTCAGGAGAACTCAAATGGAGTCTCCTCATTCTTCATAAGTTGGCTCTTCTCTTCTAACTGTTTGAAACCAGGTGTAATCAATGTTCTCCTCTTCTCCTCAAGACCCCTCTTTTCTTCCCAATAGGGAAGACAAAGCTGAAGTTGTAGAAGAAAATTGAGGTGTAATCAATGTTCTCTTCTTCTCTTCAAGACCCCTACAATTGTGCTTGTGTATGAAGAATGGCAAGATTAGAGAATGGCTGCCGGCTCCACCCATTTTTCCACAGTGTTTCTCTTAGTCTTCTATTTTTTTAGCTTTTACATGTGTTAGCATAAGTAGCATTTGTACGCCTTTCATACACATTCGTTCTCTATTGTTACACAGAATGTAAGAATTCTCTGCTTTCGTCGGACGGAGTAGTGGTGGGTGTCACGGTGTATTCATGGTACTTTTCGACTTCTTGGCATGCAAACCTCACAATCGTGCCACAAATATCACGAATATGAGGAGTGCGTGTCAAGAAGTCGTTAAGTACTTTGAATATACGGTTACACCCACTACTACTCCGGCCGACGAAAGCAGAGGATTTTTACATTCTGTATAACAGTAGAGAACGGGTCTTGTATGCAGGGGGTGCAACTGGCTATTTATGCATTCAAGTCTCTGTGTGGGTAAATAAAAAAATTTTCCCGTGGTAGTCACATTCAACTTTCAGTTATAATCTGGCTGTTTTGCCTTACCATAATATCTTTGAGCTAATATAATCAATTCCCTAGAAACTTAAATTTGATTTAATTTTTTTTTATCAGAAAAGGTTGGCCTAGGCTCCCCCTAGTTTCATTAAAAAGTTTTTAATAAAACAGATAATCCAGCAACGGACAATGATGTTCTTGTGTCCCACATTCGGGCCATGATACTCATTGTCCCAACAAAAAAAATGAGTCCCCTACATAGGTCGCTCCTGACCCCATGAAACCCACCAAAATACATACGAGTAAATAAATTGACCCAAAATACATCAAAATATTGGCCTGAAAATACATGAAGCCACAAACTTCCCCAAAAGTCTCCCGGGTGCATGTTCCACCCTCCTCACACCATGGAATCAACCATCATCTGCTGTGCCTCCCCCTTCCTGTAATTCAACATGGCTGGTGGCAATGTCCTTGATCTTCTTTGACTGTTCGTCACCTGCCGTTTTAGACCAGAACATGATATTAGCAATAATCTTGAACAACAGTTGTTGATGCATGATGTGTCTGTGTGTGCTTCTAAAGATTCTATTGTTCCCTTCTAGCCATATGTCCCAACATATAGCCGCCACCCCAATGTCCCAAATACAGGACTTGCTGCTTTGAATGTATTCCTCTCTCCAATTACCCCCCCCCCCCCCCTTCCCAGCGTCAAGAACCGTACCCGGACCTGCCCCAAAGATACCGAATATGTTTAGGCTTAAATTTGATTTTTGTGCGTAACAATCTGTGTGTAATTTTGATGTTTGAGAGCTGATCTCTTCTGATGTTTTTTTTTAAATTTGAGATTAATCTCTTTTGATGTTAAATTTGAGGTAAAGGATCGATCCTCTTTTTTCCTTTCTCCTTTTCTTATAAATATATTTTTTAGAACGGATTTTGAAGCTTTTTTATAATAATAATAATAATAAATTGATTTCAGGTATGAAGATAAAAAAGACGGGTTATAGGACAGGTTTGATGCGAATTGGACTGGGAAGGAGGTATGTGTAAACATTGGATTGGTCAGAAGTGAAGGATCCTCCTTTCCTAAATTTTCACTATGTGCACGGATTTTAAAGTATTATTCTTTTTGATTTCGGGTTTGAAAGATCAAAAGGAGGAGATGTTTTTACAGGTTTGACACGACACTGGATTGTCTCTGCTTGTGTCAGAGTTCCACTAGTGAAGGAGGTATGAGTAAATTTGGGCAGAAATGAATTGATTTTTTAGTGATTTTGTGCAAAAACTGAATGTTAAGAAATTTACCCTATTTTGTTTTTATTAATGTGCAAGAGCATATCAGGTTGTGAAGGAGCAGCGTGGTTCTGTTGGTCAGCATAAAGGGTTAAGCTCTCCATCTTTGCCTCTCCTAACTGTTTTAAGTATGCATTTGTGTGAGTAAAAGTATATTAGGAGAACTTTGTTTCGTTAACTATTCATTAATGAAATAGGTGGCAAGCAATGCCTTGGCGAATATCTAGTGCATAGGGGGTGTTCGGTTTTAAGTCATGGGATCAACTAATGTATGAGAAGTTTCTCGTAGAGTATATGTATGTGTATATTGACGTACAATGACCATAGTGTGAGAATGCATGTAGTATGAAAATGATATGATGATATTGTTAACTGCATCTGCATAATGTGAAGGGAAATAGAACAATATATAATGTATATGAAAATTTGTTTACGATTCGGACCGAGAAATTTTGATAATTAAGAAATCTAAATAATTGCGCTTCTTTATAGTGGTTAGTTAAATATATCTCATGTGGCTAGTAACTGGTTGGGAAGAGCAAATGGAAACCAAGGTTGCTAATAATTATTTCATTACAATTGGATTTGAACCATCTGTTGTAGATTGTAATGGCATGGATCTAATTCCACTGTGTAGGCATGCTGACAAGGACTGCTTCACTCTGCATGTCTTGTTAAGTGGACTGATGCAAGTCTCTTGCTCATAAACTAGCAGTTGTCTACTTTTCTTACTGGCATTAGCATTCATGCATAATCAGTGTCTGTCGATGTGTGCCTGAACAGCAAACTGGGTTCTAGATCAGTAGAACTTGTTTGCTGAGAATATAACATATCTTTCATATGGCTTTGGATACAAAGTTAATGCAGGGAAGGATAGTAAGGGAGGGAGGAAATCCTCGTTTCTATTCAGTTGTATTAGCTTATTTCATTAATCATTATTTTGTTTAAGTGAATACTCGGTTCTATTTTCGCTGAAATTCCATTCAGCAAACTGCCTTTTAGACAAATTGCTTCCGGTCTCTTAATTTGCATATGATTTGAAGTAGGCAATTACCACCAAGGGAAGGGAAGTAAATGCGACAATATCATAAACTATAAAATACTCATAGAGTTCATGAATGTTTATAAAATACATGAATGTTTTATAAACTATAAAATACATGACTGTTTTCATGTATCATAAGCATTTAACACATTCGAATTGTTTATCATGGTATTAGCAATTATTGAATTATGCAATTAATCAAACTTTTCATTTTAGTTAGATGTCCAAATAAACTTCTGAAGGGTTGCAATTAAACAAACATATCAAGTGTAATCAAATTATTTAACACATATTTAAGTGCATCAGTGCATGTATAAGAAACAACCATAGCAGAGCAGGTTTTATCACTTTATGGTTAGTGAAGAATGATATACAAATGAGTTGGTAAGGTAATAGTGTAATACTATGAAACATTAAGGTAGAGAAACTGGAGGTAATAAAATGGGATGGGGTAAGAGGGTTTACCAGTCGAGTACAATAGTTTTCTAGGTTGTGAACAAGGAAACTGAAGTCTAGGGAATCGGAAAAGAGACCATATAAGAGGGTGAATTATTGAGGCAAAATGCTAGACATACATGAATTTTTACCTCAAACATACATTATAAATGCATTGGGGTCCACTTATCACTAAAAGACAAGATTAAAAAATCTTGTCTTTTAGTGATAAGTGGGCCCCAATGCATTTATAATATATGTTTGAGGTAAAAACTCATGTATGTGTAGTCATCCTCATTATTGAGAGAGCGAGATGTGGCTTGCGCTTTAGTTTACAAGGTTGGACCACGGATTCATTCAAACCAAATATTTATGCCAAGAAGAATGAGGTTGTATAATTGATGTACATTAAATATTTGGTTTATTGGCACAAGGGTGTGGCCGAAGCGGCAAGGTTGCTGGTGGGGCCCGTGATCAAGAGAGATTATCATGCTTGGAATGCTGGTTTGTGTGCGCATTGGATAACAATGGTGCTGACGGAAACGGATTCTTCGGATCACTTATGAGGATCACAAGGATATTTGTGTTGAGGGTGGCTTCACCAAATGTTCTTGACGTAATCTCCGGGGAAGGTATGGGGGTAGGAGTCGCGGTAGACAAGGCTGAAGATGACGGTTCTGGCGTAGGTTAGATAGATTATACCCTTCACACTGTTTGAGGAAATGCCTGTGAGACCTCTTTACCCAATTTTATTGGACTAAACTTGCCCAATTACATTTGAAGGGGCCCAAAAAGAAAAGAAAAAAAAGCACACACTGAACGACCTGTTTTTTTTTTTAATTCCACAAACGCCCCACTCACTTTTTGAAAAAGCGAGTCTTGGCCTTCTTTGCCCAGCAACACTCGCTTTTTGAAAAAGCGGGGGTAATTAAACCACACTCACTTTTTCAAAAAGCGAGTGTCGTTTGGGACTTAACCCCCGGCCCCAAAACATCTCTCACTTCTTCTCTCTATTCTCCAAGACTCGCTTTCAAAACCCTAACCCATTGCTCGTATTCTTCGATTTCTGGCCTATTTCATCAAATTAGCAGTCGATTAGCTCCTAAAATCTTCGCTTTCTCATCCCACTCCAGTTGCCCACGTTTTGTTTGAGTTTTCTTTTCGATTTTTTGGGTGATTGCGGTGGATTAAAGAAAAAGAGGTGGAGCTCGGTGATTGCGATTTGGTGGTCTTTTCTTTTGTGTTTGTGGTGATTGCGGTGGCGTTCCTCACAAAGGGGTTGAACGATTTGGGGGTGTATCTCGTGGTTCAATTCTTGCGTGAAGATTGAGGTATATTTCTCGAACTCAATATTTTCTAATGTTGTATATGACTATTAGTAATGTGTGTAGAGTTTGTGAAAAAAGGATCTCTGTGTGTAGATTGGGGGTGTAGAATTTGTGAACGATTGGGGGTGTAGAAGTTGTGAACGATTGCATGAACATTTGTTTAATTTATTGAGATTTAGAGATTTAGAGAGATAAGAAAGAATTAGAGTTAATCGACATCCTAATCCAACCTAGAACACTGAGATTGGGGGTGTAGAATTTGTGAACGATTGGGGGTGTAGAATTTGTGAACGATTGCGTGAACATTTGTTTAATTTATTGAGATTTAGAGATTTAGAGAGATAAGAAGGAATTAGAGTTAATCGACATCCTAATCCAACCTAGAACACTGAGATTGGGGGTGTAGAATTTGTGAACGATTGGGGGTGTAGAATTTGTGAACGATTGCGTGAACATTTGTTTAATTTATTGAGATTTAGAGATTTAGAGAGATAAGAAGGAATTAGATATACTAATCCAACCTAGAACACTGAGATTTAGAGAGATTTGTGAAGATTTAGAGAGATTTGTGAAGATTGGGGGTGTAGAATTTGTGAGTAAAAGTATAATTGGACCTGTATAATGTAGAATATGTGTAATTTGTGAGTAAATGTAGATTTTGTGAATAAAATTAGGATATGACTATTAGGATATTTAAATTGCTAAAATGATTTTGGTATTGTTAATAATGATTGCTCGCTCCTCATTGTAGGATACTCTTTTTTTTTGAAAAATGCCACGGAATAAGGGACGTGTGGAGGCTGGTTCTAGTAGTAGAGCCAATCGTGGCGATGGACCACGTACATCTTTTGGCCCACCTCCACGCAGTGGACGTGGTGGTGGTCGTCGTGGTGGCAACGAATGAAGTAATGTAAGTTTATAATTTTTTTTGCATTCGATTTGTTTCATTATCATATAATTGATTGATATATTTAATTGCTGATGTAAATGTTGTTTTGCAGGTCCCAAGTAACCAAAATGTGGCTGGTACTTCGTCCCCTGCCCCTTCTTCATCTACGGTTCCCCTTGGTGGTCCAGGTCCCCTCGACCCCACTCTTCTGACGCTTCAGTCGCACCATCGCTCCAAAGATGTGTGGGAGGGCGATTCGAAAGAGTGTACCTTCCGTGGGGGTCATCCACTCCCTATGCACCCACGGATTCACCAAATCTTACGGGATTGCGGTCTATATGGTATTGCACTGATGAGCGGCATCAAGTGCGATCGGCCACTACTAACAGCACTCCTCGAGAGATGGCGTCCTGAGACCCATAGCTTCCACTTGTCAGTTGGGGAGATGACTGTTACGTTGCAGGACGTTTCAGTCATCACAGGCCTTCCGGTAGATGGGCAGGCGGTGACCGGATCTATGGACTTCGATGCTCCATACTTAGTAGAACAATACCTAGGTGTCGAAGTGGAGACTGGTGCAGTAGTTAGAAAACAGATTCGGTTGAAGTGGTTGAAGGAAAAATTTAAAGACCGACTGACAGATGATTCGACTGAAGAGGAGGTCCAGATGTACTGCAGGGCGTACATCCTTACTCTTTTTGGAGGTGTACTATTCTCTAATTCAAGCGGCCATTCCGTCCCCCTCATGTACTTCCCGCTTATTGCAGACCTTGGACGAGTCGGCCAGTATAGTTGGGGTAGTGCTGCCTTAGCATCCCTCTACAGGAGTTTGTGCCTGTGTGCCCTCGGGTCCGTGCAGATGAATGGCCCGATGATTTTGCTTCAAGTGTGGAGCTGGGAGCGTATCCACGTTGGGCGTCCTGTAGTTAGAAAACAATCACCCAGCTGGATCCATCTCCCTGAAGACCAGTACATGCTTCCTCCTCTTGGTGTGTACTGGTCCGGTAACCTTACCTGGACTGCCAACCCGAACAGATGCCTGACCTACTACCGTGATGAGTTGGATAGGTTGGCAGATAACTGCGTTGTATGGATACCCTACACGGAGGAGCGTCTAGCTCGACTACCGCCCAATGCCCTGTATAGGCGAGATCTTTGGTTGACAAAAGCACCGCTCATCAACTTCAGCACTGTCGAGTTTTATTTTGTTAGCAGAGTACTACGACAATTTGGTCTCCAGCAGGCGATTCCAGTAGCCGAGCCTTTCAATGCAGATATTCATAAAATTACCGGAATGGGTCGTACACCAGGTCACAATTGGGCGGAAAGCTTCTCCACATATGTCGAGAGATGGAACTTACAAAGGTTTGATGAAATCATCCGCAACATACCTCCATTCGAATTAGCAAACCACGAGAACTATATGATTTGGTATCGGAGGATGACAAGGCGGTACATCTCTCCGACAGAGCAGACTCCAACCGGCGTGGTGATGCCTATACGTCGACCGACAGCAGAACCGGTAGATTTACATTCCATGCATTTGCCTATGTTTCAACCAAAGGCATCGGCTATTCGCACGATTGTAAGTTTTTTAGAAATTTTTAAGTTTTTTATTTTTTTTGAACTCTAACTACAAAAAACAACTCATTATATTTTGTAGATGGCCCAAACTTGGAGTATGGGCAAGAAATGTGCAGCGGTGTTGAGTAGTAACGTAGCCGATGCGGTGAAGGACTTCGCACGCGATATACTGACGTCCTGTCGAGCACAGGCAGATGCTGTGGGGGAGGGGGCGACCTTGGATGCAATCTTAAACACTCCCGCTCATCGGACTAATACACGCAATAGACGAATAAAGAAAGTCGCCAGTAAACCACCGCGTCGTAACACAATTGAAAAAGCGGATGAAGAACAAGTAGTGGAGGAGGAGCAAGAAGAGGAAGGCGAGCCAATAGAGGGTATTACACAGAAAACTCCATCACCCCGTGCGAAGAGGCAACGGAAACGACCCAATATGTTTACCCCGGACCCGTGATCAGCGGTGTCGTGTAGTTGAATGTTGTTAGATTTTGTTTAGTCAAATATTGTAATTAACTTTTGAATAGTGCATTGAATGAAATTCGAAATTTAGAACGGGGTGTGTGCGTGTGGTGATCTTGATTGTTTAAGTTTTCCTCTTTTTTTTCTATTTTTGTGCTGTTAACTTGGATTGTAAGTGCTGAGAATGTGGATGGATTGAATGTGCTTTTTCTTGGGATTGTGGTGATCTTGATTGGCATGAATGTTAATGGTATGAATATGGAGATGGTGGAGATGTAAGTCGTGTAATTGTCCCACCAAGAGTTGATGCATTTGTTTTTACTGCATACAGAGCAAGACTCGCTTTCTGAGAAAGCGAGTCTAGCTATAATGACCCCGCTTTCTCAGAAAGCGAGTCTATCACTTTGGAATTCCAGAGCTGTCGAAGCCTCTGGGAATCAAGCAACATAACAGTCGCTTTCCCAAAAACCGCAATGTTTATTACTAAACTCGCTTTTGAGAAAGCGAGTCTTGGTTCTGTATCTTTTTTATCTAGCAGATCCAAGACTCGCTTTCTCAGAAAGCGAGTCTAGTAATTTCATCCACGGCTTCTGAAAAAGCGACTGTCAAACCAGTGAATTTTGATTCTCTGGTTATCTACAGATCGAAGACACGCTTTCTAAAAAACCGCGATGTTTATGAGAAAGCGAGTCTTGGTTCTGTATCCTTTTTATCTAGCTGATCCAAGACTCGCTTTCTCAGAAAGCGAGTCTAGGGATTTCATCCTCGGCTTCTGAAAAAGCGACTGTCAAACCAGTGAATATTGCTTCTCTGGTTATCTACAGATCGAAGACACGCTTTCCCAAACACCGCAGTTATTTACACTAGACTCGCTTTCTGAGAAAGCGAGTCTTTGGCTTGTTGAAAAACAACTACAGGTATAAGACTCGCTTTCTGAGAAAGCGCCATAGTTTGTATAAGACTCGGTTTCTGAGAAAGTGAGTCTTCCCTATGTTAATGAAATTTATTTTTTAGATTACGATACTCATAACGCAACAAACACACAAGGACATCAAAAACAAAAAAACACGAAATTTCAAAATAAAAGGTACATCGTTTTTATCGACATAATTTAGTACAATAACAAAGTCCAAATTAATAATTACAAGCATACAATATTTAAGTGTGCTGAGTTCCACTATTAGTGCATCGTCGCTTATTGTGTCCTTGTAAACCACATTTTGAACATCTCATCCCCGTACCACGACTTGACCTATCTCTCACATCCATGTCATTGCGGAATCTGGTAGTTCTAGGCCTGCCCTTCCTTTTACGTCGCAAAGTGGCATCTGGTACTAGTTTTGGTCCATCAATAATAGGCCAATATGCTGGATCTAGTATAGGCTGAAACACTGGACCGTACGTTTGTGCTAATGAAGTAACGGTGTAAAATTTATCAACGAGATGCTTGTGATCGATTGCACGATATGCACAAGCTGCCAGTACATGAGAACATGGGATATGGTATAGATGAAATTTCATACATGTGCACGTCTTCGTTCCCAAATTCACAGTGTGCAAGTTCCCACCCTTCCTTTCTCCACCCACCATGCGTATACCCGTTCTCACGGAAAAAACTCCCGGTTGATGATGGAACACTGTCACCCCATGTCCGTTAGCTCTCTCACGGCGACTATCAAGCAGTTCATGTACTCTTCGAGCAAAAATCCTCCCTTCGGATAAAAGTTGAGTTGCTTCTTGTCGACGAGTAGTAAAATAAGAGTTCAGACGTAAGAAGATCGTCTCAACAATCGCTGTCACTGGCAAACTACGGACTCCTTTCAAGACTGAATTGAACACTTCTGACAGGTTCGTAGTCATTATCCCGTATCTTCGACCTTCGTCTGCATAAAGTGCCCATTTCTCAACCGGCTTCTCTTTTAACCAATTAGCCGCCTCCACATTTACTTGTTCAAGTTCAGCAAGTTTGGCCATGAACTTTTTGGGTTGGCGTTCACACGCTATAATTTTCGCCTTCTTACGCTTGCTGCCAAATTTAGTAAAGAAATTTGTAGTAAAATGGCGCATACAATAACGGTGATATCCACTTGGTTCGTTCCAAGCTCCATTTTGTAACTCCATAGCATGCATTATACCAGCGTGACGATCAGAAATAACACACAACTCAGTGCGATCGGTGACAAAATATCGGATGCAAGTCATGAACCATGTCCACGTATTTATACTCTCTCCATCAACCAATGCAAATGCAAACGGAAATAAACAATCATTCGCATCTGGGAAAACAGCAATTAGCAAGCAACCCTTGTACTTACCGTACAAGTGAGTTCCGTCAACACTGATCACCGGTCTGCAGGACTTGAAACCTTCAATTGAAGGACCAAATGCCCAGAATACACCCTTGAATGTTTCCTCGCCAGGGCCAGACTCATACTTATCCCAGTGAACAACGGTTCCTGTATTTGCATCTTGAATTGCTGTGAGTAGAGCAGGCAACTTTGTGTATGCTTCTTCGAAGGTACCATACAACCTCTCGATCGCTTTTTGTTTTGCTCGCCAAGCTTTCTTATAGGAAATCTGATAATTATATTGTATTTTAACAATCTCAATAATTGACCTCGGTGATAAAGCGGTATCCTTTTTCACCACATCAACAATCAGATTACAAACAATATTGTAATCAATTTTAAGGTGATCTTGATTCAGCGTTGGATTCGTACAAGTGTGTGGCCCAACTATCTTCTTCACCACAAAATTCGTCCCGCCTTTTGGAACCATTGCTCGTAATCTCCAAGGGCAGCCACCATCACTTACTCCGGGGGGCCCTTGCACGATCTCCTCAATGGTACGTTTTCTATGTGCCATTTTGCATTTAACAGTGTATAGTGACGGTGTAGATTTCAAAGTTACGAATTCACGATGTTTTTTGATAGAATACAACTTCACTGCCTGTTGAATCGACTGCTTACTTATAAACTCCTGTCCAACGTACAATTCGTCTACATTGGACGAACCAGACGACTCTTGTGGAACTAGGTGTACTCTAGCACCTTCAGCCATCTCCTCAGTAACATGCCCGTCAACATTGCCGTAGCTATAAGTACCTCTGGCTTCATTAGAACTGTTGTTCGTGGGATTTACATTTGCACCACTATCATCATCATCTTCGTCTACGTCATCAGTGTCACCACTATCAACATCTTCATCGTCTGTTTCTTCATCTTCTTCATCATCTTCTAATAAGTTGTTGTTACAGACTGCATTTTGAAAGAGTTTAAACATACTGTCATTTGGAACAGAGTCAGGAACCAGGCTAGGTTGGCGTGGCAGCTCAACATTTACAGAATCCGGAATTGTTGTATTTGTGAAGGTGTTCTCTTGTGAGGATACCGGATTTGGTTGTGAAGATTGATCGGGGTTAGGCCTCGACTGCTGTGTAGGTACTACCCGTATGAAGCTTGCACTGGGGATATCATGTGGCTGAGCATTTACAACTCGAATTTGCTGAATATATAACTCTACTACAGACCAAGCACAATTGGGATCAAATGTCCTAGCAATCAATGACTTCAGCGCATTATCATTAGGTACGGGCACTGTCATAAAATACTGACCATCTCCTCTTCCTGCTGCGTATCGAGCTAAAATTTTCAAATTCCATTCATTCCTATCCCAATTAGTAACTTCATAGATTTTCTCAACTAATTCTTCAAATGTGATGGTACGGGGTACCCAAACTATTTCCGGTTCCAAATGACTATAACAACAACCAATCTTTGGATCACGAATTATTTCACCACCAAAATATAACCAAATAGGAATCTCCAAATCCATACCTACGTTAATTTATACCAATAAGCGAGTTATTATCTACCCATAAAGAAAACCTAATTAAATTAACAAAATAATGGGGGAATAAACATCATACCTTCACAATATAGTTACTTTCCTTTTGAAGTATACCCGAATTCCAACAAATTAAACCTCTAACGGAAGATGGGTTTAAGTTGTCCAAAGCAATTTTGTGGGTTATTCAACAAATTACGAGGGTACTTTGACGAATTTGAGATGAGAGATGGGTTAGGGTTTCGCGAGCGAAGAGGAAGAGAAAGAATAGAGAGAAGAAGTGAGATCTGTTTTGGGGGCGGGGGGTTTAAGACCCAAACGACACTCGCTTTTTGAAAAAGCGAGTGTGGTTTAATTACCCCCGCTTTTTCAAAAAGCGAGTGTTGTTGGCCAAGACTCGCTTTTGGAAAAAGCGAGTGTGGTATAAACCATCCCGCTTTTTCGAAAAGCGAGTCTTAGGTTTCCAATTTTCTGAAACCTAAGACTCGCTTTTTGAAAAAGCGGGATGGTTTATACCACACTCGCTTTTTTAAAAAGCGAGTAGGGCGTTTGTGGAATTAAAAAAAAACATGTCGTTTGTGGCAATACTTTTGCAAAAAGGGTCATTTTGGGAAAAAATTCCACTGAACAGTGGCTCTTGTTTAGTCCCACATCGGCCGGGATTATAAAGTGGAAGGAAAGAGTTGGTGTATAACTAAGTGACCACTAGGTGTGATAAAATTAAGCAGCTGCGTAGTGATAGCGAACTATTCTTTCGCCTTTTACAAAAGAATATCGTGTGCTTGCCACACTAAAGCATCATACTCTACTTTTTGAAGGGTTGACCTTTATCCAAAAGGTAACCCAACAATTCTTTAATTTAAATATTTTATGTCTTAATTGGTTCAATTTTTTTTTGTTTCTAAATGATTCTTTAATCCTGTTTTTAGTCCTTTTATGTTAGGACACAAGAAAAGTAGTCTGTCAAATACAAAATAAAATTTTTCAGTACAAAATAAAATTTTTAAAATTTTTTAGTAAAGCCACTGTAAGATTCATGAGTTTGCAACCCCATCTTACATATTTTTTTTGGCAACCTACTTGTTAGAATTTCCACTATCGTTTGCTAAAAACCTAAAATATGAAAATTTTAACAAAAAATCACCTCATTTGCCAAAAACCTATATTTTAGCAAAATCGTGAACAGTGGATTGCCATATATAGTAAAATAGCAATTGCCAAATATATAAGACAGAAGATCATCTTCCGTCTGTCAATTATTTTTAATTTTTTTAATATTAAAATAAGCTGTCGACTTTGAATGGTCTAAAGTTAAGAGACGAAAGATCTTCCGTTTCTTCATTTTAATTATAAATAATAATAATAATAATAATAATGAGATAAACAGAAGAAGATCTTACGTCTACCAAAAATTTTCAAATTTATTTACGAAAATGTCACTCCTTTAATTACGTCTTTAACATTTTGACTAATTAAAAAAAAAAGTTAAAGCAAAAAAGGTGGGACGGCCGTCCACAAAAAATTTTGAAACTTTAATTACGATTTTGCCATCCATATAATTACCAAAATACCATTTTACTAATAAAATTTTTATAAAAAAACCAAAAAAATCCCAAAAAATTTCCATATTTCGTCCTTTTCTTCCGACTGGGGTTTTTTTAAACACCCAGACGGAAGATCTTCTTCTGGTTGGGTTTTTTTATAAAAAAATAAAAATAAAAATCCCCCGACGGAAGATCATCATCCGTCTAGTTTTTTTTTTAAAAAAAATAATTGCGACAAGATCTGACTCTCAATTTTTGTTAAATTTTAAAATACTGTTAAACGGAACATGATCTTCCGTCTATCAAATTTTTGGTTTTAAATATTTTTTTATATTAGACGGAAGATGTTCTTCCGTACGTATATTTTATTTTTTTTTAACCCAAATTTTGGCTTTAACGATAGCAGCACAACACTTCTATTTCCATTTTCCTATTGCCAAATACCTATATTTTAGCATCAACGATAGTGAATGCTCTTAAGCAAACTATTATGCCTCGATGGCAGGGGATAATATTATAAGATTAATCTAACCATAATTATTTTGATCATATTTAAAGGATTAATCTAACCTTAATTAAAAAACATACCCAAATATTAAATGTAATATTAATTGTACTAGTGAGAGATATTATGTAGGAGAGAGAGAGAATCTATGATTAAATTATTAACTGTAAGGGTAAAATGGTCATAAAACATAAAATTGCAGCGCAGTGGTGGGCTGGGCGATCCGTAATTAAGTTTGTCAAACAAGTAATCCGCAACAAAAATGTATGAGTGAGTTATCTACAAACACATGAAACCTAAGGTTGGTTTACTTCAATTTTACCCCCGTTTTAAACAACTAGGAATTCAACTGCAGTAAACTGAAACTTGGGATCCAAGTTTTACATTTTATGACAGAAAACAAAAGCAAATCCTTATAGTAGCTACCAAATCATGCATATTACTTGAACCCCTCAATAAAAGCATTCCTGTCAATTTGAACCCTAGAAACTTGGGATCCACGTTTCTGTTTTATTTCCCCCTAAAAATTTTGGCTGCCAAGTTTTGCTGACTACATATTGATGTGTCTATTTTTTATACAAAAATTTGTACTCATTTACCCATTAAAATTGCTTGTATTCACCTATCTTGTTTATAATTCGTCTTATTTCCATAAGATTTCAGTTAATTAATTATTTTTGAAGTAATAAGATTTTTGATGCAAAATGTGAAGATTTTTGGTAAAAATCAACAAATAAAACAAATATGAAAAACTTAATTAGTACCGCTATATCCCAAACCCGTTTGTCCTCTATCCTAATGAAGTTGTCCCTCCAAACGCCCCACACATCTGAAGTTGAGGTGGGCCAGCGTACGCACCCGAATCCCCTACAAACTATTTCCTATATAAAAACAACCTTAGGACAAGTGAAAAAAAGGTGTGTAGTGTCCTCATCATCATCTAAACAAGTATCGCATTTGACATCAATTTGTATGTTTCTTTTCCTAAGATTGACTTTGGTTAGAATGGCATCGTTGTGCGCCAACCAGCTAAAGATCTTGACTTTAAGTGGCACTTGTGTCCCCTAAATGACACTCTCCTCTTTGCATCTAAGACCCCCATCATTGAGCTATTTGTACATTGATGCCACTGAGAAGGACTATGACGCTTCGATGTTCCACCATCTTTCGTCCGCCTCGTTCATTGTATGACCCTCTTCCGCTTGTACAAGCCTATGTAGCTCTTCGAACTACCTGGTGCTCTCCTGTGTCAATCCTTCTGCAACCGTCATAGTTAGTTTCCCCCTCTTCCAGACATTTGCAACTAATGCGTCGTAGTCAATCGTAGCTGCCGCGGCCCACAGGAATTGGTTTCGAAGTGTTCCATTCCCGCATCACTTATCCCTCCAAAATCTAGTGCTTCTCCCGTTTCCGATCCTGCACCTGCTGTTAGTGTTAAAAATTTCCCCTTGTTTGGCCACCCCTTTCCATAAGAACGATACCCTTCCGAACTTACTCCGCCCCCCGAAACGAAATTTTTTCCTCTTGCGATAAAGATCGAAAGAGTAGGACCACCATCCTCTTTTTCGTTTGTAAATCTTCCACCACCACTTGCTCAGTAGTGCTCGGTTCATGTCATGAAGGTTAAGGATACCAAGCCCTCCGAATTCTCCTCTTACACACTGTACCCCACTTAACCAGATGAATCCCTTTGTTATCCTCATTGTTCCCTTCCATAAGAATCTTCTTCTTATCCGGTCTATCTTGTTCACCACCCACTTTGGCAGTTCATAGATGGACATTAGATAAAGAGGAATATTGTTAATAACCGAGTTTAGTAGTGTAATCCTTTCCCCCTAAAGATAGATATCTACTCTTCCACCCTGTCAATTTCTTTGCAATCTTCTCAATCAGGGGTGACCAATCCTCTCTCAGCAGTGGTCCCAGCCTAATTGGCATCCCTAATTATTTGATCGGGAATTCGCCACTCTCGCACCCTGAAATTGCAGTGATAGTGCTTATCGATAGTGACATCTGTTCACTAATTGGGATCACGCAACTCTTCTGCAGGTTTACTTTCAGGCCCGACCATCCTTCAAAGCAATCCAATGTCGCTTTAATCGCCACGACTTCTTCAATATTTGCCCTTCCAAAGAGTAGAGTGTCATCCGCGTACTGCAGAATAGTCATGGGCTGAGCTATTCCTTTGATCTCAATTCCCTTAATGACTCTGTTATCCTGCACTCTCTTAATCATTTCAGCGAATCCATCAGCTATGATGGCGAATAACAGAGACGACAATGGATCTCCTTGCCTGATACCTCTTTTGCAACGGATTTCCCTCCCTTGCCATCCGTTTACCTGAATGAAAGATTTTTCTCCTTGAACGCATTTGTGGATCCATGCTCTCCATTTTGCTCCGAATCCTTTGAGCTTAAGTGCTTCATCCACATAGTCCCAGTGGACAGAGTCATAAGCTTTTTTGAAGCCTAGCTTGAGTAGGAAACCATCCGCCTTTTCTTTGTTGCCCCTGAAAACGGTCTCATGTGCGGCAACTATGCTATCCATGATGTCTCTTCCCCGGATGAATCTGCTTTGCGACGGTGCGACCACGTTTTCTAGACAGGGTGTCAATCTTTGTGCCAACACTTTGGTGATTATTTTGAACGACCCATTTAGTAGGCTAATTGGTCTGAAGTCTCCAACCATGCAGACATCCTGATTCTTAGGGATAAGTATAATAAACGCATAGTTAATCCTGTCCAGACTTGTGAATCTCTCATATAACTCTTTGAAAATGTTCATTAGATCCTCCTTGATAATCTGCTAGTAAATCTTGTAAAAGAAAATAGGTAGACCATCCGGCCCCGGGGCCTTGTCCTGTCCCAAGTGCTTGATAGCATCACAAACTTCCTCTTCCGTATATATGTTTTCGATTCCCTCACGCCTGTCTATCTTAGAGGAGCTCCACATATCTGCCATATGACTGCATATTGCGGGGTTACTCTTACCCAACCACTCGTGATATTTGTTGTCCAAATGACATCTAATGGTCTCCTCGTTCTCAGTCCAAATTCCATCAACTTCCAGTCCCACAATGTGATTTGTCTTCTTCATCCATTAGCCATCTTGTGAAAGAATTTAGTGTTGGCGTCCCCTTCCTTAAACCATTGTATTCTCGAGCGTTGCTTCCAATGTATTTCCTCCATAGTTTGTATATGCTGTAGCTGTAACCCTCGTTCCCGTAAATATATGATTTCTGAATTATTTTCTGTATTTCGAATTATTTATGAATTTAGTTGTGTTAAATTCATTTTAACTTTTCTATTTAAAATATTTCTGATCGGAAATTATGTTTATTTTGAATAAGAGTATATTTTACCTTACTTTCTATTTTGTAATTGATCGACTATTTTCGTTTTAGCCAAACTAAAAATATTCGGAACTTCTTTAATAATTTGTTAAACCCAATTCCTTTATATAATCTTGCTATTATTATTTTATTATTTTCATTGTGATTTCTATTATTTTTAGTATTGTCATTATTATCATTTTTATTAATATTGGTTGTTCTTATTATTAGTAATATTATTGTTGTTATCATTAAAATTAGTGATGTTATTACTTCTATTTTCTTGATCTTTATTATTATTATTATTATTATTTTTAAAGCCCAATTGATCATGATCTATTTTGCATTATTTAATTATTTAATTTATAAAGCCCAAACCCAATTGTTTATTTTAAGCCCAATTTATATTCATTGATTTGCATTGTTTATTTGAATTGTGAAGCTCAAATATAAAGCCCAACTATTTTTAAACTCAAACCCATTAACCCAATTTTTCTTAATTGTGTGTTGACCAGATCTACTCCTAATCAATCCCCAGAATCTCTCCTGTAACCCCCAAAATTTAATCCCTATCTATTAGCCATAAAATCTCTCAGTTACAACAAATTGTATATCCTTTAATTCTCCTCCACTAATAGTCATTGATTTCCGTAACTTCCCCCTCCCTACAATCTCTCATCTCTTTAATACCATATCAGCATTAATTTTTAATATTATAATATCTCACACTCTCTCTCTCCCTGTACTCTCTCTCTCTCTCTCTCCCTGTACTCTCTCTCTCTCAATCTCCTTCTCTGTTTTAACACAAACAAAAACAAAACCAACCAAACAAAACAAAACCCAAATCAGAGCCAACTTCATTGTCTTCCTCCCTCTTCATCTCTTCTGCTCTCTCCCTGTTTCCCAAACCGCCCAACTCCGAACCCATTCGCAGTCACTCCCCCATCGTCTCCCTCATCCATTGCCTCCATCACCGCCCTCCTCGTCACCCTAGCCCCTCCCCTCGTCGCTTCGAATCACCCCCGTCCTCTCCTGCATCAAACCCATTACTCAATTCACCGAAACCCATCGAACCCGTCAACCACCGCCCTAGCCACCTCCGACCACCATTCCTCCACCATCGCCCTCGCCCATCCCCTCTCCTCGTCGCCCAACCTCCACCTCATCACCATCATCGTCAATCACCAAGAACCCAACTCGACTCCTCCGAACCCATCGATTACACCTTCAAACTCCGCCGTCGCTCTCTCCCAAGCACCTCGATCTCATTCTCCACATTGCGGCGAGATCCCCATTGCCTTGCCGTCGCCATCCAAGCCCCGATCATCGCCATGTCGTCGTCCCCTGTTTCAGCCGCGAAAACAGGGCTTTCGCCGGAGTTGTGACGCCGCCAGTCGCCGAACACCCTCGCCGTCGGGACCACCTGTCGCGCAGCGCACGTCGTCGCCGCCAACCACCCGAGCATCCACGCCGATCGCCGTTCCCTCCCGCACTCTCACTCTCGCTCTGTCGATAGGAAGAAGAAGAACGGCGAGTGGGGGAGTCGGCTGTTTGGTGTTGTGTGCGCAGCGGATCTGATTCCGCTGTTTGCTGTTCGGGTCAGATCCGGTGCATAGGAGGAATCCTATTGGCCGCATTTGCCATTTCGTGTTCTGGGCACATCTAATCCGATTTTGCTGTTCGCTGTTTTGGGTCAGATCGGGTGTGGAGGATTGCTGCTGTTTGCTAGTTTTCTTCGCACGTATTCTTGGGATTGCTCCCCGAGATTCTGATCCCGTTGTTCCTTATTCAAATTGAACCATCTACAAAAAGGCAAATCATTTCTTATCGAATATTTATTGTATCATATTCGATATTTTTATTAAATTCCGCAAGTGGATCCGTATTGAATAACGTAAAATGTTATTGTATCTATCGTTGGGATACCACGGATTTACACGAGCAAATCCAAATGGTAATTTCGACTTCGTGCCGTCTTTTTGCCTCTAATGTATAGGGATCTTACATGGACCCATGTAGTTAGTTATTGAATATAAGAATAGGAAATTATATCACATTTCATCTCATGACATTAAAGACAACTATTGTAGATTGTATATTAGGGTCGATCGTTCATGTGATTGTTATTAATAAATTAGTGGAATTGTAATTAGTAGAATTATGGATATCATCTACCTTAATACCATGTTCACATAGGAATGACTCGCTGTGATTTATGATTATTAAACTCCAATTTATCATTCTTAACTTTTAACCGTTTTATTCAAAATGAACATGTTGCCATTCTGAAAATTTACACCAACCTGAACCTTGCTGTGCTGTTTCAACCTAGATAACTTCATTAAAATCAGTCACTCCCTGAATATGAAACGTAGCCCTATGTGTCTAGATGTCAATAGCCTCCTGAATTTTCGAATTCTGACCTGTATCGCCCGAGTTATGACCCTTTTACTACAACTGCGCTGTAATTTCAAATTCATGTACATACCATGTTATGCTGTTAAATTAAGTGAACTAATGATCAAATATGGTCAAGATAAATTCCAGATTTGTAGATAACATGCTTAGGGTGATAATAAAATATTTTTATTGATTTTATAATGATTATTTACTGCCCTTACAACTGAAATTAGTAAACATCGACACCCAGTCAGAAACTAAAATCTGTAAAGAACATTGAATTTCACCTAGCTATCGTTGTCAGAATGTAGACTTTAAGTATGCGTTGGAACCGGGCAGGAGTCTAATTTCTAGACTACCTGACGGATCCGCATTTGCTGTCCTGTAGCAACAGGAATCCTGATTTTGGTACAGCAACATACCGTTGTCCAGAATTGGGATTCTATATTTTATAATATATAATTATACCTATAATGTTGAATTGGTGCATTTAATTGTATAGAGTGCATGATCCTATGGTTGTTTTGTCACATTTTCTAGCGTCCCTTATTAATTGCATTCTTGTGTGTTAATTGAATAAAGGAAATAAATCAAGCCGGGATTAAGGGTTGATTAGGGTAGTTGACAATATAGTAAACGTACTCGGATGATGGCCAGTGAATATTATCGTTATCGGCATCGTGTAAGAAATTACACATGTCTAGTGTTTTTATCGTTATTGGCATCGTGTAAGAAATTACACATGTCCAGTATTTTTATCGTTATCGGCATCGTGTAAGAAATTACACATGTCCAGTGTTATTACCGTTATCGTCATCATACCCAGTACATGAACTATAGAATCTACCACCTTAGTCTAAACGAAATTTGATTGTATGCATCGAACCTGTGGTACGGCACACATGAGATACAGTAGTACGTGCATTGGCTAGGATTAAAAAGAATAATAGACCTAAGGCTCTCATCACATTATCATTGCATATTGTTATCTTTATTGAACAGTGTTATCGTTATTATTGCCATGATTGATATTGTTATCTTTAGATGAGCAACTTACAGGTACTCAAGGAGATTTACCTGACGGAGTAGGAGAGCAGCATTGGTGAAGGAGATGTTTTACTGCGCCATTAAAATAAATGTTGTTTTATTTGATGACTCTAATAAAATTGAACAAATATTATTTTTTTGTATTGTGGGCTTCGACCCGATTATTGTTTTGTTAAATTTCCAGATATTGGACTACCTTGATGTTGGTTATTTTTATGCATTAATTTAATTGAATGCGTGGTTGTTTTATTACTTGTTTATATTGTTGAGTTGGATCAATAACAGCCTATGGATGACGCAAGTCATCCGCTGGGCCGTGTCACGTGCTTGCATCTCGTACTTTTGGGAAGCGGGGCGTGACAGTAGCTTTAACCTCCCATTTGCCAATTCTTCGTTTTCTGTTCCTGTCAAATCCATGTCCTCTTGACATTTTTCTAGTTCGTGGATCCTATTGCCCAGAGTCTCCCTTGTTAAGTTGATGCTACAAAATTTTTGTTATGCCGACCATTTAAGCTCCCTCCTAAGGCGTATTGTCTTTTCACCCAGATACCCACTGCTGAGTTTTCCACGGTTGTACGAACCCACGAGTCCCGAATCACCTAGCGAGTTTCATCTAAAGTGGTCCAAGACTTCTCAAATCTAAAAGGGAAGGATTTGCTTTTGTTATCTTGCTCGCATTCAATAACGAGAGGTTGATGGTCTGATGTGAATCGAACTGCGGATTTTACTTTTGCCAGAGGGAACCTATCCCACTCGTTAGACACCAGCACTCTATCTAGTTTGGCTAGGATTGGATTTTGTTGCATATTGGACCAAGTGAATCTTCTATATGACATCTCAAGCTCCATCAGATCCAGATCTTCTATAGTATAACTGAACATCTCTTGCTCAGTGCTACTTTGTCCCCTACCTCTATGCTCCTCTTGGAATCTAGTAATATTGAAATCTCCACCTACCACCCATGGACTATCCCATCTATTTCTGATGTCTTTCAGCTCCCTCCAGAAGTCCTTGCGCAATCTTGAATCGTATGGGTCGTATACCATCGTGACGACGTGTTCCCAATCATCACTTCTCCTTCGTAATCTAACTGACACCGAGAAAATTCCAATCATATCCTCTATAATCTCAAAAATCCTTGAATCTACTCCAAGCGCTATTTCTCCAGAATATCCCACAGCCGACTTAAATCTCCAATCTAAGTCAGCCGCCCACCTAAGGCTAGCGAATTCCCCTTTGGAATGGTTCTCAATTCTAGTTTCTTGCAACCCACAAATGGTTGGTCGAATTTTATTCATAGTTATAGAGACCATTATTTTCTTGCTTTTTTGCCTCATCCCCCTAACATTCCAAAAGATGTATACCATGGTTTTAAATCTCGGATTTCGGACTCGTCTCGGCAAGGGGTGTTTCGTCTCAGATCGGAGATACCGGAGAAGATCTCGTGGAAATGTTATCATATCGGATGTTCATTTCCTATACTCAATAAATATTTTTTTTGTTACTAAATAATATATTATATGTCCTACATGCCATTTATTATATAAATTACTGTATAATGTAACTAATGACATGAATCAATTACGGTAAATCTTCGCATAATTTAACAATAATATAGAAGAGAATGAAATAAAATATATAACTAAATTAAATTTGCATTAATTAGAAAAAATGTATTAGTTAATAAACTTACTTGACTTTGCATATATACAAACAATAGCGATACGAATTTCTCACATTGTTTTAGCTTAAGGTCCTATATTGGAAGACATATATGCAAAAAGTAAAACATTTTTTTTAATATATTCACAATAACATTTGTGTCAATTTCGGCTGATATTTCGCCAATTTCGGCAATATTTCGGTCGATATTTCGGTAATTTCGGCTGAAATCTACACGTTTTGGTCCAAAACGATGTAGAGTATAAATATATGATTTCGTACCGGCAAACTAGCCGAAATGAAATTCCGACCGAAATTTCGGCCGTATTGGAGAAAAGTTAAAATAGTGATGTATACCATTAAAAAGACGAATCTAGACTCCTACCCTCTATCACCTCCGACTCTGAGTCTACCTTAGACCCAAGAAACCCTTGATTCCCCTCTAATGATTGCTACATTTTCTAACTGTTCTACCATGTTAGAACCCACGGCTGGACCGTAAAGACTAGCAAAATAAATAAGCAAATCATCATTTAAAGAATTTAGAATTGAACAGTCGGAAGAAAGGTTACCTCCGCTAGTCGCCTCTTTTTCTATTTCTTTGTGCGCCCCTTTGTTAGTCCCGTCTTGACTAATAATCTGTGCTTCCCCTTTGGTTGTCAGCTGCTTTCCCTTCCTCTTGTATTCAGTAATTTTCTTGCTATTGCTACTGACCACACTTCCCCTCATCTCCTTTTCCCCCGCCTCTGTTTCACTCTCCGAAATAATATTGACATTTCCAATACCGTCTAAAGCCTCTATAATCTCCCCACGAGTTTGTCGATCTAGCGACTGTTGCTTCTCATTTTCTCGAACTGTAGGAGCTACTACCGAAGCCTGGGCTAAATCTTGCATTACGACATCTTTGACATTTGTGGTGGGCTTTGGCCCACTAAGTTGCAACCCAACATATTTAATCTTGACTAAAGAATTCAAAGCTAGTCTAATAGACTCCTCAATCTCATTTTTTGTAAAATGAGCCCATTCCTCCTTCCCAATACCCATCTCTCTCCTTAACTCGAGCCCACCAACATCATATTGACGTTTCTTGAGAATCCCCCCCTGTGCACTGTTCATCGTACCTAAGGGGTTGTTTGCTTTCGAATTGTCCACTCCTGAATTGACCCCCATCTCCAATCCCATCTCCTGACGGCGCCACATCAGCTGACCCTTTTTCCTTTCCACGTCATCAGACCCCCGCGCCATCTCCTCTGTTTCAAAAAGAGGGTTGGGATCCATCAGATTTTTGGTGACCGGCCTGGATGAGCTTGACCCCTTAATCAATGATGAGCATCCCAGATTGGTTCCCTCCAGATCCAACGGTCTTTCCCTATCTTCAACCTCTGGCTCGAAATCCTGACCGTTGAAGCCATCGTCATCCCCACCTCCATACGTCTAAATTTAATGTTCTTTTTTGCCTCCACGATGACCAGCACCTCATATGCTTCATCGCCGACGTCCACGATGATCTTGGAGGGAATCTCCGACCTGTTTGCTACCCCCACACGAATCCTAGCGAACTTACGGCATTCGTGGGTTAAAGTACCGTTGTCAACCTCGATGAGTAAACCAAATTTGCGAACTACATTCTTGAATGCGGAGGTTGCCCAACAGTGGAAGGGGAGGTTGAATTGGCGGATCCAAACCGAGGGAAAACTATCTGCTTTGAGCGCGTCGATCTCTCGCGACCATGGTTTTAGGGTGATGAAGAACTCCAATCCCTGTGAATCCTTTCCTTCGAAACCCTTCAACTTCAGCGCGTCAGCCATGACAACTTCGTCATTGCAGTGAAGGAAAAAGCTATTGTCGGAGATTTGTTGGACCACCCAAATCGACGTCGAGGATACCGCCGCTTGCAACAACTCTGTGAAATTTATAACTTTTGGATTTCCCAACTGAGCTTTCACCATAACGCATCTCTTGTATCGTCGTTCGAAATCTGCCATTAACAGAGTTGGAGTGATCGTCGCCTTAATCACTCTTCTCTCCCCGGCCACGCTCTCTTGAGTCCTGCTAGCCTCGGAGTTCTGAATAGCGATGGGAGTTGCCGGAGTATCCTTGGATCTTGAAACCGGACTAGCCAAGTTTTTGGGGCACGCCGTCGATATGTGGCCGGAGTCTTTACACACGTAACAAAACCAATCGTACGTGCAGTTGTTAACCGAATGGCCGGTTCTAGCGCACTTGTGGCAGCTCAATCTAACGTCGATCTTTCGTTCACCGGAGACACTCTGGCTTGGAGCTTTCTTTTGCGACTTCCTAGGCTTGACGAGTATCCATTCGCCATCTTCATCTTCCTTCTTTCTCGGAGGCTCTTTCTCTAACGATGGGGAGCGACGGTGAACTCTATGTTCAACCACGTCCCTGTTGGATCCTCTTAACACCTCTGCAAACGTTCTCTTGTATCCCTCAGTCGCTAGCTCTCGCAGTTGAGGACCCTCTGGAGATGGGCGGCGACTTCTAGCATTGCTCCTGAAGTACGTTGCACGACCATCATCCCCCTCCTCCCTTTCATACCCTGCACGATAGTCTCTTCCCCCCTTCAAGTGAGTTCGGTCACTATGACTGGTCGGAGATCTTGTCTCTGTCCTTCCTCTCACTTTGCTTCGTGACCGGACTTCCTCGCTAACTCGCATCCTGCCGTAGTTCTCCCTCTCGTCATCCCTCTCGCGCTTAGGCATCGTTGCAGAGTGGCGGCTGTTGTTCCTATCTTGGTTTTCGGCATTGTGGTAGGAGTATTGATGGCGGGATGAAATATTCTTAGGTCGGAGAAAGAGGTGGTGGTGGGACTTCATTAATTTCCTGATATTAGTATAGCAAGCTTACCACATTATATACTCTTCTTTCGTTCTTTTTTAAAGTATTTTGATCATGTCGGCAGTTGGCAAGTGTGTTTCTCCTATTTTCCTATCATTCTTACATTATATTAATTTCTTTTAAGCAATTGATTTGATGACTATTATAATGCACTGAGAATATAAAGCTGATCTCAGTGTATCAAGGAAAGGAAAGCATTGATTACATGCTTATGAGTGGAGGGATGATGTATATCAATATACATGAAACAGCATTAGGCCAGCGCCAAGAGCCCAGGCTTTTAAATTTGATGGATTTTATTTTTATTTTCTACCTGAGCAAACTTGATGAATTGGCCCGCAAGCTTAAGGTAACCAATGGGCTACACCTGGCCGGCATTTGGCCTGACCCATTTTATATCGAATAAAGGGCCTGGGCTTGGTATTGGACTTGGGACCATAACAAATAACATGCTTACAAACAGGCCCACATTGTTCACTACCACTTATTGCTAACTAGTCATCAGACAATAAAAATAAGAGATAATTTAGCAAAAACCCCCATTAAAAAATGTGGAAACTAGCAGATACTCTTGCTATTTTAAAAAACTAAGAAATAACCCCAATTTAGATGGAACCGCTAAAATCCCCGTTAAGTGAACCCATGTGTATCACACGTGATAAGTAAAATGACCTAAATACCCACAATAAAAATGTATTTTAGCAAATATCCCCAATCAAAATGTGGAAACTAGCATAGTAGCATATATCCCCACTATTTAAAAAAATGATATTGGGAATATTTCAGCAAATGCCCCCATTCTAAATACGAAAACTAGCATATATCCTCACTATTTCAGTATTAAGTGTTGTGAAAATTGTGAGTGTTACGTGTTGTTACTTAGTCTGAACACTATTTTCCGTACCGACGATAACAATATAATGGAAGGAGATTCTATGTCAGATTTTTACCCAAAAAATCACAAAAACCATCATCTATTACAACGGATTGTTGTGCATCATCACTAGCTTGTGTACCATCATCTGTTACAACAAATTGTGTGCTCTCTTGTTCCACTCTAGAATGTGCATCATCATTTTCATCATCTTCATTCACAATAGGTTCAACAGTAACTTGTGTTTACCCATAGTCACAAATTCATCGTTTATAAATAATTCGACAAGATTTTAATATTCGGAAATCAACAAAAATCCGGTAAATTTGGGGGAGAAAATCGGCAAAAATTCAGGAAGAAAGCAATACAAAATTTAATACATCTAAGTAGTTAGTATTCATCACCTAAGTAAAAATATATATAAATCCATAAATATTTCTTGTATAATTTGCTAAATTTGCAAATTATTCTCGAAACATTCATTTAATTCGTGATTTTCATGAATAATTCACCAACTGCGGCAATTCATGAATGATTAAGAAGGATTAAAGAAAATTAAAACAAATGACATATGGTCATATCAAAGCCGGCCCGGAGATCCGGGTTGTCCTAGCCAAGCTCATGTTTTGCTGCTCCTTAGTTAAAAAAAATTTAATAATAACAACAAAAAGTAAAAGCAAAAGCAAATAAACTATTTTATTTATAAAAGCATGATTATATTGTCTTTTTATCTTGAACTACACTATAAAGTCAAACAAAATATTTCTAAAAATATTCCATCAATCTGATTACATTTGTAAAATCAAAATTACATTCTGAAAAAAATTTGTTGCGCCATGAAAGGGTGGTTGCCCAGCTGGCTTGTTGGGCTTACCCCTGGGCCGGCCATGGGTCAGATATATCTCTCATTTGCAAGCAGCTAGCTACTTGCCAATCCCATTACTGTATTATATGGCCGAGTGGCAGCACCACCACAGCCTTTGTTGATGCTGGACGCTAATGAACCATATGGACAAGCCCCAGATATATACATAATCAAATTAAACACTATAAGATACAATAATTTAATATATAAACAAGTCCAATTAACACTAATTGTATCTGATATAGCAGATAAACATTATAAGGTTCAACAGTTGAGTGTCGAGTTAGGATTGAATTCACCGAATAACTTAGCAGAATCTTTTACTTAATGGATCCTTCACAACATTGACTGTAGACTTTCATATTGTTTGCATATTCAAAATAACCTGTCCACACCAATCATTTAACTTAAGAAGATAGTTGTAAAGATCACGGAAAGGCAGTGATCAAAAGACCATTAATAACCTTGGAGATGCACTCACATTAACAGCTCTATCTACCATATAGAATTTTCTATAACCGGAAGGAAATTGGACTAGTATAGGACAATGTGTGACATATTAATGGAGGTAAGAAAATTCTATTAAAGAAATACAACTTGAACACAACAATGTAAGATACTTCACAAGTGAAAAAGAGTGATGGAACCAATACCTGATTGATCTTGCTTGGGATGAGAGACAAAGATCAAGGTTTGTGTTCTCTCTTTTAATGTGAGTACATCTCCAAGGTAATTATTTCATTTTCCACTTACAAATATCTAGCAGATTGCTTTGTTGCTATGTTTAAACATAATTGGTTCTTTTAATAGGTAGAGCCTGCTCTCAACTCGTAAACTCGATGGTAGATATTTGTAAGTGGAAAATCAAATAATAATATTTACTCTTCAAAAAAATACTTGTCTTTCCATCAAAAACTTTTCAAACGATTCATCAAAATGGTTTATAACTATACTATGATGCACAAAACACTTCAATTTTAACCAATCCTGACAAACACACCTGTTCTTCAGGAAGCTACCTAATTCTGTGTAATATCTTAGA
The DNA here is from genome assembly GCA_017893485.1 of Hemerocallis citrina. Taxonomy (NCBI): domain Eukaryota; kingdom Viridiplantae; phylum Streptophyta; class Magnoliopsida; order Asparagales; family Asphodelaceae; genus Hemerocallis; species Hemerocallis citrina. The sequence continues at coordinate 197,720,670 of CM030366.1, forward strand.
TCTTTTCATGCACCGGTGTGTCATGCCCGTGACAGTGAATCATTTTCTATGCTTCCTAAACAAATGGGTTCAGGGTTTTACTATTGCGAGCACATTAACGCAGTAGGCCAATCAGTCTTGCATTTGCCTAAACAAGTTCAACCATAATCAGTACAAGTACAAACATCAAAAATAGTTTCATTTCAATATAAAAAAACCCATAACGAAAGAAGCAACTATCTTGAAAAAACCTATATAAACATCAAATACAATGTGAATATATGATTTTTTTTCTCTCCGGGAATTCAATACAAAATTCTCAACAGGAATTTAATCAATCATGTAGTGTGCAATAATAATAAGTGCGACGGTAGACTTACAGGGTTAGCAGATCAATGCCAAAAGGAGAGCATCTGCATTAAGCGTGCAGGTTAGATGTACTTCTGATAGAGACCCGAACTGAGGTCCTGCTGCAGGAGGACGAGGGGGAGGTGGTTCGCGACCGGAGCGGGTGTTCACCATTAGATCTATGAGAAAAGAAGGAAGGAGCCAGAGGAAGAAGATAAAAGAAAAGCAAAATATCTATTCATATTCATTCATAATCTGAAAATCCAATTACAATAGGGTATTAATAGAACTTGTAAGTCATAAGTACGTGCACAGCTCATGGACTTTATACAAAATCATCTCTACTTTGCATATAAACCCCTATAAGAAAGATAATTTTCCGATGACCGATATGGAGACTTCTGGGCTGATACGTGACAAGATACTGTTCCTAGAAGAACTGTATCAACTTCTATCTAAAAATGAAAAGTATGAATTATTGTTTTTGAGAAAATATGAATTATTGATCGTAACTAAGAAAAGAGTTATCTGGTACAAATTTCTCAACAGGAATTTGACCGAACATGTGGTGGGTAGAAATATGAGAAGAGAAGGAATTTTTCCGTACTGAACCACTTTTTAAAAAATATTAACCAATCTGACCCACTTTCGAAAATATTTACCCAACTGACCTAGTTTTGGACAAGTCAGCATTAACCACTATTGAAAATAATGGTATAGGTTATTTATATGCCATTATTTTCAATAGCGGCATCTTTTAAAAAAAAATCACACGCCGCTATTGGTAACAACATCAGTTAACTTCTTTCCAATCGTGTACTCTCTGACTTGGGAAAAAATTGTAAGTGTGAAAAAATCTTATAACTGATGCCGCTATCCCCAACAACAACATTCGCATTACAGTTGCTGTTATTAGGGATAGCGGCATCAGTTATAATATTGATTGCATATCAATATTATAAGAGATCTAAAGTGAAAGGGAAAGGAGAAGAGAGGGCCACTATTTATATAGAATCAATATTATAACTCATGCCGCTATCCGTAATAACAACAACTGTAATACGAATGCCGTTGTTGGGGATTGCGGCATCAACTATAGAATTTTTTCACACTTATATTTTTTCCCCAAGTCAGAGTACACGATTGAGAAGAAGTTAACTGATGCAATTACTCCAAATAACAGCATGTAAAGAAGGAAAAAAAAATAAGTGATACCGCTATTGGAAACAATGGCATATACATAACCTATGCCGTTATCTTCAATAGCGGTTAATGCTGACGTGTCCAAAACTGGATCAGTTGGGTAATATTTTCGAAAGTGGGTCAGATTGGTCAATTTTTTGAAAAAGTGTGTCAGTACAGAAAACAATTCGAAAAGAAGAGCACCTGCAAAAGAGTGTAGATTAGAGTCAAACCAATGTGGATTCAAATATTGATAATCAACAAAGAAGACGAGATAATCTTGATGCAAACAGTAAAATCTAAGAAGGAAAAATTGATGATGTATCATTATTTGGAATTGCATTTGAGAATCATGTGTGATGCTGCCCAACTATTATTTTGGCGAATTCTATTTTCATAGACATCCCTGACTATTCTTGTTACAAAACTCGAAAACAAGTATGGGCAATATTCATCAGGAAAATATCAAGGAAAACTTTCCCAGTGATCTAAACAATCTAAATCTGGGGATGCTTCACATCCTAATGCTAGCATCTGTAATGCAACATCCCGGACAACCCAAAGATTGGTCGGGAAAGCTGTTCCCTACTTGTTTGGGGGGGGGGGGGTAATTCCTCACTGCTATTACCATTGAAAATGATCTAATTTCCTGAAGTGCATTGTTTTTAACTTCCAAAAAACTACTGACTTCAAAAATCAGATGATTTAGTTAAAAGCTCCAGGCTATTAAACCAATATATTTTCCTGGACCCACCATTTTGTGAATTATTTAACAGCTCCTAGTAAAAAATCACCCTGTACTTATATATGGATACAGTTTAGTTACCTTTACAGGACATGCATTCGGTCTATGTAACAATATGCAAAACATAAATGCACGTAACAATATTCCCTTAAAGAAACAAAATGTTAATTAAAACGCATGATCTACTTCTCAAGTTCTGCGCATCTTAAAAAGTAACGAGGAACCAATACCTGAACAATCTTGCTTGATTGAGAGTGCATGATTGAGAGACTCACTCAATTTGAATCCATGAGAGACCTGAGGGTGGATAAATCGGTATTTGGTAAGTACATACAAGAGATCAGAAATAAAAGGTGAGCCTGGTTATAAGATAGAACTGAAAACTATTACCTCGACCAGCTTCATACTGTTGCCTTAAAATAAAATAATGATCCGTTCCACATTGATTATGCTAATTCTGTATGTTTCACCTATGTTTCACCTGAAAGATATAATGTAGAAATATCAGACAAATATTAACATAAAAGTCATGTGAAAACTGATGAAAATCCAACTACTAATGAGTTTTGAGTTTTACTGAAATTTCAAGCACATCTAAGTAGGTCAATGTCGCATTCATCCACCTAAGAAGATCAACCATAATCAGTTCAATTACAAACACCAAAATTACTTTCATTTCTATGCAGAAGAGAGACATACATATCTTGAAGAGATGACTCCCTGCTTTTCTATAGGATTTTTTCCTGTGAATTTGACACAATTTTCACATCAGGAATTTGATCGAACAATTAATGGGAAGTAATCAAAAGTTGGGCAGTAGACTAACAGGACGAGCAGTTCTTTGCGGATAGGAGAACATCTGTGATGATAAATTTATTTGCATGCAATTCCATTCGCAGCAATAGATGTGACAAGTTGCTCATTGTGGTTGAACCATCTACTCCAAGCCAGCAAGATAAGACAATGTAAAAGTCGTGGTGTGAAGCCCATTAGGAACATTAAACCAATTCTTTCCAAAAAAAGAAAACCAGGGGTTTTGAGGAAAAGAGGTTATTGATCATACTTGAATTTCTCAATCGGAATTTGACCGAACATGTGGTTGGTAGTAATATGCGAGAAGAGTGTAGGAGTACAAATATAATTACACAAAGACTTGCATATACAAAAACTACACAAGAAGGACATTTAACAAATTTTACATTTTAAATATTACAAACTCAAAGGTACATACTCAGTTCCAACCCTTGACTCACTATGGTGTTTGATATTTCTACACCACAACTCTATTACAAGAAACTCACTTCAATGACTCACAAGCCAATACGCTCACTTCCTATGTGGTGTTACAAGAAACTCACTTTCTATCTTCTCTTGAACTTATGTCCCTTCTCAACTTTCACTTCACACACCCATATTCCAGCCCTACTCACAGGAACAAGCCTATTAACTCTAGAAACTAACCAATCAATTTTAGGCTCTAAATATTCCAGATATTTCTATGAATGTATGTCATTATATTTTTATATGGGTGTGAACCTTCTAAACCTCTGGAGAACAAACTTGTATTCCAGTAGAGAGCACCTGCAATAAGAGTGTATATTAAGACTAAAGTGGACAAGACTTCGAATATTCATTAGAAAGAAGAGGAGATTACCTTAAAATCAACAGTGGGTGAGTTTCCATGAGATCCTTATTGACCATTACTATTGTTTTGGCTTCCGAAAGTCCAGCTTCCCATTAACTAGTTCATACTATAGACCATAATTTAGTTAAAAAGCTCCAACCCATTAACCAATTTATTTTCATGCGCCATGCTTTCTTTTTATTTATAAGATCCTATTTAAAAATTACCCTTTAATTATATATGGATAGTGTCTTATGAATTTAGAATACCATTCAAGTCCTTAATTATTCTTCTCATTCATTCCCCCCTTCCTAGGGATGCTTTCGGATCGGATACGGATCAGATATCGGCTATACCAATATCTGTATCCGTATTATGTAGATGGATATGGATGCATATATGACTAGGAAAAAAATTATATCCGCATCCGCAAATTTCGGATATAGACGCAAAGCAGATACAGGTATCAAATACGTATACAGATTCAAAAATCAAATTAATATTATATAAAATTAATGAAGAAAAAAATCGAACATATATGGAAAAAAAACTCTAACTCAATATATAATTACACATATGTGCTTGCAACCATGGGAACCCATTATAGACGGGGAACAATGGTTCTTCCTCCCTCTCCCTCTCTCTCCCACCTGAACCCCCTCTCCTTCACCGGAGCTTTCACCCCCTCCAGGGCCGGCCCTGATATGTAGGCGGGCAAGGCGGCCGCCTCGGGCCCCCGCCGAAATCGCGATTTTAGGGGCCCCCAATTTCAAACTTCCCTTCTAAATATAGGCACGCATTTCGCGCGTAAAATTTTTTTTGCATGTTTTTTTTAAAATGTATGGGGCAGGGGGGGCCCCATTTCGGAAGTTCGCCTAGGGCCCCCCGGAACTCAGGGCCGGCCCTGACCCCCTCTTCCACTTTCTCTGAGTTGCAGCATCTCCATCGTCTTCTTGCTTCTCCTTTCTTACAACATTGCCAAAATTGAAGCTTTGACACCAACACCACCATCACCATTACTTCCCGGACCTTCGGCTTCATTCCCCATGTTATCGGAATTGGAGTTGAGTGGGTGCGGACCCAACAAGGGGGTCCGACACCCACCAACCCCCCCCCCCCTCCTCCCCCCCCCCCTCCCCACCGCAGATGCTTCTCTCCAACCTCCCCCACCTCCTCCACCTCTAACTCTCCTCCCTGTTAACCCGGTGGTTGCACCCCTCAACCCCACCACCAACCTCCCTGCCCTAATGAACCCCCCCCCTTGAGGAGGAGCCTCCTAGGCTCAGACGTGCGCTCACTCCGCTGTGGGCACACCGAAGTGCACATCATCGACAGACAATGAGTGGCGACGATCATCACCGCCATCAGGAGTTCATCTCGAGAGAACGGACCCATAGAGGGGATCCTTCTACGAGCCACTTCGGGCGTAATAGAACCCCCCCCCCCCCCAAGTTCCAGCGTTACACTCAAAGATGCCAGGACGATCGTCGTTACAGGGACACCCACAGACTGAGCTCTCACAATGAGATGCATCAGCGTCATCAAACCAATAGCTATAATAGAGATAGGAATTATAGCAAGGATACTCACCGTCCCCAATATTACAGAGACCAGCGGCATCATTCTAGTCACCATAGCAGTGACTACCAACATCAATCAACCACTGCATCACACTCGAGAACCTCCGCATACCACCAGAACCCCCTTACCGACAATCTTCACCCAGTGAAAGACGAGCCCAGACCACCCGGAGCAACCCCTACCACAATCTAAACCAGCTGACCCTCTCAAGTTCATTGTCGTCTGGGCCCAAAGAGGGGAGCCAGAAGGGACTCGAGATGGAGGGGAACAAACTGCAGTTGGGGACTCAATCGAGAATTGGCTAAAAGTAACAAGAAAAGGTAAGAGCAAAGCCAGGTCCTCTCCTCCTCCTCAACAAGAAAACCAAAAAAAGCAAAGAAAAGGCAAACGAAAGCCAGTACCATGCTTAAACTGCGGCGAACTGGGCCATTACCGCAAAGAGTGCACCAAGGAGGTGTGGTGCCTCAAGTGCATGAAGTGGGGTCATCTTTCATATGTGTGCACCAATGTAGTCGAGACCCACATTGATGAGGAATGCCCTATTAACAGAGGGAGATCGCCTGACAATCTCACCCCGATCCGACTCGCCAAGAGCCTGGATGTCATCAAGAATGAGGAGAAGTGGCTGCGACAATGGTGTGCAGTGGCCAGAGTAAGATCAGGGAGGCCCTCCGAGACCCACTTACTACAAGCACTAGAAGCTAAGTGGCCGATGAAGGCACACAAAGACTGGGTCGCAAAGAAGCTATGCCACCTCCAATACTTGGTTTCCTTCCCTTCGACAAAGAAAGTAGGAGAGGTCACAGGAATGGGGATTGTGGACTTCGGCCACTTCACAATGGAGTTTTTTCCATGGTCTCCGAGCTTCGGAGCGGAGCTCCCCCAAGGCGAGCTCTTCTGGATATGGATACACAATGTGCCGTTGCATTTTTGGAAAAGAAAGGCATTACAAGAGAGTTGCCGACTTCGGATCAGTAGAAGAAGTCGACGAGAAGACGGTGCGTCATTCCGAAATTGTATCAGCAAGGATCCTTATCAGAAGCGTAGATATATCGCAGATGCCAAGATTTGCCAAAGTATACTCCTTCGATGATTCATACCTCATTCGATTCGTGCTCGACAAACGAGCTGAGTCAGAATCTGAAAGATCGGCCATCACTTCCCCCACTCCCCCCAAAGCTCTCAGAGACGGCCACTCATACGCTCAAGTGGTCTCTCCGGTTAGGGACGTGATCATCGATGGGGCTCATGAGATCGAGTGAGCGCATAGAGAACTCATCAAAGAGGCGAGAGAAAGGGAGCGACAACAGGGCCTGGTGGAGGAGGGATCAGCGCCGACGAAGGGATCTCCGATCAGGTTGGGCGAGAAAGAGTTTCGACCAACAGATCCAACGGTCCAGATGCGCAAAATTCAAATCCACGATCAACTCCAGATTTGGGATGTTTGGCAGTCACAGAGGCGACCCACCAAAATGAGGGTCAAAAAATACCCAAAAATGGAAGCCTACGCATCGGAGTTGGTAGAGTTGGTAGGGAGGCTAGGAGAGAGAAGCACAGAGGGGAGGCAGACTGCGCAAGAGCTGCAAAAGGCAAAAACGCTCTGCCTGTCAACTTGCAAAATGACATGCAAAGTCGTTTGGAAAAGGAGCAAGGGCAGGTGCTGCGAGCGGAGCAGGGGAGGGAGACAGACTGCGAAGGGGCCAAAAAAGGCAAAAGCACCCTGGGAATCGACATGCAAGAAGTCATGCACAGTCGAAACCCAAAGAAGCAAGAGTTGGTAGTTTTGGGTTGTGGGTCGAGAAGGGAACTTGCCAAGATGGGATACACAACGAACAAAGAGCAGAAGGTTGGCAGGGGCTCCGCCCAAAGTGGGAGAGGCACAGGCACTGAAGCCTCTGCGCTCGAAGAGACGAGAGCTCAAAGAGGTAACAAAAGAAATGAGGAGGGTAAAGACAATGAGGACGAAAGAGGGGGAAGAGATAAGGAAGCAATCAGCGCTTCGCGTAGCGCGCCGTCTGACTCCACCGCAGAACCAGCAGCTCAGAAGGAGACACGTGTCCTCACACTGCACGCGGCAGGCTCAAGGAGCAAGGAGGGTGTTATAATGTCTCGCGGAGGAGAAAAACACTTAAACAACCCCAGTATAGAGGACAGATGTGTACGAGGGGGAGGGGGGATTTTATAATGTTATTGGGCCCAAAGAGGGGTCCAAGATACATTGTTCTGTTATTGGGCCCAAAGAGGGATCCAAGATACATTCTTCTGTTATTGGGCCTTCTGAAACTACGATTAGTCTCAATGAGCAGCGGCTTGGAGCGAATAGCGGGCCCATAGAGGGGTTTGCTATGGAAGCTCCCCCTCACACAGATAGTGACGAGGACATGGAAGGGCGCCAGAATTTAGATGAGTTCTCATGTACGGATGAGGAGTCAAAGGAGCTTGATTATGTGGCGGACACTCAGAGGGACATTTCTCCAGAGATGGTCTTATCCACCTTGCCAGAGTCAGCCCCTGGATATAGCTCCTGTTCGTCAGACAGGGCAGTTGGATTCAGAGTACGGCAGACACCGAAGAGGGCTCATGTGGAGTCTCTAGATGACTATCTGGAGGTAGCTGCGGCGGCCAAGGCAACTAAGTTCGATGACGGAGCTGCTGCCACAGGGGCAAGAGGGAGGATTACCAGAGTCTTTCAGGTGGAAGAATTTGATGATAAGGAGGTCGAGTTTGGTCCGACACTGGATTGAGGGGGAGGCGCCCCCTTTTGCTCATATGATACATCGAATCCCCACAGGCCGCAACTATACTTTGCTTTCTGATTTCAACTACTGTACTTTTGGTCGTACTTTGTATGGATAGTTAGACCCACCCTCTAGGATTTTGTTTGGGGGGTATGTTTTATTTTCTGCACTGTACTTTTGTATTTCCCCCGGTTCACTGGGGTTGTTTTATTAATTTCTTATTAATGAAACAGGGTGGCGTTATTCCACCTTTAACCTCAAAAAAAAATGGGTAATTTAGATATTAAAAAATTATAGATGTCATTGATGATCATATTTTAAATTTAAGGGGGATATAACAAAGTTTAAAGATTATAATAACTACAATAAGTTTAAAATAAAAGTTGGAACTCAAAAATATTATATCAACACACGTGTCTAATATAAATTGTCCTTGTAATGGAAAAAAGAAAAAAAGTAAATGGGCCATAAAATAAAAGGTCAGAAAGAAACAATATTCAGGTCAACCGGCCTAAATGCAAATTTTCTGATAGCTGTAATGGAAAAAAGAAAAAAAAAAGTGAAAGGAAAGGGTTCGAACCAGAATCATCATGGTCACAATATGAGGAGAGAATCTACTGGCTGTCTTGAATACAACGGACATAAAACATATATATTTCGGGAAAAGGGGGTTTGAGCAACTTGCACATTTAATAAATGAGCAATTGATGATGTGGCATACATGTGATTGAAAAATCCTAAAAGTTGTTAGTTGCCCAATGTATCACATGCAGGCCATATTATCCATTGCTCATTTACTAAATGAGCACGTTGCTCATATCCCTTTTACCCATATATTTATCAAAATTTTGGATGCTAAATGAGCACGTTGCTCATATCCCTTTTACCCATATCAAAATTTTGGATGGATTGGAATCCGTATTTGGATCAGAAAAAAATTAGTTGGTGCTATCCGTATTCGGATCCGAATCCGAATGGATATAAACTTTTAATATCCACACAAATTTCGAATTCAGATCCAGATCAATGGGATAAATCTGTATCCAGAGCATCCCTATGGACCCTTCCCCCTCTCTCTCATGCATGTCTATAATATGAGACCTTTAACTAAAGGCATGTAACGCCCCGAAATTCCAAACACAGGTAATTCGTAGCATAACAGGATCTTTTACTTCAATTCGTACAAAAATACAAGGAATTTAAAACTTTTCAATATACATTGTTTGTTACAATACACGGCGGAAGTTACATAAAGTATACAACTCTAACATTCTATGACTTTATTATGGCATAAACCATCAGTATCAACTCATCTTTATGTCTTTCGCTAATCCAAGTCCTGCACTTGAAAACTGTGGGCACGTCAGTTGCATACAACTGACGCAATGCTATAATATAACGATTCTTTTACTTTAGCAAACACAAATTTGAATGCAAAACAAAGTGTGAAAAGTGACTGCCTAAGCATGTCAGTGTATGATATGACCTAATGCCTAATGCAGACATTCACAATACGATGACACTAATGCACACTTGTTCGGATTTTATGCATCCCATACTACATAGATCCGAGGGCAAGCCCTTACGTACTCCACATTATAGGGTTCGATCCCATGCCATGAAGTTCTACTACGGTAACGAAATAAGGTTCAGACATCCCACAAGTATGAATTCCAGCCTCGGAGTACACCGCTGACTATACAGAATTCACCTTATGCAAACGCCCTGTAAGTGCCGCTCTAGCCCCGAAGTATATCGAAGATCCGCCTCCCATCCGCCCGACTATTCATGCTCCCGGAGTACACTGCCCGATCGTTCATAATTCTAGATTTAATTAAGGCTCGTCTCACTCCACATAGCAATCACAGTCCTGGAGTACACCGCCCGACTAGATGCAGGGTAATGACAGTCCCGGAATACACCGTCCAACCGAATCTATAATCCCAGAGTATACCGCCTGATTATATAGAAACGCCCCACTTAAGTAGGGGTGTCAAATGAACAGAACGGTTCGTCGTCCGTACGAGTCCGGCTCGAGAAATGGTCCGACTGTGGACCGTCCAAACTATTACACGAACCGAACTCGAACAAATTATTAGGTCCGATTCTTTACTGAGCTTGAGCCGGACATAAGTCCGTCCGAGTATTATTGCGGTCCGATGCTTTATCGAACCGAGTCCGGACTATAAAAATTTTGTCCGACCTAGACCGAGCCGGACATAAGCCCGTCCGAGTAGAATTTCGGTCCGAGCTTGAACATATGGTTGTCCGAGCTTGAGCGGACATAAGTCCGTCCGAGTATTATTGCGGTCCGATGCTTTATCGAACCGAGTCCGGACTATAAAAATTTTGTCCGACCTAGACCGAGCCGGACATAAGCTCGTCCGAGTAGAATTTCGGTCCGAGCTTGAACATATGGTTGTCTGATCCCGTCCGGTCCGATTTACAGCCCTACACTTAAGTTTGCCTAGGTTTCATGATATCTTCTTTTCTAGTGCATGTCCTTAATTTAAATTTTAGTTATCATGGTCTAGAACTAGCTCACCCTGCCAGACTTAATTTACTCATCAACATTCAGGTCCATATTGACCATTTCATATAATTTCATTTATCTCAATTGTCAGACATTACGGGCCGAGCTTAGCTTCTAGAATCATCCATCTCAACATAAAGATCACCTAGGTTATTCTAAACTTCTTTTATAATCAAATTTCTCATTCATACAATAAGTTCGATTCCCTTATTCATTTTCTTTTGATTTATCGATCACCAAGCAAACATCGATTTCTTATGTTTTATAACAAACATCTCAATACATATCAACTCGGCAAAAGCCCTTCACTTATCATGTTTAATTCTTCACATTATCTAACATTTTTCATGAGTGCAAATTAACTCGCTTTCATGCAAAAAAAAAAAAAACTAGCACACCGTCGCATCCCATCTTTATAACATGTCGAATTTAGAAAAATATCTCAATTTTGCTTCTTAAAATAATTTAATTTCCAATATAGTTTTTACTAAATGAAATTTCCAAGGTTTGCATTCAATCTATTCAAATAATTCACTTTGATTTAAAACAAAACCTTCGTTCAAAATAATCAATTTAACACATTATCTAAGGTGTAATGTACAACAAAATCTCCAAAATAAATCTTAGGGTGGTATAGGATTATTCCAAAAATATTCTAATAGTATACAAAAAAATCTTTTATAAAATTTTCTCTTAGTTTAAAAGGCCAAAAGTTGTTAATAAAACCCCAAAAATATATTAAAGCCTGCACCCGGGGTCGAACCCAAGACCAGCAAGCAAGCCAAACTCAACACACAACCAACAAGCCAACTCGCATTGGTGAAACTCTACCTAGACGATTTCTTATATACTTTCTTTACACTGTTTGATACTTTATCTAAGTTTTGAAGAAAAAAAATAAAAAACCCCTTCCTGGACTTGAACCCGAGACCAAGCATCACCCAACACAGCACGCCAACCAGTGAGTCCAATATATGAATACGAAATCTTTTAAATCTAACTCTTTGTTTCCATATCGTTTTACTTTATTCATACATTTTGGATTCTTTATCATTTCCCTTATTGTTCATATAGTATATTTCTAAATTTCCATAGGGTTTTTTCTCTACATCGTAGCATGGAGTTATACAAAAATCAATTTAAAGGGGGAATTTGAGAACTCTCATACTCATGTCTTATTAATCATTTCCCTTACTGTTCATATAGTATATTTCTAAATTTCCATAGGGTTTTTTCTCTACATCGTAGCATGGAGTTAACAAAAATCAATTTAAAGGGGGAATTTGAGAACTCTCATACTCATGTCTTATTAATCAATTTGGCTACTAATATTCATATCTTTACAAAACTAGCATGAGTATTTCTAGTAATTGTTATGAAATTGTGAAGGATTCTCACATCCATCATCTCATTATAATCTATACATAAGTTCACATGAATTCTAGGCACACATATACACCTTTACATATATGATCCTATCATGGTATGCTACAATGCATCCATACACATGACATTATTGCTAAAATACTCTAACAAAAAATTATAATTTGAATGTATGACAATCAATTTCTATATTGAAATTTTCATCTAACATGCATCAATTTCTCAATTTTATCTACCACCAAACTCTAGATTACACATGACAATCTAACATGCATCATATGAAAATTTTGAACTAAAGAACACATACAAATTTTCATTTCAAGCACATTCACCTGAATGAAATCTACCAACCAATTAGAAAGCAAAAGAAGCATCCACCTCAAAAGAACTCCTAGTAGCTCCTAGCAAAATGCTCCAAAATGTCCTCCTAGCAAAAGGAAAAACTCCAAGCTCTCCTTGGCCAAAAACCGCAAGCTCCTTTTCTCTTCCTCTCACTTTTTTTTGTTTTGATTTTTGTGTTCTTCATGACAAAAAGAGTGGGCTATTTATAGGATAAATTGAGTGGTTAAAATAACTCTCCACTTCCTAAAATAGCTCTCCCTTTCATCAAAGTGGTCGGCCAACACTCCTTGGCATGCTCTTTTGTGTGCAAAGCACGTGTGCACGTGTTCTGTACAACTTCTGATTTACTCCTATTTCATTACTTTATTTCATTTTAAACCCTCATCTTTCATAAATAATTATATATTCTTTAACATTAATTTTAATTTATTTTGTTTATATTAACCTCAAAAAAAATTAATGCACAACTTTAAATAAAAATAACGTAATTAGCGCGTGTGGGAAAATAAAATAAAAAATTTATTTTTAATGTTTTTTTTTTCCGGTTGTTACAAGGCATGCATGTCTACATAGAATATAAGTATAAGACAAATGTGGGTATTGTGTGTGAGTGGATGGATGCGAAGGTGGGCGGGTGTGGATGGTTGAGTTTGCGTGTGTGGTAGGTGTGTGCGTCATGTTGGGGAGTGGGGTTAGCTTCCATATTATCTATTTTATTTCAAACTATTGACACCAAAAAACAGATAATTTAGTTAAAAGCTCCAAGCAACCAAGTGCCTTGCATTCTTTTTAATGTATTTATATCTAATTATGTATGTATAATGTGTTAAAAATAGTTTAGTATACTGCTCCCTCCCTTCTTCCCACCCTCTCTGTCATTGTCTCTGATACAATCCCTTCCATAGTGCATGCATCTGGTCTAAACAGAAGATCTTATGCTACATATAAATGCATGCAAGAGACATGTAAGAGATTTCACTTAATGACTTAAATAACTAAAACCTTTAAAGACATCATAAGATACTTCTCGAGTGCAAATACTAAAGAGTCATGGAGTTACCTGATCAATCTTGCTTTCCTGAGACTTGATGCACTATTCAACTTGAATCGATGAGCAACCTCAAAGTGGAAATATTGGTAAAAATCGAGTACAAATCACAACTGAGTAGTCCACGAAAAAGAGTACCTACACATATAACATACATATATAATTAGGAACGAAATGTGTTCATCCATCTAAACAAATTGAACCATAATCAGCTCAAGTATAAGAAACACCATTTTTTTACAAAAAAATTAATTAAAAAAGAGCCACATATCTACTAAAGGTTTCATTGCATGCCTATATAAAAACATCAAATATATATAGAAATATAATCTTTTTAAAGTGAATTTGAGGCAAATTTCTGAACAAGAATTTGATCGAACAAGATGTGGGCAATAATAAAAGAGGGACATAGACTTACACGGATAGGAACTCTTTGTGATAAGAGTGTAGATTAGAGTTATACTGAATATGGATTTAAAGATTCATAACAAAGTCAAAAAACAAGCTAGCTAGATCACCTTGATAAATTTGTATGCCAGTCCGTCGCCAACCATTGATCACATCCGAAAAAGAGAAGACTCATGATGACAATTCATGTCAAGCTGTTGAGAGTCTCATGATGACAATTCATTGGTCCCATTGATCGTACTTGATCTGGATGTTTAACCTGAAAAGCCATAATGTAGATAAATCAGACCAATATTGACATAGAAGCCCTGCTAAATACTGATCGATCAGGATTTTACAGAAATTGCGAACACATAAACGTAGAAGTCAAATCAATGTTGCATTCATCCACCTAATAAGTTCGACCAGATTCAGTTCAAGTACAAACACTAAAATACATTTCATTAAAATCCAAAATTAAGGGATATATATCTTGAGGAGACCCACCTTACATTTCTATATAAACATCAGATACCATGTAGATGTAGGTATATGATTTTTCATGTAAATTTGATTTTAAAAAATTCCTTGCAGGAATTTGATCGAACACATTCTGGGCGTCAATAGAAGGGACAGTAAAATTACATTTTTTTATGAGAATGTAGAGAGTTAAACTGAATATAAATCAAAAAAATTAATAGAACACATATTGCCATGACTGATGTGTCTGTTTCATCCCCGGTTTTTTATGAGATGAGCATCCTGACGCCTGAAAGTAGTCGGGGAAAGCTTTCCCTACTAATTTGTAGGGTGCTATGACCAATGAAAATGCTCCCTGTAAATGTAATGCATTATTTCAGCTTCCAAAATAATTAATTCAAACTACAGAACCCTAAAAAACAGATGATTTAGTTGAAAGCTCCAAGCTACTAACCAATTTATTTTCATGTGCCTTGTCCCTAGTTTTCTTTTAATAATATCAGCTAAAAAATCACTCTAATTATATGCAGATAATATGTTAGGATACAGTTTTGATACTTTAACTGCATTTGGTCTATAGAGAGTATGAGTATAGAAAAGTATGCAATAAATAAAGGCTGGTAAATGCAGATAAGATAATTCCTTTAAATTACCAAAAAGAAACAAATACTTCTGAAGTACTGCACATCTTAAAGAGTGATTGGGCAAATACCTGACAGATCTAGATTGGTTGAGAGCCTCAGTCAATTTGAACCCACGAGCAACCTGGATGAGGATAAATTGGTAAAGTGCATACATACATACAAGAGAGAGATAAAAAGTGTTCCGACTATAAGAGAACTCAAAATCAATACCTCGACCAGAGGTTCATAGTGTTGTATTGAAAATATGATGATGATCAGTTCCCCATTGATTATACTAACTATGTACGTTTCACTTGAAAGGAATCATGTAGATATATCAGACAAAACTGACTGAAACATCCAAATACAAATGACTTTGGGATTTAACCAAAATTTCAATGCACAATAAGATCGAAGTCAAATGACCTAAGCAAGATCAACTATAATCAGTTCAATTACAAACACCAAAACAGTTCATTTTGATACAAACCCGTATTGAAAGAAAGACATACCTTGAGGAGAGGTCTCCCTGCTTTTCTATATGATATTTTTTCTGGGAGTTGGATAGAAATTTCACATCAGGAATTTGATTGAACAGTTGGTGGGCATAGTAATAAGAAGCAGGGAAATAGACTTAATTACAGGGTTAGCAGCTCTTTGTGCAAAGCCGAACATCTGCAATGAGTGCATAGATTAGAGTTAACCTGAATAAATCAAAAGATGCATAATACATTCATAAATTTGTTTCCGTTCCACCGTCAGCCATTGCTGTGATGAGTTGCTCATTGTAGACTGAGATAGCTATAAAAGTAGATGTGACGTCGAAAGTTCTCAGTAGTATTAAAGTGATCAAGTAGTTTCAGAAACCACCTACATCTAATGCAGTCAAGATGTGATTACATGTATTCGGTTCCCACCCAAATTTTGCAAACACATACCCCTAAATTTTGTAGGTCTTATCAAATCGGGTGTGATCCAGCTTTATGCACCAGTCCATGATTTTTATTTACTTATATGCATATGAATATTCAAAATAACGAAACCAAGAAGAACTTGCATATTCTTCTCCCTCCCTCCCTCTCCCTCATGTCTATGATATGAACCCATAATTCTCATTAACGGGCAGGCAGCTGGTATATACAGGGTATGCATAGAACAATATGCATTAAATGCAGGTAAGAGAAATCCTTTAGAAAAACAAAACCCTTAGAAACATCATCTACTTCTAAGTACATCACTTCTTAGAGAGTGATGGGAACAATACCTGACTGGTCTTGCTTGCTTGAGAGACTCACTCAATCTGGAGGAGAATAAATTAGTAAAGTAAATACATATAGGAGAGAAATAAAACTGTTCCGGTTATAAGAGAACTCGAAATCTTTTACCTCGACCAGCTTCATAGTGAATCCTAGAAATCTCATGATGATTAGTTCCCCATTGATTATGCTAACTCTCATTATGTTTTACCTGAAACGCATAATAATGCATATATATCATAAAATATTATCACAAAAGTCATGTCAAAACTGATCGAAACATCCAGATACAAATGAGTTTTGGATTTTACCGAAAACTAGGGTTTGGAGGAAAAAATCAAACAAACTTATATTCAAAAAGAAAAAAAAATAGGGTTTTAAGGAAAGAGGAGTTAGAGAACTGATCATATCTGAATTTCTCAACAGGAATTCAACCGAACATGTAGTGTGTGTGCGAAAAGGAGCGTACCTGCAAGTAAGAGTTGTAGATTATAATTAATCATATCATAAATTCAAATATTCATCACAAAGAAGAGGAAATTACTGATTACCTTAAATTAACAGTGATGTAGTCTAATTCTTTTCTCATCGTAGTCAACCTGCAAAAAGCAAAAAAAAAACTAGGGTTTCAAGAATCCACAAGAAAGTCAAAAATTTTGAAAAGGAAAATTAGGGTTTCGAGAATAGAGGAATTACCAATCATACTTGTGAAACTAGGGTTTCGAGAAAGGTCCAGATCTCGACCAAGTAAACAGATGGTGGTAAGATCGCCGCTGTAGTCGCCGGATCGCAGATCGGATTCGGACCAGCGATTTCGGATTATGATCCGAGAAAGGGGAATGGAGTAAGAAGATCGGGGAGGATTGGGATCCGATCGAATCCATCTTCTTCTCCGATTTGCAGATCGGGTTTGCGATCCGTTAACAGAGAGACGAGAGGAGAGATGCGGGAGAGAGACAAGTTTTGAAATAGAAATGGATGTAGGAGCGGGTATATATAAGATAGTATTCGCTACCGCGTAGCTTACACAATCCGCGACCCACTAACCGCGTAGCGGATTTCCTAAGCGGATCTATTTACAAGTAAATATCCGCTACCGCGTACCTTACAGAAGCGGATCTCCCGACGCGGTTAACGGGTCAGATCCGAAATTAGAAAATTAGGCGGTAAGAGCATCTGTAGTCGTTTGCCAAATATCGATAAAATGGATATTTGGCAAACGAACGCGGTGCACTCGTTTGTCAAATATCTATTTTATCGATAAATCGCTATAGTCGATTGCTATAAATGAGAATCGATATAGCATTTATCGATAAGTGAGGAACGGCATTCGAAGTGCCGTCCGTTTGAAAAAAATAATTTTTTATTCGTCGGACGGCAGTTTGAAAAAATTATTTTTTTTCGATTTTTTTAACGCCAAAAAGGAATTAAAAAACCCCATCAAAAAGCACCTCGGACGGCACTCGATGTGCCGTCTGTCACCTTCCTCATTTCCCGGACGGCACTTCATGTGCCGTCCGTCGAGTTTTATTAAAAAAAAAAAAAATTTACTGAGTGTATGTTACTGAGTGTATGTTACTGGAATATATTAGGGAAAAGTAGCATTAGGGAAAAGTATAAATGAGCCAAAAGAAATAAAGGAGCTGTGGAAAAGTAGCATTAGGGAACAGTATAAATGAGCCAAAACAAATAAAGGAGCTGAGTCGGACGGCACTTCATGTGCCGTCCTTGACTTACGGTTGGTTGTTTGTTTGTATTTTTTTTTTTTTTTTTTTTGTTTGTATTCCATAACAAAGATCCTGTTCAGAATACATTAATAGATCTAGTTATAAATTTAAAACGCAATCTAGACGCTAGAGAAAGCGAAGAACAAAAATTTAGAGATAGCCTACTTTTAATCATAAGGGAGAAAAACCAGATTTTAAAAGATATTTCCAGTAAACTAGACTACATAAAAGATCAGAATAATTCAAGGTTACATCATTCTCCACGAAAAGAAGAAGACCCCAGAATCATAGAGGCAATCAATCAAGTACACGACGTTGTCATAAATAATAAATTAGAACTGAAAGAAATAAAAAGGATTGTTCTGAATTAATGCAAAAGGCCTATTTAGAAGCTTTAGATTATACAAAGAGTTTTCAAACCGGCTCGGAAGGCTATAGTGCTTATAACGCAGAATCCCTCTCAGACAAAACTATTATTAAACAAAATAATACTATTATTAGACTTATCCTTAAAATCCACGAAAGAATTGAAGAAACAGAGCAAAAATTAGCAAATCAGATTGAAGAAGTTGAGAAAAAATTACAAAAGTTAGAAATATCGAATTTCCAAGATAATCTTAGCAAGATAACGGACAAACTAGGATCAGTAAAGCTAGAACCAACAGGAAAAGAACAAGTTACAAGAAAACCTGTAATATTTACTTTTCCAACTAGGCCATTAGTAAAGGAACAGCTATCAAAACCTAAACCATGAGTACGAGTAGGCCATTAACAGAAATTCAATCATACAGAACAATCAGGACAGACCAAGGCTCTACAAGTAGAACTAGACCACTTCTCACTAGACTACTGTCTAGGAAGTCAAGTAATCAGGATATCCAACTCGGAGAACTTATAGATCCTGAACAAGATTATGAAAGATTCCAAAAGGAAGGACTCAATATCCTGAACCCAAAAATTCTGTACCAGACCGGACGTTTTGAATTCAGACCAGAATTTTTCAGACATAACCGAGAACAAGCACTAAGTTGTCTAGGAAATCAGACCTGTAACCTACCTTTAGTAAGCCAAGAAGCTGGACATGAGCTTAGAACTTCCAGATATAAATTAATGCATTTAGGATTAATAGTAATAGGGATTAAAGGACTTATGAGAAAAAATTTCGGCTGCAAAACTCTAATCACCTTATATGATAATAGATGGAATGATATTGCTATGGGAATGATAGCCAGTATAGAAGTTGATATGAATAGCAATTCAGGAATATTTTATTGCAGCCCAGACTTTATGATGACTCTTCAAGACTTTACAAGATATATCCATGTTGGAATTCAGACAAAGGGTTACGAAGAAGTCCACAATGGAGATAACCTTCTAGTCCACATAGCATTTTTAGGACGAACTACAACCAATTCGAAGGTAAAATATCGAGTAAATGTAACAGAAATAGTTGATTTATTAAGCAGCAAAGGAATAAAAATGGTAAAAGCATTGACATATGATTCCCAAAGGCTAGCAGGATTAGAATGGAATTTAGACAATTTCATAAATCCAGTAAAAACTCTTGTACCTCAAGAGGCATTAGTTTATCAAGAAAAAAGTAGAACTAGCATCCGTTTTACCGATTATGTTCCACAAGTCCACAGGAACATACAAGAATTAGAAATGGACATAGAATCTGACCTAGTGCATATCGAGTGCCTTGAAACGTTAGTATCAGAAACTGATAGAATACTATATCCGACAGAATTAAGTCTCGAAAGGTTATCACCTAAAGAATTGTTAGAACTAGAAGATATGCATTATATGAATGGTTCTATAAAGGAACATGAATATTTATACTATGATACAGACCAAAATATCAGAATTGGAATCCTACAGGACGAAATACAAGAAGAAATAGATAATGAAACACAAATCTCAGAGGTATCATACAAAAAGGATCTAGTAGAAGAATCTGAAGTTACTTCCCCCTATCGAGGAACACCAATACATAACACATCAGGAATTGTAATCGGCTATAGTGGTTACAGAAGTGGCAATACCCCCAGGACAAGAGTAGACGATTACAAAGAACCAGAAAATCAATATAAAACCAGAGGAAGGAGACAACCCTTAGAGCAACCAATTAAATTTCAGACTAAAGGAGAAGCTCAGATCCTAAACCTAGCTGCCCACGATCCACAAGCTTGGTCAAATATTTTAGATGTATGGAAATATACACTGATCGGAGATTATTACAGAACCTCTTTAAATCTAGAAACAGAAGAAATGTACAAGTATTTAGAAACATTTTTAGGAGAAAGCGTTAGGGCTTTGTGGGAAGCCTGGAAAGTTTCATATGTAGAAGATTACAATACACTGCTAATGCTAGGCCCCAATCCCTATAATTTTGTAAACAAAATACAAGCTTTAGTTACGGGAGAAGACCCGAATACGGGAGCACTAGGATTACAAAAAGATGCTATCAGAACTTTAGAACAATTAAGTCTATACAAATGGAAATATATAAAGAAATTTCTGAATGACTACTTTTATTATACCTGTATTTCAGGAAATGCTTTTAACCAAGATTTAGGAGACAAATTATTTAGAAAACTTCCTGGAGCCCTAGGAATAGAAATAGCAGAAAAATGGAAAAATTGGCCAGAGGTAATGACAGCAGGTCCAGGCCACCCATGGTCCATAGGACAAAGAATACAACATGTTATTAATGTACTAAAAGACAAATGTACAGAAATACAAATCCAGAAACAGCTAAAAAACTCAGACTATGGGTTTTGTAAAGAAATTTACACTCCTCAAACATATGGTATAGCAGAAAGAAGAACTAGAACTTATACCGAACATAGCAGACGCACAAAACAAAACACAAAATATAGGAAGAAAAAATATTTTTTAAGAAAATCAAACAGACGAAAGCCATATTTAGACCCTCAAAAACATGTGAGAAAATTTAAGCCAAATAGATTGTATAAAAATAAACTCGAATGTTATACATGTGGTAGCCCAGAACATTTGAGCAGAACTTGTCCTAAAAGAATAAATAGGCATGATAAGAATAGCATACTTATAGAATGCACAAATGAGGATTTAATTAATATTGACGAAACAGTATCTGATTCTGAATCAATTTATTCAATCGTCACCATAGAAGACTTTGATGAAGAAAATGAAACGCAAGACAATAAGCAGCTAAATGAATTAATTGAAGATTTTGCCCCATGTCCCAGTATACCAGAATTAGACTTTTCTGATTTAGATATGATGAACATAGAATCTACGAGTAAGGGAACAAACTCAATCCTACTGGAAACCTGCAAACACAACTGGCAAGTCCGAACAGGGATGGACAGCATGCCATGTTTATTTTGTCAAGGATACCCTAGTAAGATGAACAGAACCAAATGTTCCAAGTGTTATCAAGAAGGTTGTATAAAATGCATAGAAAAGAACTACAATATTACACTTAGTTCTTCAATACCCAAACCAACAATAAATACTGATGAGGTAAAAATCCTACGAAAGAGAATAGAAAATTTAGAAGATACACAGAAACTCCTCTATACAAAGGTAGAAACAATAGAAGAAAGGTTAGAAAAAGGAAAAATGGTAGTAGACGAACCAACAATAGATCAATATCAAATTGATCTAATCCAGATATGCAACAAAGATAGACTAAGAGCACTCAAAGTTAGATGTGTAGTCAGAATGATGGCCTACGAAGTAAAGTGTCTAGCATTAATCGATACAGGGTGAACAAACTGTATTATAAATAAAGATATAATCCCAAAACAATACATAGTAAAAGCCTCGAAACCCGCAGTAGCTCAACAAATGGATGGAAAGGTTTTTACATATGATGATCTGTTAATCCCAAACAGTAAAATTAGATTTGAAACCAATTGTGGGGAAAGTATAGAATATACATTACCCAAAGAATCCACATGGGTAAGACAACTTGATCTAAGTAATGATTTAATTTTGGGATTAAGCTTCTTACTAAAAGATAAAGGCAGTATGTTAATAAGTAAAGATTACTTGCAGCTACAGAAACACACAATCTTTACACCAGTCTATACACATGATGAACCAACCATGATAAGAGAACTAGAACATCCCAAAGAAGATAAAGAGTGCACTTGCCCCCATGAAAGGCAATGCGAGTTACATAATGTAAATCCCAATGACGATAATAATACTCATAATGACGATAATAATACTCATAACATAAATCAAGAGTATGAGATAGAAGTCCACACAGACTTTATAAATCTAGAACATCTTTATTACACCCTCATAAGTGAACAGGATGTAGAACAACTACTATCCAAAATAGAGAAATTAGGAATAATGGGTGAAGAAGTACTAAAGTATTGGGATAAAGACAAGGTCATGTGTAAGCTAGATATTATAAACCCTGAATATAAGGTTAGAACAGCAAAAATAAATGCCACAAACCAAGACATAGATGACTTTAAAATGCATATTACAGATCTTCTACAATTAGGGGTCATCAGAAGATCCGAAAGTCCTCACAGATCTGCTGCTTTTATTGTTAGAAAACATAGTGAGATCGCTAGGGGAAAAAGTCGAATGGTTATTAATTACAAAAGATTAAATGACAATACCAGAGATGATGCATATGATATTCCAGACAAAACCAGATTGATAAATCAAATACAAGGATGTAACATCTTTAGTAAGTTTGATTTAAAATCTGGATTTTGGCAAGTTAAAATGCACCCTGAGAGTATAGAATGGACAGCCTTTACATGTCCTGAAGGACATTTTGAATGGCTTGTCATACCTTTTGGCCTTAAAAATGCACCATCTGTTTTCCAACGAAAGATGGACGACATTTTTCTAAAGCACAAAAAATTTGCTGTTGTTTATATAGACGATATCCTAGTTTTTAGTAAAACAAGGCAAGAACACAGAGGACACTTGCAGATTATTATTTCAGAATTTATTAATCACGGTATCATAATTAGCAAAACAAAAATACAGCTGTATAAACCACAAATAGAATTTTTAGGAGCCATTATTGGGCAGGGAAAAATCAAACTACAACCTCATATTGCCCAAAAGGCCTTAGAATTCTCAGACAAATTAGAAGACTTAAAACAGCTCCAGCAATTTTTAGGGTTGGTTAATTATGCAAGGCCTTTTATAAAAAATTTAGGAAAAATTGCAGGACCCTTATATGCCAAAACCTCCCAAAAAGGACAAAGATATTTTAACAAAGAAGATGTTAAATTAGTCCAACAAATTAAGAACTTGATTAAAGAACTTCCCGAATTAGCACTACCATTAGATTCAGACTATCTAATCATAGAATCAGACGGTTGCAATACAGGCTGGGGCACAACTTTGATTGCTAAACCAAATAAATATTCCAACAAAGCTTTAGAAAGAATTTGCCGCTATGCTAGTGGTAAATATAAAGAAAAAGGCAACATTAGCAGTATTGATGCAGAATTATTAGCCATCTCTTACGCTCTGGATAGTTTTGAACTATTTATTCGAACAGACTGTGAAGCCATAGTTTCATTTCATTCAAAGATGGCTTTAGAACAAAAACGTAGTTCTAGACGGCGTTGGCTAAATTTTTTAGATAGGTGCCTTCACCTTGGTACCCATATCACTTTTGAACACATCAAAGGCAGTACTAATATCTTACCAGATACTCTTAGCCGCCTGCTCCATCAGCATGCTCTAGTAGAAATAGGCAATATAGGTCCATCTTTTGACTTAATCAATGTAGACGAGCATCCACAAACTTATAATATAACCCAAGAAGACTTAGTATTGACAGAAGTCATCGCCTTCTTAGAAAATTGCACAGAACATGAATTCATTTCGGTGATTACTAAAATGAACAATGTCACTACTCTTCATGAGCTATTAGAATATTGGTGGGTTAAAGAATCACATGCTACCATTATATCCAACAGACTAAAGGAAATTCGAGAACAACGATGTGCTCAAATTATTAAACAAAAGGCAAAGAACCTCGAAAAACTTGGGGCACTATCCACATCAGAAGTATTTCTCACAATAGATATAAGACAGAATGAAAAACTAGATAATGACATGGTCCATCTTAATATCAACAACTTCCCAAATCCATTCCTAGAATATACAGATATAAACTTTACCCTTTTCCACTTTTTGCAATTATGTTCTATTGAAGCTTTTTCTATTAGTATTAACTGCATCTATGACAAACATTTTTTATACACCCTTGCTCAACAATTTGATCCTTCTGAACATGAAAATATAATCAGAAAACAATTAATTAATGCACGAATTTCTTATCTCTTGCAAACACCACAAGATCATGATCTAATGAATACTTTTCTTGACAATATGCAGATGGCAAGGCTACCACCACACCCAGGGATTCGACCAGATCACATGTTACCACCACAGAACAGCCAGCAGACCAGTGAAAGCAGAACCCCCCAAGGAGTCCCCCAAGAACGATTACGGTTCGGAAATCAAGAACTTTTTGTTTTCTCAAATGGCAATCCTCCTTTCAGAACATATGCTCATATTTCTACATCAAAAGAGCAACAATGCATCCTAGACAATTTATGGATTGCATTTAATAAAAAGGACCAGAAATATTTCTTAGCAGCCATGAATTCTTTATCAGAAGTATTTAGTCAGAACTAGAGAGGATACAAATTTTATGCAGTTCTCCAAGGTAATTTAGTAGGTGTTTTTCATACCTGGATAGAAGTAGCAGATAGTATTAAGAACTTCAAAAATCCAATTTATAAAGGCTTCTATAACTTGTCAGAAGCACTAGACGTAGCTAGAAGCTACTTAGGACCTAACTATTTTGTTTCTCCTTCCCTAAGATCCATGCAGGAAACTCCCCTGGAATACTCTATCACAAAAGATACGCAGGGAAAAATCCTCTTCTGTGATCATTGCGAGGCAATGTCACGAACGGTAAGAACGCTAAATGAAAATAAAAATTGTCTCATCTTTGAAAAACAGAAATTGCAGGAAACAATAGCTAGCTTGGAGAAACAGCTCTTCCAGACCAGATTTCCACCAAAAAATCCACCACAGACTGCTCCCCCGGTCTATAATAAGTGGGATGAAAAGGGTTTGCATTTCCCTCTAAATGCAGATACAGGCACTATTGAGCCTACAAATTCAATAGCTAGTCTGGTTCAAACGGCAACCAGTAAAGACACATCAAGTCCGTTGATGGCTGAGGTTTTGCCAAAAAACCTTGACAGAGATATCATTGGGTCTACAATACCAATGGCTAGTCCGGAGCAAACGGCTACCGGTAAAGACACAACAAATCCGTTGATGGCTGTGACTTTGCCAAAAAGTCAAAACAAGGGCAAAGCCCCTATGGAAAATCAAGATATTACAGACCCAAAGAAATATGATCAGATTCTGCAGCTTCTCCTACAGATTGAAGGTTTCCAGAAGCAACCAGAAAGGATCCAACCAAAACACAAGAAAAGCAAACGCAAAGAATCAATTCGAGCCATGATTGCAACACAGGTAGCTGAAGCAGTCAAGACAGCCGTCTCAAAAGAAAGAGAGACAGTGACGGAAAGTGAGAAGGAAATTCCTGAAGATAAACCACCTTTATCCCAAATAGAAAACTTTTCAGACACAGGAGATAGTGGCGACAACAATCCCATGACCCCATTGTCCTTAGATTCGGTGGCTCTACATAATTTAGACACCTAGACTCCAGTCAGACTACACTCCAACAGATGTCACATCCAGTCAGACTACACTCCCACAGATGTCACCTCCAGTCAGACTACACTCCAACAGATGTCACCTCCAGACAGACTCCAATCCAACAGATGTCCCCTCCACTCAAAAAGAGATTTTGGACACTTCGATGTTCCTGCCCAAATGTCCTCTCCATTGTCACTTCCGTCCAGCATGGAATCCCTCCACCTAGAAAAACTTGGCCTTCCCGAAGCCACGTATAAAGTGATGTCTACTCAGGAATCTCTCAGAAGAAGAGTGCAGATTCTCCTTCAAGGCCTCCTCTCAGATCACCCACTATAAATACCACCCCTCTGCTCTTCTCAAAGGCATCCAATCCCTTACCCCCGCTTCCAAAAACTCCCCTTGTACTCCAATGTTCTTCTTCACCACCGCTTTGTAAAATATTGCATGTACCAAAAGGAACAAGCTCCTCAAGCTTGAACTCCTTGTAAGTCTTTTAGATCTTTAAGGGATTTCCCGAAAGGGAAACCTCTTTAGTATGTATCTACTATGTTCCCCCAATAAATAAATGATTGTATCATATACTTCTTTTTTCATGTTGTTTTGCACATAAACTCTCTCGGTATATCATAGCATAGGTACGTCTCATCACCATGAGTGACCCTGTAGGCAGAGAAAGCCACTATGGATGAACGGCTATGAGCATGCCATAAGGGGAAATTGGTTTGGTTTAGCTGAAAAGTTAGACAGGAGGCCTACCTCGCTTTAAAAAAAAAAAAAAAAAAAAAAAAATCTACTGTACAAAAATTTTCACTGTAGCTACAGTAACACGGGAACATAGACATACATAATTTAGAGAGGGAGTACCCAGTAGGGATCAGTACAAAAATTAGAAACCCACAGAAAAATTCAAAGCTTGTAATAACCTTCACTTTATCTTTAACTACAAAAATTAGAAACCCACAGAAAAATTCAAAGCTTGTAATAACCTTCACTTTATCTTTAACTACCCCCCCCCCCCCCCCCCCCCCCCCCCCCGTTTTTTTTTTTTTTTTTTTTTTTTTTTTTTTGTTTGTTTGTTAACGGACGGCACTTCACGTGCCGTCTGACGAATGCAGGCGTTTTTTTGGCACTTTTCCCCTCCGACGGCACTTCATGTGCCGTCGCTTAATATTATATTATAGTTTGCTAAAAAATAGCTTTGGACGAGTGCAGCATAATTGAAAATCCTATTTCTATTTATCCATATATGGATATTTTTACCGTACAACAGATGCTCTAAGCAGCAAGCACAATTGAGTCTGAAGCCAATGTTTTGTTGTTGCAGATTAGTGGGCTATTTATAAATTAAATATATGGGGTAGGGTTTTGCTACATGGGCCTAAACATGGGGTTGTACGAGCAAATGGCAAAAGATTTGTTTTGCTCAAATGGTCGTTTGCTCTAATATAGCAAATGAGAAGGGGAAAAATGGAACCAATTAAAAGTAATTTTTTTTTAACTTGGGCTTGGCAATTGATGAAAATTTTGGAGAAAACATGGACTTGGATTAAATTTTCCAATCCAAAGAAATGGAAGGCCGGACCACTTCTTCTTTGGTTCTTTTTCTTATGGAAGGGTACAACATGTACCGTCCAGCGTTTTTTTATTATTATTATTTTTATAATTAAGACAGAACATGTTCCGTCCGATCATTAAAGCAGTAAAAAAATATTAAAAATTATTGGACGAAACATGTTTCGTCCCAAGCGTTAAAAAAAGGAACATGGTGTTCCGTCTGCTATATTTGGCGATTGCCAAATTCGTTTCTCAAATTTTGTAACGCATTATTCCTCATTTGCTAAAATTTGGCAAAATAGCAAACGATTGCAGCCGCATTTTGCTATTTTTTTTGCTATTTTAGCAAATGATTGGAGATGCTCTTATAAATAAAAAAAAAAATTTATTGGTTATGCTAAAAAAATAAAATAAACAACTAATAATAGTGCTAATTATTATTACAAGTATCATACACGTGCACACGTGCACGTGGAAAAAATTGAAGGATAATGAAAAGGGTAAAAAGAAAATAATTTCCAAACCGATTCACTTTCGAACATATTTACAAAACAGGTCTACTTTCGAAAATATTTACCCAAGTTAGTCCATAAGTAAAAAGAAAATAATTTTCAAACTGATCCACTTTCGAAAATATTTACCAAACAGGTCCACTTTCGAAAATATTTACCAAAGTAACCCAACCCGTGCGTTGCACGGGTTGGGTTACTGACTAAGGGGTTCTCCCATTATAGTATTAGAGATTAGAGATTATTATGACTAATCACTATCACTAATATTATAATGGGAGAGTTGAAGTTGTCATTTGTAAACAACTTGTAATTTGTAGACAACCAACTAACCATCTAATCTCAACTATTTATTTTTAAGTGTGAGTTATATTAACCATTCATTTACTCACCGGTGTTAGTTACCATAATACCCTCTAATATGGCTAAAAATAGGGTTAAATCGGAACCATCCAAATCGAACACGAATCTTAAAGCTTGGGGGCAAAATGGTAATTTCACCTACAAGGGGATCCAAAGCGGGTACAGGGCCTCCTTCCCAAAGACCCATTAACCCGCAAACGGACCCATCTCCAACTGGGTGCGGGTTCCGACCCGCTGCGCACCCAGTCCAGCCAGATAAAATCAAGGCCTCTGATTAATCCTAATCAACGGCCCTGATTCACATCTATCTTTTCACTGGGAATTAGGGATGACATTCCTTATCTGATTACTAGGATTATATTCCTTATCAGATTACGGGAATTACATTCCTAATTTGAACCCTTAGGCGACTATAAATACCCCCCATCAACCACCATTATGAGGTAATCAATCTTTTGCCAATTTACGCTCTTTCTTAATCATTCCTGATTATTGACTTGAGCGTCGGAGAGTGCATCGCCGGGATCAACCCCGGTGTCTCGCACTTTTTGCAGGTAAACGGTGGGAGCCAGCGATCAAACTCGAAAGGAACAGGTCAGGTGTTTGCCATTCAGGTTTTCCAAGAACTCACAAATTCTGTCTGTTTACCCCCACACCAGATTCAGCGGTAACAGATTGGCGCCGTCTGTGGGAAACCAAGCGAATAGCAACCTCCCCTCTTCCCGTTCGTCAGATCCTCTCCGGCCATGCCTCCGAGAAAAGCAAGATCCAGAGGGTCCAATCGTGGGCCCAACCCCCCTGATCAGCAGGAGGTAGTCCCCATCCAGCCCGCTCCGCAGCAGGGATAACCTCCGCTTCAAGCGGAAGACCCTCTTCAGCAAGATCAGGCTCCTCTCCAGAATCAGCAACCCCCTAAGGGTCCCGCCGGTCCTCAAAACGCCGGTGCGGGGACTTCCCGCATGAAGCAACCCCTCCACCAGGACCGCGTCTCCATACACAATGCCTCTACGGATTCCATGGCCTCCCACAATCCTCAAAATCGGCAGAAGGAGGAAGATCTACGCCACCGTCTGGACGAGAAGCGGGCCCGAGAGGGAGCCTCCCGCCAACAACGTCCGGGTGAGCGATCCCCTCACCCCCGAGATTACAGAAGATCCCCTGTCCGAAGGGGGAGGAGGGAGTCCCCCGAGCACTTCAGAAGAAGACATCATTCCCCTGCCGGTCGGCAACGCCCAGGGGACGATGAGGCACCCATCACCCGTGCCGAGTTCCAACAATTCCAGGCGATGGTACAGCAGGCTCTCAACCTCCGTCCTTACAACAACAATGCCCAAAGGGATCCAACCCCCCGCGGGTCCAGAGTCCTCACCACCGACAGCGCACTCCTAGCCCTTGCCGTTCCCAAGGTTACCGTCGCCGCAGTCCTCGCTCCCTTCCTATGAAGATGAGTCCAGGGGCTCGTTCGACTACGATCGGAGGGACGATGCCCTCTACCGCTGTCTCCACAAAATGGAGAGGCGCATCGGCCGGATCAACCGTGAAGAAGAACAGAGGGGTAGGTCCGTCCGTCCAAGCAGGCCTCCCTTCTCCCGGACCATCATGGAGGCTCCCATCCCGAGAGGTTTCAAGCCCCCGCAATTCGAAACTTACTCGGGAGAGTCAGGGGCTCGTTCGACTACGATCGGAGGGACGATGCCCTCTACCGCCGTCTCCACGAAATGGAGAGGTGCATCGGCCGGATCAACCGTGAAGAAGAACAGAGGGGTAGGGCCGTCCGTCCAAGCAGGCCTCCCTTCTCCCGGACCATCATGGAGGCTCCCATCCCGAGAGGTTTCAAGCCCCCGCAATTCGAAACTTACTCGGGAGAGTCAGACCCTGTTGACCACATCGAAAGCTTCAAAACCCTCATGCTCATCCACCAAGCATCCGATGCCCTGCTGTGTAAGACATTCCCTGCCACTCTGAAGGGCTCAGCTCGGGAATGGTACTCCCGTCTCGCCCCGTCTTCCATATTCTCCTTCGAGCAGTTCGAAACACTCTTCATTACCCACTTCGTGAGCAGCAGGAGCACGGAGAAGACCAGCATCTCCCTCCTCCAGCTCAGGCAAGAGAAAGGTGAGAAATTAAGGGATTATGTGAAGAGGTTCACTGCGGAGGTCAGGTCCATAGCTTCCCTGGACCAATCCGTCGCAACAGCCGCCTTCCAATCCAATGTCTTCAATTCAAGCCTCCGCTCCTCCC
Organism: Hemerocallis citrina; assembly: GCA_017893485.1. Classification (NCBI taxonomy): domain Eukaryota; kingdom Viridiplantae; phylum Streptophyta; class Magnoliopsida; order Asparagales; family Asphodelaceae; genus Hemerocallis; species Hemerocallis citrina. The sequence continues at coordinate 197,751,038 of CM030366.1, forward strand.
CTGCTAAGAAGCCTCCTCAGAACTTTGTCGACCTCCTCCTCAGGTGCGAAAAGTACATTCGGGCCGAAGAGGCTGCCTACCTTCCGAGCTTCGGAGGATCCACCTCCGGGACGAAGAGAAAGTCAACAGAAGAAGAAGGAGCAAAGAAGCTCCAAAAGGATAATGCAGGCCAGCGCCGACCTCCCCCCAGATTCGAGAAATTTACTCCTCTCACCACCAATGTCTCCACCATCTTGATGGAAGTTGAGAAAGAAGGAATCATACCCCCTACTCCAAAAATGAACACCCCCGGCAAAAGAAGGGATAAAGAAAAGTGGTGCCGTTATCACCGGGACCATGGCCACGACACCAATGATTGTCGGGTCTCGAAGAACGAGATTGAAACCCTCATCCAGAGGGGGCAGCTAACCAGATTCGTGAGAAAGGACCGAGCCGACCTTCCCCCCCCCTCGGGGGGCTAATAAGCGTCTGGAGCGCCATGAAACGCCCGACTTCGAAGAGGAGCGTGTTCTGCACCTCATTCATGGAGGCCCAATGGGGGGCTCCTCAAACTCCTCTCGAAAGGCGTTCATTAGAGAAGTCAGTTCAGTCCGCGCCACCCCTCCTCCCAAAGGCCTCGGAGTGCCCGTCACATTCTCAGACGAAAATCTTGAAGGTGTCCGCACCCCCCACTGTGACGCACTCGTCATCAATCTCCACATGGTGAACTTCAAAGTGGAGAGGATCCTAGTGGACAACGGAAGCTCCGTTAACATCCTCTTCCTCGCCGCTTTTAAAGGCATCAAGCTGTCAAGAGAAAGACTTAAGCCCGCCGGCTACACACTCCGTTGGTTCACGGGAGTGCCAGTGACTATTGAAGGGGTAATCACCCTCGATGTAACCGCTGGCAAAACTCCTACTACCCGAACGGAGTCAATGGATTTTATGGTCGTGGATGTCCCTGCAGCCTACAATGTTATCCTAGGCCGACCCGGCCTAGCAGCTCTAGAAGCCGTCCCTTCAGCATACCACCTAAAGATGAAATTTCCCACCCGGTCCGGAGTAGGGGAGGTCAAGGGAAGCAAGGAGGTTGTTCGAAAGTGCTACATGACTTCGACTGGGGGTCCAGTCCTCTCCCTCGAAACCTTAGAAATCCCCCAGGAGAGCACCCGACCGACGTCCGAGCCGGTAGATGAGTTGGAGGAAGTGCTCTTCTCTGAGCAAGAACCAAGCCAAAAGTTTTTTATTAGCAAGATCCTCCCGTCTGCCCTATGCTCCGACATTGTCCAGTGCATCCGAAGGAACCGCGACCTCTTTGCTTGGTCCGCGGCGGACATGCCGGGCATTTCCGAAGATCTTCTAGTTCATCACCTCAGTGTTGTGCCAGGGTCCAAACCGGTCCAACAGAAGAGAAGGAAATTCGCCCCCGAGCGACAACTTGCCATCAAAGAGGAGGTAGACAAGCTCCTAAAAGCTCGATTTATACAGGAGGTTGACTACCCCGAGTGGCTCTCCAATGTAGTCATGGTGAAGAAGTCGAATGGAACATGGAGGATATGTATCGACTTTACCGATTTGAACAAGGCGTGTCCCAAGGACCCCTTTCCTCTTCCAAGCATCGACACCCTCATCGACGCCACCTCGGGCCATGAGCTCCTCAGCTTCATGGATGCCTTTTCCGGCTACAATCAAATCCGAATGTTTCCCCCTGACATCCCAAAGACCTCTTTCGTTACCGACCAAGGCCTTTACTGCTATAGAGTCATGTCGTTCGGATTGAAGAACGCTGGTGCGACTTACCAGCGCCTTGTTAATAAAATCTTTCAAAGCCAAATCGGTCGAAACATGGAGGTATATGTCGACGACATGCTTGTTAAGAGCGTCCGAGGAACCGATCATGTGGCCAACCTACAGGAGGCATTCAATGTGTTAAGGAAGCACAACATGAGGCTCAACCCGAACAAGTATGCGTTCGGAGTCTCGTCAGGAAAGTTCCTCGGCTTCATGGTCAGCCAACGAGGAATTGAAGCAAATCCAGAGAAAATCAAGGCCATACTAGACATGGCACCTCCCAGGAATGTTAAGGAAGTTCAGAAGCTAACCGGCCGCTTAGCTGCTATTGGGCATTTCCTCTCGAAGTCGGGGGAGAAGTGCCCCTTCTTCAAAGCCCTCGGGGGGGCTAAAGGTTTCGAATGGGGCCAGCAGCAACAGGAGTCTTTCGACCAGCTGAAAGCATACCTAGTCAACCCTCCTCTACTCAGCAAGCCCATCCCGGGCGAACCCCTCTACATCTACTTAGCTGCATCCGAGAAGACTCTCAGCGCCGTTCTAGTAAGAGAAGAAGACCGGACTCAAAAGCCCATCTACTATGTGAGCAAGGTACTCCGGGACGCCGAGCTCCGCTACCCGAAGATTGAAAAGATGGCTTACGCCCTGATCATGGCGTCAAGAAAGCTCCGCCCCTACTTCCAGTCCCACTCGGTGGTCGTCCTTACCGACCAACCGCTGAAGCAAGTCCTCCACAAACCTGAGACTTCCGGCCGGCTTATGAAATGGTCCATTAAGCTCAGCCAGCATCACATCTCCTACCAACCCCGGACTGCAATCAAGGCACAGGCCCTAACAGAGTTTATCGTTGAGAGCACCATTCCCGAGGTAAGCCAAGCAACCAACGGGCCCCCCATCTGGTCGGTTTTCGTAGACGGGTCCTCCTACAACGAGGGAAGTGAGGCCGGGGTCATTCTGACAGGGCCGGATGATTTCACCCTCCAATATTCCCTCTGTATTAACTTCAAGGCCTCCAACAACGAAGCGGAATACGAGGCACTTATTGCTGGCCTCGGGATGGCCCGAAAGGCAGGGACTCAACGCCTACGAATCTTCAGTGACTCCCAGCTTGTAGTAAACCAAGTCTTAGGCGAATATGAAGCGCGAGACGATCGGATGGCAAAGTATCTCTCTAAAGTCCGAGGCCTCATGACCTTGTTTGAAGAAGCCCTCATCCAACGGATCCCTCGAGAAGAGAATACACAAGCCGATGCCCTCTCTAAATTACCCTCCTCCTCACTCCAAGGTCTTGAGCAGACCGTCTTGATCGAGGTACTTTTGAAACCAAGTATAGAGGATGAAACTCTCGATTCGGTGGAGTCACTGCCAGTCCTACTGCAAGACAACTGGATGAAATCATTGGTAGAATTCCTAAGGGACGGGCTTCTCCCCGAGGACCCTAAGGAAGTTCGCCGAGTGAGAACCAGAGCAGAGCGCTATACCTTAGTTGAAGGTATTTTATACAAACGCTCATTCACACAAGTGGACGGCAGGCCGTACCTGAGATGTCTCTCCCCAGACCAGGCCAATTACGCCATGCGAGAGCTCCACGAAGGCATCGGCGGAGCCCATTCGGGATCCAGATCCCTGGCTCGAAAGGTGTTGAACTATGGTTACTTCTGGCCGACCCTCCTCCAGGATGCTGAGCGACACGTTCGGCAATGCAGTTCATGTCAGAAATACTCCAACATCCGTCGCCTCCCCCAGGCTCAACTAACCTCCCTATCAAGTCATATCCCCTTCGCAATGTGGGGGATGGATTTACTAGGGCCGTTCCCTCCGGCTCCGGGCCAGCTCAAATTCTTAGTCGTGGCGATCGACTACTTCTCGAAATGGATAGAGGCCGAGCCCCTGGCAACTATCACCAAGAACAAAGCCCTCCAATTCTTCTGGAAGAACGTCATCTGCCGATTTGGTGTTCCCCGGGTCCTCATAACAGACAACGGAACTCAATTCACCGGGGCCACATTCCGATCTCTATGCGAGGACCTTGCCATCCAGCAGCGTTTCTCCTCCATCTCCCATCCGCAGTCAAATGGTCAAGTGGAGAATGCTAACCGACAAATTCTCTCGGGTATTAAGAAGAGGCTAGACAAGTGCTCTAAAGGCCTGTGGATCGATCAACTTCCGAACGTGCTGTGGAACTACCGCACTACGAAACGGACCCCCATAGGAGAATCCCCTTTCAACCTTACCTATGGGTCCGAGGCTGTGATCCCTCTAGAAGTCGGAAAACCTTCTCCTCGCCTCGTCGCCTACCAAGAAGAGCAGAACTCCAGAGACCTTCGAGCAAACTTAGACCTAGTTGACGAACTACGGGAGAGAGCATCAATCCGCCAACAGATCTACCGAAGGAGGATCGAGTTGGCATACAATAAGAAGATCCGACCCGCCAACCTCAAAGAGGGGGACCTGGTCCTCCGGAAGCTAGCCATCTCCTTCCCTAGCCAAAAGAGCAAGCCAGCCCCGAACTGGGAGGGGCCCTATAAGATTGTGAAAGTAGTTCGCCCTGGAGCCTACAGACTGGAAGACCTCGACGGCAGAGAGATCCCAAAGACCTGGAATGCCGACCACCTCCTGAAATACCAAGAAAGCGCCCCGGCGCCGCTCTAAGTATTCCTGGATGTCGAACCATTCTTCTCTTTTCCATTGTATTTTTCCTTTTTTATTCCTCATATGTAATAAACGGCTTGCAGCTCAGAAGGAGCCGATTAGTAGTATTCAATAAAGGAAGTTTTTCCATATTTTACTTGCGCAAATACTTATCTCTCTTTACTCTCTGCTCTCCACTCCTACAACCGTTCGCACGAAAGAAAGAAGATTTGCTTCTGATTTTGAGTAAGTTGTCAAAAATTGGAGTTACATGAAGCCAATACCCCCAACGCAGCATCAGAAGCAAAGCAAGGTTTTTATTCAAATAAAGTAGCTCTACATACAACTAGACCGACGCTACAGCAGAGTTTTACAATAACTTAAAGGAACATAATACAACTTGTTTAGTGCCTCTTCGGAAGGAAAATGCTTCGGTTCAAGGAAACGCGGGGGCGGCGACGCCTAACCTCCGAGCTCGATTCCAAACCAGCGAAGCGAGATCCCCCTTCGCCGCTAACTCTAACTGTGGCACCAACTGAGGCGCCGCTAGACGAGACAGCTACACCACTCTGAGCGTCAGCAGGACTCCGCCTCACTGCAGGCAAACGAGTCGCAAGTTCGTAGAAGGTAATTCCTTTCTCACTCTCTTTGCGAGTACACGACGTATTACGAACGTTGGCCCTCTCAGGCTGAGGCTTGAGCGACGCGATCTCTTCCTCTAGCTCGATAATCCTATCTCTCAGAACATCGTCCTTTGTCGACATCTTCAAACGAGTAGGTCTTGATGAGCCCACAGCATTGGCACTATCGGTCGCAAGACGTCGATAACGGGTGGCCTCGATCCCCCTATCTATCGTAATCCTCCTAAGCTTGTCGATCTTGGCCAACAACTCTTTGCGCTCGGATGACAACTTCTCTAACTCGGAAGCCAACTTCTCTTCTTCCGCCGAATGTTCTTTCTCCGTTACCTCCAAGTGACGGATCTCAGCCAAGAGCTCGTTATTCTTTTGATCGACAACAAAAAGCTCCCTACGAAGCAGCTCTATCTCACCTTCGAGACGAGAAGCTTGGGGTTACTTCCGTAGTTGCTTCAACTCACGACAATACCCCCTTGCAGCTGCTTTTATCTCCTCCAGCTTCAAGAGCATATAAAAACCGCCTCTCTCGGCTATGAGAAAGCTCTCGCTTCGTTTCTTTCAGCTCCTTACGAAGATACGAAACCTCCGTGATCGGACCAAACTTCACCTGAAAAGCAAAGATAAATCCGATGCCCAACACTTGGAGAAATTTTGCGACTAGTCAAACACAAAATCCGAGGCCTAATACTTGGAGAAATTTTTGGCCAAGCAAAAAGTGTTTTCATTCAAAACTCAAAAAGCTTTACAAGAGCGGTGGCCAGTCCGCGATTAGGCTTTACACAAAAAAAAAAAAGAGCAAAAAGAAGACCAAAGACGCAACCAAGTCAAGGGTCGACCTTTTGTCCCTCGGAACTGCCGACCCCTCGACGATTCCCATGTCCTTGTCCTCGTCGTCATCCTCGGAGCTGTCCTCCTCCTCACCCTCGGCCTCTGTCTCGCCCGTGCCTTCGACACCGTCGGCCTGTCCCTCGAGGCCGAGCATTGCCGAAGGAAGCTCTTCCTCCCCCTCCACAGGGTCGTAAAAGTGGTAGGAGGAGGTGTCGAACCCCGGGTTCCGAGCTGCGATATGAAGTAGGGCTCGGCCGTACGCATCCTCCATGTTCTTAAACATGTGCTCCTCGGCCTCTTTCTGGATAGCCCTTGCCACCTTCGATTGGTGCTTGGCCATTACCCTCTCGGTCTCCTTCCGAGCTTTCTCCGCCTCCGACCGCGCTTTGGCCCGCTCCTCCTTAAGCACGGCATTCTCCTTCTCCGAGGCCTCGAGCTTGGCTGCCTCGTCCGCCGACTGCTGCATAGCTTCGGCTAGCTTCACCTCCAGCCCCGCCACCTCGGCACCGTGCTTTGCCGAGAGGAGTTGCTCAGCTTCGAACAGCTTCACAGCTTTCGCACGCTCCGACTCTCCCGATCGCTCAGCGCCGTCAGCTCCTGTTCTTTGCCCGCGAACTCTTCGAGCAAAAAGTTGAAGTGGCAGAGGGTCTGAAAAGAGAACAAACAGCCAGAATCCGGACCTAAAAACTTAGAAAATTTTGAAAAAAATGCTTCAAGAAGAAAGTGTTCGGTCTACTTACCGACATCGTGTTCCGAGCAATCTGCATTGTAGCGTCCCCGACCTCCCTGGACTTAAGAGCCGCTCGGTCCTTTGGGGTCGGCAGGTGCTTCACCGCCTGCATACAAATGTTGCCGTCCCCCAAGAAGCCGTCGACCTTCATTACTTGCCAGTCGGGGACGAAGATCCGCTTATGCTCCTCGGTCAGAATCTTCTCCGCTTCGGCAGTGAGGGGCGGAACTTGAAGGGCTAACACCGCGCTCACGTTGAATGCACCGCTCGACGAGCCGGGAGCATCTGTCTTCGCCGTTGGAGTCGGCGCATCCGAGGCAGGAAGATCGGAGGCCGCGACCTGGTCAGGCTCGGGATCGGCATCCGGGTCCTCGACAACCTGCAGCTCGGCGGTCTTTGGGACCGAAGGTATCTTCGGCGCTCGGCCGCCCTGAGGCCCTGTCGAGGGTCTCTTCTTCTTCCTCGCCTCCTGATCCCTAGCCGCCTTGGCCTTCGCCATCAATGCCCTATAGTCCATGCTGTAAGACTCTGCACAAACCGAATGAAAAAACTTAGAAAAATTTTCAAGAACTTCAAGGAAAAAGTAAAAATACCAAAGGCGTACTAGGGTCGATCGGACTGAGACCCCCTCGGAACAAAGCCTCCTCGGTGATGTTCTTCCAACTAAGCGTCGGCAGGCCGAGGAGTTTCTTGAGGACTTCCGTCTCCTCGTTACTGAGCACTGGTTCCTTCTTCGCTCGCTTGGGCAGACCATCCCTCGACCAAGCTATCGGAATTGCCCAAGGTTCGGGAGCTCGGACAATGAAGTACTTCTCCTTCCAATGGTTGATCGAGTCCGGGTTCTCGATCAACTTCATGCCTGTCCGCGGCGAAAGGTAGAACCTCTGCTCGTTCCTGTTCGGCTGGCAAGGACGGTAGAGACTCCGAAGGAGGAACAGACTTGGCTCGGTGCCGATCTCTTGACACTGAAGGACAAACGCCAAGACGTGCATCCAAGTGTTCGGCATCAGCTGGGCAGGACTCAGGCCGTACCAATTGAGGACCTCGGCAATGAACGGGTGCAACGGCAAACGAAGCCTGGCAGCCAAGGAGTCGAGCGAAAAAACACATGTGTCGGCCGAAGACGACGTACAGGCTCGAAAACCGGGTCCAGGGAGAAGTAGCCCATACTCGGCAGGGATCTGGATTCCAGTTCGGATCCGATGCAGATCAGTCTCAGTAAGAACCGAAGAGATCTGGTCCACCTCGGACATCTCTCTCGGCTCGTTCTCCTCTACCGACTTGGCGGTGCCCTGGGTCACCTTCTCCAGCATCTCTTCGGAGTAGCTCCGTACTCCCCCCACGCTCGACAGAGCGATCGGCTGCCGACCGAACTCCCCTGCCGTCTTCGGCTGCTCTATGACCGTAACCACTCCCTTACCCTTCCGGGACCTCGCTGCAACCTCCTGGAGTGGCTCGGTGACCTCCCCACTGTTGCTCGGCCGGACCACGGTCTGCTCGGTCGGCTCTACCATCTCCTTCTCTTTACCCGCTCGGCTAACGACTCGGTCCGCGGCGGGGGTCTCATCCGAAGAAGTAATCTTAACCATTTTTTCTAAAGAGAGAGGAGAGAGATTGACCTTGAAGTGACTGTTACGGCCGGAAAAGTTTGCCGGAGCAAAGAAACGCCTTGCCGCGACAGCTAGCAGCGCCACCCGAGAGCTAAAAACTTCGATGGTGAAGAGTAAAAACTTGAGTAAGAAAGTGAAAGTGAATAATGAGATTGGGGGTGGGGGGTGAAGACTTATAGTAAAAGAAAAAGTCTCTTGGACTTTGTGATGTAAGGGCGCGACTCTTGATCGGCTCTTGAAGCGTTACGAAAGCCCAAACGACTTCGTAACCGAGCAGCAACGGTTGGCGAAAAGACGAAACGTTTCGATACAGGTTGAATAGCTCGGCACACACGGGATCAAAATCCGAGCGACGTGCGATCCGACCCCAACATCAAAGAGTCCGGCTCGGATTCCGAGCAAGTGCCCATCCGAGCCCCAAAACGGAGAAAAATCACTTCTCCCTCAACATTCGTGTAAGATCTCGATCGGACGGTCCAGATCTCGCCAGCGTCGCTAAACGACAAGATAGTGTTTTCTTGGGAACTGAGCCTGTTTCGAGATTCGTGCCGCCATCCAACGGCCCAGACGGTGCCACGTCGCTCGCACAGTCGAACCCTTAGACCCCCGATCGGCTGCCGAGCAAGTGCCCATCCGAGCCCCAAAACGGAGAAAAATCACTTCTCCCTCAACATTCGTGTAAGATCTCGATCGGACGGCCCAGATCTTGCCAGCGTCGCTAAACGACAAGATAGTATTTTCTTGGGAACTGAGCCCGTCTCGAGATTCGTGCCACCATCCAACGGCCCAGACCGCGCCACGTCGCTCGGACCGCCGAGCCCCTTGACCTCTGGTCGGCTGTCGAGCAAGTGTCCATCCGAGCTCCAAAACGGAGAAAAAACCCGCCGAGCGACTACGACCGTTGGATCTTCCAGAAATTTGCGCTTCTGGTGATGGACGGCCCAGATCGTGCCACGTGCGCTAAACGACAAGATAACATTTTTTTGGGAAACGCGCCTCCTCGAGATTCGTGCCGGGATCCGACGGCACAGATCGCACCACGTCGCTCGGACCGCCGAGCCCCTTGACCTCCGGTCGGTTGCCGAGCAAGTGTCCATCCGAGCTCCAAAACGGGAAAAAAAGCCACCGAGCGACTACGACCATTTGATCTTCCAGAAATTCGCGCTCGCGCGAGATCAACGGTCCTGATTGCGCCACGCCGTAATCATGTATTTAAAATTAATTTTTATTTATTTTAACCGTTTTATTTATTTAAAAATTGCGAAAAAATGATTAAAAATTCGGAAAAATTAATTAAAAATCCTGAAAAATAATTATAAAATTGGGGAAATATTTTCGAGCCCCAGAGTAAATAATTATCGCCCAGGACGATCAGTCAAGCCCCCGAACGACTAATCAACGCTTCGCAAATTTGAATAAATATTCCGAAAAATAAATGGAAATTCGTGTAAAAATACCACATGACCAGAACAGCTCCACAGCAACTTAGAGTGCAACCAACTGGAAAAACCACCATGCTTCCTCCTTGAAAGATTCGAAACGATCCATTTTGACTCCGATACAACTCCACCAGCCATTAAAACAGTAAAACTACTCCCCAAAGGCTGATCAGACTCAGTCTTCGGGAGTGGGGGGCTCGTGATATGGCTAAAAATGGGGTTAAATCGGAACCATCCAAATCGAACACGAGTCTTAAAGCTTGGGGGGCAAAATGGTAATTTCACCTACAAGGGGATCCAAAGTGGGTACAGGGCCTCCTTCCCAAAGACCCATTAACCCGCAAACGGACCCATCTCCAACTGGGTGCGGGTTCCGACCCGCTGCGCACCCAGTCCAGCCAGATAAAATCAAGGCCTCTGATTAATCCTAATCAACGGCCCTGATTCACATCTATCTTTTCACTGGGAATTAGGGATGACATTCCTTATCTGATTACTAGGATTATATTCCTTATCAAATTACGGGGATTACATTCCTAATTTGAGCCCTAAGGCGACTATAAATACCCCCCATCAACCACCATTATGAGGTAATCAATCTTTTGCCAATTTACGCTCTTTCTTAATCATTCCTGATTATTGACTTAAGCGTCGGAGGGTGCGTCGCCGGGATCAACCCCGGTGTCTCGCACTTTTTGCACGTAAACGGCGGGAGCCAGCGATCAAACTCGGAAGGAACAGGTCAGGTGTTTGCCATTCAGGTTTTCCAAGAACTCACAAATTTTGTCTGTTTACCCCCACCAGATTCAGCGGTAACAATTTCTAAATACTAATTTGGGTACTGGGTTCTCAATCCACTCAACCCACGTTCCGATATCCATACAATTAGTACTTCAATACACGTGTTACTCATATGCACATGTAATATTTAAATAGAGAGAATATACCAATATATCGAACAACAACATGTCATTAGTAATTAGCTCCCGCCCTTTACCAAAGGCAACAACTGATACATACACAGACTTGAAACTAGTTTCTGACATTATTTGACTTTGCTTCTAGACCACAAAAGTTCGCATAAAACACCGAGAGGGTACAGATTCAAAAGCATTACAATAAAGTTTTACTCTCTCAATATGTACCTAGCAAAAATCATCACAAACTAACAAAGCAAACATAGATGGAGACACGTTCCGCCGTACGAGAGAACTTCAGATGAGCTGAGCTAATGAAGGTGCAGTCAGCATTTTCTTCTTCTTGATCTCGCCCATCTGGTTGGTGTCTAGTTCTTCAGTTGGTGGAGAAGAAGGGGGTGTTTTAGTTATTTTTTTTTCATTTTAAAATAAAAAGGGCCGGCCTTTTCCGTAATAAAATTTATTAAAAACATTGTTTTTCTGGATTATAGTAACTAGCGCCGGTAACAAAACTCGATACCTGGATCCGGCGTTGGACCAGAATCGATCCGGTCTAATGCCGGTCGGGTCTAGGTCAGAAAATAAGACCCGTTGCTCAATGGGTCGGCCCCAGTACCCTCAAATTCAACCCGACCCGAACCTAATTCGGACATGAAGAGAAAAACACAATACAATTCTCTTCCAAATATACCTGACCCGACCCGACCCGGACCCGATAATAAATTTAATAAGAATTAAATATAAATATAAATATATACACAAAATCCATTTCTCTCTTTCTCTCTCTCTCCCCCCAAATCTAATATGTTGCCGCTCTCTCCTCCGCCGCCACTCCTCCCAACTCATTGTTGTCGCTCCTCTCTCTATCAACCCCTCTCCAAACCCCAGTCCGAAGAGAAAAACACAACACAATTCTCTTCCAAATTTACCTGACCTGACCCAGACCCGATAATAAATTTAATAACAATTAAATATAAATATAAATATATACACAAAACTCATTTCTCTCTTTCTCTCTCCCCCCAATCTAATATGTCGCCGCTCCTCCCAACTCATTGCTGCCGCTCCTCTATCAAACCCTCTCCAAACCCAAGTCCCGATCTCCATTTACCAAGAAGTAATTGGATTATGTTTTTTTAAAGGTTTTTTATTCATAGAATTTTGTTTACTGTATATATCAAACAATGAAAGAATTCATTTTCATATCATTATTGCTCAATTGTCACTCTTTTTGCTTCATAATTGGACTCATGCAATATCGATCTAAGTGATTTAATTTCCAGTCGTTCAATTACAACCAACGACTGGGAATTAAACCCTTCTACCTATTGAGGCAGAGATCCTCAACATTGCAGTTATGTATAACGTACAAGTTTGTTTGTTTGTTTGTTTGTTTTTTTGTTTGTTTTTTTTTTTTTTGCATTGTTTCTTAGTGTCAATCTCTTCTTTGTGTGGGAATTAGCCAAGTTGTTATGCCTTCAGGAAGAGAGTGGAAGGGCCTTTTGCAATTTTCAACAAATTTTAACTCAATGAGATGAAAATTGTAAATTTGTAATCTTGATTCTTGTTGCTAGATTTTTAGTCAAATTTGAAGAAGCAGGCATGTTATTATTTCAGACCCGGACTCTAGGGAAAAAATTGGATCCGAACATTACCCGGACCCGAAGAGGAATGGATAGCAAATTTTATAAAGGACCCGGACCCGGGCTTGGTTTTCACAGGTTCGGGTCCAGGAAGTGAATGCCCCCAACCCAATAAGACCTGATACCAATACTAATCTCATATAAACAGGCCGGGCCTAGCCCAGCTCTACAATCATATAATCTGTGATTAATTTTTGTTTCAGCTTATACCTATTAAGTGATGAATAACTACATTGTTTCATTAACAAGAACTAGTAATTTACACGTGCGATGCACGTTTTAATAATTAAAAAAATAATAAAACACGGACGTATGGAGGATTTGAACCGGAAACCTCCTTTATATTAGTTATGTACATGCGTTGTACATGTTGGTAGAATGACCAATGACACTAAGGCTCTGCTTTGTTCAAAGGAGAGGGGGGGGGGGGGGGGGGGGGGGGGGGGGGGGGGGGGGGGGGAGGGATTTTAGTGGAGGGGAAGGGAGGGAAAGGAAGGGGGAGAGGAAATTTAATGAAGATTCTATTTGGTTCAAAGGATGGGAGGGGAGGGAAAATAATTTTCTTGTTTGGTTCGCAAGGGGATGGAATGGATTTTATAATAAAATTACTTTTTTACCCTTCACAAGGTGATCGCTATTGGACATTCAAACATGATATGCTTTGTATTTTCATCGAATTTTTTTTATTATTATGTAGTGTGAAAATTTGATGGTAGAATCAATTTGGACTACTCCAAAACTTTTACATTTATTTTAGTCGAATGTGTACTTGTGGAATGTGTTAAAATGTTCAGCACTTTTTTGTTCAAGTTAATTGTTCAACCATGTTGATGTTGCTCTTCTGGATTTTGTCCCAAGTTTCTTTCATGGCCACGTATTGTAATTAGAGAGATGATGTGCTTGAGCTTTCAAAATGTGATCTTTGTAACTTTAGACCATTCATATTTATTGTCTTCAGTTAAACATTTTCATTCTTAGCTAACATTGTAGAAATGGTTTCCAATCTGTATTTATTTTTCGAATGAAGTAGTTCTATAATTATTTTATAGAGTATTTTTAAAGATTTTTTAAGATTCGAATGAATCTATTAATGCATACTTGCGGTTCTTGCAGGCTTTGGTAATGTTGGACTTGGTGTCTTCTGTGGCGCTTGTTTCCGCACTTCTGTGGTTCTTGGACAGCTGAGAACATGAAAGCATTCAGTTTATTTTGTGGTGGTTGTTTGTTTTTTTTCAAATATGAGCATTTCCCTACTTAGAGCAATGCTAGACATGCTTCCAGTTTGTTCAAATCTGACATATACAACAACGAAGATGATGTGGAGATTGAAGAGGGAAAATATCAAAGAGAACTAACTAAAAGGACAATTTAGTCCATTCACATTAAAAAATTAGACATAATTTCTCTCCCCTTCAAATCCCCCCAATATTGGAGGGGAGTCAAAATTGGCTCAGGAGAGGTGTTGCAACCCCACCCCCCCCCCCCCCCCCCCCCCCCCCCCCCCCCCCCTTAAAAAATAAACCAAATATGAAAAGTTTAAAAAAACACCCTCCCCTCCCCTCCCCTCCCCTCCAACCAAACACTCCCTAAGGCCTTCTCCCATTATAATATTAGAGATATGGTAAAACTACAAGTCTAGAAAAGTCCCAATACAACACATTTTCTCTCAGTCACTGCAAGTGCAATAATTTTACTGTCAACTAAATAAATGACGAATAATATTTGGGGAAACTCTGTATTTGCACATCTACACGTCTATATAGAAGAAAATTATCAACTTTAAGTTTGAGATCACATCTCCATTCAGTCATTTTCAATACATAAACTTGGATTATGGAAAGAAAAAATCTCTACCACTATAATGGGGGGAGAAGGCCTCAGTATAATTTGTCCATCTACCAACCCGTGCAATGCACGTGCATAACTATTGTAAATAAGGTTTTAGATTAAATTCAGATTGCGTCTGAATTTTTACTTTTCAAAAACTATATTTATTAAGACGTGCATCGCACGTGTAAACTAGGTTAGTAATAATGGAAATGGACAAAAATGAGAGAAAGCAGTCCATAACCCACATCCTCCTCGCATTTCATAGTAGCATTAGATAATAAGAGCCCTACAATTTTAAGTGTGCCAAACAGGGCCGGCCCTGAGTTTATGGGTCCGAGGTAAACTTCTAAAAAAATATCCATACAAATCCATGTCCAACTAAAATAAGACGGCTTAAGTACTAATTTTAAAAACAAAGTCTACAAAAATAAATTTGAAGGTCCCAAAAAAAATCATGACGCGCAAAATGCACATATATAAATACAAGGAAAAACAAATTTGAGCGCCCCTAAAATTGCAAAAAAATCAGGGGCCCAATTCGGCCACCTCCCCTGCCTCAAGTAGGGGGCGGCCCTGGTTCCAAACATCAACATCAACTATAGAGGTTACAAGTTACAAAGCATATACATGGGGCCGAAAAAAATTAGACCTGGATTAAAGTTTAGGTTCCGAAAACATAACAATCGCATCAACAGTGACAAAGAAACTAAAGCCTACATTTAGTTTTGGTTCACAACATACACAGCAACATTCTTATGGGTTTAGAATTATACCGCATGGTGAACCTCATCTCATCCACCTTTTCTTATGCATCAGAAATGCCTACCAAAAACGTTGGGTGGAAGAGGGTTCTCAATTGAACTAACAAGTCAAAAAAAAAAAGATTCAATTAATTTCCCAGTGCAATTCCCATTTCCTGTGCAATGTGTATCCATAGATCTCAACTCCTTCGAGAATGCTTTTTTGTTCCAGTAAATCTGCAGACTTTGAGTTCTGACATCGCGTGAAACAAGACGTGTTAAGCTATTTATCATTTTACAGATGAAAGAGAACATAAATTGGAATTGAAAGACCGGAAAACTGGTCAATATTGATATCAATAAGAGTATTACCTGAAGTAGTACTAATTGTACTACTTTCTTATGAAAAGTGGTTAATATCACTTATTATGATTAACAAAGGTGTTCGGTGATACATTTAGGCCACACAGCCCAAAAATGAGGTCTCTATCCTTTCGGCCGTACTTTAGCATGTGCATTAAAAATATTAAATACGTATCTGCCCCTCAAGCAAATCATAGGTCAAAAACTATTTCTTAATGACATATTTTCACTTCATAATCATAATAATTTTTGTTGACAACAATACCCAAGAAGGGTGTTTTCCCAGACAAATTAAAATGGTAGTCCCATTTTTTTCGGCATCGTCATCATTGTTGCCGAAAATTTCCCGGTTTATTTTTTATTTGAAAAATCAAAGTAATTTGATCAAATATAATCATAAAACTCATAAACTTGTAATCCAAACGACACATCACATATGAATTTGATATAGTAACAAGAAAATGCTTTGCTAGTAAAATAAAATAAAATATAATAAGTCAATAATTTGACTCAAGTTTTCAAAAATTACAATCAACAAATCTATTCCTACCATTGATGTTTCATATAATAAAACTCTAACATTATCATCTCACTAGTAAAACTACGACAAATATTCTTTTCAATGTAAACAATGAGGCTATCAGCTAAATAATCATCTTTCATTCCATTGCGGAGTTTCGTCTCCACAAGTTTCATAGCTGAAAATGCTTGTTCAATAGTTGTTGTAGAAACAGGCAAAGTTAGCACCAAACGGATCAACCTATCAATTAGATGATAGTTAACTAATTTTTTTTGTCATATATATTTTATGACATAAATCAAAACTTGGAAGACAAATTCAAGAATTTTGGATGTTTTATGATATCAAGACCTCCAATGGCAATCTTAATTGCACTCTCTTGTTCACTAAAATCTTCGGGATAAAACTTATCCGCCAACATGCATAGCTTGTTAACATCAAATGACTTAAACTCATCCATTAAATTTAATGTTGAGCTAAGGACAAAAATCTCTAAAGAAGAATCAGAAAACATACTATTTAATTCTCGTAGTTGAAAGTCGACTGAAGCTATAAACAAATCAATCCTCAAATGGTGATCCAATTTGATAGAATTTTGATTTCTTCTTTGGAAGAGGCCTCGCCCAGTAAAGCAAGATTGGATAAATCAGGAACATTTATATTATTCCGTTCACAAAACGATAGAACTTTGGCTAGTAAAGACTCCCACCCAATATTTCTCATCTTCTGAAGAAGTGATTTGCATGTAGTAACCAAATCTACTGCATTTAGGATGTCTTGAGTTTGTAGTTGTAAGGCTTGCGAAAGAATATTTGTTATCCCCATATTTTCTTCCATTATATGCAAGCAAAGAATAAACTCAAACGTTCTCATCATCTTCATAGCCACTGCCGCTGCACCGCATCACATGCACTTCATAATCTCCTTTTATTTTTCATATCCGAGAAAACTGACATAGTGGCATTGTACATTTTGCTGAAGCTACAAATACATCGATAATGAGAACTCCATCGAGTATCTCAAGCCCTTAGTGAAATACAAAACTTGATTTTTCCCTCTTCCTGTCTAATTTTCATCGGCAGCAACCAACTTTTCAAGTTTAATAGCTTGAGCATCCCGCAACTCGTCATGACATTTTGTAGAGCCTACAACAACATTGATAATACAAGTCATTTGTCCAAAGAACTAATGTACTGGAACACCTCGTATAAGAAGGTATTAATAAAAGAGATCATGGGCTTAAGAGCATCCACTATCGTTTTCTAAAAATTCAAAAGTTAGCATTTGAGTAGAAAAATCGCCCCACTATCGTTCGCTATAAATGCATTTATAGCAAACTAAATAGACAGTGGATCGCTAAATTTAGCAGTCGGGTTTAGCGATTGCTAAATACAGACGACGGAGGATGATCTTCCGTCTCATATTTTTTATTAATTTTTTTAGAACGGACGGATGAAGATCATTTTTGTACCAAAATATAATTACAACAATGCCATCCATTCAATTACGAAAATGCCATTTTTCTAAATTTATAATAATAAAAAAACGGTGGGATGGATGATCATCCTCCGTCCACCAAAATTTTTCAAAAAATATTTACGAAAATGTCATCCATTTAGTTACGAAAACGCCATTTTACAAATTAAAAAAACAAAAAAAAGGTGGGACAGATGAAGATCATCCATCCACCAAAAATTTTCAAAAAATATTTACGAAAATGCCATCCATTTATTTAAGAAAATGTCATTTTACAATTTTTTTTTAAAAATAAAACCAAAAAAAGTTAGGACGGATGAAGATCATCCGTCTACCAAATTTTTTTAAAAATATTTACGAAAATGTCATTATTTGCAAATTTGGCAATAAACAATAGTGGCGTTCCCCCAGTGATTGCAATTTCCATTGCTAAATATTCATTTTTTAAAACCAAACGATAGTGGATGCTCTAAATAGATTAAAAATCTAGGCCATCTAGGCCATATATGAAAATATGGTGCTGGTGTGTATAGTTTGATGGGTGGGCCCAGTTGCAAGAATGGCATGCTTGCACATGACAATGGCTACATAGGAGAGCATGCATGTGTAGAAGGTCACATGAGAATTAAGTAGAGGTGTGGGGATGTCCCACATCGGAGAAGTTAAAGAGTATAAGTGAGTATATGATAGATTGTCTAGGAACAAGAGGTACCTAAAAGCTATAGCACCTTTTGTGAGGCATGCCTATGGTAGGCCGTTATTATGATCTCTTTTTTGCGTGTACGTGCACGCGTAGCCGCGTGCGTAGCTGAGCCGAGGTCGGAACGTTATATGTACAGTATGTATCTCCCTCGATGCTGCGACTAAGGCTAACTGCAATATGTGAACAAAGAAATGCACATAATATGCATACGGACATTCTCTAAGAAATTGAGCTTGAAGTCAATTCCACACCCTACGCATATTACTAGCTCCATTATAGCCTTGTCCATTATGTTTTCAACTTGGAGGTTATTATGAGTGAGCACATCACATATACTATCTTCTTCGTTGTTGCTGCTACTTGAGCTGCCACTACTGGTTGCTGAGACAGAGAGATTGAGAGAATGAGGGAGGCGGCGAGGGGTGCAAATCGGATGAGAATGAGAGGCATTGAATGAGATGGGTTAATAGATAGGTTGGACTTAATAGATGGGCTGGGGCTTTGTTTTTAAAAAAAATAGTTTGCAGTTGGGCTTGGGCTTGGGCTTAATTAAGATAGGTTGGGTTGGGGTCCCAATTTGTTTTATAATTAGAGGAGGCAAATAAAAAATCAGGTATATAGAAGGCGGGTTTTACAAAATTTATGGAGTCTCATTTGTCCCCCCTAAGTTGTAGCTGCCTCTGCTCCTGCCCACCACAGAGCACAGACTCACCAAAAGAGCTACCTTAGTATGTACTCTTGGATCCTTGGCAATCCTATTTAAACTCTCTCCACTCTCAATCCCAAACGATATGGGAATCTAGGCAGTTAAAATCGGTTTTTGGAACTAATCGGTCTAGGAACGATTAGTGATTAATCGATTAATCGGAAAATAATCGGAAATTAAATCATAAAAATCGTGTATATATATGAGAAAAGTGAGTCTCATATTTGTATGAGAAATTTTTTTCATACAAAATGAGGTGACAAAATAATAACCCTTAGATTGTAAGTCTGTTAAATAACATCTTGGTTCATCTTGGTTGTTAAGATTCTCTACTGCGATTTGCAAATGAGTCATTTGTTCAAACCTATAATCTAAGGATTCTTGTTTTGACACCTCATTTTGTATGAAAAAAATTTCTCATACAAATATGAGGCTCAATTTTCTATATATATATATATATATACTCATTATGTAGCAACCCTAAACTCTAACATAAAACTATTATTAGATTATCAAATAGGAACATATAGTTATAGGTTTAACCTGAGTTTGGATTCTGGATATGGATCGGATCGGGTTTGCTGGCCGGTTCCAGCAAACAAATCCAATCAGGGAGGAGCAGCACGAGTAGTAATAGGAGGAGGTGCAACAAATGCGGGCCGTATCAAGTTTGCTTCGAAGCATGGGGAGCGACGGCTGGTCGGATTTGGGTTTACTCGATGAAGAAGAAGATAATCGGTTTGGATTTGGGTTTGGGGTTGGGTTTGCGCAAGAAAGAAGAAGAGAGTTGCAACAGGTTGGGTTTGGTATTTGCGCAAGGACCAGAAGGAGATTGAATTTTGGATTTGGATTGTGAGTTTAGGTCGGATTGAGCCCAAATAATACAAATGAGTATGAAAATTAAATGAGAATTTAATCGGTTAATTGACCACATAAATCAGCCGATTATACCTGATTAAATCGCTAAATATTGAAATATTGAAAATCGCTAAAAAAAACTAATCGTTTAACCTCCAATTAGCGATTAATCGGGGATTCATCGGGTGATTAATCGGATTATAGCTGCTTAGTATGGGATTATCCAATATCATCACCACACTACCCATTAATCCTATAGCCCATTAGAGCATTCACAGTCGTTCGATATAAAAAATGGCAAAATGCATATTTTGGCGATCCATTTTGACGGAACGCTGCAAGTCGTCAAATGGCAAAAAAATGCATAAATTAGTTTAAAAAGAAACAGACGAAACATGATGTCATCAAAAAAAAATTATACAGGCCAAAATATAGAAAATATTAATAAAAAATACGAGACAAAAAAAGAAAAAAAAATGCAAAATAACCGGACGTCTGGGTTTTAAGGAATTTTTTTTTTTGCAAAAACAATTTTACAAAATAGTTTGTAAAAAATTTACAAAAACAATTTAAAAATTTGCAAAAACAATTTAAAAAATTGCAAAACCAATTAAAAAATTTACAAAATTAATTTTTAAAAATATTTTTTAAAATTTTTTTGGATTGGGACGAAACATCATGTTCATTCCCACCCTTAAATTCATTTAACCGGTTATTTTATTTGGTTTTTATTTTTTTTTTACTTCGAACGAAACATCATGCTTCGTCCGATCAATTAAAAGTATAATTAAATAATCCAGACGAAACATGATATTTCGTCAGCTATAATATGCATTTTGCTATTTTGAATGTTATTTTTTCCTTTCTACTGTAGCCGAATTGCCAAAAAATAGCAAAATAGCTCACGACTGTGTGCGCTACAGTACACAAAAATGACAAAAATGGCAAACAAGCAAACGACTGTGGATGCTCTTAAGCCATATATTACAGACCTAATCAACCTAAGCCATCTAACCCAAGGGTATTACAATTATCAATAACTGATACTTAGAGATATTCTTAGTTAGTCAAGCAAACAAGTATCTTCATTATCATCATTATCAATACCTGAAAAGCAAATGATCCTCAATCAGAGTCTTAGCCAGTACAATCAAACATTTCAAACAAAAATCTTACCTTCAGCCGCTTTTTCCACCCTGTATTGTGTTAACAGATTCAAACAAATAGTATATGCCCAACGTCTTCTCTAAGTTTGACACAATTACACAAGCTGCCTGTAAAGCAATTGTCTGCAGACAGTACAGTATAAAGTACTTGGTTCAATAGGGAAGAAGATAGTAGGCTCCATAGAAGCCATAAATGAAGTATGCTCAACACTGTATACCTCATATAGCCTTTGATAAAAGATTAGTAAAGTTCAAATTACCAATATAATGCCTAGTCAAGTGATTACACTTTGAGCATATAAAAATTGTAGCAAACAAACTATATACTGGTCACATATGCTTAGTATTTAAGTAGTGAAGCATCATTACCTCACCATAAATGTTTAAAACGTCCTCTAATAACTACTATTTATTTATTTATATGTATTCTAATTACTATTACTTTGCTAGAACAACATCCTATAAGAGTTGCTTAAAATAAGTTAGCTCAAGGTGTAACACATAATAAAGCAAGTCCATTGAGTACTTGTTGACCAACAAATATAGACAACAAGCATTCGGTTGAAACCTATGTATCCAACAAATTGATTAAACCCGCAAGATTTCGGTGATTTTGTGCAAATTCCAGTTTCACGAACAGTGGCGGGGGCATAATTCATAGTTCTTCTACAAAGTGGATCTGGTGACTAGAAATTGAGGAAAGGGAGTTTTCATGAGAATAGACTAAGGGTCTTAAAGGCTATATGATTAAGAGAGTCAAATAATAAGGTAGACATGCATGAATGCTAGTAAAAAAATATAACCTATGCCACATTTAGAGCAAGATACTTACATCAATACTTTTAATGCAGAAAATCAGAACAACCCTTTTGCATGCCTATATACCAGTGTCAACTGATCCTGCACATTTACAATCTAATAACAGAGAGCCTGAACCAAATAGCAAGTAAAATTACTGTTAGCAACCCTCATAAATTCCCCAAATTATACGGAAAAAACAAGTACAGATCATGTCCTTACCGTGAGAAAGTAGTCAACTCCTCCTGTTCTGTCCTGCAGTCCCTAGTTGGAATTTCACATCTAAAATACCATTGAATCCTCAGTTAAATTTCTTCTACAAAACTCTAGTACCTGAAATAGGAACAGATCGTCAAAACACCTACAAGTATCGTTTTTCAAAACTACAGAGTCAGATATAGACAATAAATGCATGAGTATCAAATGAAACAAGGCGGCTGAAAACTCTGGCAACTTATATCTCATAGTAGACAATCCCACTTAGCTAGCAGCCAACACAACTAGCTAGTTCTTTTTTATTTTTAAACTTTAATAAATATATGAATTAATGATTGAGCAGTTATTTGAAATATCACACAGAGAAAACTGCACATAGTGGGCTTCCAGCATTCGTGAATTTAAACTTGTAAAGTGAAGAAAGAATGAAAGAAAAAAATGAAAGAAGAAAGAGCAGTCCAGTACATATTCAAACTACAAAAGGAGGAAATATACTTGATTCACTTACAAGATTTGACTTCCCAATATGAGAACAACTTGTTCTAAATCAACAGGCTTTCTGGGGTACATATGTACATGCATACTTAAAGAACAGTTTAGCTTCAACAGAAACCAACCAGTCTGAAGTAATACCTGTAATACCAAAAAAACCCAGAAAGCCAAAACATAAACACTCAAATTGCAGGTTCAATTAGAGCGCATCTACCCGTGGAGTCCAACAGCGATCCATAGTGAACAAAATAGTTTGGCAGTACTGAAAAGTAACAGAGGGTGAGGTTAATGGATAGAGTCGATGGGACTCAAATCTCTTGGAGGAAGAGTGGGAAGGCTGAACTGACTCTTAGAAGAAAGTGGAGGGTATATGAGGCCTGGGAGAGATGGGTTAGTTTCGTCAGGCAGCAGGCTTCATAAGTGAGAGTATAGGCATTTGAAGCTACAAGTGGGGAATAAGTCACTGTCTCCTGACACCGCCTCCACGGTAAACACTAGGTTAGGTCTGCTGACAGGCGGATGTCGTATTCATTGTATGCATCCTAACACGCAAAAATGGGTTGCATAGGACTCAATGCAGGTCACCATTGACATGGAATCCCTGCAAATGCTGGTGGGAACATTCTATTTCAGGATGAGAGTTTTGATGTCTATCTCAGTCAAACTATTCTTGTATCTAACACATCTGGGTGATCCAGAGTAAATGTTCTGCTACTCCACAAAAAAACCCAGTAAGCTCAGTGGTAAACACACCCAATCAGAACAACCTAGAAAATTACTACAATTTTGGCATATAAACACACAAAAAATGAAGGTAAAAAAAATCGAAGGATAAATCTAATTCGATATGTTGGCAAGTAAATGGAGTAGGTTACTTCTTCTGGCACAGTTTGCATTCCATAAAGATATGAATTCAGGTCAACCATAATCTACTTTCTTTGACAGCCTCATCAAACCATATTAATAGCTTTTTTCCTAAATACAATGTATATATATGGTCAGGGCTGCTATTAAGGCATCTATGTTTGTAAAATTGGCACTAACTTGTTTTCGCCATGTGCCTAAATTGAAACAAAACACAAAAGGTGAAAGAATCTGAAGAAATTGAACAAACACAAAAGTAAATTGCTTGGCATAATTTGAAAATAAATTTGTTTGGCAAATCTGAAAGTACATGTTTGACAAATATAAAGTTTATTGGGCAGTAAAATGACTTCAAAACAATTAAAGTTATCCTCAGTTGACTCACAACCCCCCCTAGGTGACCACAACCCCAACAGCCTAGAATATGAAAATAACCACAAAATTATACAAAACTCAGGCATTAAAAAATAGGGAATATAAGATACAAAAAAAAACGCCTGTGTGTCAAATAAAACAGGTGGGTAATTTCTTTAAGCTCAGTTTAGAGTGTCGTAAAACTACAAATTCAGGTCAGCATCTTTAGCAGCCTTGCCGAACCATATAAATGGCTGTTTTAGCAAATAGAGTATCAGGTCAAGACAAAGCTAGATCAAAGAGCTTATCATCCTTTCTAAAGCAAAATAATCTTAAAACATCCAAGATGCAAGCAAAACTAATATACCAACAAATAACTTACTACTCGACTGAGTTGGAATGAGATAACAATTATACTACAATTTTCTTTCATTTAAATTAATTTGTTAATAATCCCAAGTAATGAACGTGCTTTCCTTGGGGATTAACAATTCCAGCACTGGTAGAGGTTGGCCAAACCTGATGTGTTAGACGCCAATAATCTGGTATAGGACTTATAAATGCTCCCAGGGCAATACTTGAAGGGGCTAGAGGCTGTTTACTTCACCTTGTCATCTAAAATTAGGAAATACAATCAAGTATAATTGATGCTGGGTTTCTTCCATTTGGTTGTAGGTAGTAGGTACAATAAATAGGAAAAGTTCAAGGGATCGCCCCTACAATTCCAATGTTCGTTTAAACATATAGCAAGAGAAGTATAATGTAAGATAACATTTATTTTTTAAAATCATTTTTTTTGCTTAATTCCAACCCTTCTAGGTAATTCCTACCTTTCTAGATGTGTTTAAAGTAAATGATCACCTTCTCACAACCAAAATCAGTCAAAATATTGGCTGGGGTAAACATACCTCAATCCCAGAAGCAAGAACCTAGAATATAAAAATAACCACCAAATTACCCAAAAATGCAGAGGACAAAAAAAGATAATTGAACTTCTGCAACTCGCCTACATACTGGCATGCAACAGAAGTAAAATAGCATGACTTTTGGCTCAGTTTTTGTGCCATAAATACCAATTCGGGTCAACCATAAATGACCGTGTTGACAGCCTTGCCCTCAACCATATAAATAGCTTTTACAGTATACATGTATATATATTGTCAGGCAGTTAAAGCATCTACGATCGTCAACTTGGCACTAAAACATCGTAGCCATGTACCAAAATAAAATACAAGTAGAAGTACATAAAAACTGAACAAACATAAAAGTAAATTGTTAAAAAAAATTAAAATATAAATAACTTTTCAGTTCCAACCCCTCCAGATGAACTTCAGTAAAATGATCACCTTCCCAAAAAACCAAAATCTGTTAAGTTCAAGGGAAAATGTACCAAATTCCAACAGCATAGAAAACGAACTTAACCACCATATTACAAAAAAAAAAAGAAAGAAAACATGGGATATGCCATAATTCACCTATATATTCACAAATAAAAGAATATACTTCTCCTGGCTCAGTTTGAGTGCCATAAACCACCACTTCAGATGAACCATGAATCATCATTTTTGCCAGCCTCACCCCCAACCATAAAAAAATCTTTTTTTTCTGGAAGTAGATTCCCCAAATACAGTATACAAAGCAAAAATATGGTCAGGTCTTCTGTTAAAGAATCTATGTTCGTGAAATTGGTACCTATCATAGCAAAGTGTCAAAAAGAGTAACACAAAATGTAGGTACGTGAAGAAATCGAACAAATATAAAGGAAATTGTTTGACAAAGTTTTGAAAACAATGTTTGACAAATCTGAAAGTACATTGTTTGGCAAATATAAAGTATATTGTGAAGCAATATGACATTAGAACTTCAAAATTTTACTCGGTTCCAACCCTCAAAATGATCTTTGAAGTAAATGGTCCCCTTCTCACACAACCAAAATAAGTTAAATATTGGGTGAACAAAATAACCACCAAATTACACAAAAGCATAGGCAGAAATAAAGGACATGTCACAATTTACATATATATAAGCAAATAAAAGTAGGATACTTCTTTGTCTCAGTTTGACTGCCATGCAACCACTTATTCAGGTCAATCCTAAATGAATGTCTTCGACAGCCTCGCCCGAAACCATTTAAAAGCTTTAATTCGCAAATGGTGTCCCCCAATACAGTATATAATGCCTATATGAATGGTCAGGGCTGCTGTGAAAGAATCATTGTCGTGAAATCGGTAGAAGACCATCATAGCCACAGACCAAAATAAGCAATACATCACAAAATATAAAAGTATCCGAAGAAATTGAACAATTATGAAGTAAATTATTTGACAAAATTTTTAAAATACATTGTTTGACAAATATGAAAGTAGACTGTTTGACAAATACATAGTAACTTCGGAGTAAAATAACAATAAAACATTCAAAATCACTCAGTTCCAACCCTTTAGGTGATATTAAGCAAATGATCACCTTTTCACACAACCAAAATCAGTTAAAATCTGAAGTAAGCATACTCAATTCGAACAACAGCAAAAATGAAAATAACCACCAACTTACAAGATACATGAGAAGTGCAATTTGCTTACGCATTAGCAAATAAAAGAAATAGGATAACCACCAACTCAGGTCAACTGTAAACCACCATGTATTTGACAGCCTCACCACCAACCATATATATAGCATTATTAGCAAAGATTCCTCCACTGCTATATGTATATACAATGTATAAATAAGGTATGTATACAGTGATGGCCGCTGTCAAAACATCTTCGTGAAATTGACACATTGCTAAATACAAATGTATACATAAGGTATGTATACAGTGATGGCTGCTGTCAAAACATCTTCGTGAAATTGGCACTTAACTGTCATAGCCAGCTACCAAAATAAGCAAAAAATCATCAGAAAGTAAAAGCAACTGAAGATATATAAACAATAAATCACAAATACACAGAAAAAGATAATCAAACCACGAAAGAAAAGAAGAAAAAAAAAACTAGCATTTCTCCAACATGCAAGTAAAACCAAACCATCAAAAAGTAGTTAATTTTAAAAATAATAAGAAAAACATAAACATCATAGTCAAATCTTACCCCAAAAAAACATGTATATCCCATAGATTTCGCTTCCAGAATCCAACCCCCCCCCCCCCCCCCCCCCCCCCCCCCCCCCCCCCCCCGCCCCACAAAATAATAATAATAATAATAAGCGAATAGAAAAGAAATTGAAGGAAAGGATAAGAAAAAGGACCAAGTATACCCTACCATCCTTCTCCCTCTCTTCTTACAAGCGAGTGGCTGTAAGCCTTTCTGTAAAAGGAGAGAAGGAAGAAGAAGTAGTAGGGATTTCTGTTCTTTTTTATTTTCTGAACTGTAAATCTGAGAAATTCCCCAAACAAAGTCATCTGCTTCATAGATTTCCTCTTTTAGAAAGAAAGAGAGAAAGAGAGGAGAGAGAAGAACAGGGTTGCCACTTTTGGCAGCCAAACCCAACACCTCTGCTTTTCCTTAATCCCCCTCCTAACAGCAAACACGGTCTCTTTATTGCAAAATAATTTATCAGCCAAACCCTCGTGGAATTTCTCAGATTATTGCAATAGAAAAATGATAAAGAGAGAGATCACCATCACTTGTAATAGAGTTTTCCAATATTAATATTTCGAGCAATAAAATCCTAAAGTTGCTAACTATAATAGTGCATCCGAACAAGTATTTTACTGTTTGTATAACTAAGTTTCATGCACACTTGCCTGCAAATAAATAAGATGTGCTTATACGGAAACATGCAGGATAACTAGCCCAAAGTTCTATAATTAGTAAATCCTTTGAAAACTGGGCTGTCACTTTATGTAAGATAACAAGTGCATTTCACGTATCAGAGTATATAGAGTAAACTTGCTATCATCTCATCCTCATGTCAGATAACAAGAATCGAACAGAGTAAACTTATATCAAAGTATCAAACACACTGAAAAATAAAGAGTGATCACCCCACTCAATCTGTAACTACATAAAACTAAGAACATCTTTTCACAACTAGAAGAATCTAGTGAGCCTTATAGTCAAATAATTTCTGTTTTAGTCAAGCTCCAGGAAACTTTGTTTTCTTACATCATCCCATCTTTAGATCTCTCTACATGTTTCATTACTTTAATTCGAGCTCTATAGTTGGAGCCATCATCACGGGCTTTATGTTGTTGTCCATACCTTGTAATTGTATCCATAGTCAAGAATGTAATGTCATAGGCAAGTGCATGCTAAGGTCAAGAAATATTACCAGCATTTTAGAAATTCCATTATCACAAGCTCGACCTGGTGAGTAAGAGGATCAACCAACAGAATACAATTAATGACAGCAAAGAACGTTATAAAAGAGATACAAGATCCAGTACTGTCTATTTAATCATATGCAAGCCTACAAATAGTGTAATGCAGTGATTGAAATATTGATTATATTAAAATAGCTCCATTTTAGAACTGAATATAGCCCGTTCCAGGTTTTTGTAATAAGAAGGGACAACAATTCTCACCTCAAACAAAAATTTGAACCCACTGACAAAAATTAAAATCAAATCTGATGTAAATCTTTGACAATAAGAAATTGATAGTCCACTCTAATTGCTCTCACACAATTTACTAATCCGTCAAAATATCCTTAGAATATCCATAGTCGCATGACTCGCATCAATATAACTAGTAACGTATTTATTTCTGAAACCTCACTACATAATTATTCGAGTACCACAATCTTCTCCTTAGTGAATACTTTAACTGTTCTTTCCCTAGATATTTCTTTACCATAAAACCAACTTAATAGACAATTTTATTCTTTTACCCGATCCTCAACTTAAAATATTAAGCGTAATTCAACTATAAGTAAAAGTAAGGTACATCCTAGGATTCATTCTAAAGTTCTTCAGGGAGCTCTCCTCTCTCTTGCAACATTGTATAGTGCATTTTTGGTGCAAGAATATACACACTAACTACTAAGGTAAGAGTTAATCCTTTCAACAAAAATATCTGTTTCAACAAATATGTCTCAAAAAAGTTGTATACAACTGCAATTTGTCTTCGGAAAACATGAAGAAACCAGTCAGAATCTGCCTTTATGGCAGAAACAAATTATATCAGACAATCAAGGAGACCATGCCAAGCATGTGATAACTGTACTAGGCAGCTCGGACTTTCATAGTATACTGTAGTGCCTGAAATGTCCAGTTTAAGAGAAAAAAAATAAAAAGTAAATGTACAAGCAATAAAAGATGGGCAATAAGCTTAGGAAAAAAAGCAATCACTGCCTTTGAACAACCTCAAAAACTTTGCCCCTACATGACCCCCAATTTTCAAGGGGGAACATGTAGTGGGCATGGTTTGACAAATCTAAAGCCTCTCGCTTTTTTCCATATGTTTTTTATACCCAGCAGAGCATATGATTTTTTGCCATAAGCTAAAACCTAAGTAACAACAATTTCAGAAAGGGGTGATACACCTCTGAGGACAAAGAGTTTATCGCATTCAGTAAAATAAACATCGAAAGAAATCAGTTGTCAAACATCAAGATGTGCACAGATAATCGTTATGCATAAAATTAAATTAAGTTTCTAGGAATTCAATATATTAGCTCAAAGATATCATGGTAAGTCAAACTCAAAACTGAAAGTTAAACTTGACTCCAGGGGAAAAAAATTGTTTACCCACACACAGAGACCATAGGTATCATGTCAGTGTCCCTGAATGCACCAGAACTCCGTTGTAGTGGCCTAGAGACCCTGTTTGTTACCCTAATCCTGCTTAAAAGTCTACGAGAAAAACCTTCCTTAAACATTTGACGGTGATCAGATCACCAACAAATCTATCTATCATCAGCATAGGATTATTGACTATTAGGATGACTTCACTATGATCGACTCAACCATTAAGTGACACTAGTAATTTACACGTGCGATGCACGTCCTAATAAATAAATATTTTTAAAAGTAAGAACTTGAGCGTAGGCTGGCCTTGAACCTAAGACCTCCTTTATATTAGGCAAGCACGGGTTTGTTTTTATATAAATGTATGTATTTGTTGAATTTAGTTTGGACGTGTATTTACACATGTTTGTTTAGTTACAAAGTTAGGGTTTGTATGGTTACAAACCCCAACTCTCCCATTAAAATAGTAGTGATAAGGCGTGAGAGAGACTACCACTTAATTGTATCCGGTCCAATATGTATTCAGCTCATATAGTAAAATGTGGTATATATGTTTTCCTGGCTTGTAAAAACAAACTGTCTTGAAGATCGACATATATTCAATTTGAGAAGAAACTTGAAACACAAAAGCCAAAAATCTTAGAGATAACAGCAAGAAAACACAGATAAAAGATACAAATTAAGCGAAGCTCACAAAAAGGAAAATAAAAGATTTCAATTTCCCTGAAAGGACAAATTCTATTACTTGAAGTGGATTCATGTGGTCCCAATAAAACTATGAAGCAATTCATCACCTTCCCATCACTTCATGCCAATTTTTGATAAGGAACTTGACTGTTAGGTAAAAGATACTTCATAATCACTGCTGCAGTTTTACTTGCATAGCTAAGTAACCAACAATCCATCAGACATAAATTTGCCAGATTCTTCTCTCCGAAAAGCCCTAGCTGCCACCCCCAAAAAATTCTCAAATCTAGTGGGGTGGCGCGCCCTAGCTGCCCCCCCCTCCCTTCAACAACTTGGTTCCCTGCGGTCCTGCCACTCCTCTTCTCCCTCCCTTCACTGCTTTCTCCTCACCACCCCCTCCCCCACCTCAGCCCCATCGTCCCCCTCCTTTTTTCCCTTCTTTGTATGATTGAAGAGAGGGAGGGATGAGATGAGAGGAGAGGATAGAAGAGACGAAAGAAAAGGTCAACCTCCAGTCGGTGGGGCAAGAGATCTGAAGCTGGTGCCCAACAGCAGAGCACCACCTCCACCGCACAGGAACACCAATGTCTAAACAAAGGTAAGGGACCAGCCACCATGGACGATCGGATCTACATGGGGTAGAGGTGTTCAGGGAGAATGCCTCCCTCCTCCGATCATCCCCAAAACGGACAACAAAAGATCACAGAAGAAAAGATAGAAGACAGAGAGGTGGAGGGAACCGCCAAAGTGGAGAAAGGGAAAACATTTTCCCCTCATCTTCTCACACCTCCTTCCTCTATTTTCTTTATAAAAGAATCTATGAAGCATCAAACCCATTTAAGCATTGGGCCTAAATGGGTCAGCTCGTCGGAGATCTGAAAAGGGGGCTCAACTTCAAGTCAATCATGGCCCCCACACCCATCGAACTAGATCATTATCGAAACTGCGATGAAGGGACAGTCACCACTAACATTGAAGTTGCATTGGGAGTATCTTCATCCTATCATTGAAGTCGGAGTTCATTGTACAATGCCAACGAGGGCATTGCAGCCGGTCCTAGTGACCGTATCGACTAGGGCAGTCATTGAACGAGGTAACACGATTGTCAAAGTGGTTAAGGCATGTGGTCAAAAGAAGATTTGCAAACATGGCCTTACGTTTGATTTAATTGTCTTGTAAACAATAGGCGACCTCAACCACGGTGGTGGATGTTATAATACTGGATCAACCACATTGGCATATGTGGTAAGTTGGATTGTTGTGGAGTTGGCAATTCAAGGAAGTGGGTCGCGTCTAAAGGAAAATGGGCATATAGGGATGGATCCTAGAGAGGTAGCACCATGGGAAGGTTGCTTAGAGCATCTGTAGTCGTTGGGGGATAAAATATGCATATATGCATAAATGGAAATAGCAATCCAAAGTTTTGCTGCAGTCGTCAATAGCTATTTTTTAGCTTTTTATAATAAAATAATAGGCGACGGCACTTCATGTGCCGTCGGAGAAAAAAAATTAAAAAACAGTTAAAATTTGT
The DNA here is from genome assembly GCA_017893485.1 of Hemerocallis citrina. Lineage (NCBI taxonomy): Eukaryota > Viridiplantae > Streptophyta > Magnoliopsida > Asparagales > Asphodelaceae > Hemerocallis > Hemerocallis citrina. Next base: position 197,782,234 of record CM030366.1, read on the forward strand.
GGGACGGCACTCGAAGCTCCGTCGGAGCGAAAAAAAATTAATTGGAGCGACGGCACTCGAAGTGCCGTCGGAGGAATTAAAAAAAAATTAAAGCGGATTTGAGGGACGGCACATGAAGTGCCGTCCGACAGAGATGGGAAGTATTTTGTTTGTGTTTACCTTTTCCGGAATTTGCTCCCCAATTTATGGCTTTATTAAAACATTTTTGGACCATATTACCCCCCTTCCAATATATATATATATATATATATATATATATATATATATAGTAATAACTCTCTGTCTCTCATTAATCTATCTAAAACTCTCCTCTCCTCTCCTCTCGGCTCTCTAAAATAATATCAATCTCAATCCTCTCTCCGCCAACTCTCAATCTCAATTTTATTATCTATATCTCAATTTCTTATTTAGTCGAAACAATGTCTTCGATACGAAAATTTATTGGTCGTTTGAAATCAAAGCGAGAACATGTGCCAGCTTAACCTAGCACAAGCAATGAGGGTGAAGTAGATATGTCAAATGTCGACTATGCCGATCAGTCCAACTGGAATCGTGTAGTAGACGATTCGAAACATATAAGTCAATATGTTACTGTTACCCCTGAGGGTGGTTTCTGTAAATTCAGGGAAAATTGGAAGGAACCGATCAAGATGTACAATCAGTACTGCTCACGGGTTTCACTTATTCAACTACTAGTAGAGCGGGCGGGATGGCACCGTTTCATGACTATCAATACAAACAAGTCGTCGGTTCGGCTCGTGGAGGCACTCGTAGAGAGATGGTGGGATACTACCCACACTTTCCACTTACCGTGTGGTTAGTTGGGTTTCACTCCATTAGATTGGGTAATGCTTACGGGAATTTCTATCGGTGTCGGCAACTTGCCTCCATGCGACGATGAGATGTACTCTTTTGAAGTTGTTCAGCAACGCTTCTTTCCGGAACTAACAGTAGATGATTGGAAATCACAAGGTATACGGGTTGGTTTTTTCAAAAATTATTTTACCAATACTTTGATTGAAGAAGCCCAAAGCGACAGGAATCTAGAGATGAAGAACGCACGAGCTTTCTTTATGTTCTTTCTCGGTGCATTTCTTTTCGCAAATGGTGCTGGATTAGTAAGGTGTGGTTGGCTAGCTGCAGTTGTAGACCTCAATGCTGATGACAAATACGATTGGGGTAGTCATGCACTTGCTCTGTTGTATTTGTCTTTGGATTCATGTAGCAGACTTAAACTGAAGTCGTTTAATAGGCCGTGGCAAGTGTTGGAGGTAATACTTATCCTATTAGATACTAATTTTAGACCAAAATGTCATCATATTATTTCAGTTTATCTATTCGTAACATAATCGATAATTATGTTCTACAGTATTGGGCTTACGAATACACAAATTGCTGTATTCCAGTTAGAGATAGGAACACCCTTATGGAGACCCACATGTCTAATTCTGATGTATGGCCGAGAATTTTGCGATGGAATAAAGAATTCTTGGATTCAGGTCGATCTGATCCTATTCGGTATAATCATTCGATGGCCCGTGATCAGTTTGAGATGCGCAGTGCTTCCTCAATCATTTGGCAGCCATATAATTCTTCAACAATTACAGATGTGTATGAAATAGAAGTTGCTAAATATATATCACGGTTTCGTCATACGTTTACGTATTGCGGCCAAGTATATTAAATTTTTCATTTTAATTTACAATACTTTCTATAAATAGTATGATTATACTAAAGTGAACAATTGATTGCAGGGTGTGGTATCTTGGTGATCGTTGTATTCGCCAACTTACTGGTTATATTGCTATACCAAAAAACCCACCTCCTCTCATGCGTTTCATGGCATCCAATACTACATTACCTGAACCTATTAAAGCTTCACCTTTTGTGCGTCATGTAGATCAGTTCACTTACGATCAGTATTGCTCAAAGGTTTCAATTGGTCCTATAATGCCGACACTCTCTCATGCATCCAATGTCGATTTTATTGGGCCAGCATCTATTAGAAATACTTCTGCTCAGTTGCCATATGCTGCACCTCCATGTTGGCTACTAGCCGAGAATCCAACTCAATCAACTGCAGAAACTTCAGTATTACTTGGTCAACCTTATGTCGAAGTGTCACTTTTTCAAAGCGGTACTGTTATGAAGAATTTGGACTCTAATGTCAATGTCCTGTTTCATCAGAGTGGGCAACCAACATATGTGAGTTACTAAAATTGAATTTACATTTCCGTCTTGAATTTATTATTATTGTAAATTGTATTTTACGTACTCTCATTAATTTATATATTTTTTATCTTTCCACAGGAAGAGTTATACACTCAATGTCAACAATTGAGCAACGTCGAAGAACAGCTTCGGCGAATGATACTGTCAGAAATGGTTTTACGGGAATCAATTCCAACTGAATTACCAAATGCGAGGCGATCTGTATCGATGGGCAGGGCATCTCATTCCCGACATAGACCAATGAATCCGAATTTAGATGACACAGGAGCATCTACATCTACATATGTGCCTGAAACACAGTATAGTTATGAAGAATAGGAATATTTGTACATCCTTTGTATGTAGTATTGAATTTAAATCTGTAATACATGAGGGTATCAATTTGAACATGAGTACAAAAATCTACATTATTTGTAATACAAAGTTTATTTATTTTCTATTTATGACCCATGAGGGTATTAACGTCAATTTGAACATAGTTTTCATTTGTAATTAGTAATTATGACAAATGAGGGTATATTAGTCCTAAGGGTATTCTAGTCAACATATGATTGTCACATGGCAAGTCATTTCTAATTTGTTTTGTAGTGACAGAGGTAAGTCGGTTCATGTTCCTATCTAGGCATTGTAGGTTTTGACTTTTTTACACCTGTGTTAAAATTTCAGATATGACAGGACATAACAAATGATTCGTTCTTTTTCAAGCGGCATGTTCAGTATTTATATGCTGCCATCCTGTGTACATTTATTTATGTAGTCCACTTTGAAAACTTCAACTCCTGCATCTACTCACTGCTCCGTTACCTCCTAAATTCCCATGGCCAATTTACAAATACCTTTTCCCTCGAGTTCATCTACCTCTTCATCAGAGGAGGACAACAATATTGTTGCAAGGATTGTTCACAATCGTCTAATAAGGATTGGCAATGCAATCCGAGCTAGCGAACAAATCAATCGTCGTCGTTACATTCGACGCGGAAGACAAGGTCATAGACGGATGTGGAACGACTACTTTGCCGAAAATCCAGTTTACCCAGATTCAATTTTCCGATGTCGATTCCGTATGCACCGACAACTCTTCAACCGGATCTTGAATGCTGTTGTTGGTTACGATCAGTATTTTCAACTGTCTCAAGATGCATGCAAACAAGTTGGCTCAAGTCCTCATCAAAAAATTACAGCGGCACTGCGTTGTTTGGCGTACGGAGGTGCGGCTGATGCTGTTGACGAATATGTACCTACTGGCGAAACAACGGTATTGAAAAGTCTACGTCGTTTTTGTTTTGCAATTGTAACTTTATTTGGTACACAATATATGAAAAAACCAACACCAGGCGATGTGGAACGACTACTAGAAGAGAATAGCGCTCGAGGATTCCCTGGAATGTTGGGTAGTGTAGATTGCATGCATTGGAAGTGGAAAAATTGTCTGGCAGCATGGCACGGACAATACACAGGACATATTCGGAAACCAACTATTATTCTCGAAGCAGTAGCGTCTTATGATCATTAGTTCTGGCATTCATTCTTTGGAATGCCAGGTTGCAACAATGATCTAAATGTGCTAAACCGGTCAACTTTATTTAATGAGATTCTTGATGGTCGTGCACCTCCGGCTAATTTTGTCATCAACAACCACAATTACAATATGAGCTATTACCTAGTGGGTGGTATATACCCACCGTTGGCAACCATCGCGAAAACTTACACCGCACTAGATACCCAAAAAAAAAGAAAATTTGCAGAATTGCAGGAGGGTGCAAGAAAGGATGTCGAGCGTGCTTTTGGAGTTTTACAATCACGTTTTGCAATAGTGAAGGGTCCAGCACGCATGTGGGATGCAGATAGTTTGTCCTATATTATGAAAACAAGTATCATCTTACACAACATGATTGTTAAGGATAAACGTGACAATGGAAATCTTGACTATGATTATGATCAAATTCCTAACTCAATTGGGATCGAACCAAGCACAGGTGGACCAATTGATGAAGTAGGCCAAACCTTTCGTAATGTCATGCTACATGATCGGCAAAGACATCATGCTCTTCGTCAAGATCTAGTGGAGCATATTTGGAATCAATTTGGAGATGAATAATTGCACTTGACATGTATTATTAGTATGTATTCCCTTTGTCTTGTAACTTTTAATTTGATGAAATAATTATAATAGTTATTTTAGTTTTTTCAACTATGGTAGTATATAATATTTGGGTCAATCGTACATTGACTAATTAATGCTCATTTTCAACTGTGGTAGTATAAAATGATCATTTTCATCAAACAGGATGCTATGGGTCCACTCACTGCCAAAAAAGATTCTTCTTCATTTCAAATTAATAATGCATGCTTATACTAAGACAAAATACAGATTTTTGGGATCATGTTCTTTACCCATCGTTATAACCTCGTTTTTGTAGAATTTCATTTTGCCTACATATAAAATAATATCGTTGATTCATAGGTAACGTGTTTAGATCGACACCCATAATACGATCTTCCTCGATCCGTTCTTTAAGATCGCATTCTCGGGTTTTTATCGCATTCCTTGTAACTTGCGATTCTGTGTACAGCTGTAAAAATGGCTGTTTCTTTGGCTATATCTTTGATGCCTGATGTTTCGGCCACACTTTTGCCTTTCCTCTTAGAAGCTTTGCGACCTGGTGGTCGGGTAAGGAGTGTAGGTGAATCCGTATCCATGGGTAGATCTGAGTCCAAGTTGATTGTGGGAGAGTTTGGGCTTTCACTACCTTCACCGACTTGGGTATACGGTACTCGATCAAAAACTTGTGTTGTGCACAATGAAAACTTTGGCTGCTCTTTCAGGATCTCATAACATTCATCAAATTTGAATGCTTTCCCCGAAGATGCCAAAAACTGTACTCTGGCTTCGCGAATCTGAGAGTACATTGATATTCCAAACGTTATTAGGTAAACAAATAATACAAATAATGACTTCAAATCGTACATTTTTTACAAACCTTGTCTGCATCAGTTGTTCGGCTACCGGCTCTAGTTGTTGCATTGCTCAATTTTCCTATGAATAGAGCTACTTCTTTGGAAATCACTTGAAACCGACTAGTGAGTGAGCTCACTGTTCTGTCGGTCGGAGTACCTAATATTAGCTTAAACGTAGAAAAAATACGATCCTAAAACTGTGACCGGATTGATCGTTACCAATAACTGGATCTTGAGTTATACTGATCCAACTCTGGCATAGCAGAACATCTTCTTGAGCCGTATAGGCTCCCCCTTGCACTTCTAACATTTGCCATTTATTTTCTTTCGCAAATAACTCAATATAAGACAGAGAAGATAGTTGAGATAATACAAGACAAAGAAGAAAGTTGAGATTTTTTTATGCTAATTTTCGGTTGAGAATGAGTACTATATATAGGAAAATATAGTGACATGTTTAGATTAAAAAAATAGCCGTTGGATTGATCTAGGAAAGCGAAAAAGAACAAAAAAGAGTCGTTGAATAAGTGGGGCATAAACGTCATTCAATAAATTTTTTTTTTTAAAACGAGCGACGACACATGAAGTGCCGTCCGAGATAATGGGAAGGCAAGGGACGGCACTTGAAGTGCCGTCCGAGGGATTTAATCTTTTTGGGGTTTTTTAATTGAAATTTTTTTTTTCAAGCGACGGCACTTGAAGTGTCGTCCGACAATAAAAATATTAATTTTTTTTGTTGGGACGGCACTTGAAGTGCCATCTCTCAAATATGAATAAATCTCAAATCTGCTCTCATATTTGGCAATCTACTGTAGCCAAATATGCATAATTGGCTAACGAGTGCAGCGCCGTTTTGAGCCAAATATGCATATTTAGCAAACGACTACAGATGCTCTTACCATTCACTTGGCTGGTAGGGGTCAAGTTGTTGTAAACAAATTGCTACCATCTCCAGATGGATCAAATCACTTATCACCACACCCCCCCCCCCCCTCCCGACACACACACACATGTTCCCACAAATATAACCATTTACACATCTTAAATTTGGATATGATAGTTTGTACGACAGTTTGTAACCATTACATGTGATTTACAATTATTTTTGAAGGACGTTAGGCCCCCGATTTTTATGGAAATCCTTGGAACATTGATCAATTGGGATCAGATTTTCCTTTATAATCATGAATAGATGCTAGTGTCAGTTGTGTGGCTACACAAGAAAATGTCCATCTAATCGAGAAAACAAATTCTGAAGAGACTTATGAGCCAACCCAAACAACTTTTATATAAAGATAACAAAATCCAAATTCCAAAGTAATATATAAACATCTAAATTCAAATAGTGAGGAGAAAATGGGAATACCGTCTTACCAACAGCTTGCAGGACTAAAGTTGATCTTCAACAGGTAAGACCAATTAACATCAAGATGCTCGAAGCCTCGAACTCTTGTCGGCAGGCTATGGACATGGTTCATTCCACCTGAGTTTAAATGCCATCTTTTGTCACTATCCGAGTATAAACAGGAGAAACAGAAAGACATGACTCTGTTCCTGTGTGAAGAATGCCCAACTTCTCAATAAATTGAATCAGGGATGCTATCTCGGCATTAATCCATGCCAATATGGGACGATTTATAACATTCTAGCGATAATCACAAAGGATAATAAATTAGGCACTACTAATTAGAATAGGGCACTGCATAATAAAGCTGCTTATTTAAAAAATTTAAAATATCCGACTATAGTGGAGCAACAAAGCAGAAAATCATAACGCTCCTGTGATCATAAGAACTATTTTAAATTTTATAATCCAGAAACATACATTGACATGACCCTGAAGTAGATAATCTTAACTGCAGGTAAGAATGAATTAGTTCCCTTTAGAAAATGATACCATCTCACCTCTTTACGATTCATAGGAAAAACGTGCACAACTATATATTTTAAAGATGAATTTAGAGCCAACACTAAAGCTATATGTTTACATAACTAGGTTTTTTTTTAAACTAAACACATGCATGAATTAGAATTGAGAAGTTTTATAAATATTTCATAGTTAATACAACATAAAATGGAGCTATGGCTCTGCCGACATTTCTAAACCAAGGACTATGAATCAACATATGGAGAATGGAAATATTTAAGAAAGAATAAGAAAAGTAGAGGATGTGTAACGCCCCAAGCCCGTGCTCAGCTGTGCACGCGGCTACACGAGCGCACACGCGAAAGAACGGACACAAAACTCTAGCCACGCCCACCACAGGCACCATCAAAAAGTGGGTTAACCCTTAGGTGAACCTTTCTCATTTGGAAACCTATATAAACACACTTCTTCCATCCCACATCCGATATGGGATTTATTTCCCAAACCAACTCACGTTGACTTTTCCACCATGCATGCATACATCACTTTCATTCATTAATGTCTTATGCCCCATAGGACATCTTATAGGTCCATCATCAAACCCTTTGATCATAATCCCATAGGATCTTTCTATGGTCACAACCAACACCATCTCATCTATTTTATTTTATATATATATATATTATTATATATCTCTATATAATATTATATATATACCGAGGTGTTACACACACCCCTCCTTAAGAACTCAGCGTCCTCGCTGAGCCCGGGACTTTGCAACTTGATCCAGGATCCCTTTCTAGACGATGTGGAGAGGATTACCCTGATTCTGCTAGTTGTACAGTCCCCTACCCGGGCGACCTGTCCCAACCTAGCTCCCTCTCAGGCGTACATCTTACACACACTCGATGTCGAAAGTCGGCTCTGATACCATTTGTAACGCCCCGAGCCCGTGCTCAGCTGCGCATGCGGCTACACGAGCGCACACGCGAAAGAACGGACACAAAACTCTAGCCACGCCCACCACAGGCACCATCAAAAAGTGGGTTAACCCTTAGGTGAACCTTTCTCATTTGGAAACCTATATAAACACACACTTCTTCCATCCCACATCCGATATGGGATTTATTTCCCAAACCAACTCACGTTCACTTTTCCACCATGCATGCATACATCACTTTCATTCATTAATGCCTTATGCCCCATAGGACATCTTATAGGTCCATCATCAAACCCTTTGATCATAATCCCATAGGATCTTTCTATGGTCACAACCAACACCATCTCATCTATTTTATTTTATATATATATTATTATATATCTCTATATAATATTATATATATACCGAGGTGTTACAGGATGAACCAAGGTCAATAGTTACAGTTGATAATATACTAGTTGAAAGACCAGAAGAAAAGGAGAGTAACAAGGAGAAGGTTACAAGATTCTCTAACATCGGAACTAACTAATAGCTAGCGTCAGCTGATATTAGCAGGGTCTTCTCTGCCTGTTTCAGAGATTAAACAGGGTCTATGCTATCATTGCAGGTACAGAGTAGGAAACAAAATCGAGTTTAGGCTGCACAGCTACAGTGGTCACAGTAATACCACTAGTGCATGAGTCAATGGGTCATGGCTTCTCAAATCCAGTCAAGTATGCAGGAGAGAGTCAAGAAGATCAGGTCTATCATAGGAGATTAACTTCTCTTTTTCAATTTAGTCTACATATTTCCAGACTAGACAGATCTACTAATTCAGTTAAAGGAAACTTACTTCTTTATCACTATATGAAACAACTTCTAGATTAACCTCCAGTAGGTCAGTGTTGTAGATATGTTCATGCATAATTATTAATTAGCTAAGAGGTCCCTTAATAAATATATGTATACAGTCATAACTCTTATTGCACTGTGGATAGAAATAATGAAACAACTTCTAGATTAACCTCTAGTGGGTCAGTGCTGCAGATATGTTCATGCATAATTAGCTAAGAGGCCCCTTAATAAATATGTATACACATAATCATAACTCTTATTGCATTATGGTTAGTAATAATTAACCAATATGCAAACATAATTGATCACCAAAACAGCTAACAACAGTGCTAATATGATAGTTCCTTGGTAGAACCTAGTTTGAAATAGTAACAACCTGAAGCAATCACTGCACAATTCTCTGTACAAACTGCAAAGACTACTGAGTTTTTCTCAAGATCATACTAGTTTATGTTAAGGTCCTCAACTCATGATACTACACGATCTGACATGACATGAACTAAAACAGATAGTATATTGTGGGATTCACAGTATGTCTTTCAAAGTGTGTGAATCATAGAAATGATGCTACTATGTACAAAACTTAAAACATATAAAAGTTACGCTTGCACACACCATATCTATAATGAAATACAAAACTCAATTTTAAAGGGTGATCATGATTTTAATGGCTTATTTACAGAAATTTCACAAACCTGAATATGGAAAACCTCCTATATCCTCCTCAATAGAATGTATGTCTCAACCTGAATTTCAAAAAGGTAAACAAGAACGACAGTGTTAGTGAAATAATAAAATAGAACTACATATAGAAACAAAGAAATAACAATTGAAATAATAAATGAGGGCCCCAAATTGTTGCTAATTCAAAAGAAATTAAAGATAAGTATAAGAAAAGGAAGGATCGCATTAGCTCACCTTAAATCCATCACATAATGAGTGCAATAATCGATACTATCAATTTCCCCTCTTTTGACTATAAGCCACATGTATGTTGTAAATATTTGACTTAACAGTGTATTGGACATATTTTTTGTGCTATACACAGAGAGAAGGAAGTAGGGTTTTGGGAAATTTCACATAGAAAGTCATTTGTTCGGTATAATTCGTCTTTTAGAGAGACAGAGAGAGAGAGAAGGGAGTCCCCAATTTTGGAAGCCAAAACCTTCTCTACTACTCTTCCCAAATCAACAAGTAGGGTTCATTCTTCTTCTTTCTAAAGCCTAAATCTGAGAAATTCCACAAACATTAAGTGGGAGAGAGAGAGAGACGAAGGGGGTTACCATCTTTGGCAGCCAAGCCCTACTTCTCCACCCGCTACTTCCCAATTCCCCACCTACCAAAACAAGAACATCATCACATCTTGTGAAACTTCTCAGAAATAAGCACAGAGAATAAGAAGAAGAATAGTCAGCGAGAGATCATTGTCTTTTTTAGAGAGAGACATTTTGGGAAAGAAGAAGAATGATGAGAGACAGATCATTGTCTCTTGTAGACATTAAAAAAAACTCTATTTCCTCAATTTCCAATCACCTGATCCAAAAAGGTGAAGAGTTCAGAGTCCATAGTGGCAAAAGGTGGTTTTGAGTCTAGATACCAGAAGACCGGTTTTCCCGAAAAGGTGGAAGCAAATAGATGAAGCAGAGAAAAATGTGGGGAATGTAAGCATAAATTTTGTTGATAAGTTTGGTGTACTTTCTTCACACACTTTCAAACACCTGTCTATACCACTAGCTAATAATAATTGGGATTTCAGAAAGTAAATAGATGAAGCAAAGTAAATAGATGAAGCAAAGTAAGTGTGGGAAAGCAATGAAAAAAAAGAGGAAATGAGAACGTTCAGTGTGGGAAAGCAAGGGGAAAAAATAGGAAATGAGAGCGTTCATTACAACGATAAGTTTGTTTGACTTTCTTCACACACTTGCAAACACATGAGTGCCTCTTTCCTTCCTATTATACTTAACAGCTAGGCTGATATCTTGTCAGCAATTGGCCCAGATGCCAACTCAACTGAGTTCCTCAATGTAATAATAATGTCACATCTACATATTTTCCAATATCTACTTGCTTCTGTCCTCCATGTTTCTTGCACTACATTATCCAAGTTCTTCATTTGGCTCATCTTGCTTCTACTTCAATTTTTATGTTGTAAACACATGCACACACTACTCCACTATGAATCTGCATCAAGCAGCATATCAAGTAAACTACACTTGCAGTCTCTGTCTCTTTTAGACTCTCTACAGGATTAAGGACATGATCATTACATTTGTTGTTACCCTCGGGAAACATATGACTGAAATAGACATCAAGCTGTCAATGCAGCATCAAATTCGCATCCTGAAATAAAATGATCCCACCACCAATTTGTATGGTCTGATTTGAGTCCCCTTGATACACATGGTGAAGTAGCAGGATACTACACCACATCCCCCTCACCATTCTGATAAATAAAGAGCAAGTCCGCAAGAGCAAAAAGCAGCGAATTGACTAGCTTTTCTCAACTAGATTCTACAGTTCCACGCAAACTCAAGGATCGAGATTACAGGCTACGCTATTCAATGCAGCAAGACTGAGAAACATCAACTTGATTCTATGAATATTCCTCATGATTTTTCTACTTTTTGGTAAAGGTGGATTGATATGATTAATCACAGGAATCATGCATAATATTGTACTTGGAAAATTTACTCTACATCATAATTCTATAAGTAAAATCGGACAAAACTCCAAATATGACCATAACCCATTTACTAGCAAGACTTGCTAACTGACTGACAAGGCAACAAATTCAAGGTTGTAACTATCCACATTAGTATCATGAATTAGCTTAAATTTGCGTTGCAAACAGCATCGGTGAGCTATTCAGTATAATGGTGTTCTCGTATAATGGTGTTCAGGTCCCATTAATTAAGAGGAAAATTAAGTATCATTTTCAGTGGGAACGACAAGGGATCCTGAGAAGAAATGCTACTCCAATGAAGTATTCTCCTGGAAGATATAGCAATCATAGTATCTCAAATTCTCAATGCATATAATGAAGCTCTAAGTCTGATTGATATTATAATGACCGAGACACTAGATAGAATTTCTACATTCAGCATTTACTTACCAGCAGTCAAATACATATGGGATGGAAATGGAGCTAATGACTTGTAGCTGATTCAAATCCAACACGACGCCACCTATAACATTTAAAGCATAGGTTCATTACAAAGTTTATGGAAAACGCACCGTTCCTTTCCATAATACGAAAAAGTTACTTATAATATCAGGCCAAAGTTGATGGACCTGAAAATCTTAAATTTGGATAATATCATAGTGAATAGTGGATTGATCTATACTTTCAAACGTAAAGCAATATTTTTTTGTCTTATATATTCATTAGTTGCACTACAGTGTAAGGAGACCCTAAAAGCTACAAACTGCAGTGCAAAACAAAACACAAGGGAACCAAGCAAGGCAGGACAGATTCCAAACAATAAAGTAAACATTTTCAGAAATGAAAAAATATATTTAAGCTAGTCACATATGAAAGCTTGTAAGCCTAAAGATATATTGATGTAAAAGAGCATTAATTAAACAATCATAACAAATAATTAAGATTAGGACCAGATCCTAAACTATTGAAAACACTGACTATCTTCATCATAATTAAGTCCCTTTTACAGTTACAACCACTGGATTTGTTAAAGCTAATCCTGATTTTCTAGGGAAATATTGCTTTAGCTAACAACAAATTATATGTAATCAAGTTTGGCTTTTGTATCTACGAATTTTGTCATTTACAAAGTTTTCATTAGGTCAGATCATTCAAACATGAGCAATTTAAGAATGTTGTTGTCTATGACCTACACTGGTGTTTCCTCCATGGCCTATTTACAAAACATAACTAATATCCGATCTTCAGTAGATGGAACAGATGCAAATGTAATTATTTAGCAACTGCATAGAACATTCCAAACTAATTCAACAAAGCATAAACATTTCTTTTGAACTAAATGCCAGACTCTATACATCTGTGTATAAAAATCTGAAAAGATAACTACAAGTACCTATTAACGAATGCTACAAAATGAAGTGATGATTCAATCCCATTAGGTGTACCATAACAAAATGACGAGGATACAAAATTTCCAAAAATTCTCTGCATCAACATATTTGATAGGTTAATAGATAATTAGTACCAATGCCAACAGATAAGACCCTAATTTCTATTTGGAGTATTGATGAAATTGCATTTTAAATCTGTTTTTCACCATTCTACTTTCATTTCTCTCATCTAATAAACTATACAATAACATCAAAAAATAATATGCATCGTAGAACCACATACTAAGAAACAATTATGGACGAGGGAGAGAGAGGTTACCCTTCACGCTGAGCAACAGAACCGCAACAACCTGCTCGCAACAACCTGCTCTGATCCTTCACAACACCGTCTACTCTGCACATTAATAACAACAAATTATTAGTTGAGTTTCTTAACTTCCAGTTTTTTCACACAATCACAAACTCTACACATACCCCCCCTTACCTTGTTAACTCTCCCACCAACAGAGACAATCCAGTTCTGGGTCAAACCTGTCCCTTCCGCCCCTTCTTTTCATCTTCATACCTGAAATCAAATCAAAAGAAAATTGCTTCAAAATCCGTGATAAAATATTATTACTTATATTATTTTTAAAAAAGAAAGAAAAAAAAACTCATTTACCTCGAATTTGATGGCGATGAGAAATCCTCCTTCACTTTTGGCCAATTTCAAACCTGTAAAATTTGTTGGAAATCGGTCGGAAATTGTGAATAACGGGGAAGATTAGGGTTTCGAAACGTGTAATCATTAAATTTGATAGAAATCTAGAGCAAAAATCCCTCTTTGTTCTTGAGGAATCTAGAGAGTTAACAAAACCCTAGATGCATGTTTCGAAAAGGAAAAGAAAGCCAGAATAAATGAACTCACCATGACGCCACCGCCGGAGTTTTACGGTGTCACCGCTTACGGTTTTAGGGTTTGCGGAGGCGGAGGCGGAGGCGGAGGCGGCGGCGGGCCCGGCGGGGTGGGGCGGGGGCGGCGGCGGGGGTTGAGAGTGACGGAAGTGGGGTGAGAGAGGGAGGATGGAGATTGGGAATTTTGGGATTCGATGGGATTGGGATTTCGGATCGGGTTTTGGATTTGAGATAGCCTTTTTACCCGCAATCGTATATGATGTCTTCTGTGTAAGGCATTCCTATCGCCCTTCAATCGTCCCAAATATTGTGTCCTAAATTTGATTGACGGCGTATGATGGAGGAAAGGACACGAATTTATAGATGTAATTAGGCGGTGCACTAAGATAGCTTTTAAAGGACGCTAGGTTGTTAATACCGGTAATTACGCGTACTAATTACAATCGATTAAAACAGTGGAAAATTAGACCGGGTCAGATTTAATTGTTCAATCTTTTGTTCCTTAATATTAAAAAAAAAAAAAAAAAGACCTGGAGATAAATGTTATATAAATTTCAAATAATGTCATGGGAGGTTCCTAAAAATTTTGATTGAAATTATTTGAAGGCATGGACGTGATGTAACGCCCCGAATTTCATTTACATGTAATTCGTAGTACAGCATGATCTTTTACTTCAAATTCATACAATTTTACAAGAAAATTAAAACTTTTACATACAACACTGTTCTTTAATCAACGTAGCGGAAATAATTGAATACATGGTAAATACAACTTTAACATAAACAACTTAAATCTGAAAGTAATCTTTAGCATCAATTCATATTTATGTCTTTTACCAATCCAAGCCATGCTCTGAAAAATTGTGGGCACGTCAGTTGCATACAACTGATGCAATACTATAAAACATTAATCCTCACTATGCCATAATATAACGATTCTCTTACTTTAGCAAATACAAACTTGAATACAAAACAAATTGTGAAAAGGTGATTATCCTAAACATGTTAATGTATGATATGATTTAAATGTTTAATGTAGATTTACACTACGATGCACTAATGCATACTTGTTCGGATTCCATGCATCTCATACTACATAGGTCCGAGGGCAAGCCCTTAGGGTACTCCTTATTAGAGGGTTTACATCCCACGTCATGCAACCTAACCCAATGAATATACTCCAACGCGCAGTCACCAAAGAGCCGCACCCCCAGGATATTGGACCTTATCGGCCTACCCCCTGCCCACCTTAGTGGATTTACTCGGTGTATCCTCAGCCACGAACCCTAGCAAGTCGATCCCTCGCAACTACGAACCAAGCCCACCCCTAGCCCACCTCAGTGGTTTTACCGGGCATATCCTGTCCGTCCTGAACATTCCTAGAAATTGTAGTCTCTTTGCAAGCCTTTTCGATGATAGACAGACATGCCCCTAGCCCACACCGTAGATTTACCGGGCATATCCTCAATCATGAACATTCCTAGGGACCGCATTTCCTTTACCGGCCATTTCATCGACCTCACCGGCCTACCCCTAGCCCACACATGTAGATTTACTGGGCGTATTCCTCGATCTCGAACCCCTAGGAGCTGCACATTCTTTACCGAACATATTCGTCGTTGTTTCTATCATATCTTATTCTAGTGCCAATCATTAGGTTCAAACATGAATAATAATACCACATAGAGCTAGCTCACCCTCCTACCGGTCTTAAACAATACACCGAGAACGATAGCCCATATTGGCCACTTTTCAAATTAATTAATCATTTTCATCACTTTGCCGACCATAGCCTCTAGAATCAACATCTTTTATGTTCAACATTATGGGGGTACTTATACCCTCATATTCATATTTCCAATTTCATTCATTATATCTTATTCAATTCTTTCATCTTTATTTATTAATCATGAAGGAAGTACTTCTTAGTCGACCAAACCAACTATTCGCTTTAATAATTCGCAATAATCGTTCATGTTTATCTATACTTCAAGTATAACTCTCAATACAAAAGTTAATTAAGATTTAGGACAACTAGAAAACTCAACTCAATGGTATTGAGAAAATCATATAATTTCCTGTACTACTCCAAAAATAGATTTATAAACTTCCTAGAAAACATAAATGAGTCTACTACCACTTTGTAGTTGAAATCATTTACATTCATCCTCAATTACTTCGTCTAATTTCATTTACAAAAACAGTGGGTTCACAATCCAAAAATTGCAGCTCATGCTACTTGTAAAAATCATAGAAAATTTTATACTTCATGAAAAATTGTGTTCTTTAGATTAAATTAAAGGTATAAAAGTGTACTGTAAATTTGTAGTTATAAGTTTCCCCAAAATATTATGTCTTCAACCCAGGATTCTTCAAAATATACAATAGGGTCGAAATGTTATACTGCTGTTATAATACTGCCATTATTTGACTTGGAAAAATCATTATAAATTCGATTCTCTATGAAATATTGATTTTTTAGACTTTACGGAAAGGTTAATGAGTCAACTACAATTAATTAGTTATAAGTTTCCCCAAATAGTATGTCTATACTCCAGGATTCTTCAAAATATACAGTAGGGTCGAAATGTTATACTGCTGTTAAAATACTTCTACTGTTTGATCTTGGAAAAATCATTATAAATTCAATTCTCTATGAAATATTAATTTCTTAGACTTTACAGAAAGGTTAACGAGTATACTACAATTTCTTAGTTATAACTTTTCTCAAAATACTTCATATAAGATGTTGAAATGATCAAAACCTGAAATGTGTACAAATTTTCAGCAACTAGTCAACTGCCAACCAGTCCTAAGTTTAGATTTTATTAAAATAGTAAACGACATCCAAATATTACGAAATTTTAAAGAGATGTCTCTAACATATACAAGATGCTCCTATAAAAAATTTAGCTCTAGATTCCATCCATTTTAATAATTATAATTTTTGAAATGCAATTAGAACTCAAAAATAGAGCATCATGAAAGTGCCCCACATCAAATATATCATGATTTCACACATGCAATCAACAACAATTAGTCTAAACATCTATCATGCATCAACAATTTGTAACGCCCCGGATCTCCGTTACTGGACATTCGTGACATCACCAAAATCTTTTCCTTCAAATGTATCTCAACACAGTAAAATAATACGGAAATTTAAAAAACTTTTATTGCCCAACAGAATTGTTATATTAATAATTACAATCATTATCTTGTTCTGAACAAGGAATGCAAATTACATAAACTCATTACAACTGATTACAAATATCCAGATTCCACTTGTAAGGCTATCGGTTGTCTTCCAGATCGGGAATCGATTGGTCACTGCCGAAATTCAGCTGAGTTGTCGCTCTGCCTCCCTGGGACTTGCCCCTCGGCTTGAGCCTTCTGCTGTGTGACTCTGATGTTTCTGCGCCCGCTCGAATGGTAGGCATGTACATTGCCGCCCCACTTGGATACCCTGCTTGGTTGGCTCACCTGCCTTTTCGACCCGGTATCAAGTACCTAATTAAGTGGGCACATCAGTAGTTCTACTGACGCAATGCTGATAAGAAAATAGCGATCCCAACTATCACACCCGCAATTCAACTTGAATGGAAAAGATATGTATATCCTGATTTCCTAGTGTTCGTGTATACCATGACTTGAAATCTAATACAAAACACAGAGTACAGAACAGATGTACTTAATCTAATGTTAGCAAGACTCAGGACACACATGCATCCCATACTACATGTGCACCAAATCAAGCTGTTTCTCCAGTTTAGGGATTTGAACCCTAACTATGCAATCCATTCTATTTCGGTCCACTTCCTGTTCCATATAGTACATGTCACGCCCCGCTTCCCAAAAACATGGAATACGAGCACGTGACGAAGCCCGGCGAATGATTTTAACATCATCCATAAGCTGTAGGATCGACCCAGTATCACAACAAGAATATCACGATTATATATACGACCAAGCATGCATGAATAATTTATTAAGCAACAGAAAATAATTGGAAACAAATAATAATGTCCACATAGTTTCCAAGTCTGGATCAAATGTAAAACTCGGGAACGTAGCCCGTTACAAGTCTTAAGTAGCAAGAATAAATAATTCAAGAAAAACAATTAATCTAAACAAGTCCTGCCTCCACTTGAAAGCTAAAATTTCTGCTCACCAATCCCAGCAGGTAGCTCGTCTCCAAAGTCTGCTTAATAAATAAAAAGGAAAAAACAGGAAAAACAAGAGAAAATGCCCTTAGTGCAAGCGAGGGCCACAAATAGTAAAAACGAGTATAAGTAATGGGAAACAAGAATTGGAATCAAGAATGTAACAGGGATACAACAAGTAATGAAAAAACCAAGAACTAGCTAGCAAGAGGGACATCTTAGTAAACGGGCTGGATAACAATTGCTAATGGTAAAACACATGACAAGTGAACCTGTAGGGGTATCTAACATCAAGTGACAAGTCTCAAGTCTAGTATCATGTAACAAGTGCCAAGTGTAGTGTCAAAATTTTATTTCAAGTGTCAAGTCTCAAATAACAAGTTGTCGAGTATCAGGTAACAAGTTGTCAAGTTCAAGTTTCAGGTTTCAAGTCTCATGTATCATGTTTCATGCATCATATCATCAAGTATCAAGTAACAGGTGTCATGTTCAAGTTTCATGTAATCAAGTCTTGTAGTTATTACTATCTAGGTAGCACTTCATGCATCCATCTTTTTACTATATGGTTGCTACAGACAATGCAATTTCGTTTAGGCCTAGTAATGGAGTCTATAGGGCGGTGTACTCAGGTATCAAGTATCAAGCAGGCACGGTTCATGAATACGAAAATCAATAACAGGTTCACGAAGCAAGTTCGTGAATACTAACTGGTTCAAGACCCACACGGTGGGTTCATGAATACAACAGGTTCATGAGCCAAGTAACTGACTCCATAAATACATCAAGTGCAACAGGTTCATGAACCGAGTACTGGGAAACACGGGCCCCCTTCCGAGTACACTTACATATATTGCCCACTATTATGGTCTTTCCCTTAAACCCCGGCTTGTTACTTTTATTAATTTTAATCAAGCAAGCATGCAAGTGTGTGAAACAAGGTACGAGAAAGTGGTGGAAACATGTGTCCTGCGAATTACATAGTTAATGTGTTCAAACAGAATTTATGAATCGAAGTTTAAACATGTGAAACAGAGTCGAAATATCGTTAATTAATTCTAAGAAAAATTGGGGATGTCCTATAGGGTGTCCAGCAACCACATATAAAATTTCAAGTCAAACGCTTGCTGTTAACGTAGTTAAATTAATTCGCAAAGTAAAGGTGTGCAGCAGTTTTGCGAATCTGCGTCTACCGACACAGCTGCAGTAAACTGCAATAACTCCTAGACCGTAACAACGAATTTGGAAATTCCGGAGGCTATCAAAATCTAGATATCTAAAGCTGTATTTTCTATTCAGGGCTCGGGTTCAGATTCTGATGTTAAAGGGGTCAAAACAGCATAATAAGATTCAGGACAGCAACATGTGGAAATGACTTACTAGTATAGGTTACATGAAATTTGTTATTAGGCATCTAGGTTAATGTGTGATATAAATACAGGGAAATGGTTATCAAAACAGCAAGTAATAATTGTTTTTCAAGCCAAAATGGTTGCAAGATCATCAAGTACAAGATATAACATATGTCTTCACATCTAGGACTCCTTAATTCATGTGTTCATGTGTTCAGGGGGTAAAATGAGTCCAAATAGTTATAATATAATACAATGAAATTATTGTGACTCTTAAGATTATGAAATTGATGAGGATTAATATTGATCAACAACGATAGTCAAGGAGGAGTCACAATTTCTAACTATTTGCAGTATTTTCAAGGAATGTTTGTACTAGAACAAAAATGTGTACAAGAGGAATACTTGCCTTGATTGGATGAGGGCGAATAGATCCGATAATTGAAGAAAACGGGATCGAAAAATCTCGGGAGAAATCTCCCAAAAGCACGTGCGAAGACCGTGCGAAGAATCAACAGCAAAGAGGTGAATCCCCCACACCAGATCCCGCCAGAACAGCAAACAGCAGTTCGGGATCGGCTGCGCCAAAACACAGGACAGCGAACCAACCCAATCAGATCCCTTCCTTACACCAGATCGGGGCCAGAACAGCGTGTACCCTTTCCGGATCTACTGTGGGTGAACACGAAACAGCCAAACGAACCAGTGGCTGTTCGTCTTCTTCCTTACTTCGGCAGCAAGCGGGAGAGCAACGGCGCAGGGATGGCGACGACTGCGGCGACGGCTGGCGGCGGCATTGGCGGTGCGGCGTCGAGAAGTGACGCAGCAACAGGGTGGCAACGGCGGATTGGCGCGTGCTCTGTTCTGGGTTCATGAACAGGGGAGGAGGAGAACGGGGATTGGGTTCAGGGGTGTTGGCGATGCTACGGAGGTGGAGATGAGAGGGAGGAGGTGATGACGGGGACGAGAGGCGATGGGTAAAGGCGTCGAGGTGGCGAGGATGGTGGAGGCTTGAGAGTTTGGGTAATGGCAAACAGGTGATGAAGACGGAGTGGTGGTGAGTTCTGTGGGGATGATGGTGGATGTTGGCGATGCGAGGGGTCGATGGCGGATGTCGAGGTGAGGCGAGGTTGATAGGTTTCGATCGAGGGGGAAGACAAAGGCGAGAGGTGACTGATAATGGAAATGGCAGAGTGGGTGCGAGGTCGAAGAAGATGGTGGTTGGGGTAATGGCGAACGGGTAGGAGGAAGAAGATGGAGTGGGTTTGGCGATGGGTGCGGTGTTGGAGGCGAGGTGAATGTTGGCGATGCGGGGGTATTGGGTTCTGGGCGAGTGCGAGGGGATTGGAGACGGAAGGGAAGAAGTAAGCAGCGGGATGTTGAAGGAGAAGGGTAGCGGCAGGTGGTAAGTTAGCACAGTATGGGTATTAGGGTTAGAAGATTAGGGTTAGGGCCAAATAGTGAGGGTTTGGTTTAATGGGTATTAGGGTATCCGTTTTGAGAGGGATCCAACTGGAGAATTGGTCAAAATGTATTAAAATGGAGAATAAGGAGATGAATGACATAGAACAGCTCGTTCTTCATGGAGAACGACACAAGGAGCACATACAATTGAATTAGATAAAAGGACCAAAAAATTTGAGTCGAAACAAATTAGTTATTTTATTCATTCGTGTAGAACCCCGTATTTTCAAATATTATTTTAAATATTTGAAAATGAATTAAAATAATTTTCTGGAGATTTAATAAATATTTTTTAAAAGATTTATCTTTTTACACGTGCAAAACATGTGCAAATAATTTTGGTGTAAATATACAATTTTATATTTTTAATAAGTTCTCATACTTATTATGGAGTGTATTCTAAATTTTGGGATTTTTCTGAATAAAGAAACTATTTTTACAAATATCTCGAAAGAGAGGGGCTTTTATGTAAAAAGTCGATTGGATCTTAAATAAATTATGAAAATTCGTTGTTACTGATATTTTGGTTCTCCATGGTTATCATTTGAATTTAAATATATTTAGATTTCATTTAAAAGTCGATTTGGTAAAGATTTAGTCAAAAGGGGTGTTTTTGCAAATATGAAATTCATGTAGAATTTTGTGCAAATGTTTTATGGAAAGTAAAGGTCAAATATTTTGGTTGGAAAATATAATATGTATTATTAGATATTATTTCTGATTTTTCTGGATTTTTATGAATATTTTATGATATGTTTGCAAATATTACAAAAGGGAGGGCTTTTGTGCAAAATCGCCACCCTGAGTTGTAAATCCGGATTTTTCTTATTTACTGGGCTGTGCTGGATTGCTGGACAACTCAGTGATAAGAAGATTTGATTTGGTTTGATTTAGCTAACCTATTTTTAACTAAGAAAGGGTTATATATATGAAAGTTATATTTTGGAAGGACCATTTTGCTGGACAACTCAGTGATAAGAAGATTTGATTTGGTTTGATTTAGCTAACCTATTTTTAACTAAGAAAGGGTTATATATATGAAAGTTATATTTTGGAAGGACCATTTTGCAAATGTATTTCTAAAACCCTAATTCCTTATTTCCGGCCTGTATAAAAAAGGAGGTGCAGCCGTCATTCGCTGTACAACTCATGTTTCATTATATTATTAATTTCTTGGTGATTGGAGAGGAGAATTTTTGGATCTCGCAAAAAGGAAGGCTTTTCGTTGGATCTTTTCAATTCAAAGGTGAGTGATATGAACCTTGTTTTGTTGATTGATTTATATGAACGATTGTGAGTTGTTTTGTTTCGACATCTTTGTTTATTTAGTGTATCTTGTATGTGAACGATGCAATAGTTGTTATTTGTATTATGTATGTGAAATCTATGAACGTCTAGTAGATCTTGATTGATGAATTCTTTATTGCTTGAAATCATGTTTGAAGACTTGAGTATGGTTATGATAATAAGAGATCGGATGGATGAACATCTGGATCTCGTGGATACAAATCAGATTTAGTTTTGAGTTGTGGAAGATATTTAGTATTGAGAAATCCTAATGGAATAATTAGGAATTTAGAACATGAGAATTGAGTTTTGAGATATTGGATGATTGAGTAATTTGTCCATAACGAAGATTATTTGAGAATTGTCATTTTGCTTGAATACGAACTATTTTCATAAACAAGGAATCTTTAGAAAAACTTCAGTTTTGATTATTGTATTCAGATCTAAATTATGAAAACTGTAGGCCGACAGTCGACTAGTCTACTATTCAGTCGACTAGCACGACCCAGTTGTTGTATCTTTAGTTTTTCTTGAAAATCCGTTCTGGACAGTCGACTTAGACCCTTTTCAGTCGACTGGTACACTTAGAAATTATTTTTCAAAGTTATCGTAGATTTTTCTCTGGTAAGTCGACTTATGACCTTTTAAGTCGACTTATATTGTATTTTAAGTCGACTTATATTGTATTTTAAGTCGACTTATGACTTTACAAGTCGACTTATAACACTTAGAATATTTCCTTAAAGATTTCTAGAATTTCTCTCTGGTAAGTCGACTTATGTCTCCTTTAAGTCGACTTATGTTTTTATAAGTCATCTTATATTGTTGGTAAGTCAACTTATGTTTTTATAAGTCAACTTATATTTTTATAAGTCAACTTATGTTTTTGGTAAGTCAACTTATGATTTTTGTAAGTCAACTTATAATACTTAACTTATTTTCTGAAAGTTACTGGATTTCTTTCTGGACAGTCGACTGGTGAGTTTTGCAGTCGACTGTAGACACTTAGATCTTACTTCTTAAAGATGTTAGTTTTCACTCTGGACAGTCGACTGGTGGCCTTTTACAGTCGACTGGTACTGATACTTTTCTAAGGTGTTTTGATGTTCTTTAAAAGACTAACTCTTTAAATGTTTTGGATCTATAATCTACTCTTATAAATATTATTCTTCTATAGAACATACGCTTTCAATATATATTATGGTTGGATTTTGATTATGGAATTTACTAAAGACTTGAGCTTGATTGAGTGGAGAGATTTCTCCTTTGATCGTTTGACGATGGAATAGTGAGTTATGGTCATATTGAGGTCTCTAGGAGTTGAGTGGGAGTTCTACTAACCAGCAGGCTACACTAACTCTAGAGATAAGGATTTATGGTGTATTTGATAATAATCGACGTAAGTAAAGGCTCATGATTTGTTAGTCCCACTAGAGGATATTTAGGTGTTCGCATGTCGAGGGTCTACGGGCTTATTCACGGAGCATGCAGGATGCATTTGCGTGTCGAGGGTCGGCAGACCTATTCACGGAATGTATCGGGTGTATTCGCACGTCGAGGGTCTTGAAGGCCTATTCGTGGGATACATAATATTTAGGTGTTCGCGTGTTGAGGGTCTACGGGCCTATTCACGGAGCATGCAGGATGCATTTGCGTGTCGAGGGTCGGCAGACCTATTCACGGAATGTATCGGGTGTATTCGCACGTCGAGGGTCTTGAAGGCCTATTCGTGGGGTACATAATATTTAGGTGTTCGCGTGTCGAGGGTCTACGGGCCTATTCACGGAGCATGCAGGGTGCATTTGCGTGTCGAGGGTCGGCAGACCTATTCACGGAATGTATCGGGTGTATCTGCACGTCGAGGGTCTTGAAGGCCTATTCGTGGGATACACAGCAGGGAGATGATTCTCCGGTTATTGTTATTGAGTTATCTTACTTGATGCTTGCGCATCGAGGGCGGTGACGCCTATTCGCAGAGTATTTTAAATCTTGTTACCCATCACCGTAGTGGGATTAGTTGCATATGGAGTTGTGTTTTCTTAACTTGGTTTTATGCATGTGTTTTCCAGTTTTCCTACACTTGATGCTTAGACTAGATTCACTTGTTGTTTCATTCCATGATGTTTTCATGCTTCACATCCTTTGTTATTTCTCATTCATTTATCCTTGTTGTTAATACATGATGTTGATGACTTTATGTTTTATGATTAAATTATGTTGTTTGTTTTTATATCACTCACACCATTTATGGCTGACCCCTTTAGTTTGGGGGTTAGGGATCACCTCTAGCCTCATGTGTTACAGGTTGTTGCTTAGAGTCTGGAGGCTTGGATGCTTGAGATAGTTTTGAGATAAACTAATGTAATAGAGTTTTGTGTAAAAATTTGTAAAGAGGTGTTGAAGAAAGAAAAGTTGTAATTCAAGGTGTTTGTATTTCCGCTGCATTTGAAAAGGATTGTTGTAATAAAAGTTTGGAATAAAATTATTTGTGTTTTTGGGCTATGTGTATTATTACATTGAAGTTGATGCTGGGATTGTGCCGCGTATTTTCTAAAGAAATTCGGGGCGCTACAATTCGGAACCAAAATACAGGATCTCAAATAGATAAAAAAGTACAATGGGGCAAATACAGTATAAAAATATAAATACGGGAAATAGGGGTTACAGTACAACATGACCGAGGAGGTATAAAAATGAAATAATTAGGGGAGCTACCCTGTTGTCACCAATAATTGTTGCACCGGACCATCCTCAAAAGTCGTGACGAACTTACTGCATATCCATTGTGCAGAAGATCCATTATGATCCATTCATGTCTACAAACATAAAACATGACGGCCTCGAAGGTCTAAAACCCCCTATCCGCCAGGAAATCGACATTTCGTTCTTACCATGGTATTTCAGGAATCAATAGTGCAAGATACGCATAGCAGCACATATCCCTAATGACAGGAAGAGACACCCCATATTTATCACCACCTAGTGTCATCTCTCAGAACGAGTCGGATTATAGGGAATCACCCCTAACACCGATTCGGTCCTCAAGCAAAAAAATAAAGGAAACCTAATCAATGTAATTTACTGAAAATAAGTTGTTACCCAAATCACACTCGGTGTCGATCAACAATGTCGAGCCTGTCTGGTCTGTCAAAACAACAATCATCACGGGAATCACATCCGTTGACTTCAATACCTTCGCAGGTCATCGACCAAAATAATTCCGACCCATGACCCTCAGCGAGTAGTCCAACGGTGCCCAAAGGATGCAACATAATTGAACGAAGGTAAGCACACACACAATCATCAATTCTTGACCATTGACAGACTCAAGCATCGAGACACCAAAAACAAACCGACCAGAGTTATATCCCAACTCACTCATGTCCACCTTGAGTACTGAGCACAGGAACTTGTCTAAGTTCCAAATGAAATGCTACAACATCTTTAAAAACATGATAGCTCATGATCACCACACTGCGGTATGCAGAGGGTTCCTTATAATTGTCCGATGAAAAAGTTCAAGAAATAGCAATAGCTGTAACTCAAGCTACGCTCCTCGGAATCCAACACAATCAGAGTTTCTAGAAGGGTAGGGAGATCCACTGCAATCCCCTAGTGGACGACTCCCTCAAATTCTTTAAAGAACTCAAGTCCCCGAGCTAACTTAAGCTCAGAGTCAAAGTAAACAACAGGTTGCTAAACTTACAACTCCCATAACTTCCAGCACATAAGTAGGAATCGCTTGATACTACCCACTCTGGAAATCTAAGACCCTAGTCTACAACTTTCCATGTAACCATTTTCTCAAATTCGATCATTTTGACACCATATAACCTCATACACTCTTAGCTTGTACGTTCCTTCATGCACTTGCTGCACATTCCTAACATCATAAAAATTTGCCCGCTCATTGGAATTACTCGATTCCGAATTCTGTGGAAAGATGAGAGTATCTACTATAACTTCTTAGTTGAACACATTCTCAGATTCAATTATTAAAGTCATTAAAACAACAAATTCCATCAGGTGCGCAAACAGGGGAAAAGTTGACTCTTCAATAAACAGGGCTTCGACTAGACTGGATCTGTCATAGTCTTTGAAAAATCATAACTTTCAACCTACAAACTGAAATTACAAAATTTTAGTTGGGTTAGAAAGCTATAACTCCCTACTACAAATCTCTAGTTGGTCAATTTCACAAATTCTTAACGAATAATTCTGGAATTAAACATCTTTACAGACTAGTCAATCTGAACTAGGTTGAACTTGGTCTTCTTTGAAATTCAATAACGAATCAACATTAAGTCAAATGCTCATGAAATTTGAGATTCTTAACCCACACATATACCATTTCATTGTGTCCAAAATTCACATTCAGATTCATATGACACAATGATTTATGACTCCTCAAATATAGCATACTTTTCAGCTGCTCTTTCAACAGGGTTTATACCACTATATATGGTTTATTTTTGAAATCTCATCAAATGACCTCAAAAAAATCTAAAATTTGAGAATTATCAAATAGACTCATACCAAGAGATACTCCCAAAATTTCAGAGCAATATCATAAACGCACAAGGAGTTATGACCTTTTTAACCTCGGTCCAAAAACAGTCAGCTTCAACCACAACTTCCAAACCAGTGATATTCTACAATTTCTTTGAGGTATCAAACGACCTAGAAAAATTATGAAATTAAAGACTATATTTGTATGTACAAGAGTGTCCAAAAAAAATTTCAGCTCAAATTACCCAGCCTTTTGAGTTACAAAATTAGAAAGACACTGCAAATTTTGCACAGCCAGCAGCCATTTCGGCTGCTTACTGTCCTGAGTTTAACTCGGTGTTTGGGCTACTAAATTGCTTCTAAAAATTATGAAAAAGTTCATGAATACTCTATATACATACAAGAACAAGTTCCCAAAATTTGAGCCCCAAACTCCGAACCGTTTGAGAGCAAGAAATTCTCAAACTCACACCCACAAACATGCTTCTAACAAAAGTCTAGAAAATAAGTTATTCTACAATACAACTTTTCTTTTCTTAACATGCCCATGCTCATACATGGCCAATCAAGTTTTCTTAGCTACTCTTACATGCTAATCATCACATACAAAATAAAGACTAAATCTTTTTAAGTTTAGAGAATCACTCACATATAGTTGCAAAAATCTCCTTGTAGCTTTGCTTGCTCCTTCCTCTTCAAACTTGTACCCTTGCTGATTTGATCTTGTAGTAGCTTTGGCCAACACCTTCTCCTCTTCTACTACTCAAGACTCCACCCTTTTTCTTCTTCCCTTTCATTCTCTACCTTATTATTATTTTTTTTGGAAGCAAAAATGAAACACGAAGATGAGAAGAAGTGTGAGGATGAATGGAAGGGTTTTTATAGAAGATGGAGAGTTAGGGTTTTGGGGTGTTGGGAAAGTGGCCGAAAATGGTCAAGGGGAGAATGGAGGGTGGAGATGGAGCAGGGTGGAGTAGATGGAGATGTGTGGGTGAGATGAGTGCCAACACACTCTTCTAGAAGATCTTGGAAGTTTCTTGGAAACATCTCATCTCTTGAAGTCAAACACACATGTATCACATGGTGAATTGTCTCCACCATTGGATCTTCATCAAGATTCAAGCCATAATCACATGATGCTAGGGTTCCTAACCCTAGGTTAGGTCAAGGAACCCTAGGTCACCATACCCCAATTCTAACCCTAGTGCACAAATACAACCCACATTCAATTCAAGCACTAGCGTAATTGAAAATAATCAATATATATAATTTAAAATCTATATAAATATAGGTTTTATAGAAATTATAATTTTCTCCCGACAATTGTCTGGTTAAAACAATCGGGACAAAACCACAGTTTGATCGAGAAGATATTCTGAGTTTACCTCATCGGGTTCAGAACAGCTCATATGTCTGAAATCTCTCAATTAAAACTGATAATTATTAGAAATGTGTAATCGTGTGCAATACTCAGACGTGCATGGATTACTACGCAAAAATAGCCATATGCTATTTTGCGGGGTATTACACAATTCACCCATAAACTATCTACACATGCAATCTACAGTATTTTATAAAGCAAAGAGACACCCACCTTATTGATGAAAGTTGCAAATAAACTCCAAGAAAGTTACTCCCAAACTCCACGCAAAGCCTAGCACTTCTCCTCCTAGCAAGCCAAAACCGAAAGCCCTCTTGTAAAGAATTCCAGAACTCTACCTTCTCTATTCTATTTCTTTTGTTTCTTTTGATTTAGTGCATTAGTTCATACAATAAGAGGGGATATTTATAAGGTTATTGTGTGGATGAGAAAGCTCGCACTACCCAGATAACTACCCACTATCCCCACACACTCTCTCCCACTCTCTGTAATACCCCAGATCTGGCAGCGAACAGTCGACTGGTAGTATTAGCAGTCGACTGGTCTGCGCGGTATTTGAGAAAATTGAGAAGGATTTGAGAAATATAGTCCCATATTGGAAATATACAAAAAATAATTTGAGTATAAATATAATTGCCTATGATCAAGAGTCACCTAATTGGTTAACCACCTTTTGAGAGGCAGCCTGTGGTGGGCAGTTGTACTACATAGTATCTAATTTGTATTCTAAAAATATTAAAATTGTTCGAGTATTGGGGCGGGGCGTTACAAATGGTATCAGAGCCGACTTTCGACACCGGATGTGGTAGAGGCCAGTATGATCTGCGGTGTTGAGAGTCATTGATCTCCGGGATTATGTATACTCTGCGGTGTTGAGAATCACAGGTAGTGATTGATAGCCGGGTATCCGATCTGCGGTGTTGAGAGTGACTGATTTCCGGGATAAGAGGATTATACTACATCGGCTAGAAAGGGCGGTCCTACACTAGATGTGTGCCCTGTACTCAGCGAGGACACTGATTTCTAAGGGGGGGTGTATGTAATACCCCAGATCTGGTAGCGAACAGTCGACTGGTAGTATTAGCAGTCGACTGGTCTGCGCGGTATTTGAGAAAATTGAGAAGGATTTGAGAAATATAGTCCCATATTGGAAATATACAAAAAATAATTTGAGTATAAATATAATTGCCTATGATCAAGAGTCACCTAATTGGTTAACCACCTTTTGAGAGGCAGCCTGTGGTGGGCAGTTGTACTACATAGTATCTAATTTGTATTCTAAAAATATTAAAATTGTCTGAGTATTGGGGCGGGGTGTTACACTCTCCTCTCTCTCTTTGTTTGGCCTACACTCAAGTGCACAAGCACGTGCACATGCACACAATATGCATAACTATTCTCTTTTAATTAATTAATTGTTATTTATTTAATAGTAGGTATTTGTTACATGACAAGTGTGTGTTCATTTTTTTTAATGTGTATTTAAATGTATGATTTAATTATGGGCTTCTCTTTTAAATTAATTTTTAACGGGCTTTAAAATATGTTTTAGGCCTATTGGATTTAATTAAAATAAATAACACAAATGTGACAATTAAAATGAGAAGAAAAATGTGCATGACTCTTAGAAAATTTTAGAAATAAAAATGTACATAAAAATTTGCGTGCAATGCACGTTCAAAAATATTCGAATTAATTTGAGAGAACGAAAAAATAGTCAAAATACAAAACATGTATATTTAATATTGTGACGGATATTTCACGTAACAAAAATGATACGTAATCGACACATATATTGAAAGCACGTGCAATATACATAAAAATATAAGGATTGAAAATTAATATTTGAGTTGGCTCAATATAGGATAAAAATGAATCTTGAGAAGACGAAAAATGTACAAATAGTCGAAATACAAAATACTTATGATACTTATATTAAAATACGTTATGAATATTACCCCGACCAATATAAAATACACGTGCGTAACATACGAGGGGCAAAATTGTTATTACTCAATTTTGCGGGGTGTTACACGTGCTGCCTACAAAGAGTTTCCTTGCATAGAGTAATTTTTCACCCTTTGACCTTTGCCCTAAATGAACACAAATAGGGATGATAATGAGCTTGGCTACGGTAGGGTCATGCATAAACCCCAATTCCGGTCATATTTTCTTAAGGGCTTTGATTTGTTGCCCGACCCCGACACTAGGCTTTATTTATATCTGTAGCGCCCCGAATTTCTAATAATTAAAAATTAAAAAATACGTGGCACAAATCCAGAATCAACCTCAATGTAATAGTAAACATAGCAAAACACAAAAAAATTTCAACTTTTATTACATCAATTCTTTACATAGCACAACGGAAATTTAACACCTTGAATTACAATTTCTTTCTTTTACAACTCATTCTTTTACAATTTGCATAAGCCATATTATCATTCTATCACATGCATCCAATCCCAAGCTAACAGTACCTGGTTGTAAAATATGAGGCTAAAGATAACTCTAACCCTCAAAACTACATGAGTCAGCCATAACGGTGTGAGTGACATTAAAAGAAATACAATTTTAAATGAAACATAAGAAAAAATTGTTAATCAACACATTCTCACAGTAGTAACAAACGGAATATGAATTAACGATAACTAAAGCATGAAAACATGAAATGAAACTAGGCTAAGTGTCAAGTATAGAAAACAGAAAACAAGCATACATAATACAAGTCAAGAAAACATAAATGCAATATGATGACTCTCTAATGCATATTTGTCGAATCTATGCTCCCCACTCTACATAGATCATGTGCAAGCCCTTATCGTTCTCCACTTTATAGGGTTCGATCCATCAACATGCAACTAATCATACTACGATGATAGAAACAATATCTAGAATACTCTGCGAATATGTCTACGTCCCGGTATCTACCTGTCAGACTAGCACCCTCAATGCGCAAGCAGTCATGTAAGCGCCGCCCTGAACATTCCATGTCAAAATTCCACGAATAGGTCCCAGCCTCCGGAATAAAGCCGCCCAATTGTAAAATACCCTCAACGTGCGAACTCGGGTGATGGTAATGATAATCGTAGCCTTCGGAATCAAACCGCCCAACTACAACTATAGTCTCGAATCTCATCTGTCCACTATACAAGGCCCCCTACTTATGTTTCCCATGATCTATCACTTCTCCATAAGTGCTTGTCCTTATGTTTATTATGTTCAATTAGTTAACCACCCCCCTAGAGTTGGTGTACCCTGCCAAACTTAACTCAACAAAATCAACATCAAGGCCCCAACTGACCAAAATCCACAAGATCTCATCTGTCGGTATATTAGGGTCCCACTCAACCTCTAGAGACTCACAACTCAAAGTAATAACACAAATCTTTCATTTAATCTCTTAATTCCATTATAAATTCATTCATATTAAGAAAACTTCTCCAAATCAAATAAATCCAAATTCATCTGAATACTCACAAACTCCCAGTAATAAAAATTTGAGATTAATCCCTTAAACAACTGAGTTTCACATTTTGAAGTCGTAGAAAATCACAAAACATCCTTGAAATCCGTAAATATTTTGCTTTCTAAAGCCGTAGAAATACGAGTTAAATTCTATTAATTCAAATATATAACTCTCTGTAATCTGTAGCAGAAACTTCATTTGAAACAGTAGTTCAATAATCCAGAAGTTCGAAAAATTAATCGTTCAAGAAAAACAGGAAGAACCCAACAGAATAACCAAAACAATGATATCAGTCGACCTACATTTTAGTTCAAAAAGTCACAGTCGACCGGCATGCAAAAATCCAAAATCTCAAAAAATTGCAAGGTTGGAAAAGTGAGCTACTGACCTTTGCAGGGCGCAAAACCCCGACAAAATCAGTAACTGCAGGGATACCCAATCACATGTTGAGCAACTTCAAGCTTCACCGACATTTTAGTTCAAAAACCAGACAGTCGGCCGACATGTCAAAAACAGCCACTTTAAAATCCGTGCACTTCACAACTGATATGTAGTTTGATATCTCTAAATGCATGAATTTATAAAATTAGAACCCTGAGATAATCAAATACAACTTTTCCAACATAATGGAGTTCATAAATCAAATCAAACTCTCAATAATTTCATAAAAAGATCAATTTCCAACTAAACTTTTCAAAATCAGGAAAAGTATATATATATGCGTGTATATATGTGTATATGTATGATCATCAAGAATCATTCTAAATGAGCGGTATATTGTTCAATTCAATCTCAGTATCAATATAAATCCCAATCCAATCGAAAACTTCACAAAAATCCAAACCCAAGTTTCGGCATATACATCATCAAACCCAAAATTAAGAATCCAATTTTCAACACATCAAGACTTGATCTTTGATTCCAAAACCTCTCTTGCAATTTATTAAGACCCATACACGACTAATTAGATCGATTTGTCTTCGATTATATGCCTTTACAACAATTATTAGTCGAGTTCTTCTCACCCAAAACATCAAACAGAGTGTATATATATACAAACAGTAAATAAACCTTCTTTATCTACATTCACGCATTATAGCTCGTAAAAATCTCAATCTACATGATCGATCAGCAAGAATATAAGAGAAACAACACATTCATGAGTACTACTCACTCTCTAACATCTTAAATCATCTATATAGTAAGTTTCATCCATAAAGTAGCATATTTATTCATGAAGGTTTTGTTTTAACTATTCATTCTTCAAGTTTATCCATTTCATCAACAAACGATCTTCTAGAATGCATCCTACTAGAAAAATCTTCACATTCATCATGTATAGAACAACAAAAGATAAATCATGTCACTCACCTCAATGAAGAATCAACCAGAAATAATAAAGAGAATAAGAAAAACTCCTTCTTTGCAAAACTCCAAAGATCCTCACTTCGAAACTCCAAGAAATCAATAATAAAAAAATACCTTTGTTTTTGTGCTGAAAAGAGACGACTGTAGCAGCCCCTATATACGCCGAAATCTGGAGAAATTAGGGTTTTACTAGTTTTATGGAAATATCCTTCAATAATTTATTCTTTTACATATATAGACCTCCTTTAATAAATTAGCAAAATAGGCCAAATCTATTACAATAAAAATTATTCTCTTTACCTCTGAGTTGGCCGACCATTATGCACAGCCCAGAAAATCGAAATCTGGAGTTTTTACTCAAAGTGATAACTTTACACAAAAGTCCTCCAATTTTGAGTATTTGCAAATATGCCAAATAAATATCAAAATAATCCAGAAAATTCATAAATAATACCTACTAATAAATATTAGGTTTCCTCAAAATATTTTTCTGACTTTAAGTTTCCCAATAAAATATTTGCACGTGTTTTGCACGTGCAAAGAGATATATTTCAGAAAAATATTTATTAAATCACCAAAAATCACTTTAATTCATTTATTAATCTCAAAAATATTATTTAAAATTCCAGGGTGTTACAATATCAACTCCGGCCCTACACTATCAAGGCCCAGAGCCTTCATTCGTCCCTAAACTTTTATTTTAGACGAATAATATTGTCAAAATTTATTCGTTAACAGACGTAAACATTACTTCAAACTTTCATTATTCTATTATTTTATCAATTTAACGAATATAATTCATTATCGTACAATAAGAATAACACGAAATTTTTGTTTTAAAAAAGATAGCCAAATGATTTTTTCGACTCGTAAATGATCAGCAACCCTGATGCCATCTTTAGCAGGATCTAGCCCTACCCTTTTCACAAGAGGGCTGAGGCCGGGGTAGGTTATTTTAGGGCCAGGGTCAGGGGGCCCAAGGGCCCGCCCCAACCCATTATCATCCATATATGCAAGAGATGGAGGACGACGATCACATATTATTGCAGTGTGAATGTGTAACATCATAAATTTTCATTTATAATTAAATAAGAATTTTTTGATTTTTACGTATTTTGCACGTGCAATTTTTTGTGCATTTTTCCTTAAAAATTATTTCTTTTCATAACGTGAACAAGTATTTTTAATTCATTCTCTTTTATTTTTAAAAGTCTAGACCTAATTGTCTTATCTAGCCCACCCTAATTAATTAATTATTTTATTAATAACCTATGGGTCTAAGGCCCACAAATTAGTTTATCTTTTAATTGTTATAACATGTAGTGTAGGCTAATTTGGTAAACAATTAATTAATTAATCTTGTACAACTAATAAATAAAGGGGGGTACTACGTGAGACACATGCATTGCACTAGCACGGGTCCCTAGTGTGCATGGTTGGCCGGATGGAGGCAAGAGAGATGGGAGAATGGAGTAGTGGATTGGGGTGGTTATGTGCTCATGGGTGGTTGCTAGTTGCTACAACTCCCTAATACATCCTAGCCCTCTATCTTTAACCATTTAGATCAATCTTAGCCATCTATTTTGCTTTCAGAAAGTATAAATACCCCCTAGTTCTATTCATGTAGTACATTAAAAAAAACTGATAAAGAAAGAAAGAAAAGAATTAGTGTGAGAAAAGATTGAGAACTGTAACATCCGTATTTTTCAATTTTAATTAAAAATGCATTTTCCAATTTTTACACGTATTATGCACGTGCTAATTTTTCCATCTTTATTTTTTTACTCTTATTTACTATTTTAGCATGCATAGCCTTTTTATTTAGTTTTTTATTAAAACCATGGATCTAAAGATAGATTCTAGCCCATTAGATTAATTAAAAGGTAAGTCCACTAGCCTAATTAATAATTAATTAAAAAGAAAGCCCATGAGATAAGCCCATTAATTAAATTATTTTAAAGCTGTGCATGGACTCACACATGACATGTAACAACTTTTAATACACATTTTAGAACTATAGGAATTGTATTTAATTTGGTGTATGTGTGTGTACTAGTGCACAACACGTGCACGTGTGAATGTGAAGAGGTAGGGGGTGGCCGGTTTTGGGTAGAAGAGAGGTTGGGGGTTAGGGTTTTGAAGTGGTGGAGTAGTGAAGAGTTGGGCATTATGGGAGTTAAGATAATGAAGAGTTGAGTAATTTATTAGGTGGACAATCTAGATAATTTATGTCAAAAATATAAATTTTTAGTTTGTGAGCTACTGCTAGAAAATAAAATCCCTCTAGATGAACTATTTGTAGTTTAATGAAAGATTAGAGCAATTGAAAAATTCGAGTTTTGTGAGAATATTTGATTAACAGAACGGTTGAACAAAAACCTATTAGTATAACTCCAAATTAGAATTTGCACTTGGACTTACTGGTTAGTCAGTTTACCATAAGTCATTACTGTGTTGGTAGAAGATCTCAGGTTCAAAGGTTCTTGGACACATTTTTATTTTGTTTTTAAAATATTTCCGAAACCTGTATTGGAGTATAAGAGATTTTCGTTGTGACTTTATGACACAAAGTTCATAAGGACTTAGTGGCTTGCGGTGTGAGTTTGGGTGCTTGCTGCACTTGGTCGGGGGTGCCTGGTTCGAAACCTGATGGCGCCATTTCATATTTTTTTGGTTTTTATGGGTTTTAATGAGTTCAATGCAAAATAAAATTTGGAAAAATATTCATTATTCCTATTAAAAGATTTAGAATTTATTAAAAAGAGTTTTAGAATTTGTCATGTATATTTGAGAAATTAAAAGAAGATTGGAGATAAAAAATGAATTGATAACTACAAAATTATTCCTTTAAGAGTGTGACATTTATCTCTTTTAAAAGAAGAGTAAAATATTGTTGTGTAAATGGATGTTTCTCTTGAAGAAAATTTTATACTTATTTGGTGTAAGAAATACTTGATATGGGTTGAGATATGAATTTGTTACATGTGCTTAAGTTGCTAAAGAGACTTAAAGTGGATGAATTTATGTTCATGAAAAGAATTATTGCTTCTAAAGTGGGTGAATGAATAAAAGAATCTTGAGTAGTATTTAAATGAGACATTGTGAATAAATGTTAAGATAAGACATTGAACCAATTGTGAATAAGTTGAAGATAAGAATACTTTGAGTTAAGACATGATTATTGAAGGGTATGAGTACCCATGGATTCTTGTACATGAAAAGTTGTGATTTAGAGTTAGTAAGACATCGGGTACCGGCATTGTTGAAACAAAAAGAATTTAGTTATATTTTGAGATTTACTATGGAGCTATCTCGGTATTTGTGATTAAGTCCGGTAGGGGGTAAAACTAACTCTAAGTATGATAAATTATTCATATCTTGAACTTAAGAACTAGGCACTAAGTGAAGATGTAGTAAAACCTAGGCAAACGTAAGTAGGGCACTCTATATAGTCGGGCGGTGGATTTATTGCGATGGTTCTTCGGGACTATAGACCCAGTCGGGCAGTAGATTCCGGGACTGTGGTTGCCTCGTGGGAGACGAGCTTTTATTTTAAATTCGGAACTATGTGTAGTCGGGCGGATAGTATGCCGTACTCCAATGTATATACGTATACCGGGGCTAGAGGGACACTTGTGGGAGGTTCGCACGACGAGGAGTCTGTATAACAGTCGGGTGGTGGATTTATTGCGGTGGTTCTCTGGGACTAGGATCCATACTCGTGGAACGTCTCAACTTTGTTTTATTACTGGGTAGTTTATCATTGCGAGGGATCGAACCCTTTATTGTGGAGTACGTAGGTGCTTGCTCTCGGACCAATGTAGTATGAGATGCATAGAATCCGAACAAGTATGCATTAGTGTCATTTTAGTATAAAATATCTACATTAGGCATTAACACATCGCATACACTTACATGTTTAGTGTAGTCATATTTAACACTTTATTTGCATTCAAATTGTGGTTTGTTAAAGTATTAAGATCGTTATACTTCTGGCATAGAGATGATGGCCGTGTATAACATTTTTCATTGGTTGTAATCAACTGACGTGTCCACAGTCTTATATGTAGGAGTTGGATCTTCAAGAAGGAATAAAGTTGATTTCGATGCTGTTGATTAATTACATGTTAAAGATGTGCAAGTTGTATATTATTTTCATTGTTGTACTTCATCTTTATCTTCCGCTGTGTAAACAATGTAAAGAACTCTGATGTATGATGAAAATTTTAAATTTTCTTGTAAAATTGTACGAAGTGAAGTGTAAAGATCCTGTGGAATCTCGAATTCGGTCTTATTTAGAATTCGGGGCGTTACAAGAACTTTTGGTGAGTAAAAGATTGAGAGTGTTTGTGGGTGTGTTCATTCAATAGGAGGTCGGCCACATCTAGGAGCAAGGAGAGAGATCGGGTCCATCCAGCACAAGGAGGAGGGGGCACTTGGTTGCACAATCTAGGAGGAGAAGGACCCATTCGTGTGTTCTAGGACATTTCTAGGAGCTTTATACTTATATTCTCCAAAAGGTGGGTGATTTTTCATGCTTCTACTTTAGACATCTTGCTAGGGTTTGGATGGATAAAATTGCTACGAAAAACTTAGATTGGCCACATGTTTGTTTAAATAGAGATAAATTGTAGATAAAATGATTGCTTGATAAATTGATTGCTAGTTGATAAAATTGTGATTTCCATGCTAGAATTTATCTTGTTGCCATGAAATATATGTTTGAGCCATGCTAAATTGAGAAAATTGTGCTTATGAGATGACTAGTTGATTAAATGCACCATTGAAACTTTATGGTCTAAAATAATGTGATAATAATGTGGAAAGGGAAATTTTGTGTTCTAAAAATATTGTAGAATAACAATAAGTAAAAATGAAGAGATAAATTAGTCTTTTGTGGAAATTTTGATTATAAATTATGTAAGAATTGTGATCGTTCTCAATGTCGAAATTATGGACATAGAACACAAAATAGCGCTAAGAATTCATGTTTTTCAAGTTAGATAATGATTATTAAAATACTGTTTTGCTGTAAATCTCTATTGTTTATAATCTGGAAAATTTTTGATAGAAAAAGAGAAGAGAACTAAAAAGTTTTTGAATTATGACAAATTAGTAATAAACAGTGAACTGGATCATAAACAACCCAACTCATTTTTATAACGGATGAGTCACTTAGACCTACTGGTCTTCGGGTGCACATTAGAGCCCTAATATAGTGTTGGTATGGTCTTTGGTTGTGGGTTCGAAACTGGGCAGAGCCCTTCTATTTCACTTTTTTTTTATAGAAAATACCGAATAGCACAGAATTGACTTATATGGAATTTAACCCATCTTATATCACCTTGGTGCCTTGGGCTCTGTGGTCTTCGGTGGCGCCACAATGCAATCACTGTAGCGCCGTGTGGTCTCGGGTTGGGGGTTTGAAACCTGACCCGGTTTTTGTTTTGATTAGAAATATATATTTTTGGGTTTTAATATTTTTAGAGCTTTTAAAAGTGAATTAAAAATTGAGGAAAAATACTAGAAAAATTCTAATAATGTTTAGACTTCATGTGAATTAAAAGTGAGAATTTAAGACTATTTTCAAGAAAGAATTTGATACAAATTA